>OZ023199.1:6668327-7268327 GCA_963995505.1 Hypericum androsaemum
TTCAAGTGACCCTAATGAGATCAAGTTCTTTGTTAAGTCAGGTATATGCCTCACACCTGTCAATCTTCAGATCTTGCCATCATGAAATTTAATCTTGATAGTGCCAACACCCTGCAGCCTTGCACAAGTTATTATTTTCCATGAGTATCTTACCATTAGACGGCTGATATGTCTCAAACCAATCTCTATTTGGAGTCATGTGTTGAGAGAGAGACCCGTATCCATATCCAAGAATTCTCATCACTAACACTACCATCTATTGTACAAAGAGTGTCAATTATGTCACCATCAGCTACATTAACCTCCTCTGAAACAACACCTTTAGCCTTTTGTTTATTCTTTAACTTGAAATAATCGGCCTTGATGTGTCCCTTCTTCTTGCAATAATGGCATGTGAGATTCTTATTTCTGGACTTAGAATAGGTTCTTGTATCTTTCAGGGTTCTTTCTTTAGACCTACCCCGATCCACAACCAAACCAACACCTTGACTCTCTTTCTCAATATCGGTCATCTCACTGTCCAAATGCAACGTGGCTTGCAAATTACTTTTAACATCATCAAGGGTAATCATCTCTCTACTGTAAACCATCACATCTCTGAATGACTTATATAATACAGGCAATGAACATAACAATAACAAGGCTTGGTCCTCACCCTCTACCTTTATACCCAACTTATCCAAATCATTCAAGATTGAAGTAAACTCCGCAATATGTGATGTACTTTCATCCATGCGAAGTGTGTAGATGCACAATTTCAGCGGTAAATGATTAGTTAGAGACTTTTTCATATAAATTTCGTCTAACTTTTTCCACAAATCTTTTTCGGTTTTCTCCGATAGGACTTCCTCTAATGTTGCATTACTCAAACATAATTGAATAGCAGAGAGAGCCTTGTCTGAAATAGCATCACCCAACTTGTCTCTACCATATATGGCACCCTTAATTCTAAGAATAGACAAAATGACAGCCATACGCACTTGCCAAATTGCAAAACTCATCTTCCCATCATACTTCTCAATATCATGTTGGGTTTGAATGAATTTATTCAATGCAAGCCCAATAATGGAAAGGCCCAAAAGAAAGGCCCAAAGGGAGATGGAAGGTTGCAATCCCACATTGATTAGAGCAAGGAGGATTTCCTTGGTTATAAGGAATTTCCCTCCTTGCCTATCAACTTGATTGGCTACCCAAAAGGCTGACCCACCGCTAGCAGCCTGCGAGGACGGTGCTTCGCACCGTCCGAGCACGAGCACGAGCACGAGCACGAGCACGAGCATGCGCACGCGCACGCGCACGCGCACGCGCACGTGCGTGTGCGCATGGCGCATTGGACGCAGGTCGCAATGGGCGCTTTGTGGCGCACTTGGCACTTCGCACGTGCGCATCGTCTGGAGGAGCCTTAAGTATTTTGCCCGGGTCCGGAGGCAGCTGCGCAGCTACCGAAGCAACGAGGAGCTGCGAGCGCCTTCAGGTTGGCCGCCGAAGAGGCATGACGGACTGGAACGTCCTGGAGGCTTCCAGAAGGCCGAAGGAGTGCGAGATCTCACGCGAACGGGCGCGAGCAGAGCCTGGCGCGCCTGGAAGGATCCAGAAGCCACCGAAGGGCCACGAGCGCAGCCAGTCAGCCTGTTGGCCGAGCGAACGCGTCTCTTCGGGGTGGCTGGCTGGCTGCCTCCTCCAGCCTATAAATAGGTCTTTCGCCCTGCCAGAATTCTCATCCCAGTAGCACATGCACTTCCTAGCATTGTTGTCTTCTCCTCTCCCCCCCCCCCCGTTCTTCATCTAGAAAAGAGTCCCGAAAGTTCTAGGTATATAAGGGTTCGCCCGAAAGTTTCGAGATACGTGTGCAACGTTCTTGGAAACGCCCTAAACAGTCGTTGTATCTTGGGGACGATTGCCGAAGCCCGTACCGCACTGAAATATACGGGGCAATCTCGTCTTACGGAGAAAGTGTCCAACACTTGCCTCAACTGAAGAAGATCCTAATCAAGTACATCAACTCTGACAAGCAACAATCGTAAGACGAGATTGTGTACTTGAAGATGGCATCAACAAGCTCAGCACCAGTGCCAGCGGTCCCGGGAACTGCCCACGCCGAAAGGCCGGCCAAGTTCAACGGTACCGAATTCAAGAGGTGGCAACAGAAGATGTTGTTCTACCTGACGACGCTCAACCTGGTCCGATTCCTGAAGGAAGAGGCTCCGAAGGTAGCGGAAAATGAGGCAGATCAACAGAAGATCAACGCCCTCGATGCATGGAGTCACAGCGACTTCCTATGCCGGAACTACATCCTGAATGGACTAGACGACACGCTCTACAATGTCTACGCGGAAGCTAAGACCGCTAAAGAGCTGTAGAGCTCACTCGAGAAGAAGTACAAAACGGAGGATGCCAGGACGAAGAAATTTATCGTCGGACGATTCCTCGACTTCAAGATGGTGGACTCCAAGAAGGTCATCGACCAAGTTCAAGAGTTGTAGCTGATCCTTCACGAGATCCAAGCCGAAGGGATGCAACTCAGCGAGTCCTTCCAAGTAGCTGCTATGATCGAGAAGCTCCCCCCGCTGTGGAAGGATTTCAAGAGCTACCTCATGCACAAGAGGAAGGACATGGGCCTAGAAGACCTGATAGTGAGACTTAGGATCGAGGAAGACAACCGAAAATCCGAAGTCAAGCAAGGCAAGGCCAACTCTGAGACCACCGTGCACCTCGCTGAGGGAAAAAGTGGCAAGAAGAGGAAGAAGTCCGAGGATAAGCAGAAGGAGCAAAAGCCCAAGAAGAAAAAGATCAAAGGCGACTACTACAACTGCGGGAAACCCGGACACATGGCTAAGGACTGTCGCCAGCCGAAGAAAGACCAAGGAAAGGCTAACCTGGCTGAAGACTTGTCCCAGATGGATCTGTCAGCTGTGGTGTTTGAAGCCAACCTGGTGGACAATCCGAGAGAGTGGTTCGTGGACACTGGAGCTACTCGCCACATCTGCTCGGACAAGGAGATGTTCTCGAACTATATCCCGATCACCGGCCGAAAGCTGTTCATGGGAAACTCCGCAACGTCCAAGATCGTTGGTCTGGGAAAGGTGGTCCTGAAGCTGACCTCAGGAAAGGAGCTGACCCTCAAGGATGTGCTGCATGTCCCAGACATCCGCAAGAACTTAGTCTCTGGCTCACTGTTAAGCAAAGCCGGTCTTAAGCTTGTATTTGAGGCTGATAAGTTTGTACTAACCAAAGCGGGTCAATTCATAGGAAAGGGTTACCTAGAAAGGGGGCTATTTAAGATGAATATAATAACTGTACATTGCACCTTTAACGGTAAAAATAAAGTTAATACTTCTTCTTACTTGGCCGAGTGTTATAATTTATGGCATGGTAGATTAGGACACGTAAATCTAAACTCGCTAAGAAAGTTAGTAAGTTTAAATTTATTACCGAATCTAGAGTTCAACCCGTCCGATAAATGTGAAGTATGTGTGGAGGCTAAAATGACCAAAACACCTTTCCATTCAGTGGAAAGAAGTACTACGCCTTTAGAGTTAATTCATACGGACACTTGCGATATGAAACACGTGCAAACTAAAGGCGGGAAGAAATATTTCATCACGTTTATCGATGATTGCACGAGATACTGTTACGTGTATCTCCTAAAGGGCAAAGACGAAGCTCTGGATGCTTTTAAGAGATATAAGAATGAGGTTGGAAATCAACTCAGCGTGAAAATCAAAATGATCTGAAGTGATCGAGGAGGAGAATATGTAGCTCCGTTTGAGGAACTCTGTCAAGAACATGGCATTATTCATCAGACGACTGCTCCATATTCACCTCAATCGAATGGCGTAGCTGAACGCAAAAATCGAACTCTTAAGGAGATGATGAACGCTATGTTGATTAGCTCGGGCTTACCCCAGAACATGTGGGGGGAAGCTGTGCTCTCAGCTAACCACATTCTAAACAAATTGCCACACAAGAAAAGGGATAAAACCCCATATGAACTATGGAAAGGAAGGAAGCCTTCCTACGGTTACCTTAAAGTGTGGGGGTGCCTAGCAAAGGTCAAAGTACCTAAACCTAAGCAGGTACGGATAGGACCCAAGACCATTGATTGCACCTTTATCGGATATGCGCAAAATAGTAGTGCTTATCGATTCTTGGTGCATAAATCTGAAAACCCTGAGATAAACACGGGAATGGTCATAGAATCAAGGAACGCAACGTTTTTTGAAGATAGCTTTCCTAATAAGGAAAGAAAGGAAGCAAGTCCGAAGAAAAGGGCTCGCGAGACTACGCAAGGGTCAAATCAGGAAAATGATGAACCTAGACGTAGTAAACGGACGAAGGTAAAAAAATCTTTCAGTCCAGACTATCTAACCTATGCGTTAGAAGATGAACCCAGGACAATCCAAGAGGCATTGTCCAGTCCAGATGCTCCTCTCTGGAAGGAAGCTATCAATAGTGAGATAGAATCCATTATGCAAAACCACACGTGGAAAATCGTGGATCTCCCACCGGGCTGCAAGCCTTTGGGATGCAGGTGGATCCTAAAAAGGAAATACAAAGCTGATGGATCAATCGACAAGTACAAAGCTCGATTGGTAGCTAAGGGGTTCAAACAAAAGGAGGGATATGATTTCTTTGACACGTATTCACCGGTCACAAGAATCACATCGATTAGAGTACTCATAGCTGTTGCAGCACTCTATAACCTCGAGATCCACCAAATGGATGTAAAAACAGCTTTCCTAAATGGAGAACTGGAAGAGGAGATATACATGGAGCAACCTGAAGGGTTTGTGGCTCCCGGTCAAGAGCATAAAGTGTGCCGACTAGTCAAGTCACTATACGGGCTAAAACAAGCGCCGAAACAGTGGCACGAGAAATTTGACAGAACAATGTTGTCAAATGGATTTAAGATCAATGAGTGCGATAAATGTGTTTACATTAAGGGCACACCTGAAGCTTACGTAATTGTATGTCTCTATGTAGATGACTTACTAATTATGGGTAGCAATAAAGAGGTTATTGTGAAAACTAAGAACATGTTAAAGAACCACTTTGACATGAAAGATATGGGTCTGGCAGACGTCATACTAGGAATAAAAATTTCTAGGAAAGCTGATGAAATTATCTTGACACAATCCCACTACGTGGAAAGCGTGCTCAAGAAGTTTGAAGCTTTCGACAAACCTCCGGTTAAGACTCCAGTAGATTTAAATCTACACTTAGCCAAAAATCGAGGGGACCCAGTATCGCAACTGAAGTATGCGCAAATTATCGGGAGCTTGATGTATTTAACAAACTGCACTCGTCCCGATATTGCGTACTCGATTAGTAAACTTAGTAGATTCACAAGTAATCCAGGAAAGGATCACTGGCTAGCTCTGGAAAGGGTTTTACGGTATTTAAAACATACCATAAACCATGGCATACATTATGCTAAATATCCAGCTGTATTAGAAGGATACAGTGACGCAAATTGGATATCGGACACTAAGGACTCCAAATCTACGAGTGGATACGTATTCACCATAGGAGGAGGAGCTGTGTCTTGGAAGTCCTCTAAACAAACGTGCATAGCTCGATCCACCATGGAGTCGGAGTTTATAGCGCTAGATAAAGCTGGGGAAGAAGCTGAATGGCTCAGAAACTTCCTAGAGGATATTCCGTGCTGGAGTAAACCAGTGCCTCCCGTATTGATACATTGTGATAGCATGTCTGCAATCGGGAGAGCACAAAGTACATTGTACAACGAAAAGTCTCGACAATTCCGTCGGAGGCACAATACCGTTAGACAGTTGATCTCTAGTGGGGTGATCACCATTAACTATGTAAAGTCCAAGGACAACTTAGCTGATCCTTTTACAAAAGGAATCAATAGAGATCAAATGTACAATGCAGTAACGGGAATGGGATTAAAATCCACACACTAAAGAACATTCATAGCAGTAACTCAACCATGATGAGTGGAGATCCCACAAACTTGGTTCAATGAGACAACTAAGTTATGGAGGGTTCTGTGAACCACCTGGAACCTATCTCATTCTCAGAAGCTGCCCAGGTATTAACCCGCAGAGGTGTGGTAAGGTTAAGCATTACGCTTTTAATGATTCCTATACCTTGATTAAGGTAGAGTATGGCAGGATACTCCTGATAGGAGATCACCTATGTAAGTGTGAAGTGAGGCCACTTCAAATGGGAAAAACACTTATGAATCCAAGATACGGTCCATGGCCGAAATGGACACAACGTGAGAACCTAAATATACTAGGGTTATTATTGTGTAAATGTTATTGTCTTGGTTTACGCAAAAAGCTGACGGTTCAAGACATCACGTTCACCGAGCAGCGAGTAAATCCGATAACATATTACTAGAGAAGGTTCAAAGCCGCAAGCTACCTGTCTCGATGCAATAATAACACGTCAGAACTTTCGATTAGAGTCTGCATGCATTAATCATCATTCATGTGGGGGATTGTTGGGTTTGAATGAATTTATTCAATGCAAGCCCAATAATGGAAAGGCCCAAAAGAAAGGCCCAAAGGGAGATGGAAGGTTGCAATCCCACATTGATTAGAGCAAGGAGGATTTCCTTGTTTATAAGGAATTTTCCTCCTTGCCTATCAACTTGATTGGCTACCCAAAAGGCTGACCCACCGCTAGCTGCCTGCGAGGACGGTCCGAGCACGAGCACGAGCACAAGCACGAGCACGAGCACGAGCACGAGCACGAGCACGAGCACGCGCACGCGCTTGCGCTCGCGCACGCGCACGTGCGTGTGCGCATGGCGCATTGGACGCAGGTCGCAATGGGCACTTTGTGGCACACTTGGCACTTCGCACGTGCGCATTGTCGCGAGGAGCTGGAGGAGCCTTAAGTATTTTGCCCGGGTCCGGAGGCAGCTGCGCAGCTACCGAAGTGACGAGGAGCTGCGAGCGCCTTCAGGTTGGCCGCCGAAGAGGCACGATGGACTGGAACGTCCTGGAGGCTTCCAGAAGGCCGAAGGAGTGCGAGATCTCCCGCGAAAGGGCGCGAGCGCAGCCTGGCGCGCCTGGAAGGATCCAGAAGCCACCGAAGGGCCACGAGCGCAGCCAGTCAGCCTGTTGGCCGAGCGGACGCGTCTCTTCGGGGTGGCTGGCTGCCTGCCTCCTCCAGCCTATAAATAGGTCTGTCCCCCTGCCAGAATTCTCATCCCAGCAGCACATGCACTTCCTAGCATTGTTGTCTTCTCCTCTCCCCCCCCGTTCTTCATCTAGAAAAGAGTCCAGAAAGTTCTGGGTATATAAGGGTTCGCCCGAAAGTTTCGAGATACGTGTGCAACGTTCTTGGAAATGCCCTAAACAGTCGTTGTATCTTGGGGACGATTGCCGAAGCCCGTACCGCACTAAAATATACGGGGCAATCTCGTCTTACGGAGAAAGTGTCCAACACTTGCCTCGACTGAAGAAGATCCTAATCAAGTACACCAACTCCGACAAGCAACATATCATACTTTATCGACATCTCCATCTCAACCGATTCAAATCCAACAACCTCAAAAAATTAGGGTTTCAAGAGATACCTTAGGGCAGTGGTCACTGGACCCACAGTGGTGTTCGATCGACACACCAAGACCCATAAATGTCAAGGAGCGAAGGTGGACAGCGAGGAGCGCAGACATCCTCTCCCTCTTCAAAATAAACTGTTCACCTAGGCAGAAACAGAGCCTCTCTCCTCAAAATGAAAGACGATGATGTGTCATGACAAACATGCTCTGATACCAGTTTGTTATAGTTGTACCTTGATTGTACCTAGAGATGAAGGTGTGATTTAATTATATAAAAAAACTGAAAAAAGAGGGGAAGAAGAGGTCACGAAACTTCAGAAGTGGAAGGAGTTGGGAAATAAAAATATCTAGTTGTTATCATCTATTTTTCACATGTCCATTCGATATATATAAAGACCAAACTTGGCCCATAGGCCCAAGGCACAATTGAGCTCATATCTAACAGTGACCATTGCTGCAAATCTAGACACATCAAAGAGACGTGTTGGATCTTGCATCCACAGTTGAAGCCACAAAAAGATAAAATCAATCAAGATAAAGGCAACGCCTATGCTGCAGCTACAATTTCCTCAAGTTCAACAATTTCAACTCAATTCTCTATTGATGAACTGGCTCAAAAGGTACTCATCCACCTCAAGGGCAATAATGAGATGAACTTAAATGAAATGCACCATGAAGATATAAATGATGAACTCTCTCAAACTCTTACATATACCTCCTCTGCTCCTCATGCTCTCTATGCCAAAGTTAATGATTTAAGCTGGATTATAGACTCAGGAGCCAAAGAACACATGCTAAATAACAATGAGGCAATAACTAGATTGAAAATTAATTCATATTTATTGCCAACGAGAATGAAATTCCTATTAAAGGCAGAGGAATGACTAAAATCTTCGCAGATTAGAAAGAACTCAATGCCTTATATGTTCTAAACCGATCTAGTAATTTGTTATCGATTAGCAAAATCACCAAACAGCTAAATTGCATCGCTATATTCTCTGCTAACTCTGTAAAATTTTAGGATTACAAAACAATGAAGATGATTAGTGAAGGAACTCAAATAAATGGACTTTACTACATTAATCGCAGCCCTAGTGCTCATGTTGCTAAGACTTCAATCGTACAGACATCTCGTTTAAGTGTGGCCTTAATAATAAGAGATATTTCAAGATCCAGAAGTTAATAAGTACATTAAAGACTTTACAATAATTGACTTTTAAGGTCTATCATTTAAATAAGTGACCTTTCATGGTCTAAATGCATGTATTTTCGTAATGATTGGCATTGAGAAATATATCAGAAATATCAAGACTTTTTGGCTTCTAACCTTGGGCATCCCTGATTGTTATTTCTTTCCCTTGGCTGGCCATCCATTCCTTGACAAACCTTCCATTTGCTGACGAAAATCACCTGTGGAAGGAGTTACCTTGGTTACTTTAGAAGTCTTGATTGATTCATTTATGCTACGCTATTTTAGGTGGTATCAAAGCCCCATTTATCCTGAGCTGATCAAACGTCCAACACTCGAGGTTTGGTCATTATTTTCCTTCCTAGCCCTACTTACCTTGACCAAATCGTTACTTTTAGGATCAGCCTTGCCTTTAGACAAAACTTTCGACAAGGCATCGACCCACTCATCCTTACCTCACTTGCATTGAGATATGGCAAGAGCGTTCTTACACCCTGTTGCAATAAAAGAGAGTACGGGTATGAAAATATCAAACCACAGGGAGCGGATTCAAGACATCCCTAGCGAATTGCACAAGTAGATTAGGTTGAAAATGTGTTATTTTATTTTTGGGAAAAGTCAAGCCAAGATGATGAGTGTGTAAACGCTCATATTTTATCATATGTTTCGTGTATGTTTAGTCATGTTTTGAGTTATATTTATTATGTCATGCTAAGTCTTATAATCGTTTTAGTATATTTATGTTCGGGAATGGATTTCTACTCTTTGTAATATTTTGTAGGAAAATTGGAGCTCAATGAAGGTCGTTCGCTGGGTAATTTCGAGAGACTGCATTGCAAGAGTCATAACTTTCTGCTCGAGTGTCCGATTGTACCAAATGAGATACCGTTGGAAATCTTGAAGAAAGATCTACATTTGGTCTTTTATAGTCAAAGCCAAATTCGAAGTGGAAGAGGGTCAAAATTGCAAAATACGAAGACGCGATGAAGCTGATCAACTAAGCTGGCGGGCGCCAAATATGTTGGCGGGCGCCAAGCTGCTTACAGAAGGTGCAGTTGGCGGGCGCCAGGCCCCCGACATTTTTCTCGGACTTTCCTCTTTCACGGAGACTCGATTTATTTTAGTTATATTCGACTTTTAGCCTCCTGTTTCGGCTCTAGGACTTAAGTTATATTATTTATATTATTACTTGGCCAGCAAGACTTCCAATTTAGCTTAAGCTCCTTTAGGTTTTCCTAATTTTTAGTTAGACTTTTGGCTATATATAGCCCTAGTTTCTTAGGTTTGAGACGACATTTTTTGGGAGACGTTTACTACTGCAATATTGGCATAGCCTTGGAGCTTAATAAAAGTCACGATTCCAATTAACTACGGGAGAAGGATTGGCAAGGCTTGATCATCACGACTAGGCTTTCTCTAACTCTACCTTTATGTTAATTGCTATCATGTTCTTCGTTAATCTTTTGTTCTTTGTTAACATGCTTAGCGAGTAGTTCTCTTGTGAGTGTGATGCCCTAATTATGTGATTACTTGTCTATGTTAGCTATGGTTTGATTATCTTTCGTAGTAGTTGTCAATTGATGATCTTAATGCTTAATCTAACTTGATCACTTAGATTATGATATTTAGTTGATAATAATGGACCGGAAGGCATTAGAATCAACGGAAGAGTCAATTGACATGTCTTAAGGTATTAATGAGGAATCTTGATACTAAGGGATAACCCGATAGGAGTTAACTTCATAATTGAGTTTAGTGAAGTTCTTGGTCTAATTAATGAGCGGAAGCGTTGATTAGTAATCATGAACTACTCTAGCTTAGTTTTGTCGTCCTAATGAGCGGAAGCGTTAGGGGGATCCATTAGAACACTCCGGGTACTAGTTAGAACTTCATAAAAACCATAGTCTCAACATAGATGGGTAGTCCATAAGGGTATCGTGCTCGTTTATCTCCATTGATTTACAACTCGTCTTTTATTTGCGTTTCTAATCTAGTTTATTTACTTACGACCTTTCACAACTTTATAAAACTTTAATTTTTTCGCTTCACATAATTACTTGCCTTGATTTCGTGTTCAACCCTCAGTTCTAAGAACCTTACTTACCACTATACTATTTGCTTGTGCGTTTAATTGTTCGCAATTTTGCGTACATCACAAGACAATAAGAAATCAGAAAAAATAGCAATAAAGAAGAAATAAGCAAGGTGCTTTCATGTAACCCCTTACAACTTGGTCTCTTATGGGCTTATTAAGTACTAGGTGGGCCTAGGTGAGCCTAAGGCATGGTGCTTCATCTTCTGAGTCCATAACGCCACAAAGTTGGGTTTTAAATTCCAAACGGCTCACTCTGTGGATACTCCTTCTCACAATGAGTTGTCAATCTCACAAGAGTGTACGAGTCACCAGCTATCCTCCTAAATCCCAACTAATTAACAAACTACCTAATAGCAAACTAGTGTCCTCCCTACGGTGTCACGGACATAGGTTCTCATATCATGAACTACTAGTCTAACAGATAGTATTTTAGCTCTTCTCATGATAATTAAGTCTTTCGAGCGAGGCTAGGATCTATTGGCAAGGACCTAAGGTCGGGAGAGGGTTTTACACATATAACACTAACATGAAGGATTGTCAAACCAAAGCATTAAGCATTCTACCTACTACACGCTCTCAAGATGAAACTCCCTTCGAAACTAAGTCACGTGGGGTGCACTAGGGCACCCGACCCAAGGGCGACTACTCATGCATCATCATCATTCAACAATAATGCATAAATAGAAGAACAATGTCACAAAAGCTAAATGAGAGAAAAGGAATAGGGAAAGCTCAATCATGGAGAGCCACTCGAACTCTGTCTTGCATCCTCTCCATGCTCCAACTGCCCCTCTCCTACTACTAAAAACCCTAATTTTAGTCTCTAGTGAAAGCTTACAAAATGAGAGAGTTTGGGGGGTATTTATAGAGAGTCATCCCCGAAACTCTAGCTGCCACAAAAATGATAAAAAAATGTCCTTAAAATATCTAATTTCTGGACAAAAATATGGCGAATTCGTCGGTCGGTGGACATACGCGCCGCTCGGTGGGCTGGAGTTCTTTGATGTTCGATGGGTGGGTTTGACGCTCGGTGGTTATCTCGCGGATCTCATGAAAAAAATTTCGATCGGTGGAGCCCAGAGGATTCGTGAAATAGAGCATTCACCGATCGGCAGGATTTTCTGCCGATCGATAGTGTTCACGGAGCAAATGCCATTCGGTGTAAGTTTCACCTTTCAGTGGGTGCATCTTCTTCTGAGCTTGCCTCCTATTGACGTGACTCACTCCAAGCTCTGCATCTTTAGCTACTCCTCACTCTTGACCTACCTCCAAAAGACAAAATGCACACGAGTAAAACTATTCGAGGCAACGGACCAAGAAATGGCATAAATGAGGCTAAACTAATTGCTAAAGGTACAAAAATAGATCTAAATGACCCTAATATGATACAGAGAATGTGCCTTTTTCAAGCGCATCACTCCCACACTTGAATCTTTGCTTGTCCTCAAGCAAAAGACTCAACTTAGACTCACAAACAGACAAAACAGATCAAGAGTTGGCATACACTTAGCAAAAATGGTCCCTCAAAAATTTGACTTCCCATCACAAGACTACCTCATAACCCATTAGCTCACTCCCTCGAGTGCAGAAGTAAGAGCACGCAAGGACTACACCCTCGAGGGTTTAAACAAGTGTTAACCTGAGGTGGGTGGAACCTTAGGTGATGATCACTCAGAGGATAGGAATTTATTTTAGCTCACTATCTGGTAGTCAACTTCTTATTACTCATGAATGTCTGGGGTCATAAGATATCCTACTCCCAATCAGGATTTCAATCAAGGGGAGTTTGACTAATAGGGTTAAGGTTTAGGTAAGGATAAAAAATATGGGCGGTGGATAAACCACCAAATCCAAGGTGCAAGTTACAAATGTACTCTAGCCCTCGTCTATTCTACTTGCTCACTGTAAATCTAACATCGCTCAACCCATTGTTCCCCACGACCTATGGCCTCATGACACAAGCATGCCTCTTATTTGATGCCTTATTCATAACACCACTTTCTCCTTTTTTGTTACTTTTTCTTCTTTTTTATTTTTGTACTTTTCACTTGCTTTTTTACTTTTTTTTCTTTTGTTTTTCCTTTCTTTTCTTTTCTCCACTTCCTTTATTCATGATTGGCATAATTTTATTTTTGGCAAAGCTTGGTCTTTTTGGTTTGGCCAATTTCTACCCAATTCTCCCAAGATCAAACCCGACCAAAATGGAGCCAATTCTACCATGTTTTCCTTACAAAAATTCCCATAAGATAAATCCTATGTGCGACCTCGTACTAGGTGTGAGAGGTAGGAGAAATTTGGAAAAGAGTTAAGCATGGCAAGTGGACTTTGACTAATAGGGTTAAGGTTTAGGTTAGGATAAAAAATATGGGCGGTGGATAAACCACCGAATCCAAGGTGCAAGTTACAAATGTACTCTAGCCCTCGTCTATTCTACTTGCTCACTGTAAATCTAACATCGCTCAACCTATTGTTCTCCAAGACCTATGGCCTCATGACAGAAACATGCCTCTTATTTGATGCCTTATTCATACCACCATTTTCTCCTTTTTTGTTACTTTTTCTTCTTTTCTTTTATTTTTGTACTTTTCACTTGCTTTTTTACTTTTTTTTCCTTTCTTTTTTTCTCCACTTCCTTTATTCATGCTTGGCATAATTTTATTTTTGGCAAAGCTTAGTCTTTTTGGTTTGGCCATTTTCTACCCAATTCTCCCAAGACCAAATCCGACCAAAATAGAGCCTATTCTACCATGTTTCCCTTACAAAAATTCCTATAAGACAAATCCTATGCGCGACCTCGTACTAGGTGTGAGAGGTAGGAGAAATTTGGAAAAGAGTTGAGCATGGCAAGTGTAAATATCCAAAGAATGGCTAGGCTCAACAGGGTAAATTAAAGGAGAAATAAAGGGTTGGCTCTACGGCTCAGACTCTTAAAAAATGGCCCTCATTCTCCATCACCTGGAACGTATTGGCACCTCATGAATAAATCTTTTCAAAAGGTCCCACATCAACCCCTCAAGTCCACCCAGAATGGGAGACTACAAGTTTAATAAATCAAAGGTGTAGAAAATATGTATTTCTATGCTTTACACCAGGGGTATGCTCCCTAAAAGGTGCGGGACAAAAAATTAAAAATTTGAGGTGGGTCCAAAATTGTAAAAACATACCAAAACTTGACCTATTTACAATGATCTAGACCTAAATATGTAAGTTCCTTATGCCCACCGCTGTCATCACCAGGTTCCTGAGATTGCACAAAATACACCACCACCTAGTGATGGGTTCCCATTTCAACTTGTGCATTCAGATGTTTGGACTGCACCTCTTACTTCGTATGATAGATTTGTTTACTTTGTTTTCTTCATTGATCATTATAGTCGTGCCTGCTGGATTTACCTATTGAAGCATAAAAGCGAAGTGTTTAGTGCATTCAAGGATTTTAACAACTTACTCACTAATCAATTCAATGCTAATATTAAAATATTTTGCACCGACAATGGAACCGAGTATAAGAAGGATTTCAGAGATTACCTAATCAATTTGGGTGTTATACACAAAATGTCTTGTACTTATATACCTCAAGAAAATGGTGTAGTCGAGAGAAAGAATAGACATCTCTTAGACACGACAAGAGCTATTATGTTTAAGATGAATGTGAAGAAAAACTATTGGAGTCATGCTCTTCTTACAGCATGTCACTTGATTAAGGCTGCCAAGTAGAATTTTAGAGGGAAAATCATCAATAGAGTTACTACACAGTAAGAAACCTAATTTATCTTTTATCCGTATCTTTGGTTGTTGCTTCTTTACTCACATTCCTTCTGAGAAGACTAGACCGAAGAGCAATCAAATGAATTTTTCTAGGATACTCATCTTCTCAGAAAGGATATAAGTGTTATTGTCTAGAATTGAAGAAAATCCTATCCAGAGAAGTCCATTTTCTCGAAGATACTCCCTACTTCTCAGACAAAGGCAAGCATATGGTTCAGGGGGAGCAAACTACATGTAATTCTTCCATTCCATTTCCGATTATCTCTTGTACTGACATTATGCAGGTTACTTCTACTGATTCGCAAGGGAAAGGACCAAGCCAACTTGCTAAAACCAACAATCCGGAGCATGAAACCAGATCAGCAACTGAAGAAAACCAGCAACTAGATGATAATATTGAACCAGCTATTCCAATCCCAGTTCCAGGCACGTCTTCAACTTTAATCATGAACTTGGTAGACCAGAAGATCATTCTGTTGAGGAAACTCAAGAGTGATCAACAAAATCTTCAATTAAGAAGACCAACTAGACAAAAGCAACCTAGTTGCAAGCTGAAGGATTTTAAGATTTTTCATGGTTATTATCCCATAGAGAATTTCATATCATACAACAGGATAGAAGCAAAACATAAATCCTTCATTAGCTGTCTTGACAATGCGACAAAACCAAAAAGTTTCACTGAAGCAGCATGTAAGTTAAAAGTTTGGCAACAAGCAATGAAAGATGAGCAAGAAGCACTAAGAAAGAATGAAACTTGGAGCATTAAGGATCTACCTCCAAATAAGAAAGCTATAAATTGTAAGTAGATCTGTAAGATCAAGCACAAAAGTGACGGCTCAATCAAAAGATACAAAGAAAGACTTGTTGCCAAAGACTTCACACAAACACCAGGTATAGATTATGAAGATTTAAACCATATAAAGATTTAATTAATTTACACACTTTATTTTTTTTCTAGCAACTACACATCCTTCCGCTTGTTTCATATAAATTTCTTCATCTAAATCAGCATTTAAAAATGCTCTTTTTACATCCATTTGTTGTATCACCAATTTATAAATAGCGGCCAAAGCAATCAAAACATGGATCGATGCAATTCTAGTCACCGGTGCAAAAGTATCAAAATAATTAATATTTTATTTTTGTGTAAACCTTGTTGCTACCAATGAGCCGTATATTTTTTAATTGACTCATTCGAATTATATTTTCTTTTGAAAATCTATTAACTACCAATATTTTTAGCACCTTGTGGCAAATCGGTCAAAACTCAAGTTTTACATTTTAAAATAGAATCAGTCTTGTTTTTAATAGCTTCTTTCTACATCGGAACTTCCGAAGAAGAAATTGCTTCCGAAAAAATTTGAGGCTCATTATCAACGAGATAAGTATAAAAATTATTTCTAAAAAAATTATTTTCTTTGTCTTTTACTTCTTCTTAGTTCCTCTTGAAAATTTCTATTATCATTTTCTATGGATGCATCTCATTATTTTTTTCATTATCTTGATGACCATGAAATTTTTTAATTTCTAAAGAAAAAATATTTTCAAAAAATTTAGCATTTTTGGTTTCTACAATAGTATTCACATCAAGCACATCACTTTTTAGCTCTAAAAATCTATATGCATTACTATTTTCAACAACAAGCTCAGGTCCATCGTGGATACCTTCAACGGCAACACCCCTGCTGCTAAATTTATCTTCGTCGATGCGTTCTCCATCTTCCAGGACATAATCAGCAATTCCCGATCTTATGGTAAACTTTCTCTCAAACTCTTCCAATATATTTTCATTATATACCCAAAACTTTGAATTCTGGTCTGGGACTCTAGTTCTAATTGTCATTTCCATCTTCGATTTACCGCATGAACAATATTCATGGCTTATATAATGTAAACGAGGAACATAAAATTCAATCTCCGTCGATTAATTTGATTATGCCCTTTCAGTATTGCAAATTATAACTTGGTGAATTGTGACACAAATAATCAAGGTAATAGTCTATATTAGTACCTTATGATTTAACAGACTTACACACTACTATCTTATAATTTTAAAATGTCAAATAGAGATATAAAAATTTCTTTAATTGATATCATACTATTTGAATATGTTTTCCTCGCAAAAATACTCTAAAATATTATGAGGAATTTTTTTTGGTTTTAAACTTTATTGAGAAATGAATCTGAAATATATGTAACAACTCTTATCCGTCTCATGTAATATTTTTCATATGAAAAAATATAGTTTCTTTCATTTGTTATTCCAATTTTTAATTAATGATGCTAAAGAATATTTTGTTCCAAAAATTTTGGTCAGGCCATCAACTATAGAAATCTCAGACGGCGCCATATATTTTTAAGCATAAAGGTATTGATCGGCAAATCGGTCAAAACTCAAGTTGATAAACTGATTTTTACAAATAATCAAATAATTTCAAAATGTGATGACAAAATTTTCCCTGGCGTTTCATTTCATCAGGGTTCACGGTGACAAATGCGGAGTGCTGCGGCGTGGGAAGGAATAGCGGACAGTTTGTTAGATAATTAAATTTGTTCATGAATGTTCTAAGTGCATCAATGTATCTAGAAGTCCAAGTGACTACTTTGACTATGCCTAGAGAATTTAAAGGGTTGATACATTGGATGTGTAACTTGGAGTCTCTTAGCGTGCTCATCTCCAAGTATAAATATGTAACTCGTTGCATGGAATAAATAACACATCAAGAAACTTATTAAGTAAAAAACTTTGTCTACTTCTCTGTCCCTTTCCCACACAGTTCACATGCCTGCCATTCTGAACTCCATGCCGGAATATGAACCAGTACGTGTTCTGGGATGCCTTCCACCCGACCGAGGCGGCCAACATAATCATCAGTCGGAGGTCTTACAATGCCCAGAGGCCCTCCGATGTCCACCCATACGACATTCACCGCCTAGCCCAGATTTGATGATCACGAAGTTTCAAGATTTTAAATTGCGTATTCACAAAGTGTATTGATCGATGAAGTTCCAAGGAGCAAGATTTTAAATTTTTTTTGTAGTTGGATTTGTTAGAGATGTCATAGAGTTAGATTTGGACTTGTTATCTTGATAAGGAATGTAGACATAATAAGGAAAGTGTATCTGACCGTATCTCATGTAACCCTTGAGGTTCCCATGCAAACCCTAGGTTGTAAACTCCTATTTAAGGGATATAAACATAATGGGACAGTAGCGGCATTCCAAGTCTTCATGGTATCAGAGACTAAACTAGTACGATAATCCTACAAAGACGTAAACTTGCCTGCCGCCTCATTTTATCCTACCAAACATGTCGCTGGGAAGCAACAGCGGAGGAAGATACGATGATGGAGGAATCGATATGGCATCTCCTGTTACTGGTACCATCTTGTCACAAGGTGCTGCTAATTCGGATGTGATGTCGCCATATTATATCCATCCATCAGACAACCCTGGTTAGGTATTCATCACCGATTTGCTCCATGACGGCAACTATGGTGAGTGGGTGAATGATATGACCAAAGCCCTGTACGCGAAAAATAAAATTGATTTCTTTGACGGAACCCTTGTTCGCCCGTCGCCGAATTCAAGCGATGGCTTCTGGTTGATGCCATGGTTAAAAGTTGGCTGAAAACCACCACGGGCAAAGATGTACGGAGCAATGTTCGGTATGCCAAGTCAGTTTATGAAATCTGGGTTGATTTTTTTGAGAGATTCGGAAAAGGAAGTACCCCAAGGGCGTATCAGCTAAGGCAGGCGATTACTATGCTTCGTCAAAATGGGTCTCCTGTATCGACCTACTACACCAAGCTTAAGGCTTTGTGGGATGAGGTATAGGCAATAAACCCATACCTAAGTGTTCATGCTCTAATTTTGGCTATGGACTGTCAAAGCAGCTGTCTGACATAAGATTAAAGGAGCAGTTATACAATTTTCTCATGGGATTAGACGATGTTTTCGGCACCATCAAAACCCAAATTCTGAGTTCTCAACCCCTGCCGAGCCTTGAGATTGCTTATCATATGGTTTCGAAGGATGAACAACAATGTGTTGTGAGCAACACTCACCGAGCAACAGTCGAGTCGGCTGCGTTTCAGATTTCTCGCTAGAATAATATTCAGTTCAGGGGACCAGCTGAGAATTTGAGTCTAGCTAACAACAAGAGGAACAATAGTAGACTTCGTTGCAATCACTGTAACAAGGTTGGCCATGTCGAAGAGGGCTGTTTTGAGCTTATCGGTTATCCACCCAACTGGAATCAGAGGAATTCTCGTGATTCGAAAGAGCGGGACAACAAAGATGGCGGGCAAAGTGCCAACAACGCGCGACCTCCTGTGCGAGCTGCACAGGTCAGTGCACCTGCCTTGCCTCGTGAGATTCCTATTCCCAGATTCACCGTTGAACATTTTAACAGCCTTGTGAAGAACTTTGGTGCCAAAGGTGACTCTTCATCTGGACTACCGTCGACTGAACCTATAACAAATATGGCTGGTAATGTTCCTCAACCTGTCTATTGGGTGATTGATTTCGGTGCAATAGATCACATCACATGTAACTCGGATTGGCTCACAAGTTTTACACCGAGTAGAGCGTGCAATTCTGTTAAAATTCCCAATGGTGGTGCCGTGTCTATCAAGGGAATTGGCAAGGCATGTTTGACAGAACACATATACCTGGATCGTGTTTTATACATTCCAGGATTAAAATGTAATCTCCTTTTCGTAAGTAGATTGACTGACTTTCTTGTCAAACCAGGAATTACCTACGAAGAAGCTGATTGGAGTGGGTGGGCTACGCGATGGGCTTTATAAGTTCGAGTCTCTACAAGAGGCTGCCGCAATGGTGACTTGGACCATAGACGACATCGAAAAGTGGCACAAACGTCTCGGCCACGCCTCCTATGAGACCATGCGACACATTCCCATTATTTCCCATACCTTTGATAATTCCTTTAAACATTGTGACTCATGCATCCGTGCTAAACACACTAGATCTCCTTTTCCTGTTAGCTCCATTAAGACTAACTCTTATTTTGAGATTATTCATTGTGATATTTGAGGACCATATCAAGTTCCCTCGTCCATGGGTGCACATTACTTCTTTACTGTTGTTGACGATTTTAGTCGTGGGGTTTGGACCTTTCTAATGAAATATAAGTTCGAGGTTAAGACTAAGTTGATAACTTTCTGCACGATGGTCGAACGCCAGTTTGATAAGCGGGTCAGATGTGTACGGTCTGATAATGGACTAGAGTTTACTTTTGGGGAGTTACTGTCGTATTATGAGAAAAATGATATCCTTAGTCAGACATCGTGCTAGTACACTCCACAACAAAACGGTGTCGTAAAGCGAAAACATAGACATATTTTGGAGGTAACTAGAGCACTCCGATTCCAAGCATATCTACCACTTCGACTTAGAAGGGAATGTATCCTAACTACCACACATATCATTAATCGACTTCCGTCGCGAGTCTTAGGTCATAAAACCTATATGAGATGCTATTCGGTCGTCCCCCCTCTTATAGAGATTTCCAGGTTTTTGGGTGTCTCGCATATGTTCACCAGCCCAATAGAAGCTCCAAGTTCGACTCTCGTAGACGGGTATCCGAATACTGACCAAGCTAATTAATTTAAGTTTTAGACGGGTAAGACTTTTGAAATATGTCAAAATTATCCTAACAAATGTTAGACGATGTTGCCTTCCATGGAATCGAACTCAAGATTCTTTATTTAAGCAAAATTAAATCCTCATCAGTTAATCTAAAGACTCCAACTCGAGATATTTTGGTTTAGAAAAATTATTCTTTTTTTAATTAGTTGGAAATGAGTACACGGCCCAATTCATTAGTTCCAGCAAACTGAGTAACTCCCCGGTCCATCCAATCTCGGATCTGTTTTCCTAGTTTGATTGTACTTTAAATAATCGTGCGATTTTCGGGGAGCCGTGTCTCTCTTTTCATGCATAGGTTTTAGAAGGGGCTAGATTTAGTGCTCTCGGGGGCTCAATAGTTTGATCTGAACAACGCGAAACGTTCTGCCCACGCGATGTAAATATTGTAATATCAAAAATTATATATAAGTGATTTGGGAAACGCAAAAAAATAAGAAAAACCGGTATACAAAGGAAACGAACTAAAAAAGTAGTTATATAGGGCAAATGCCTCAAATCATACTGAAAATTTTAACCTTGCATAATATCATTATATGTCATATGATCTACCAATGTATAACACATGATCTACCAATGTATAACATAGTGTATCAGATGTTAGTTGCTTTGAAATTTGCTTCTCTCTTTTTACCTTCTGAAAGATAATTCTATTCAATGGAGAAACTCTATCTAGGCAAGGGAATATCAACAAACAAGAGGTAAAATCCACGAGTTTCCTCTTTTCTATAATTTATTATCGCAAAGTTTATAGTAATTGTTGTATTATGGTCTACGACTGTATGTGAATATTCTACTATTATATTATTGCCGAAGTACTAGTATATGTGCATGATATACTAATCTATAATATTTGTACCATTGTATGTCGTATGGTGTATGATATAAAACATAGAGGTACCATTGTATATAACATATTAGTTACTTCGAAATTTACTTCTCTCTTCTTGCATTGTAAAAAATAATTCTATACAATGGAGAAACTGTATCTAGACAATTGAACATTAACAACAAGAGGTAAAGTCCCCCAAGTTTTCTCTTTTTTTAATTTATTATCGCAAAGCTGTAGTAATTGTTGTATTATGGTGTACCAGTGTATGTGCATAGTCTATCATTGTATGTTGTCAAAGCATTAATGTTTCTTGCAACCATTGTATGTCATATTTTAAAAATTGGGTTCCAAATAAAAAAGTAAACTGAAGCATTCGTGTTGCCGGCTGTTTTTCACGTGAAATACAAAAAATGTCGATTTATATTGAGTGCGTGCATCCAAACCAGAGGATTAAAAGACATGGCGTTCCATCCTAAATTACTCTATTAGTGATAACACCCAATTTGACCTTGTTTTGGAACCGGACTTATCATAAAATATGAAATCATATTTGTTTCTGAATTGTTTTAATCAACCAGTACATAATTATATACAACTAGTCTATCTGATAATTTAACAAACTACAAGATAAAACAAGGATAAAACTAAGTACGAAATAAAATCTACAAAGGATAAAATTGGTGTTAACCTAACGACCTATAATTACTAGGTAAGATTTCTAGTGGGCGATTCTATTATAATTACTTTAGAAAAAATGGAAACTATGAAGGAGTGGATCCAGGAATTGTGACCTCTATTCAAACAACTATCACCTTGGTCTCCAAGCTTAAGATTGCGTTGGGTAGAAACCATTGATGATCTCCCCTCGGTCGAGACCAATGATGGTCTTCCATCGATTGAAATCGACGACGGTCTCCCCTTAGTCGAGAGCGATAATTGTAGACCGGTGATGGTAGATCATTTTGGCGTGTTTTTCCTCGGTCCACTTTAGCTTGTCCTTGGATGAGCTTTGCCTAATTCGGAACAAAAGTGGGCCTAAACAAAGTTCCAGGTCTCGGTGTTGTTTTGCTCGATGAGTTGTGTTGAACTTTGGTAGATCAGTCACATCTTTTGACTTGGGCATCGGATTGAGCTAATTTTTTTGGCTATGGAAAGGCAAGATAAAGACCTACAACTTTTTTGTTTATGACTTCTTTAGATTTAGTGCATAAGAGGCTCTAAATTCTATTGGAAAGCCGGTCTGCCTACCCTCCTTTTTTCCAAAGGGGACCGGGCGAACCCAAATGCTTCTTTTTTCCAAAGGGTACCGGGCGGACTCGGATGCTTCCTTTTTTCCAAAGGGGACCGGACGGACCCGAATGCTTACTTTTTTCCAAAGGGACCGGGCAGACCTCAATGCTTTCTTTTTTCCAAAGGGGATGGGCGGATCTCAATGCTTTCTTTTTTCCAAAGGGTACGGGCTGACCCGAATGCTTCCTTTTTTCCAAAGGGGCTGGGCGGACCCGAATGCTTTCTTTTTTCCAAAGGGGACCGGACGGACCGAGTGCTTCATTTTTTCCAAAGGGGACCGGACAAACCAAATGCTTCCTTTTTCTAAAAGGGACCGGACAAACCAAATGCTTCCTTTTTCCAAAGGGGACCGGTCCGGATGATTCTTTGAGGCCGGACCGATGGCCTTCCTTTTTTTCTCATAGGCCGGTCCGACGTTCTTGATTTTTTCCTCATGCAACTAGTCCGACGCCCTTGCTTTTTTTCTCATGCGACCGGTCCGCACTCTTGCCTTGACGGGTTGGCTTATTTTTATTGCAAGCAGGCCGGACGCATGTGCTGGGCCAGTTGGGATGAAAACGGTATTGTCTCAAGTGTGAATTGGGCTAGTTTGTTTAAAGAAAAACGGACGTCGGCTTAGGCTTTTCCTATTTGGAGCCCGGATACACATACGTGCACGAAAAAGCATCCTAGATTATGACAAGTTGGACGTCGGGTTAGACACATACGTGCACCTTTTTGCAAACATTGCAGCTATATATATAATTAACGAAACTCCCACAAACCACATATTCACTCGATATCCAATTTTTCCATATTCAATCGATGGCGAGTTGGTGGGCAGGAAAAATGTGCTTATTATGGGCTTCCTTCGTATTTGTAACGTACTTGCAGCATTTTGTTGGCGGAGAGCCCCAGGTGCCATGCTACTTCATTTTCGGGGACTCATTCGTTGATAATGGCAATAACAACGATCTCAATACTTCGGCAAAAGTCAACTACCCGCCTTACGGTATTGACTTCCCCGGAGGGCATCCCACTGGACGATTTTGCAATGGTCGAACCTCCGCTGATTTAATCGGTATGGTCCGTTATTATTGCACTCAATTTACAGTCAATTGTACCTATTCCGGATGCTTAGAAGAACAAAAATCTTTTATATTGGAAGTTTAGTCCTTGCTTTCTAAATTTATTCGGTTTCTTTATGCAGTTAATCTTAAATGATTGTTCCTGTTTGATTGATAATACATACAGGAGAATTTCTTGGGTTCAAAGAATTCATCCTTCCGTTTCGAATTGCTTATGGCTCGGACATACTGAGAGGAGTAAACTACGCATCTGGATCTGCAGGAATTCTTAATGAAACTGGAAAGCATCTGGTATATATATACAAAATATAACCTATTCATTATATATGTATATATATAATGAATTTGGTTACTTCTAAGCATTATTTTAAAAAGTTTAAAGTACATTTTAGTACCCTGTGGTTTAACGTATTTTATGTTTAGGGTATGTGATCTAAAGTTTCAGATTTGGTTTCTGTAGTTATTTTTGTTCGGACATCCCTTGGTTTCGGGCAGCCAAGGCAGCTGGCCCGCCATTTGGCCGTTTGATGTCCTATGTAGATATTTCGTTGTTTAAGTCGTTGCTGATGTGGCGTGTGATAAATTACCAAAATAGTCTCAAAATAAATATGAATAAAATTTTATTTTCTCTCCTTCCTGAAACCCAGAAACAAAAAAGACACAATTTTCCCATGTTTGACATCCTCAAAAGGCTTACACATAAGAGATGTATCTAAAATACTAAACTTTACTCAATCCCCCAACCTTATCACCAAGCAAAAATCACATGCACCAACAACACCGAGGATATACATTCCCATAAAACCTCAATAAGTAAAAAAATAGACCAAATAAAAGAAGAGGCAAGCTAACCTCATAGATCGTTCTCCATCTCTTGTACAGCCCAAAACAGAAACCCAGAAAAGGATCAAAATTTCTGTTATCTTTAAACCACTCAAATCCCACGGGAGGAAAACAGGGTCTCTTCTCTATCTATGCCTTGAACTTTAAAGCTCATGGGATTAAGAGGAGGGAGTGGCCAAAGAGTACGATCTGGACGAGGGTTTTAGATAAAACCCAGATCGGAGAAGGGTGAAATTTTGTGGAGAAAGAAGCAGCAGAAGTAAAGCTTGAAACTTGAGAGGCAAGGCTCTAGTGAGAGAGAGAGAGAGAGAGAGAGAGAGAGAGATTGGAATATGGAGATAAACTCATTTTAGAGATTAAGGTAAAGTAGTTAAATCATAAATGCGGCAACATCGTGGCCGTCGTAGACGCCGAAGAAATGGAGCGGCGACACCTCCCGGGAAGTCCTGGAACCCTCCCACGTGATCGCACATGCGCGACATAAACCCCGGGACAACTGCAATTGCGTCCTCCATTCCTTCCTTCGCCCTATCACCGACGTGGACCCCCACCTCGCCGCATACCCTTCGACGCATCTCCGCCTCGGCGCGAGAGCTCCGGCCTCCTCCACTACGGCGGCCGGGATCTCCCCGGAGCTCCTGCTCGCGACGGAGAAGTAGCCTGAGGAGCTTGTCCCATAGAGGGAGGAGGAAGAGGAGTCGTCCAGCCCGGAGCTGTTGGGTCTTGGGACTCTTGTGTCTTTTTTGTTTCTGGGTTTCGGGAAGAACTTGTGCTTTTTTGTTTCTGGGTTTCCGGAAGAAGGAGAGAAAATAAATTTTTATTCATATTTGTCTTGGGACTATTTTGATAATTTACCACACATCACATCAGCGACGACTTAAATAACGGAGCATCCACGTAGGACGCCAAACAATGTCGCTTTGGAGAATGTGGAGCCTGCGTGGATGGCCAAATGGTGGAGCAACTACCCGAGCTACCCGAGATCGAGGGATGTTCGAAAAAAAATAACCACAAGGACCAAATCTGAAATTTTAAACCACATACCCTGCAGAATACGTTAAACTACAGAGTACTAAAACATACTTTTACCTTTTAAAAATTATGGTCCGAATGGTTGGACTACGATCGAACACAATTACTGAGTTATTTTTATACAAAAACTCGAATGGCCGCCGTACCGATGGTCAATGCCATGGGTCACTAGTTCAATTGGTCGGATTAGTCTGTTTTTTCCGTTAGACCGACCGATCAAGGCCAAATTACGAAAACATCTTTTTATAAAAAAATCTCTAGTATAATTGGCATTCAAACCGATCGAACTGAGAAATAGTAAAAATATGATTGTATCTTGGTCCGATTTTACAAACATTGCTTCGACGCACGTTCCGATCATTTATGATTTACGTTTTCGCTATTTTTGTTATCCCACCGTCATGATATTTTTTGTTGATATACAATTTCTATTTACTTTTTATTTCATTCCACCCCGAAAAATTATATTTAAAAAAATTATAATAATGTAGGGGGAGAACATTGAACTAAACAGGCAGCTCCGGAATCACCAAGCGACCATTTCGCACATTGAGGAGCTTTTAGGAAGCAAGTACTTGGCGACCAATCACCTAAAGCAGTGCCTCTATTTGATAAATATAGGTACTAAATAAAATGTTAAGGATGTTAAATATTTGTTAAAACAGTTTTGTAAGTTTTCAAAAATTTCACCTATTTTGAACTAAAATTATTCTGTACAGCGGTGAAAAAATGATCTAAATCCATTTGATAAATGCAGGGACCAACGATTACTTGAATAATTATTTCGTGCCGGAATACTACAACTCGAGCAAGCTATACACGCCGGACCAATTCGCACAAGTTTTGGTCCAAAAGTACTCTGAACAAACTATGGTTAGTTTCAGACCTCTCATTAGAGTGAAATAAATTTAATTATTTTAGAATTTCATCTATTTTTTTCTGAAATTCAAGACGAAATGTCATTAAGAAAATTTGGATAGTACTTTTTTATAAGTAAATGATTCATTGCTCCAAAAAGGTTATATTATGTGCAAATATAGGAAAATGTTACACCAGATTGCATAAAGTATGCAAACGGTATCTCATCTATTTGATTCTAGGAATAGTATAAGATCGTGGTTGATGAGGTTCCTAGTGGCTTTTGACCAGATACTACTCTCGATTATGAAAAATGACTGAATAAATAAGAAGGTTATGATGATCACACAATTTATCTCTAAAAAGTTAAAAAATTGAAATACAATTCCAAACTTTTCCTAGAACGACTCTTCGTATTTTATGTAAGAAAATTACTACAATTTAAAACTTCCCCGCTTTAAAATTTTTCGTATCTTTCTAAAATTTCAAACAATCTCTCTAAAATTTTTATTATGTCTGCTTGGATTGGAAAAGGACGGTATACTAGTTCTTTGTGTATTAAAAAGAAGTGATAGATTCTTTTTGGTGCCATATAGTTTTCACTTTTAACATTTTACGACTGCTTGAATTAGTTATTGGAGTGCATACTTATGTTGAGAAAATAATATTTAGTGCATGCACAACCGGAATTAATAAGAGAAAAATCTACAGTGCATTGCAGTTTCTTTAACTTTCACACCAGATGTCAACACAAGTTGGAACTGATATAGCTAGGAATTAAACATTATCACATTGATAATTGCAAAAATGATTGATTTATTTATAACATAGTTTTGTGTTAGATATGAAAATTTTTAATATAGTACTAGAATGAATTTTATCGACGAGACAAACGATCCTCCGTTTTACAAACATATGACATGTATGCTAAACTCTGCAAAATTCTGAAAAGATTGGAATTTTTTGTAGACTCTGTATAATTCAGGAGCAAGAAAGGTGGCCGTAAGTGGACTTCTCCCTAGCGGTTGTTTTCCATATTATATTCAAAACTATGATACAAATGGTTCATTGTGCGTAGATTACATAAACCAGGCAGAAATCTATTTCAACAAAAACCTGAAGTTACTCGTAAATCAATTGAACGTGAACCTACCTGATGCGAAACTCGTATACTTGGACACCATCGAGTCGCCAATTTCACCTCGTAAGACTTGAACTACTTCATTACATCTTTTTTGACGATTTCAATTTTATTTTTGTCTTAATTTCTTTAAATCTTTTTATGCCGTTAAATGTTGACCCAAATTATATTATTGAGTCGCCAGAAAAACACAGAGAAAAAATTAGAGCATCTGTAGGTGCATTGTTTAGAGTCCGTTTCGTATTGACTTGATAAATTTTTTTTAATCCCTGAGAATTTATAACTTAGAGTTAATCACCCAAGTGAAAGCTAATTACATGAGGAATACATAGCAAAATCAACATTAAAAATTAACAGACTTCAGTAGCAATAATATCTCTTGCTTGCCAAAAGCATTTGAAGAGGTGGATCGAGAGAGACATTCTTATACTCGGAAGATGATGGAAAGCAAAAGAAGCACTCGGCTGTAGATTTAGAGTCGGCCATTCCATTTTATATGTTGTTTGTTTTTCCTTTGTTCCTATTCCTAATCGTCCCTCTCTTTGTTTTTTTTTTTTTGCTGTGTATCAGTTACACCTATTGAACTCACTGGATGTTGCGATGTTATGGAAAATGGCCTGTGCATTCCATTTGAAGAGCCATGCCCAGCGAGGATCTTGTTCTGGGATTCCTTTCACCCAACTGAAGCAATCAACCGTATCATTGCGCTCATATCATATTTGAAGCTCAAGAAAATTTTATAAATATAAAGTTGCAAAGTTCTCCAAGGCTGTAGATGATATACAATGGGAAAAGGGGGATGTCAAAACCACTTATAGGTACATAAAAGATAATTAATCGTTGTAAAAAAAACACAGATAGATTAAAATAAGGGTTAATTGGCCCCGGGTCCCTAGTGTATACACTTATCGCTCTTAGGGTACCTATTGTTCAAATATATACATTGTCGTCCCTGTAATTTGGTTGAATGTCACTCTACAATTTTTTGTTGACGATTATCAATCAATTTACTATTATTTTATCCTTTTTATTAAATAACTTAAAAACATAATATCATCGTCATCGCCGCCGCAGCCGTACATGAATCATCTGGATTTATGCAACACTTTATCCCGACCATCCAAGAGGTCAAACAAACAACTAGTTCACAGTTGGCCGACACCACGGCCATCGAGCTTGCAATGCCCGAATTCGAGGAAAAGGAGATGGTCATACAATCAAGTGACGTATATGAAGATGAAGATCAAATAGTTTTTGAATCCCACAATTTTGAGATAAGTATTGAGACGGTCGTACATGAATCGATCGAATATACACAATCTTCTTTTTCCGTTATCGAAGAGATTGAACAGACGACTAGTCTACAGTTGGCCGACACTACGGCCATCGAGCCTACAGGACCTACATTTGAGAAAAAGGAAGAGCCATGTCCGACACGAGTCCCATCGACAACCGAGACAACCCTAAGTGCTGTATCAAATACGAAAGACATCCTAGGACCTCCGCCGACTAAGATAATCTTTGGGCCTTCACCAGAAAATAGAATTTTAGGGCCTCCGCAGAGTCACCTGTTGCAAAGATTCGAGTCATATTTCATTCCACGAGCAGTGAGCTACCTTCGCTTGCCTAATTCTATCTCAGCTCAACGACGAGACACTGGAGGGCAAGCCCATCCTCAGAATATTATTGAGAATTCTATTTCACCCAGGGGGCATAAGAACAATGCAGCATTGCAGACGAAGCTCCTACTTCAGTCAAAATTATCCCGGCCGGGGGGCAAGACATGCACAAAGTGAAGAAGGTAGATAATGATGAAGTTAAGTCTTTAACTCCTCCTCAACCAAGCAAGAGTATGGTGAAGCAACAACCTAACGGGCCGGCTCAACCTCGGCCATCAAAGGTTTCAAATTATAAGAAGTGTCCTCAAGTCACACGGCTGAAACCAGCTGGCAACAGAAAAAGACCGCCTGAGTATGCATGGGTTAAGAGAGACGTGGTCACTCAATTAGCAACCGAGCAAGGAGTTCTCCAGAGAAAGAACCCCTTCAAGGTTTGGGTACCTAAGGAAGAACTTTCGCGGTCCAAGAAACAACCATGTGAGACACGACCCATAGGGAGTAATCGGCCTACAAGGTCTCCAAGTTATCATACAAAGCTTGTGCGTAAGGAGATACCAAGAAAGCCAAACCCACACTCGGGGGGCAAGCGTTCAGAGTCTCATCGACCGACTCTCACGAAGACTCAACGAAGAAGGTTGGAGCGAAAAATTCAAAAACAAAGAAAAAAGCTTAGAGACCTTCAACAACAATTGTATGGTCATTTTGAAGAAGGACATAGAGCTCCCACTCAACCATGTAGGCCTAAATCAAGTTTTTGTGAGAAATTCGTGAGCACAAGGATATTTCGAAATGAGTGATCAACTGTACGCCTACAACGGCTATGTCTCGACCGATTTGATGGTACATTTTTTACATATTTACGGTCTTACCTAAGTCGATTATTTTTTTAGTGGAGTTAATTTTCTGTGTGTTTAAGGACGGATACACGTCAACATTTTTTCTAGCGTCAAAACATTGACGTATGGGGGGCATTGTTGGTGCAGAAAATTAATTCGCAGATTTGTTTGACTATGTCTCAGTAAAATAGTTGTATCTTACTACTCGTATATCTGATGGATGCGATTCTAAAAGTTACAAAAAGATAAAATAAAGATCTAGAATGTTCTAGTTTGTGGCTTCTCCAAATTCGACGTAGAAGTAGGTCAGACTTGGGTTGGAAGCTTTGGCAATAGGTTTTCCTTATTATGCCGCAGATCTGCTAAATTTATTTTGGTAAAAAGGTCGTAACTTTTGGCAAAAGTATTGGATTGACATGATTTTAAAAGTCACGGAAAGAAAAGATAGAGATCTACAACTTTGTAGTTTATGACTGTTCAAAATTCATCACAGAAAGGGGCGAACATTGGGTTACAAATTTTGGTAGTTTATATTTTTCTTATTAGGCCGGGGCTATGTTAAGTCTTCCTGTTTGAAAACGGCCTAGGATTTTTCTATGGGGCTGGGGCGAGCTTATTCTATATAAGGAGAGCTAGGTACAGGTATGAAGACACACACAAACAAAATATCAAATTCTTAGCTTCATAGCTTTTATCTTAGCTTTTATCCTATGTAGCTTCGTAGCTTTTATCTTTCATGTTTTTCATATTTTTCTCCTATCCCTATCAATAAAATCTTTCCTCCCCACTCTCTTTGTTCTCCTCTCTCACCCCCTTATTTCATCTTTTCTCCCTTTCGCTTGAATCGTTCTTGGGACGACCACTCCGAACCCGTTTTTAAGATCTTTTCCGACGTTCTACTACAATTTATTCGCAACAGTTTCAGACCTCTCAATTTAGTTATTTTAGAATGTTTGTTTAAAAAAATAGTTGTTTCAGAATGTCATTCAATTTGTTGAAATTGAACACGAAATATTAAGAAAATTTGAAACACACTTGCAAATTTTCTTTGAATGACGTTTGCGTATTTTATTTAAGAAAATTACTATACAATTTAAACTTCTCTAAAAAAAATTTATATGCTTTCAGATTTCCATAATTTTCTCAAATTTTCTACACTCCCAATTGCAAACCACGGAGCACTAGAGTAAAATTTTTCATAAATGGGATTCTTGATGGGAGCAGATTTGGTGGGGACTGGGGTAGTCCCCAAACATGGGGACTAACTCAAACCAATATCACTACACATGCAAATCAATATCACTTCACGTGCAAACCAATATCACTTCATATGTAAACCAGTGTCTTGCAGCAAACCAATATCACTTCACATGCAAACCAATATCACTTCACATGCAAACCAATATCACCTGATAGGTTATTGACCATCAGATTTAAAGATAATCAAATCTGACAGCCCAAAATGTAGTCCCCACCTATGGACAAATTTTCTTTAGTCCCCACTCAATCCGATCTGGACCAGATGGTACTAAAGTGTCAAAAATTGATCATGATTTGATGCGTTTTAAACTATATCAAAGTCAAGAAAGCTCAAACACATAGTACTAAAGTGAACTTTTTCCAAAATAAATATTTAGTGCACGGAAGTTTCTTTAATTTTCACATCAGATTTCACTACAAGTTGGAACTGAAATATATAGGTACTAAATTACAGGATTGGAATTTTTTTGTAGACTCTATATAATTCAGGAGCAAGAAAGGTGGCCGTATATGGACTTCTCCCGGTTCGCTGCATTCCATATGCTATTCATAACTACGATACATATGGTTCCTTTTGCGTAGATTACATTAACCAAGCAGTAATTGTTTTCAACAAAAATCTTAAGTTACTCGTACATCAAATGAACGTGAACCTACTTGATGCGAAACTCGTATACTTGCAGAGCATCGAGTTGCCAATTTCACCTCGTAAGACTTATACTACTTCATTACATCTATAGTTGACGAGTTCAATATTATTTCTGTCCAGCTGTTATACCGTTTGATGTTGACCCGAATTATATTATTGAAACGTGAGGGAAACACTTGGAAAAGTTAACTATCGACACATTGTTCGAATTCTGTTTTGTACCGACTGATTCACATGGTAGAACCCTCTCTAGTTTTTTTTTTCATAAGTTTGTAAGTTTTAATAATTCTTTGAGAATTTACAACTTAAGAGTTACTCACCCAAGTGAAAGCTAATTACACGAAGAATGTATAGCAAAATCAACATGAAGAATTAAAGGACTCTACTAGCAATAATATGTCTTGCTTGCCAAAATCCGTGGAAGAGGTGGACCAAGAGAGCCATTCATGTACCCGGAAGATGATGGAATGCAAAAGAACTTCGAGAGCGAGCCATTCTATGTTGTATGTTGTTTGTTGTTTTTTAATTGTTCCTATTCCTAAGCGTCCTCCTCTTTTTTCCTGTGTCTCAGCAATACCTATTAAATTCCCCGGATGTTGCAAAGTTAAGGAAGATGGCATGTGCATTCCATTTGAAGCGCCATGCCCAGTGAGGATCTTGTTCTGGGATTCGATTCATCCATCTGAAGCAATCAACCGTATCCTTGCCCTCATATATTATTTTCAGTTGAAGAAAATTTTATAAATATAAAGTTTCATAGTGCACCAAGGCTGTAGATGATACATAAGACTTGAAAAGGGAGATGTTAAAAACCCTTCTAGGTACATATAAGGTAATATGTCGTTCAGTTATGATAAAATAATATTTAGGTTTCCTCCAAGCATAGCCTATATAAAGCTCGTAAATTTTCCTCCTTAAGCTTGTACACATCAAGGCTTAAGGAAGGCATAGGCTTAGAGATGGAGATGCGTAACTTATGAATCCTACTCATATCCTACTTTTAGAATTTGTCCATTACTTTAAATTTTTTCTTTTGGTGTAGAGATTTTAGCATCATATCGATCCTAAAGTTATTTTTGTCTTCAAAAGATCTCATTTTATCGCACATTGGCACAATCAAAGTCTCTGCGAACTTCAGCACAGTGGACATCATTTAAGGATATATGTCAAGATTATCATATTATTAGTTGTAAAAGTGATGTGCTAGTTTATAAGTGTAATTATACAACTGCAAGATTCGACATTTTTTTTAGATAAGTAGAATTTTTAAAAATTACCTGGCAAATAACAAGTAGTTATACTTGCTAGTGGCTACATTGCCTATAGATGCCTTTCAACATCATATCTCCTACAAATATTCACTAGATAAAATTTTTATAATTGTTATGAATTCAGCAACCAGAGAACAAAACGGGCAAAGAACACGGACACAATAGATAACGTGGTTTGGCCTAATGCCTACATCCACAGAGAGAGAGGAGAACTTTTATTGATGAGTTTTCGAGCCACAAAGCCATACAAAAACCTAGGGTAACATGTCTTTATATAGATACAGACCCTTGGTGTACAAGTAACCTATCTAGGTCAGATTAGGAGTCCAAAACCTAGTCAGAATAGGAATAGGAATAGGAAATAAATCTTTCCTATTTCTCGCCATCCCAACAATCTCCACCTTGGCGAGAAATCATCTCGTGAAAGAACCATGAGATCTTCCAAAACTAATCCGACTCCACCGACTCCATCTCGGACCATAGATAACTGCATCAATAAGACCATCTCAACTTTCTCTTCACCTTTTGTTCAATCACTTGGAGCCAGCCCCCAAACTCGAGCTTTTGAGCTTGCTTGGCCTATTTCCTCCAATCTCCATTGAACCCCAACTAGCAAGTCCACCTGCTGAAGCAACCTTGCGACCAATAGACACGCCCTCTATTTTTTGGTCAGCCCCATGCTCCGCAACCTCGAACTACTTTTCTACTGGACCTTCTTGCCTCAAACCAATGCTACATGTCATAGCATACAAAGGGGAACCTTTTGTTCCACCAAGTATAACCCTCGACATGCCTCGAACTCCACCGTTCGACCTTGAGTGAGATACCCGATTCGTTTGTGGTGCTACCAACGGCTTCGCATTCCCCATGCAAAACCTACCCAATACCTTTGATGTGCACTTTCCTTTATATAACCATAGTGGGGCCTAGCTAACAATGCTTCTCCGAGACAACCATGGCTCTTTGCCAACCATGCCTCCACGAAACAACCATAGCTCGCTATCCATGTCTCTGCGAATCCCAACTCTACTCAAACCATTCATGTCAAGCCTTTGCTCCCTCATACGAACCAACCTCATATGACCTGAGCTTTTGCCAACTCCTTCAGACCCATTGATATGACTCCATCTACAATAATGTGCCTCACTAACTGGTAGGTATTTCCTTTCACCCTTCATCCCTACCATCGCATCATTCTCCACCTTCATTAGCATACCTTTATAACTATCACTGTTATAATCCAAGGTCCCTAATGAAAAGAGATTACCAGGATGCATTGGACTTGATAAGACAGAAAGCCAGTCACCATCCGACCCGTCTGAATATGTGGCCATGGTTGTGGATGCCAATCCCTCCTCGTTGTCTTGATCCCTAGTTCGTCCTGGATAGTCCCCTTCGTGTGCCCTTCTCCGCACTTGAAACCACTTCCATTGAACTTCTTTGACTCCGACCTGGATCCTCTTCCACAACCCAGCTGGTGGCTCCTCATCATCCGTCAAGCACAAGCGAATCTTTGCTACTGCCTTAGCCTCCAACTCTTCTCACTCTTGCTCCTCCATCTTCTCGGACTTCTTCTCCGAGAGCGCGATAACCATCCCTTGCTGTACGAGGAGATCCCTGACACGCCTTTGCCATAACCCGAAATTCAATGAACCATCGAACTTCACAAGAGCAAACTTTGGGCCGTGATTCGGTATCCTCCAACCTTAGCTTTTGATACCACTTGTTATGAATTCAGCAATTAGAGAACAAAATGCGCAAAGAACACGGACACAAGAGATAACGTGGTTCGGCCTAATGCCTACATCCACGGAGAGAAAGGAGAACTTTTATTGATGAGTTTTCGAGCCACAAAGCCATACAAAAACCTAGGGTAACATGTCTTTATATAGATACAAACCCTTGGTGTACAAGTAACCTATCTATGTCAGATTAGGAGTTCAAAACCTAGTCAGAATAGGAATAGGAATAGGAATAAAAAATAAATCTTTACTATTTCTCGCCATCCCAACAATAATAAAAACATATACATCATGATAAAATTTATCTAGGACCCTAGTGTATGCATGCACCATCCGCCTAGTTTTGTTCTGGCCATTATCATATGTTGCCACCTTACGAATTGCTCCCCTGATAATAGTCTAGACAACTCTATTCCATTTAGCCCCTAAGCACTTTTCCAAATCACACGAAGAGAATCTCCCAATACGACCAAACTTCCTGCTAAATCTATTCATGATCGCTTGCACCGTGTATTTTTCAGCCTGGCACTTCTCCTTTGTGGAGTATAACCAAGCCCAATGCTTGTTCCTTCCTACCTGTATCAACCCACTTAATGGGCTATCTCCCTCAAGCCCACCGGCTTTCTCCTTTCAAAAATATTGCCTACATTACTTTGGGCTGCTTTTTCCAAATTCGGCCATTCCGGCCACGTTGCTTGTTCCTTAAACGACGAATTGTGTTCATTTTGAGATATTACATGCTTTTAGCGACTAATATTAGGTGAACTTTCCGCCACAGAATAATTATATTTGAATCTAAAAGCTGAAACTAATCAGAGCTTCAAGGCGTGATTGCCGTAACTAAGTTTTAGCTATACCACATCTCACCAGAATAAGCAACGGAAGAGATTAAATTACCTAAATTATCTAGCTACAATGTTCTCTAATTTGTTACAGGTACTTGCACAAAATTACTGTAGTAAAAAAGAATAATATTTCCCTCTCGAGTTATCTTATTTCCTCGAAAACAAATAGCGACGATTAAACGAGCACACCCCAACGTTAAAACATGCAATTGATGGCAAGTGGGAGGCAAGAGCGACGTTTATTTTGGGCCACCGTCGCCCTCGCTGTTGCGTCGGCGAACTTGCAGTATTTTGTTAGTGGAGAGCCCCAAGTACCATGCTACTTCATTTTCGGGGACTCGTTAGTTGATAGCGGAAATAACAACGATCTCAATACTTCGGCCAAAGTTAATTACCCGCCTTATGGTATTAACTTCCCCGGCGGACGTCCCACCGGAAGGTTCTCCGATGGCCGAACCACCGCGGATATAATTGGTATCGTACTGAATCTACTCGATATTTAGATATTCATATATTTGTTGGGTCAAGTAAGTCGAGTAGGATCAGAAAAAATAAAAAAATAAATTTTAAGATAGTTACATTCTCGATATTCGAATTTGACATCCCGGATTAATTTATAGCAAGCAATTGTCATACAGGAGAACTTCTGGGCTTCGATGCTTTCATCCCTCCCTTTGCATCTGCTAATGGCTCAGAAATACTTAAAGGAGTTAACTACGCATCCGGGTCAGCAGGAATTCTTAAGGAAACAGGGACACAAATGGTACTTATATAATTTTTAGAGATCAAATGGTATTTATATAGTTAAAGTCAAGCTTTTGATATACATTTTTTCGTTAATCTCTGTTGTTCTGGTGGATGGATGCTTGAATAAAGATAAAGGGTAGGAAACTCTTGGAAATGGTCTAATTTTATTGGGGTGTGAGTATCACATGACTAAGCATATAATTTTATTGCGACGCTCATTTGAAATGTGACTTCTCTAGGTATTACAATAATCTTACCGTTAATGATGAGAAGTACTCCGAATTTAAAAAGATATATATTCTCTTGGAAAGTATAGAATTAGAGTGTTACTAAAAGTCACTTCATAAAAAAATTTGAAAGGTAAATTTTTATACTATGATTACATTTGTCAAGTTTTGAACTATGGATTTTCTTAAAATTAAACATGCAAGTCACTTCATAAATAGAGTCTTTTTAAATTTGTCTCAAATTTCTAATTGGCTTGGAACCCTATTTCCTCTTGTATTGTCCATCAGACTTCTCTGTATTTATAAGGTTGTTGGCTTTGACTTTGGCTTTGGCAATGAGAAAGTATTATAGACATGAGATTTATGATCGAGACGTAATATGTATATGGCGTATGTATCCATATATGCGGTCATATTATACTGATAATTGTCTCGATCATATGGATATATATTTTACAACCGAACCACGTATATCGTGTAATATTTATCTCTCATATTTTTGTTATTATTTATTTTGGTGTTTAAACATCTATATTTTTATTTCCGCTATTCTGACAAGATCCTATAATACTCAGTTCAAAATAATATAAGTTTATACGCAAAATCTTATCATTATAATTTTTATATGCAACTCAAAATTTTAAATTACCTGTAAATTTGTCTAAGTAATTATATAAAGAGCAGGTGTATATCACGTGGACGATGTGAGATTCATACCTTGGAGTCTTTTTCTATTATATATAGACACACATATATTTATGTATTGTTGTTTCGGAGGGTTGGTGTACTTGATTAGGATCTTCGGCAGTCGAGGCAAGTGTTGGACACTTTCTCCGTAAGAATTGATTGCCCCGTATATTTCAGTGCGGTACGGGCTACGGCAATCATCCCCAAGATACAACGACTGTTAGGGCATTTCCAAGACCGTTGCACACGTATCTCGAAACTTTCGGGCGAACCCTTATATACCCAGAACTTTCGGACCTTTGTTTTCTAAGTGAAGAACGGGGGAGAGAAGAAGACAACAATGCTCGGAGATGCAAATGCTGCTGAGATGATGATTATGGCAAGGGGGCAGGCCTATTTATAGGCTGGAGGAGGCAGGGAGGCAGCCACCCCGAAGGGATGCGTCCGCTCGGCCAGCAGGCTGTCTGGCTGCGCTCGTGGCCCTTCGGTGGCTTCTGGATCCTTCCAGGCGTGCCCAGGCTGCGCTGGCGCCCTTTCGCGACGCCCCTTCTGGAAGTCTCCTGGACATTCCAGCCCGTCGTGCCTCTTCGGTGGCCAACCTGAAGGCGCTCGCAGCTCCTCGTCACTCCGGTAGCTGCGCAGCTCTCTCCGGACCCGAGCAAAATTCTTAAGGCTCCTCCAGCTCCTCGCGACGATGCGCACGTACGAAGTGCCAAGTGCGCCACAAAGCGCCCATTGCGACCTGCGTCCAATGCGCCATGCGTATACGTGCTTGCGCGTGCTCGTGCTCGTGCTTGAACGGTGCTTCGCACCGTCCTCGCAGCTAGCGGTGGGTCAGCCTTTTGGGTAGTCAATCAAGTTGAGAGGCAAGGAGAGGAATTTCTTATAAACAAAGAAATCCTCCTTGCTCTATTCAATGTGGGATTGCAACCTTCCACTTCCCTTTGGGCCTTTGGGCTTTTGGGCCTTCATTCACAAACCCAACAATCCCCCACATGAATGATGACCAATGCATGCAGACTCTAATCGAAAGTTTTGATGTGTTATTATTGCATCGAGATAGGTAGCTTGCGGCCTTGAACCTTCTCTAGTAATATGTTATCGGATTTACTCGCTGCTTGGTGAACGCGATATTTTGAACCGTCAGCTTTTGGCGTAAACCAAGACAATAACATTTACACAATAATAACCCTAGTACATTTGGGTTCTCACGTTGTGTCCATTTCGGCCATGGACCGTATCTTGGATTCATAAGTGTTTTTCTCATTTGAAGCGGCCTCACTTCACACTTACATAGGTGATCTCCTATCAGGAGTATCCTGCCATACTCCACCTTCATCAAGGTATAGGAATCATTAAAAGCGTAATGCTTAACCTTACCACACCTCTGCAGGTTAATACCCGGGCAGCTTCTGAGAATAATATAGGTTCCAGATGATTAACTGAACCTTCCATAACTTAGTTGTCTCATTGAACCAAGTTTGTGGGATCTCCACTCAACATGGTTGAGTTACCGCTATGGACGTTCTTTAGTGTGTGGATTTTAATCCCATTCCCCTTACTGCGTTGTACATTTGATCTCTATTGATTCCTTTCGTAAAAGGATCCGCTAAGTTGTCCTTGGACTTTATGTAATTAATGGTGATCACCCCACTAGAGATCAACTGTCTAACGGTATTGTATCTCAGACTGATATGTCGAGACTTTCCATTGTACATTGTACTTTGTGCTCTCCCGATTGTAGACATGCTATCACAATATATCAATACGAGAGGCACCGATTTGCTCCAGCACGGAATATCCTCTAGAAAGTTTCTGAGCCATTCAGCTTCTTCCCCAGCTTTGTCTAGTGCTATAAACTCTGACTCCATAGTGGATATGCATGTTTGTTTATAGGACTTCCAAGACACAGCTCCTCCTCCTATGGTGAATACGTATCCACTCGTGAATTTGGAGTCCTTAGTGTCTGATATCCAGTTTGCGTCACTGTATCCTTCTAATACAGCTGGATGTTTAGCATAATGTATGCCATGGTTTATGGTATGTTTTAAATACCGTAAAATCCTTTCCAAAGCTAGCTAGTGATCCTTTCCTGGATTACTTGTGAATCTACTAAATTTACTAACTGAGTACGCAATATCGGGGCGAGTGCAGTTTGTTAAATACATCAAGCTCCCGATAATTTGTGCATACTTCAGTTGAGATACTAGGTCCCCTCAATTCTTGGCTAAGTGTAGATTCAAATCTACTGGAGTCTTAACCGGAGGTTTGTCAAAAGCTTCAAATTTCTTGAGCACGCTTTCCACGTAGTGGGATTGCGTCAAGATAATTTCGTCAGCTTTCCTAGAAATTTTTATTCCTAGTATGACGTCTGCCAGACCCATATCTTTCATGTCAAAGTGATTCTTTAACATGTTCTTAGTTTTTACAATAATCTCTTTATTGCTTCCCGTAATTAGTAAGTCATCTACGTAGAGACATACAATTACGTAAGCTTCAGGTGTGCCTTTAATGTAAACACATTTATCGCACTCATTGATCTTAAATCCATTCGACAGCATTATTCTGTCAAATTTCTCGTGCCACTATTTCGGCACTTGTTTTAGCCCGTATAGTGACTTGACTAGTCGACACACTTTATGCTCTTGATCGGGAGCCACAAACCCTTCAGGTTGCTCCATGTATATCTCCTCTTCCAGTTCTCCATTTAGGAAAGTTGTTTTTACGTCCATTTGGTGAATCTCGAGGTTATAGAGTGCTGCAACAGCTGTGAGTACTCTAATTGATGTGATTCTTATGACCGGTGAATACGTGTCAAAGAAATCATATCCCTCCTTCTGTTTGAACCCCTTAGCTACCAATCGAGCTTTGTACTTGTCGATTGATCCATCAGCTTTGTATTTTCTTTTTAGGATCCACCTGCATCCCAAAGGTTTGCAGCCCAGTGGGAGATCCACGATTTCCCACGTGTGGTTTTGCATAATGGATTCTATCTCACTATTGATAGCTTCCTTCCAGAGAGGAGCATCTGGACTGGACAATGCCTCTTGGATTGTCCTGGGTTTATTTTCTAACGCATAGGTTAGATAATCCGGACCGAAAGATTTGGTTACCTTCGTCCGTTTACTATGTCTAGGTTCATCATCTTTCTGATTTGACCCTTGCGTAGTCTCGTGAGCCCTTTTCTTCGGACTTGCTTCCTTTCTTTCCTTATTAGGAAAGTTATCTTCAAAAAATATTGCATTTCTTGATTCTATGACCATTCTCGTGTTTATCTCTGGGTTTTTTAGATTTATGCACCAAGAATCGATAAGCACTACTATTTTACGCATATTCGATAAAGATGCAATCAATGGTCTTGGGTCCTATTCTCACCTGCTTAGGCTTAGGTACTTCAACCTTTGTTAGGCACCCCCACACTTTAAGGTAACTGTAGGAAGGCTTCCTTCCTTTCCATAGTTCATATGGGGTTTTATCCCTTTTCTTGTGTGGCAATTTGTTTAGAATGTGGTTAGCTGAGAGCACAGCTTCCCTCCACATATTCTGGGGTAAGCCCGAGCTAATCAACATAGCGTTCATCATCTCCTTAAGAGTTCAATTTTTGCGTTCAGCTACGCCATTCGATTGAGGTGAGTATGGAGCAGTCGTCTGATGAACAATGCCGTGTTCTTGACAGAGTTCCTCAAACGGGGCTACATATTCTCCTCCTCGATCACTTCGGATCATTTTTATTTTCACGCTGAGTTAATTTTCAACCTCATTCTTATATCTCTGAAAGGCATCAAGAGCTTCTTCTTTGCCCTTTAGGAGATATACGTAACAGTATCTCGTGCAATCATCGATAAACATGATGAAGTATTTCTTCCCGCCTTTAGTTTGCACGTGTTTCATATCGCAAGTGTCCGTATGAATTAACTCTAAAGGCGTAGTACTTCTTTTCACCAAATGGAAAGGTGCTTTGGTCATTTTAGCCTCCACACATACTTCACATTTATCTACCATGCCATAAATTAAAACACTCGGCCAAGTAAGAAGAAGCGTTAACTTTATTTTCACCGTTAAAGGTGCGATGTACAGTTATTACATTCATCTTAAACAGCCCCCTTTCTAGATAACCCTTTCCTATGAATTGACCCGCTTTGGTCAGTACAAACTTATCAGCCTCAAATACAAGCTTAAGACCGGTTTTGCTTAACAGTGAGCCAGAAACTAAGTTCTTGCGAATGTCTGGGACATGCAGCACATCCTTGAGGGTCAGCTCCTTTCCTGAGGTCAGCTTCTGGACCACCTTACCCAGACCGACGATCTTGGACGTTGCGGAGTTTCTCATGAACAGCTTTCGACCGGTGATCAGAATATAGTTCGAGAACATCTCCTTGTCCGAGCAGAAGTGGCGAGTAGCTCCAGTGTCCACGAACCACTCTCTCGGATTGTCCACCAGGTTGGCTTCAAACACCACGGCTAACAGATCCATCTGGGACAAGTCTTCAGCCAGGTTAACCTTTCCTTGGTCGTCCTTCTTCGGCTGGCGACAGTCCTTAGCCATGTGTCCGGGTTTGCCGCAGTTGTAGCAGTCGCCCTTGATCTTCTTTTTCTTCTTGGGCTCTTGCTTCTCCTGCTTATCCCCGGACTTCTTCCTCTTCTTGCTACCTTTTCCCTCGGTGAGGTGCACGGTGGTCTCAGGGTTAGCCTTGCCTTGCTTGACTTCAGACTTTCGGTTGTCTTCCTCGATCCTAAGTCTCACGATCAGGTCTTCTAGGCCCATATCCTTCCTCTTGTGCTTGAGGTAGCTCTTGAAGTCCTTCCAGAGCGGGGGGAGCTTCTCGATCATCGCAGCTACTTGGAAGGACTCGCTGAGTTGCATCCCTTCGGCTTGAATCTCGTGAAGGATCAGCTGCAACTCCTGCACTTGGTCGATGACCTTCTTGGAGTCCACCATCTTGAAGTCGAGAAATCGTCCGACGATGAATTTCTTTGTCCTGGCATCCTCCGTTTTGTACTTCTTCTCGAGTGAACCCCACAGCTCTTTAGCAGTTTTGGCTTCCGCGTAGACGTTATAGAGCGTGTCGTCTAGTCCATTCAGGACGTAGTTCTGGCATAGGAAGTCGCTATGACTCCATGCATCGAGGTCGTTGATCTTCTGTTGATCTGTCTCATTTTCCGCCACCTTTGGAGCCTCTTCCTTCAAGAATCGGACCAGGTTGAGCGTCGTCAGGTAGAACAACATCTTCTGTTGCCACCTCTTGAACTCGGTACCGTTGAACTTTGCCGGCCTTTCGGCGTGGACAGTTCTCGGGACCGCTGGTGCTGAGCTTGTTGATGCCATCTTCAAGTACACAATCTCGTCTTACGATTGTTGTTTCAGAGGGTTGGTGTACTTGATTAGGATCTTCGGCAGTCGAGGCAAGTGTTGGACACTTTCTCCGTAAGACGAGATTGCCTCGTATATTTCAGTGCGGTACGGGCTACGGCAATCGTCCCCAAGATACAACGACTGTTAGGGCATTTCCAAGACCGTTGCACACGTATCTCGAAACTTTTGGGCGAATCCTTATATACCTTGAACTTTCGGACCTTTGTTTTCTAAGTGAAGAACGGGGGAGAGAAGAAGACAACAATGCTCGGAGATGCAAATGCTGCTGGGATGATGATTATGGCAAGGGAGCAGGCCTATTTATAGGCTGGAGGAGGCAAAGAGGCAGCCACCCCGAAGGGACGCGTCCGCTCGGCCAGCAGGCTGTCTGGCTGCGCTTGTGGCCCTTCGGTGGCCAACCTGAAGGCGCTCGGAGCTCCGCTCCTCGTCGCTTCGGTAGCTGCGCAGCTGCCTCCGGACCCGAGCAAAATACTTAAGGCTCCTCCAGCTCCTCGCGACGATGCGCGCGCAGTGCCAAGTGCGCCACAAAGCGCCCATTGCGACCTGCGTCCAATGCGCGTGCGCGTGCTCGAACGGTACCGTTCTCGCAGCTAGCGGTGGGTCAGCCTTTTAGGTAGTCAATCAAGTTGAGAGGCAAGGAGAGGAATTCCTTATAAACAAGAAAATCCTCCTTGCTCTATTCAATGTGGGATTGTAACCTTCCATCTTTCCTTTGGGCTTTTGGGCCTTCATTCACAAACCCAACTTGTATTACCTGCTATTGATCTACCAAAAGGAATTCACCAATGTATAGGAATCACAATTTTTCTGTCCTCTCCAATTGTAGGGAACCAACATTGCCCTAAACCAACAGCTTCGAAATCACCAAGTCACCATATTGCGAATAACAAGAATTTTAGGAAGCAAGGAAGCAGCAACCAACCATCTGAAGCAATGCCTCTATTTTATAAATATAGGGAGCAACGATTACTTGAACAACTATTTTCTGCCGGAGCACTTCAACTGCAGCAGGCAATTCTCGCCGGAGCAATACGCCGATGTTCTGGTCAAGCAATACTCCAGGCAAATCACGGTCAGTTTCCGACCTCGCTTTTCATTCTCCATAGGCTGTATAATAATATTACATGCACTTATATCAACGGGTCAAGGCGGGTGAAGGCTAGCTTAAGCAGTGGGTCTTGTCAAGCTCTTAAGAATACACTAATATTAAATATTTGTTGGAAGAGTTTACTACTTTTCAAAAATCACATTCAGGTGGTCTAAAAAAAATAATCCAGAAAATTAGTATTGTATATTAATATTGGTGATAGCGTATGCCTTATGCTTAAGAAAATATGTATAGTTAAAATTAATAACATTGTACATCCTAGAATTAATAACACAATCTGAAACTAGTACCTATGCTGAACTTGAAGAAAGCTAGGGGAGCTTACTAATTTTTTAATTGAACTTTTTGTTTGTAGAATCTGTATATTTCCGGAGCAAGAAAGATGGCCGTAAATGAAATTGGCTCTATTGGTTGCACTCCGCATTCTGTCACAAAATACGATACAAAAGGCTCTGTCTGTGTCGATCGCATGAACGACGCAGCAACTCTTTTCAACAAGAAGCTCAAATTATTGGTGGATCAACACAACGCCATTGTACCCAACGGAAAATTCTTGTACTTGAAGAGCAACGCCTCAATGCCAGTTTCACCTAGTAAGACTTAAATTCTTCCAACTATTACAATTTTCATATCCAACTCAGAATCTTAAGATCATGAGTAGGTGGATTTTCAATGCCCACTACATTCTTGATTAGCTGTATGTTATTCTCAACACGTCCATTTAAACAAAGTCATTGGGCCGAACCGGCTTTGACTTAATCAAAGTGCGACGTGTAAAGACAACAATGGGCACGAAATTAACCTATCCGAATACCTTGTTAGAATCTGATATTACTCAAAATTTTAAACCAATGGGTTGATAAATTTTTACTATCTTGAGAATGAGACATTGCTTAGTAGAAGAGCGGTGGGGTTATTTATAAGTGTCAAAAATTTAACCTGCCCATCGTCTTAAAGTTTTAAGTTGAATATTGAGATTCTAACATGGTATCAGAGCGAGTTGATCACGAGCCCATTGTTATGCTCGCACGACCCCATCTTCATCGCACGTTGGCGAAGTCAAAGCTCGTGCAAACTTCAATCCGATGGGTCTCGTTTGAGTGAGCGTGTTGAGCATCTCACATGGCTTATTGCAAGAGATGATAAAGTTATAAGATTTTGGGCTATTATAAGTGTATAAAATCTACATACACATTGCCATAAAATTTTGGGTTGGATATAAAAATTGTAACACATTATTATAAACAAATTTATCACACTCGCAACTAAGGATCTGGTGATCTCAACGCACTTCATTATCTTCTTCTTCTTCTAAATTTAACATACATTCACTTCTTGTGTACCAGAGATCGATTTTAAAGTGGCAGGATGTTGCAACGTTAATGAAGTTGGCCAGTGCGTTCCAAATGAAACGCCATGCAAAGAGAAGACCTTGTTCTGGGATTCCTTCCATCCAACTGAAGCAACAAACCTCCTTACTGCACCCGGACTATATAACCAGCTGAAAAACATTTTGTAAATATATACTAGTCATTTTGACGGATTCATTTATTCTGATTAGTTCTTGTAGTGTACATGGTTAACTAGTTGTTATGACATTTTTTAAAATGAAATGAAGATTATTATCATAATAATAAGATTACCCTCTTTGTGTTAGAATTATAAAACTAATTTGGACAATAACAAAAAATTAAATTATGTCACTCGGTTTTTGAGGATGTAGGTAATTAAATTGGCATCTCCAAGTGGCGTTTTCTAGATCTAATCTTGCCGTTGGGCCCAATCCGCACTCTCCCACTATCATCAATAATGTACAACTTAGAATGCAGCCAGCCCAGAAAAGGATGCTACTGAGCCCATCAAAATTAGATGGGAAAAGTCCACTTTCGTACCCTGTGGTATCGACCAAAATCACTTTAGTACCCTGTGGTGAAAAACCGATCAATCGAGTCATACTTATTCCAATTAACATCAAAAAGGGCCTCGGGCAGCTGCCCGGAGCTGCCCGAACCTACCCGAGCGCTGCCCGGGCCACGTGGTCAGCCACGTCACCAATTTTCATGGTCCGAAGTCATTGTGACGTAGTCAAAATTTTGCCATTACAAGCACGTTAATAAGTAAAATTATATATTTTATAATTATCTAAATTTTGTGGGGTTAAGTTTTAGTTTTTGTGAAATACATAAAAAAGAAAAAATATTTGAGTTTTTATCATTGAATCGTTTGAGCACGTCTCCAATTTGAGCATCTCCGAATGATACTGGCATTTATAACAAAAATAAGATTACGAGCTTGTGTGTATATGACCAATTGGGGCAATTTTTTTCGATGTTCGTTTGGAAAATATTTTTTTAGAGGTAAACAAATTATTTTATTGACTGATCTCCATAGTACAAAGAATAGAGTCTTTGGTAGTGTGTGTTCGAAAAAAGCCCAGACCAAAGGGACCATTCAGTAAAGCATCTTGAGATCTAGTGGAGAAGGCCATCGAATTGAAACTTTTTTTTTAAAGAAAATTTAGGCAGGCCCTAAACCCGAGACTCTAAACGGTATTGGACTTTGTTGGTATCGAATTGAACCTCTTGATTCTAAATTATTATACGATATCTATGTAGCCAAAGGCACCGATAAATGGAAGCAAAAAGTATAAACCACGCTTTTTTTAGAACTCAGCCGTTGACAAGTGCAACCCAATCTTTGACCAAGCCCAAAGTGTCATCCCTAGTGTTTGAACAAAGTTTCAACTAGCAATTGATTTAGCTGGTGGTTAAGGGCCGTCCTTTCCTAACAGAGGCAATACACCAGATAGTCCCCGTATCCGGACACCAACTGCACCTTATAGCGCTAAGTCTCAGCATTGCGCAACGACAATATCCGAGAAAGATTGTAATTGACAGGATCAGAAAATGAGCATATCCATCAAATCAACATGGGCAAGGAACTATATTGTGAAGTTAATTATACTGGTTCCTGTCCCGGATATTAAACGCAGTAATTAAAACGCATAATTTATCCAAGTAGCACACTTATATATGTCTTAATTGAATTGGGACGGAACATGGTGGGTGGTGGAATGGATAGAGCTAGGGTTTCCGGTACTAAGTTGACTTAGTTGGGCCTTCTTATGCACGAGATTTCTTCAGGACACTGACCAGATGATGTTCTAGAACCTCCACATAAACTGGAGCTTCTGTCCTGAGACCATATTTTAACTGCAAAACAAGTTTGAACAATGAGAACAATAAGCTCGTTAACTTGGAGATTTAGGCTTGATCCAAAGCACTCTACATATTATATAGTCATATCGTATCGACTCGTGGATGTAGTCTTTCGACCAAAATACGATGCCATGTATCCTCGTTCTTCCTATCCCTCTATTACTATTTGTTACGGGAGTCTAAAATATTCATGGGAAACTTTAACTCGGTTGTTTAGTTTCTGTTTCAACACGAGTCTGGCGGTCGCAACCCGAAGGGGAATTCCAGTTTGTAAATATTGCCATTAATAAATTCTAATTATCCAAAAAAAAAAGAGCTTACACTAATTGAAGCGCCATCTGATCTTCTGGGTAATGGCTGTTGGTGGGCTGCAAGGCATTCACTTGAAAGTAGTTCCTAGAGTCATATTGCTGCGATTGGACCACCTCGTAGCTACTACCTTCGGGCATCAAGTTCATGTTCTGCTGCCTTCTTTCATTCTCCGCGATCTGTCTCCACGATACAAGTTTACCCCGTTAATGGCACCGACGATGACGATCATCGCATTAGGCCAGAAACTACTCAGAGAGAGAGAGAGGGAGAGAGAGATTGGACCTTTGCTCGGAGAATCTGGTTATTGTTGTGCAGATCAATCTCCTGCATTGTCCAACTCAGAGGCAATTAAGGAATTATATTAGAGAATGAAACAGTTCTACACAATCCAAATTGGTTATGATACTTCTCATCGAACAGAGATCCGGAGTTCAACTGACGAATGGAGGAAGCTAGGCCGTACCCGTTTCTGCATGTACTCAATCTCCGCGAACAGCAACTCATTCTGACAGTGAAAGGAACAAGAACCAACATCAGTGGCAATATCAAATGAGAAAGAGAAATTGCAATCGACCGAAGTGAAGGACACACCTTCTTGGCCCGAATTTTGCTGATTCCTTTCTCGAGCCTTTGCTCCAAGTTCTTGAGCTCCTTCATAGGCAAGGCACCCAGAGATTCACCCAGCATTTGCCTGAAAATGTATATATCACCATTTAGAGAACATTAGAGGGTGTAGAAGAGTGATCGTCATTAATGATAGAGTGATAATTATCGTATTCGAACAAGGTTTAAACTCAAAACCCGCTTACAGCGTAGTCTCCATCCCGAGTACGCCACCGATTACTTACCTATTCGTATTCTGTATGTTGCCAATTTGTGTTCGCAGATGGGCAGCTTCTTTCTGGTAGTGCTGTAGCACAAGTGAGAAAGATTATTACTTATTCTGTTAAAAGTTAAGAGAGGAAATAATTGAATGGGAAAAATAGAGACACCTGGAAGAACCAAAATGCTGATATTAATGCTAATATTAGAGACTTATAGGTTTTATAAAGTGAAAATGTACTTATGAAGAATAAACTTATATATATATATATATATATATATTCTCAAAAAAAAAAACTTATATATACCTGAGCATTGACTTCAGAAACAGATCCAGGATTTGATGCATCGGCACATGCTTTTTTGTACCTATCGATCGTAGCTTTAACACTGCAAACACAAAAATTAGGAGAGGAAATAGTCTGTTATTAATTTAGCAACATAAAATGTGGTTATACAAGGAGAGAAATTTACACTTTAAAAAAGGTTGAAAGCTGAAAATCATACAAACTCCAAGACAGGATATAAATTTTATTATTTTTTCAGATAGAAGAAATATTAGTTGTCTCTATAAATTTAAACAGCTTAATATGACTCCGACTACAAACACTTCTATTAACTAGTGAAAAAAATATCATAGATTTAAATTATTGGAAATACAATTGTAGGGGGAGATTTTTCACTTTTAAAAAATCCTACCGACGTAAATCTGGATTAGTTGGAAATTCGGATAAGACGAATAAACAGAACTTGCGGTAAAGCTATACTATTCAAGAATTAACCGAAGTGAGCATTCCAATTAAAACCTACATTCCCCAAGCATGAAAAGGTGACATTGGGGTTGGGAAGGGAAATTTTTAATACTGATAACACTTGCATGATCTTATAAATTTTTGGGTACAAAATATATTTTTTTCAATTTTAAAAAAAATTGACTTTATGATATTTTATTTCCTTATTCAAGTAATTCTAGAAACATGGGTTTCTTATTAGCGAAATTGAATATCTAGTATCCTTGACAGCGAGAAAATGCATACAAACTGATGCTATCATCAATGCTATCTTTTTCTCTTGAAAATTTTAATTTTAGTGTTTTAATACCTAAATATCCCGAGTTTGAATATTTGAAAATGTTATGTGAAAAGTACATCGATTTTGTGTTCTTTGCCCAGCTAATAAACTTGATCCGGAAAGGCCATCCATAATTAGAAAACGCCAAAACTTCCTCTAATTTTATAGCAATATGATTAAGATATTACAATCAAGAAAGTATTTAATGTCCAATCAACCAAACTCTATTATCTCCAACCCTAAATGAAGCAAAAACACAGTTACTGTAATTTCAAGCCAGTAAAAGTCAGCTAACCTCTGCGGTGCGAAACAGGAACAGGACTTATTAATTAAAATATCAGCCCGGAAAAATTGAAAGAAACCCACAAACCAAAGCCAAAAATAAAATAAATAAACAAACAAGCTACACTATTTCTGATACCTTAACTTCCTCGAGCCACTGATTGGCTGCCTGAGCCATGTTGGCACCAGTTCCTACACTATGATTGGAGATTGCCACATCAAGGGTCAAATCTCGTCCACGTGTCAACAACCCAATTGCCCAACGGTTAATCCCAGAAACCACCCTCTTAATTACCAAATTGTGAGATTCCTCTTGGAATTGCCCATCAGTTTAAATCATTCCCCCATTAAAGTTTATTAATATTAAAATAGGGTTCATTGTTTTTCTGCAACTGAGACTGAAACAGGCCACAGATGGCTACCCAATAGCGGTATAAGACATAGTTTTTATGTTTACCCTTTCCCATTTCAGGAATAGAGCCAAACTGGGCTTGGAACTCTCCCATTGGCTCTCCTGTTTGTCCGTACATTTTCTGCTCTCTTTCTCTCTCAGAGACAGATAATGTATCTATGGAAGATTTTCAGCAAGGAGAAGGTTTAGTTCATTTGAACTAAAGTCATGACTAACTTTTTTAGAAACATAAAGTCATAACTAACTAAACAATGTGACTTCATCTAAATAATAAGTTAATTTGAATTCTCTTAAGAAGATCGAGAATAATATAATTCAGATAGCAATTCCTAAATATTATCTAACGCTGGTGCTTGACTATAAATATAAAATATCATATATTCCTGAACTATGTTTACTTCCAACTCGTGAGATTAAGGTTTAACTTATATTTGTCGCGCAAATAATGTATCGAATGCAAAAATTTAATTGACAGAAAAAAAAATAAAAAGTGCAACTGGGTCTTTTGCCTGGGACTCAAAGATGTCTCTTTTTATTGATTTTGACGGCTTATTTAATTAAGATTACGGAATGAAATGAACCCAGTTGATAATTTGGGAAACTTGTTAGTCTGGTTAGCAATAAACCCTAGCTAGTCCGGGTTATGTTTGACCCAGATGGCAAAAAAAAGGGGTCTTTTCACTTTTCTCACGTGGATATCAGGTGAAAGTTTCGTCTTGATTAAGGAAAACTCTGGATTTAACTGAGTTTGATTGATGGGTTGTGATTGATTGGAAAAGGAATCACTAGCATGTTTCCAAGACCATGTTTTAGGGTTCTAAACTTTGGAACCCTAATATAACCTTTGTAGCATTTATTATCACATTAACATTTCTTTTATCCCAAAAGATATATTAAAAACTGTACTTTTAACATGATTTTAAAAAGTAACATTACTTTTGCCTTTGTTGATGTGCAAATGAAAATTTTTAAATGTTAAATTATTTTTTTAACTAAAATAGAAATTTATTCTGAATTTTTGTCAATTCATGCCATTAGGCCAAATGCTTTTTGACATGTGCAAAATGCCAGCTTTCTCCTTAGACTTCTCCCTAGCTCTCCATAGATCTCTTTAGCTCAACCAGAGGAGAGAGAGAGAGTAATGGAATAAAGATGAGACTTGAGAGAGAGAGAGAGAGAGAGTAATGGAATAAAGATGAGACTTTTGAGAGAGAGAGAGAGAGAGTTGATGAGCTCACTAAGTTGCTGCAACAGTCTCCAAAACCTATACTTGTTTCAGCTACTGTGTTGCTACTACACCTCACATGATGATGCTTCTAATTTTTCCATGTATTGGTACCAGATCTATGCATCCACCAGAACCCAAAACACCTCAGAGCTCACACTTATATCACAAAAGGGAAGGGCCATTGGCAACTTGAAAAAAGGGGGAAAGCCCAAATTAGGGGTGTGGGAAAAGGTAAGGAACAAAAGAGAAGGAAGAAAGACCATGTGAATCTTAGTTAGTGATGAGGACCAACTCAGTCTCAACTGTAGACTAACACTCAACCCACAGACCCAGTTACTATAGGAAGAGCAAAAATATATATGTATACATATTTATATATATTTTTCATTTTCAATACCATCATCTTCCTTTGACCTTTTTAAATATTAGGAAATTGTGAAAGACTCTGGGATGTTCTTCTTGTGTATGTTTAAGTAAGTAGGTATGTGTTTTGGTGAAACAGAAATTGAAAGACTAACAGAAAACCTCAGCTATTTTTTTTCTCCTTTGGAAAAGGAAGATGAGGTAGCCAAAGATAAAGGAGAAAAAAAAAACCCCCTCTTGAGGTAGGATATAAAAATAATATTAATAAAACCTCAAATAGAGACAATATTTGTGAGCTAAGAAGAGAGATAAAACTAAAAAAATTAAAAAAAAATTTCTTAAAATACTAGGACATCAATTAACCTTTCCCCCAATATAATTGAAAGTATATTTAAAATTTATAAATATAATTTAACAAGAATAAAGAAACATCAAATTAGTGAAAACTACACAGAGAGATAATACTTTAGAGCTAAAAGCCATAAAGCTCTTCAACCATCATAATAATATTTCGGCCTAAAAATTTGGGAAAACAAGCAAACTTTTGTATAAGTAAAATAAAGCAAAGAATTATCTTTTTTGAAGAGAGAAGTTCGGATTCTTCAAAAAACGAACAGATATGACGGAAGCTACCTGTTGTTAGCATACTCGTAGAGGCGGCCGCGGGTGGAGAAGACGACGAGGGCAACCTCAGCATCACAGAGAACGGAGAGCTCATAAGCCTTCTTGAGCAAACCATTCCGCCTCTTGCAGAAGGTAACCTGGCGATTCGTGGTGTTCTCGATCCGCTTGATCTCGATCTTCCCCCTCCCCATCTTCCTCGAGTCATCGTCCTGGTAGGCCATCTTGCTGCTAGAGCAGCAGCAACAGCACACCAAGTGAAGTGCCAAGTTAGTACCATAAAGATTCAATTTTTGGGACAAAATTTCAAGACCCAAATGGAGAAAAGAGTTGTTGGATCCATGGTATAATATATATTTTTTGATTAACTCTAAAAAAGTGAAGCAGAGAAAAAGATGAAGAGATCCATGTCTCAAGGTGCTTTTTAGCAAGTACTAACCTTGTGGGAAAATAAGCAAAAAAAGCAAGGAAGGAGAAAGGAGAATTAATTATAAATTGAGGGGAGAGAAAAAAAGGCCTTTTTCAAGCCCTAGAAGAAGTTCCTCCTTTGTGTTTCTACAAATCTGAGAGTTGGGGAGGGTTGCAGAAAATGGAAGGAAGATGGCGCTTGGAATTGTTGGTATTTATAAAGTGAAATAACTACCCTTCATCCATTATGTCAATAATCCTCTTATATACAAAAATGAATTATATTTTGAGTTTTTACATTATATAAGAGTCGATCACTAAATAAGATGTAATAAATCTCGACACGAAATCAGATAGTTTGACCAGAAAAATTATCGTCAACTACGATTACAACTTGGGAAGAATTTTTGTGTGTTCCATTTTAATGATATGTTCTCTTATTTGGACAATTTCCCTTATTCCTTTTCAATTTGTTGGATTTAATTCATGTAGCATGGGGTTTTGGTGTGTGGTGGGCATTGATGCCGGACTGAGATTAAAGTTGGGAATCGGTGGTAAGTTTCAGACTTCACAAACCATCCACTTTTTTATTTGATTTTGTTGCCTGCTTTTTTGATCAGTTCGAAAATTTATTGACAACTCAAAAATTATATATATATATATATATATATATATATTATAATTACTCATGATACTCAAGAAGAGCCATCTAAAAAATCATTCATATGTGAAGTTGTTGTCAAGGCTCCGCTAAAGTAAAAAATATGTAACTCTTTCTACTTAAATTTAAATCTAAGGAGATTCTTATACGATATTAGCTCGAATCCTCAGAGTGGCAGAATGCACAATAGGTGTCTCGATGAGAAATAGCTCCAATCCTCCAAAACATTATCTCTAATTTTAATCCGAACCCCACAATCTAACCAATCTTCGTCAGTACTGACCCCGATGGTCGAGCTTTTCTCAAAATTTATGGTTTTTTGTGAACTTCTCAAAATTTATGTAAACAGCAGAGACCAGCGAAAAAGATATCAGAATATTCCTAAGGTTGATGGTTTTTTTTGTTAAGGTAAATTTTCAGGAATTGAACACTGGAACTTTGTTAATTCGTACACGTTTTGTATCATTCTACTAAATATTTTTTGGCTCGTAAGATTAATAATGCTAGAGTGAGAGGCCTGTGATAATAACATGGTGTCGTCCGCGTATTGAAGAATACAAAGATTGCTGCAACACCATGAATATGAATTAAGCCCGGACTCTGAGCTTTTAGAATCATTCTCCATAGGTCATCAGCCGCTATAAGAAAAAGATAGGGCGACAATGGATCCCTTTATCGCAACCCTCTCTTCAAGACAAAACCTTTCCATCCAAAACCTTTAGACAATATATTTGATAAATTTTTCACACTTATCACAACACCTATCTCCAACTTGATTGATTTCATTTGGAATTGAAACGGGTAAAGCTTTATCTTCAAGAGGTCTGATCCATTTATTAGTCTACATATTTTAAATTTTTTTATAAATTGTCCTCAGGTCCCCGATATTTAATGAAATATCCGATTTAGTCTTTACTATTTTTAATAACCTTTATAGATCCTACTAATTTGAAATAGTACACTTCTCAAGTCCCTCGCTGACATCAGCGATCAACATAATTATTTTAATGAAAATTTTATCCCTTCCAACAAAAACAAACAAAAAAACCTTATCGACCACCACGATGCTCCGACACCGTCTTCACCGTTGCTCTCAACAACCTCATCGGTCCCATCTCTGGGGAGCTGGGCGGCCTTCTGATGTCGGTGGCGGCAACAACAAGTTCTCGATGTCGCTGGGAAGCGACGATATCAGAGAAGAGGTGGGTCGACGAAAGATGATGCTTCAGATCCATCCAAGGGTCTCCACCTTTTTTCGGGTAAAATTTTAATTAGTTTATATTGATGAAAGATGGAGCTTTTTGGTTGTTCTCGTTGGTCTCCGGTGTTGCCTCTCTCATCGGAGAAGGAGATTGCTTTTTTGTTTTTTATTAATAGGAAGGGTATAAAGGTCGTAAAAAAACTGTGTTGATGGTTGACATCAGCTATCGATCCGTCAGGGACTTGAGAGGTGTATTATTTCCAACTACGAGGACCTATAAAGGTTATTGAAAACAGTAAGGACAAAACTATGTATTTTATTAAACACCAGGGACCAGAGGGTAATTTACCTATTTTTTTCCTATATGGCGAGTAGAAAAACCGGATATAATTTTGTTGAAAAAAGTTCTATTTAGTATCATGTAGTTTCATATTTTCAGAATTAAGGCCATATGATTTCAAATTGGGAATTTAGTACCATGTGGTTTACACACATTTTCCCAGGCATGTCCAGGGTAGCTGCCCGGCCAAATATGCTCGAAACGGTACCATTTTGGTACCCACGTGGCTGACACGTGGTAAGTGATTGGGTTAATCGACGATTACGTGTCGTCTGGTAAATTATTCTTTTGGTCCCAAATTTATTTATATTTTTTCAAAAACTCATTATTTAAATACTATAAAAACTCTATTCTCTCTCCTCTCCACTCTCCTTCGACAAAAGAACCTCTTCGTCCTAAGCCTGACCGCCGACGACGACCGCCGCCTCAACCCGATGATGATCAACACCACCTGATGGTTTTTATAGTATTTAAATAATGAGTTTTTGAAAAAATATAAACAAATTTGGGACCAAAAAGGGTAATTTACCAGACGACACGTAATCGTTCATTAACCCAATCACTTGGGTACCAAAACGGTACCGTTTTGATCATATTTGGTCGGGCAGCTACCCTGGACCTGCCCGAGAAAAAGTGTGTAAACACAGGGTACTAAATTATCAATTTGAAACCACATGGCCTTAATTCTAAAAATGTGGAACTACAAGGTACTAAATAGAACTTTTTCCAATTTCTTTTGCTCGGATTCATTGGTAGGCAGGCTTCAGCAAGTCTTTCAGCTGCTATGGAGTTAGAATTATACACCTTTGTCCAAAATATGTACCGAATGAATTCTACCTAAAAGAGGTAGGTTTTTCGATGATGTTAGCTGTTGGCTCTTAATTAGGCATACTTGAGGATTTATGCCTAAATTAAAGAATGAAGTTTCATGATTTGATCAAGAAGTTGGTTTGAAAAAAAAATTATACTCGATTCCTTGGAGCGGTTTTTTTTTTGGTATAATTTCTTGGAGCTGGTTACCTAAATCGTGAAACTTAGCTTGGATCTTGGCATTTGGGCTTTCAAGAAAAATCATCCCCGAGATTCTTCGAAAATGTACTGCCTTTTGGCCCGGCCCGAGAAGAAGACGGACACGTGGCAGTGTGGAAGATGTTGGTGGAGACTATCATCGAAGAGGTGATGCATGATGGAAATTTTCTGAAAGAAGATCAAAAATCAATAAAAATAACCCTAGAATCTCTGTAATACTCATGTTAGAAAATTTTTTAAAAAAATAAATGTCATTGAGGTATATGGTTTCAATTTTTTTCTCGCGAGTAAAATTGTAATACCGGAATATGCTAATAAAAATTTAAGAAAATTGATTATACTATTCATAATAACAAGGTCTATCTTTTTTTTCTAAAAAATATCATAAAAATTTTTAAAGTTAAGCGAGCTTGCATAGAGTAATTAAAGGATGGGTGATCTTGAATTACCCGGGGTGTGTGTAGGTGAAAACAAAATACGCTGAAAAAAATTTATTGGCAAAAACTGATAGGCATTTGATAGACATAGTCTAGAGGGCGGAGAGTAATCGCCGGCATGAGAGTACACGGACGATAAGCAGCTCCCGGAAAGTATTATAGGTGGAAGGAGACATGACGAACCGATCTCCAGGTATGTCTAATACAAAAATTCTATCGATTTAATCAAGAATTCCACTCAACATCAAGGCCCATTCATTACCACCCCATCTCGTGTCTCTTCTCTCGCACGAATTGATGAAGACCTTTTACAAATTTTCAACGTGAGACCAAGTAGTTATTAGCCAGCTAGAACGTTATAAAAAGAGAGAATATGATTATAATTGCATGCCCATCGCCCCCTTTAATTAGTGCGAAAAAAAAGGTACAGAGGTCAGAGGGTCTTTCCATCAAGTGTTTTTTTGACACCGCAAATGGTTGGCCTTGAAGCCAAGTAGTTATTACAAAAACCATTATTAAGATTATGCAACCACAAAAAAGTAATGATAAAACCATTGCAAGTGAACGATGAAACCATATAAATTGAGAGTAATATAATCATCATTAAACTGAATAATGAAACCGTTATTGAATACAAAATAAAACTTCAATAACATAATAATTAAGACACATTTACATACTGATGGAATTACATTAACGAATAGTGTAACCTAAATAACATAATAATGGAACCGTATCAACTGAGCTTGCAACATGGGGTGACGTGGGTTCGGCATGGACACTTTCGTGTTGTTATTTGGGGTAAGGTGGGTTCGGCATTTGCATTTGTAACGTGGGGACGGAAAGGATGTTATTCTTGGTGGTGTTATTGACGGTACTCTTTTTCTGGATGATTTTTTTTAATGAGTTTTTTCGTATTTGAGTTTAACAAAATTGGCGGTTGTTAGAGTGCGACATCTTCTTCTATCATATATATAATAATAATAATTTAGAACTTGCAACAATGACTTAGCATTTTTGTATAGATCCATATGTTACTTTTTATAATTATAATTTTATTTATTAAAAAACCGTTAAACTAGAATCTCATAAATTGTAAGGAAAGTAAATAATTGAAGATTCCCCCATAATTATTTCGTCTTCTACGTTTTATCGTCTTTCGAAATGATTAGACCTGAAAGGTACAGGTACAATATTGTCACCTCCGAGCTGTTTCCCAGGCACGTCATTCTTTATTTTGGTGACACAGAGTTACTCCTAGTTGTGGGCGACATGTCGTTTCCCTATGCTCATCTTGGCATTCGGCGTTAAAGATACCTCACCTTTAGTCACTGTGGGCTGTGGCATTGTCCCACGAGATTCACCGTATTAAAATTTTTATATCCAATTAAAAAATTTAAAATAATAGAGTGGATCTTTTACGGTCATAAACAACTGTACCATTTTTAAATAAAAAAAAGTGAAATTCTCAAGGTATCCATATATATTTGAATTAGATATTATAAGATTCTTTTACTCTACATAACGGAGCTTATTCTAAGTTTTGGTTGGAAACATTTAGCACATTTTGAGATTTTAAACCCTTGTAGGGATTTGGTCCAATATTGGAAATTAAGCATTAGAAACCAGTCCCGTTTCCATCTCATACTTTATTTTGGGTTGATACACTAAAATGTTCGAGGGAAAGGTAAAGAACGAACAAACGCTCTAGTTTGCAATAATAGACTCACAAGTTTAGTGGAGAAATTGGATGGGAAAGTCTCAGACTATCTTTTTGTAGGTCAAGTTTATTAAAAGTCAAATTTATAATCTATTTAGTGTAAAATTCTCTATAGCAAAGTTATGATGGTGTGTCTCTTCAAAACTATCAAAGAGGTCATTTCTAGTAACGATTCGTAATATGGTTTTTGCAATATCGATCAAAAACGACGCTTTTGAGAAATAGAAAGGGGATGGTACCTAAAGGTGCTTATTGTATTTTTTTTGTGATGAGGTGCTAATTGTATTTGGCGTAGAGGGTTTTTACTTTTTAATAGGTACTATATGTATAATTATTTCGTTGGAGTAATGCACATTCTACATATTAGGTGCTTGTAGAATGTAAAGTTTAATATGTGCTAATTGTATTTGGCATCTCGAACCTGATTTAAACTCCTCATAAAAAATAGTAGTGTTGAAAAGACTAAATTAAACTTTAAATTCTATATGGGAAAAAGATATAACCTTCAAAATCTCATTTACATATAAAAGCTAAAGTTCTTGACGGTTTTGACGTGTAATTAACAAGTAATTACATGTTAAACTCGTTTAATTAATAAACTAATTCGTTAATAATAAATTACTTACTTGTTGAAGCAAGAGGTCCACAGGCTCGGGTCCACAGGCTCGGGTCCACAATTTCTTCGTGCTAGTCGAATTACGATCACGATTTAACAGATTCGTAATTGATTTTCATGAGATTTTCTCTATAGAAAATCTGATCAAAATTCAGGAACTAATCCGGAATTTTTTCTTTCTTATTGAGTGGTTGTGGGAAAAGTTACAAATTGGTCCAGCCGGATTTCCCTTTTTATAGGGAAATCCGGACAACCAAATTGCGCCACGTGGCATGTCGCGTGTCGCGCATGGCTGCCACGTGGCACTTTAGGCCACGCGGCCGCCACGTGGCACTTTGGACCGCATGCATGCGATGTGGCACGTCGGACCGCATGTCCGCCACGTGACGCTTCAGACCGCATGTCTGCCACGTGGCACGCCATGTGGCGCTTCAGACCGTATGTCCACCACGTGGCAAGGCTACCCATAGCTGCGCCACGTGGACTGCCACATATGACGTCAGTGCCATGTCGCGCTGACGTGGCACTTGCGTGGCTTCGGGCCGGTCAACGCGGGATGACCGACCCATTCAACCCAACTTATGGGCCTAATGGGCCCGGGCCCAATTAGGCACAATAATAATTGCCTAATGGGCCCAAGGTCTAACATCTCCCACTCAATTATTATTGACCTTGATCAACAGTTATCAGATTTCTTTAAAGGATTTCGTGCGACCAGCACACGTCGAGTATGTTAAGCCAAATTCAAGAGCACAGACATTCAAGCTACTTGAATAGTAGCATCTCGACAACCTTCTTGTATAATGTATGCTATTACCCCAGGACTCATGTCACATTCCATTGTTCACATCAGTGATTTCAAACAATTATATTCGGGTTCACTATTGTACTTTTCAATACAATAGGTGCACCTGAACCACGAAACTCAGAATGTGATGAACAGAGTTCCTTCTCCCTTAACTATATTCCTTTCATAATGATACAGCCTGCTTTTCTGGTCAGCCCTGCCAGGTCGAATCGCTATGTCATAACATTTTCATGAACTTTCCAAGCTAGCAGCACTGGACCATACTTCCAGAATACGTTTAGGATCTTAAGGGTAGGTTTCGGGAATCACAGTTCTCGAAAATTGGTCTCACACCAGGGATTGTGAAATCACTCAACATTTTCATCTCATCCAGTGATCGAGTAGCACACATGATACTGATTACGTGTTACGGTGTATTTTCCTTTTTAAAGGAACACATATCATTTAATACCATACTAGAGTATCAGCCTTAGCTTAACTCTAGGCTAATAGGACAGACAGTATGATAAGTTCCACTTATATCTTATCATATGGATTGTAGAAAATCCAAATGCAGCAACTTATTCCTGCATCCCATAAGGAAACTTGCTCTTAAGCAAGACGGCATTTCGTCATAGGACATGCACTTATGTCTGTCTAATAACTGCCTCATCTCATCTAGGAATCAACTTCTTGACTCCCACTGAGGTAAACACCCGTGTGAGTGGGCTACTTCTCTGTCCGACATTTTTTACATTTAACTCATATTGCCAAATAAAAATCCTTTATTCCAACTAATTAGATTACAAATGAAACCGTAGTAAACCCAGTGACTTAACATGTTTCTCGAACACTTCTCGAGGTAATACTTTAGTCATTGGATCTGCGGCCATATCTCGTGTAGATATGTGTTTCATACACAGTTCTTTATATTTTATTAAATTTCTCACAAAGTAAAATTTAATATCTATATGCTTAGCCCTGCTATAGAATCTAGGATCCTTAGCATATGCTATAGCTGTCTGGTTGTCGCAGAATAGACTCACAGGCTCCGTCGAGTTGATCAGGAAGAGGTGGCTTAAGAATCTCTTCAACCATACCGCTTCTTGTGCAGCATGAGCTGAAGCTACATATTCTGCTTCCATTGTTGACAGAGATACACATGTTTGCTTCTTATTGCTCCATGAGACATCACCCCCGTTCAACAAGAAAACAAATCCAGATGTAGACTTTCTTATCCACATTACCTCCCCAATCAGCATCAGTATAGCCACTCAATATCAGGTCACGGCCTTGATAGCACAAGAAGTATTCTGCAGTAGTATTCAAATATTTCAAAATCCTTTTGACAGCCTTCCAGTGAGCACTGCCTGGATCAGACTGATATCTGCTTGCTATCCCAACAGCATAGTAAATGTCAGGTCTAGTACACAATATTGCGTACATCAGGCATCCAACTGCATTGGCATAAGGAATCTTCTCCATGTCCCTACGTTGTTTAGCTATTTTTGGGCACATGTCCTTACACAAATTATGACCTTTAACCAATGGAACATCTTTGGGTTACTGTGATCACAATTGAAATATTCTACTAATTTGTGAATATATGTCTCTTGTGAAAGAGACACTATTCTTTTCGAACGATTCGTCGAAATCTTAACTGCGAGTATGTAATCTGCTTCACCCATGTCTTTCATTTTAAAGTTGGAAGATAACCAATCTTCGATTTTGACAAGAAATCCCATGTCATTTCCAGCTAAAAGTATGTCATCAACATACAAGGTGATGATAACAAACTTCTTTCCTGATCGCTTAACATACACACAGTGATCTTCGTCTATCATTATAAAATCATGCTGCATGATCGTATTATGAAAGTGAATATACCACTGTCTAGACGACTGCTTAAGGCCATAAATTGATCTATTCAATTTACAAATTTTGTGTTCGCAGCCTTTTTGAATGTAGCCCTCAGGCTGAATCATATAAATTTCTTCATCCAGTTCTCCGTAGAGAAAAGCAGTCTTTACATCCATTTGATGTAATTCTAGATTCATGTTAGCAACCATAGCTAAAATAACCCTAATTGACGTAAATCTAACAACAGGTGCAAAAGTCTCCTCATAGTCTATCCCAGCCTGTTGTTTAAACCCTTGGGCAACCAAATGCGCTTTGTATCTTTCGATACTGCCATCTGCATTGCACTTGATTTTGAGAATCCACTTATTCCCAATTGCCCTACGCCCCTTAGGTAGGTCAACCAGATCCCAAACCTGGTTTTTGATTATAGAAGATATTTCTTCATCCATTGCATTCATCCATTCATCACGTTTTGGAGATGACAATGCTCCAGATACATTTTTAGGTTCATCTTCATCCTGCAGGATGGCCAGAAGAATTTCACTTGGACCACCAAATTTTTTTAGTAATACCAAGAATGCATTAGCCTCGCCTTCGATGTCAAATCGTCGGCGTGGTATGCTTGTTCTGCTAGACCTTTGGTATTCCCAGTTTTGATAAACATCTCTCATATATTCATCATATCCAGGAATCGCACTTCCACTGGGTGGAAATACCGTACTCCCACTGGAATAAGGAATTACCTCCCTTTCAGGACTCAGATCACGACCTTCCGGATCATTTTGATTTAGAAAATCTCTATCTTCCTCTTCAATTCTCCCACTCGGAAGAAGTGATCCAGATGATTCTGGTTCATTTGTCTCATAAAGGGTAAGGTCACTACTAACCTCTCCTGATTTTAGAAATTCATTCTCTAAAAAAAGTGACATCGCGTGATTCAAATTCTGTTACATGTCCATTGTCCAGTTCACCCACGAACACGTACCCTTTAGATACCTCTGGGTATCTTATAAAGATACTTTTTCTACCTCTCGGTCCTAATTTAGCGAAAGCACTTGAGGTAGAATGGACATAGGACGCACACCCCCATGGCTTAAAATAGGATAAATCGAGCTTCCGATCTGTCCACATTTCGTAAGGAGTGGGTGTACCAGACTTAGAGGGAACATGGTTTAGAATGTATGCGGCAGTCAGGAGCGCATCTCCATAGAATGATATAGGCAAACTTGCCTCTGCCATCATTGATCTAACCATATCAAGAAGGGTTCTATTCCTTCTTTCAGCAACTCCGTTTTGCTGTGGTGTATAAGGAATAGACAACTGATGTTCAATTCCTTTTTCAATGCATAGAGCTTTAAACTCATCAGAAAGATATTCACGGCCACGATCAGTTCGTAAGGCCTTTATCTTTCAGTCCTTCTGATTCTCAACAAAACTCATGTATGTCATGAAGCAGTTTAAGACTTCAGACTTGTGAGAAATCAGGTATATTAGACCATATCTAGTATAGTCGTCAATAAAGGTGATGAAGTAATATACTCCATGCCTTGCCCTCACGTTCATTGGACCACATATGTCAGAATGGATTAATTGTAGTAGAAATTTGGCTCTAGCCCCAGTACCGAAAGGTTTTCTAGTGCTTTTCCCTTCTAGACAGGATACGCAAATAGGTAATATAGATTTTTCTATATTGCCCAACAGTCCTACCTTAGCTAGATGGGTTAAACGATCCTGACCGATATGGCCAAGTCTAGAATGCCATAGTTTAATATCATCCTCTGATGAGTTTGAACTAGTGACAAAGGAAAAACTTTCACAAGGATCAATATCCAGAATCAAAAAACCTTCCGATATATATCCAAGGCCAAAATAGGCATCATTCAAAAACAATCTAACGGTGTCGTTCTCAAACGACAACCGAAAACCTAAAGACATTAAGGCCGAAACTGAGATCAGGTTCTTTCGTATGTCTGGAGCAAACAATACGTCATGTAAAAGAAGGGCACGACCACCATGAAGGTGTAATCTACAAGTGCCCAGGTCTTGCACATCCACGCACGAGTTGTTACAGACAAAAATGGTTTTTTCTCCAGTCAACAACCGCCTGTACTCAACGAACGAACCACGGTCTCTAGCTATATAGTCTGTCGCTCCTGAATCAATCACCCACATAGAATGTGACTCAGTTAGAAGGGTACAAGAGGATACATACAACTTACTCACACTTGAGTTTAGATGTACCTGTTTGGGCATTTTGCAATCTTTTGCAAAATGTTCCTTCTGTTGACAGTTAAAATATTTCACTTTTAAAATGTTAAACCGCTTGTTCTTTTTAGCCTTGGAGCCATCCAACTTGGTTCCATGGTTTTCAGCCTTTGGAGTTTGTTTACACTTACCCTTCTCTTTACCTTTCTTCTTTTTCCCAGCATTCCCAGTCGAACAAATCGAATGGGCTTCAGGGTGGGATTTCATAGCTAGGAGGCGATCTTCCTCCAGCTCAAGGTGTCTGGCAACATCATCAAATGTTACCAAATGATCAGAATGGGTAAGATTCATCTTCATTTGTTCCCAACTTGGTGGTAGAGAACGGATGACAGCTTGAATCTGCTGCTCATTGCTCATTGAACTCAACAAGATCAATCGAGCAGTAGTATTTTTTCTCTTCCAAATAACATAAGCTTCCTTATTTCGCTTATGTTGAGCAGTTGTGCCTTCTTCAGGCTCATCCATTATGACATGTATGTGCTCCAGAACCTTTTGTTCCTCAAGCACATATTGGATTTTAAACTCCAATTGTCATAGTTTTCACCGTTGAGTTTTAACTCACGGTTTAGCTCAGCTATGATGGATCTAGAGGCGACTGACATCTCTATAGGGATTTTTTAATATGAGAACATATTAGAAATTTGATTTGGCAATATGATTCATTTTACTAATCACTCATAACTTTTAACGATATGGAGTTCTTGATTAATCTCAAAATCGAAGTGGGTCGCAGGCATGCTTCCCCTCACAATTCAAGTATTAATCTTAAACTTCAACCGCTTAAAGTTCATTGATAGTAAATTCAAGTGGAAGTAAGTAAACAAACATTTTTATTTAATTACATGTATTTGTACATTCTGAGCTTATACACACATGTACAAAAAACTCAGATAAGGTCTCAACCTATTGTACAAAATTCTCCAAAAAATAACATATGTACATGGGGACAGTTAAACATAACATGTAATCACACAGGGATCGGATGTCCAGGCGATCCGGTAGGAGAATCCAGATACATATCTGGATCCTGGTCCGAGGACGATCCAGTCGGGACCGTGTGCGAGGACGTTCCGGCTAGAAGTTCCAAGTTCACTACCGGAACAGGGATCGATTCCATGATCCAGATGATCAGGAGCGGAGGAAAATTGTAATAGTAATCCTTAGCGAGGTAGCGGTTCAAGATCAAACCGCTTCGCAGCTCCAGAACAGGAGAAGGTATCATTTCTCTGAGAAGACCCCTCTCCTCGAGATAATGAATCAAACCATAGAGAGCATCTATATGGGTATTGAACTCAGGTGCCGAGAAGATATTCATATCTTCTTAGATTTTTAGCGTGACCAAGAGGTCTCGAAACATAGAGGGCCAGTCCTCTCCATGATCGTAACCTCCGGCCCAGATGCATTCTTGCATCTCCTGGTGAACAGCCTCAATATGCTCAACGATGACATACATGTCATCCTGAGGCACACGCAGCGGTAAATGGCGCTTCTGAATCTTCTGTCGAAGTTCTGTTGCAAAGAAGATCAGATACCTGTCTCCAGTAGCCATCAAATCTTGCAACAATTGCAATTCAATTTCGGGTTAATACTCATATTTTTCCAAAATAGGATTGAAAAAACTCATTTTCCAATCTTTTGATGATCATACTATGGATCAATTTATGTGATTTTAGTTTAACTTTAGCATATCTCGGAACTCGTTTCAAAATATTTTTAAGTTTATTAAAATATCGTCATAATTTTAATAAACCTAATTGATAAAAATTTCTCAAAATTTTTATCAATTTATTGGATTTTAATTGAATAAAAACTGATTTTATCCAATTAAAAGAGAAAAAACCCAATATTTAAGTCCAATTTTGACTTAAGTAAAAATTGACTATAAATCGGGTTGGGTCGAACCAAGAAACCAGGCCAATCCGTCCGCTTTTTTGATTTTCTTGACCCGGGTATAAATATTTTCGAGAAAAATTGTGAAATTACGATTTTGCCCCTCGCATATTTCCCCTTTCTCTTCCTCTCTCCCCGACCGCGAAGGCGAAATCGCCACCGCATCGCCCACCTACTACCGCCGAGTAACGGCGGCAAACCAACGGCCGAGACCGGTCGCAATCGACTCGTCTCGGCCTCGCGAGCACGGCCGTATCAGCCTCGCGGGCCGTCGTCCAGCCGTTCTCCGTCGCAGTTGTCTTCTCCGTTCCGCGCCTCTCCGCCGTCGTCGTCCTCGATCTCGCGATTCCGGCGACGTCGATCCACAAACGTGGTATCGGGACGTCGGGGAGAAGCCGGAGAATCGACTATCGTCGATCTACGGCGTCGAAATCGTTTGATTTCTGACAAAATCGACGGAATTTGATTTCGGGCGAAATCGCCCAAATCGCCCGATTAGGGTTTATTTTCGATTTGGGGATTTTTGGGAAAATTCCAATTAATCTCCAAGTTTTCCGAACATTGCACCGAAGCCCATGACACGCAGGTGCCACGTAAGCGGTCAAATTTTAGATTGGTACCTTAAGGTTTTGCGCGTGCGCGAATTTGCCCGCGTGGTTAGGCAAAATTTAATTTTGTCCCGCTGGTTCTAAATTAATTACATTAAAGTCCAACAGATTATGATTTTCCATAAAATTACGATTAATACGATTTTTAACTCAATAAATCACATAATTACTTGAATTAAAATATCATATTATCATCAAAACATGGTTTCAACTATGCTCTGATACCAATTGACAGTTTTGACGCATAATTAACAAATAATTACGTGTTAAACCCGTTTAATTAACAAACTAATTCGTTAATAATAAATCATTTACTTGTTGAAGCAAGAGGTCCACAAGCTCGGGTCCACAATTTCTTCGTGCTAGTCGAATTACGATAACGATTTAACGGATTCGTAATTAATTTTCATGAGCTTTCCTATATAGAAAATCTGATCAAAATTCAGGAACTAATCCGGAATTTTTCCTTTCTTATTGAGTGGTTGTGGGAAAAGTTACAAATTGGTCCAGCCGGATTCTCCTTTTTATAGGGAAATCCGAACAACAAAAAATGCGCCACGTGGCACATTTAGGCCACACGTCCGCCACGTGGCACTTCGGACCGCATGTCCGAAACGTGGCACGCCACGTGGCGCTTCGGACCGCATGTCCGTCATGTGGCACGCCACGTGGCGTTTCGGACCGCATGTCCGTCACGTGGTACGCCACGTGGCAAGGCTACACATAGCTTCGCCACGTGGACCGCCACATATGACGTCGGCGCCACGTCACGCTGACGTGGCGCTTGCGTGGCTTCGGGCCGGTCAACGCGGGTTGACCGGCCCATTCAACCCAAACTTATGGGCCTAATGGGCCCGGGCCCAATTAGGCACAATAATAATTGCCTAATGAGCCCAAGGTCCAACAGTTCTAACTATAGCTTTACATGCTGACATATATCGTAATTACACGTCGATATATAAAGAGTTTAACACGCATGAATAAAATTAATAAAATAACAAAAACACTAACCAAGATTCTGAGTGTTTCTTGAACACAAAGCTTTGCAGGTTCACTGAGATTTGGAATTTCCCTATACATGGACATTTCACCATCTATTAAACGAGGAAATAAAAAGATATCTAGACTTAAATAACAGAACGATGCCCTTACAAATATTGCGTGGCCTTTTGGCACTCTCTCTCTCTCTCTCTCATAGAGAATAATAATTGGAGGGACGGCAATCGGGCGACGGATATTTTGTCCAAGTTTGTATTGATTCCCTCCTTTGATCCTCTGCTTTCAGACACTGTTTTTTGATTTTATTTATATGTTTATTTAGATGACTTGAAATGAGTTAATTTTTTCAGAATATACTTATTCGATGAATTAGTTATAATAATAAATAAAGATTAAAGGATTACTTGTCCTCGTTTTCTAAGAAAACATACAGAATAATAATGTCACTGTGAGACTTTGTGGTCCAAGAAGCTCTTTTCTAGCTCCCATTTGAGTAAATGGTGATGGTTGAATTGCCTGTTTTAGGTGATGAGGTTATCGGGGTGAATGTCAGATCAAGTGATTTCCATAGCCATGAATTGTCACTTTCCATGAAAATGATGTCTATGTTTTAGACACCGACCTGTTTTAACATGGTCGAAAAGTTATAAACTTTTTGGTTTGGCAATTCCATCTAGACCGACTGTCCAACCGAATGAATTGACCCGTCCAATTTTTTGCATAAAAATAACTCGTATAGTGTTGGATTATGGTCCGGCCTATTGGATCGCAAGTTTAAAAACAGTGACATAAGGCCCTCTATTTTGCAAAAACAAACTACCAGCTCCACCCTATTTTCATAGATAGGCCTCTATTACAAAACAAACTACAAAGTTCATGGAGTCAATTTCAACCCACACATTCGATAAATGCGTTGAATGAGATTGTCACTTATCACATCAATAACAACCACCGTCCACTCACATGGAACATGGGAAGTCCCACTTAATTTCATATGTTGTGGACGTGGCCGGTGGCTGAGCCACGTGAGCAGGAGGAGTGAGGCATATGCCCTACTTAATTGCAATCCCATTTTTTTAATATAGAAAACACCAATTTTATATATTAATCAGGTAAGACAATGCCATGGATTCGATTCTCGAGGGTCCACTGGCACGTCATTACACAACAGAACCCTATGGTTCCCGGGAAAGTCATTACATAAAAGGACTTTCATGTCCGCAGGTGGATGAAGCTTCCATTTGGATGCACAAATTCCGATCAGCAATCAAGTCGCAACCCAATTGACAACGGCCAACCTTTGGTATAAAATATTAGACTTTGTACATCCAATTGGCTGCAACATCCGGCGCAAGAACTATACTTTGTTGTATGCTTATTTTCAAACTTGAATATATATGAAAGTACCTTTAATCCTAAAAAATTGGCAGCATTATTTGATTTTTTTTTGTCACTAGCATTAATTTGATCTTAATTGTACCCACATTCTACAAGCCAGCAATAATTTCCACCCCAACCGGTGAGGAATTTCCAAATGTATAGAATAGTAAAACCAAACAAAGGGTGGTATAGTCAATTAAACTGTACATGAAAAGCCATACTTTTTTTTCCCACAAGTATGCTTCTCAACCTTCTGGAGTAAATGGGAGAGAGAACCTGGAAAACTGAGGCAGAAAAGATGCAATCGTTCAGGAGCCATGCTGTGTACAATACAGTAAAATTCTCAGAACTATGCAGGAGAAAACAAATTTTCGATATATCCGCTAGGTCGATCAAGTCTCGGTCACATGCTGCCGGTAGAACGCGAAGACCGACTCCGGCCACGCAGACTGAGATCTCTTTTCAGCATGGCCTCCAGATTCTGAAAGCATTTCAGTGGTCCAACCTGTAAAAGTGGATTGAGAAAAACTGTTTAGTTCTATTTTGCATTGGGAAACAAAGTTGATTTACAGAATAGAAGACCATAATACTCGTGCCCGTAAACTTAATCACCAGAGCGAATACACAGGCAAGGTGCCGGAAGATTTTGCAGCATCTGTATATCTCGGAGAACCTATTATTTGATAGCACGATGGCGAGCTCAAGAGACAGAGACAGAGAGAGACACACCTTCCAACGGCTCTTGCGGTTCATGGTGTTAAAGGCGGACTCGAGCCTTGTTATAATTTGCCTAAATGTTGGTCGCTTTGCTGGATTCTCATTCCAGCAATCTTCAATCAAGCTGTGAACACCAGATAGTCACTAAAGTTTAGGCAACATAGTACAATAACCACATAGCTGAAAATTATTTAAGACCACAAAATTTAGCAAGGCATAAAAAAAGTAAAGGAAACAAACGTGGGTCAAAGATTCAATAACCACATACTGAAATAGATAAACATGACGTATGAGATACGACATTTTCAAATTAATGATAAAGATAAGCCGACTTACTCTTTGAGCCCATGTGCATAATACTTTGTTGGAGCTCTGAAAGGGGGTCGCTCTTTTGCAGCGTACGATTTGGGAACTTCAGTAGGTTGCTTAGCACAAAATGGCGGGGTGCCTTCAATCATCTGTATCATAAATTATACATATCATCCATCGGAAACCAGTTGAACTAGGTCAGCAGTTCCACTACTAAACATATGACAGAATGATATCAGCTAATGTCCTTTCAGGGGCAGAAAGGTATAGACATTATAACTAGAATATGAGGTGCAACAATGGTATCGAATGGGCTGATATTCCCCAGAAATGTGTAGCTAGTTACCTCTTGAAGAATTAACGCAAAGGAAAAGACATCAACTTTGGTGTCATACTCTTGGCTTTTGAAAACTTCTGGAGCGACATAGCGGCCTGTATCCGACGAGTAATGCATTTTCATCAAACATAATTAGTTGGCGTGTGAGCTGAAAGCAAGATTGTTTGTAAACCATTATCCTGACCAAAATCAAATGTAAATTATAATGGCTAGAAATAAGCCACTAACATGATGCGTCTTCACAGGTCATAGGCCTATCCTTTTTGGAAGTTAGATACTTGCTGAATCCAAAGTCAGCAACTTTCAGATGTCCAGAGTCATCCCGGAGTATGTTTCTGTTATCTTGCTCATAAGCAACACAAAAAAGGAGCTGACATTCAGAAGATTAAGAGGCCAATGAACTAATTGCAACTCTGTAACAGAATTTCAACATATACTGTAGCCTCAGCAGATCAACATGCATGCGACAGCTCTAAAATGGCAGGAAAAAAAGAACTCACGAAGGCTCTAGATCACAGTGAATAATTGGTGGTTTGTTTTCGTGCAAGTAACTCATCCCCCTGCAAAATGTCAAACATCATGAGTTGAAAGAATAAAATCAATAATTCAGTCTCACTGTAGTAACTAGAGGCTTCAGTTAATACCAATTTCATTCCATCAGTAAACCATAGAGAAGATGGACATCAATTTTAGCTTAAATTTAAGCACCTAATATGAGGTTCATTAGATGTAGGGATGTAGCAGAGATGTCTAAAGGCATAAACAAATAAGGATGTACAAAAGGATAATACCACACTTAAACACGTGCAATCACAGAGATCCTCCTTGCATCCCACATCTTTTTACTATGACCTTGTTTCGTCTTCTGTCATTGCAGTTTCAAATAGTCTCTGATTAAGTATGTCCATATGTTTTACAGGTCACATTCAGTTACTCTCACGTGTAATCCAGTTCTTTCCTCTTTGTTGTACATTCCACTGTCTCTTTCACACACATGCACATACATGACATAAATGAACTCGGAGATCTTATTTGAACAGGAAACTATGCTTGCTGAAACTGTCATCCAAATCATAGAGGCATTTTGCATTTAGGTTTTGACTAACTATTTTTCTCTTAAGCATATACAAGCACATCCACAGCGAGCTGCTGTCTATATCCTCTATTCAAACAGATCTACTTCATTTTGTACAAACAGAGATAAGTTTTGTTCTTTTGCTAAATAGAGGTAATTAAACAAGCCTGGAAAGAAAAAAAAAAGGACAAACCTTGCAATATCAAGTGCAAATTTCACAGCTACTATTGGTTTTAATGCTCCCTTTCTTTTTAAGAAGGCACAAAGATCTCCCTGCCACAGAAATGAAAGTAGATGTCTAATGAGACAGTAGCAGGCAAGAAAAAAAGAAATTTTGTAAACAACAATCTTGATTATAACAATTTAAAAGGAAAAGTGGAAAACCATATGAAGAAAGCCAATCACGAATGTGTTATAATACAGTTCCAGTTCCAGTTGATGATGCACACGGCGAGTGGAAAATGCTTATCCAAACTTATTTCTATCAAACAATATTTTAAACAAAGGAAAATGAATGCCCCGATGAGAGGTTGATACTGTCATTTTGTCCTATCTAATGATTCTTGATGGTGCTGCATAAGAAAAAACTTAGATGTTCACCAGCGGCTCATGTATGTCAGGGTGAAAGTGAGTTAAGTGACTAATCAGAGGAAATGACTAAACGGACACAACTAAGCAAAGCAAATACATATACGACTAAAGGAGAAAAGTGATAGATCAGATTAACAAGTCTTGGTAGAGCATCAATGCATCCCCATCAATTAAGGGGACGGATTCAAATGGCCATCATCCACTCATGGTGACACGAATGATCGTCACAGCAGCTTTCATTTTATCAAAATGACAATAACATCACTAAAATGAAGAAATAGAAAACCTTTGGTAGATATTCGGTCACAATCATCATTGGACTACTCTGAGTAACAGCGCCCAAGAATTGCACGACATTTGGATGGCGTATCTTCTGAAGTAACGCGAGTTCATCTCTGAAAGCTTGCCTGAGAAGATTATAGAATTATCACAACCATATTCACGAACAAAATCAAGTTAGAGTGCGAAGATGGGTGGTTAGCGGTAACTCACACTTTCTCCTCGTCAGAAAGCACTTCGTCTCCAAGAATCTTCACAGCAACTTGAATTCCACGCCATGAGGCAATACGAAAGGTGCCCTGCATTGCAGCCAAATTAATAGCTGACATAAAAAAAATATGCTTTCATCCAAAGTTACTTAAGACACGAATTTGGACTGCAGTTAAAATTACAGATAGTAATTGCATCTTTAGGGTAGGAAAAGTGCATGAGTAGCAAATATTAGCTCGGATGTCTATTTAGAGAAATATGGGAACCCCAGGAAATGCTTGCTTCAACAGCTACCAAAATACAAGCAGGTAAAAACTAACAAATCACCTTGGTTATTTCCACACTGTTAGTAAGGTCAAGCTCTTTAGGATTGATCTCATACTCGGGCACTTCACGTGGATGCTTCACATGCATGGGGGCCATCTGAATCCCAGCCAAGATCAAAACTCAATGCTCAGCGCAAACTCATTATGCAATATCAACACTAGAACCAAGACAACATTACAAACATACCAAGTGCTTTGCACCGCGCTCTTCCAAGAGCTTGATCACTTCATGGTTCTTATAATATATAGCATCTGCAAGAGGCTGTTTAGGCAACATTAGTGAAAGATAGAAGATCGACAACCCAATGTCTACAATCAATTGGCAACTTAAATGCAACAGTAACCATCAAGACTTAGTCATGGGAACTCAACATAGCCTTAAAAGCCTATAATTTTGAATAGCTCACCGTGCTTCCCCACCGGTCTTTTCTATCAATTTCGGCACCATTATCCAGCAGCAAGGACACCACATCCTTGGATCCATGACAAGCAGCGAGATGAAGCGCAGTCCGGTCATCATGGTCCCGAAAATTGACATCAACACCAGACTCCAATACCTCCTTGATCCCATCCAAGTCCCCTTCATTGGCCAAGTACATTAACCTAAGCCCCGAACCAACTCCATCCAAATCCTCCTGATCCGTAATCGAATCCTCCCCGGACCGCCTATCCGGAGCCAAAGACGACTGCTTCAACAAAGTATACCTCCTCCCCGTACTCTTTCCATCCATCTCCAACACAACCACCATCCGAAAACCAATGTAAAACTTTCAAAATTCAACCAAACAATAACCAAACGAAGTACCCTGTTCTTCTAAGAAAGTGTAACTAATAACCCAATTGTCTCCAGCTGAACCAAACCCAGTTCAAGAAAACCCTGGACTAGCTCAAAGATTGAGTCTTTCCTATTTGGGTCAAACAGGAAATTATCAAAATTGGGATTTAAACCCTTCAAAGACGTGATCTTTCTCCACCTCTTCGAACAAATGCCTAAACCCAGATCAGAGAGAGAAACCCAAATCGAAAGGAGCAGAGGGGAGGAAAATGGCGTTGCTTCTGTGTACTGTACTTGGTTTTTTCTATGGTGGCGAAGTCGCGTGGGAAGGAACCCTCACGCGCTTCGCGTAGCGCGTGGTTGCAGGAAGGAGATTTGGTGGGGACGCGGCTGTGGCGTAGGATAAGAATGAGATGCAAGTAGTAGCTCGTATGCGCTGGATGCTAAAGACGCCAGCTTCGTGGAAACTCTTTTCTTTTTAGCTCTTTTTTTCCTTTAATAATGCCGATTTTTTAAAATATAAATAAAGAGAGGAGGAAAGTTATTGGGTGACAATATTTTTTTATTAATTTTGAATTGTAAATCCGACACTTCAACATATATATATTTTTAGATGAACACTTCAACATGTTTGTTTACTGGTTGGCTTTCCCAGAATAATTTTACAATACAAAATAAATTTAGTAAATTTCACCATTGAGTGAGTTCAGCTGCAAGCTTGGTGGAAACTATTTTCTTTTTAGCTCTTTTTTTCTTTAATATTGCCGAATTTTAAATGTAGGAAAATAGAGAGATGGAAAGTTATTGGGTGATAATATTTTTCTATTAATATTGTATTGTAAATTTATACCAATCATAATTTTGTATTGTAAATCCGACGCATCATTGCATCAACACGTTATTGCTTTGCTCTTTAAGATCGGAAGAAAAACTACGTTACCGCTAAACTTGTATAGGATCTGGTCTTTGTTATTTATATCAAAATTTACGCCTCTGTCCAACTATATTCTTTTAAGAAATTTACCATAAATATTTTTAGTTTAGGTAAAATTAGATTCTATTACATATGGCTTCACCAAGTGGTACATCACTACCTTGTAAATTAAAATTTTTTAATTGACACTCCACTATTTTATTAATATTTTTGGCTAAAAATACCCGAAGTACAATTAGAAAAATAATTAGTTTTAATTTGGCTCCGAAAAATAAATACTCCACCCACCCCCCATCCCAACCACCACAGATATTTTTCATACAAATTTTTATAATTTTTTTCTGATATATTTTTCAATTTTTATGTTAATGATACTTGAGATATTGTAACCAAAAAAAATTGTTTAAAAATTGGGATATCAATTAGAAGAATATTTGAGCGAGTCGATCAAATTACAAAATCTTAAATTAGACTTTTAGCTCTAAATTAATTTTTTCCGAGATTTGGTCTCTAAAAAAGCTACTTTGTGGCGTGACATTTATCAAGTCGTTCGGGAATTTGTTGACTTTCTAGACAAGTTCTTCCAACCTAGCCAGAAGTCGCTTTTATTAATGCTTTTCACCAATTCAAGCTGTCGGTGGTGCCGTTATTAATGCCATTATTTATCAAGTGGATCGCGAATATTCCTGTTCAATTACGTGAAGATGCCTCGTTAGAGCCGGATAGATGGATTCCTAACTTGGGATACACGAAATGAACAAGCTGTTTTGACTTGACTTGCCCTAGCTAGAGGTTCAGGGTTCATTAATGTATGTAATGAGATCACAGGAACAGTTGAGACCGTTCTCAATGTCAGAATTGTGTTCGGCTGTTTGATTTGAGGATAAGTTCAACACCAAAGTTAGATCACAACAATGCATTTTTTATGCTAAAACATCGCAAACTGTAAGTGTGATAAAATTAGTTATAAGTACAAAAAACATACGTATTCACAATTTTAAAATTTTGGATTAGATACTAATGAGAGTTAATCTAAGTGGCAAACTTTATTTTTCATACTAGAGATATATAATTGAATTGCCAGAGATCCATAGACAAATTTAATGGTCTTTTGAGCTTCTCAGCTCAATGGGTTTGTTGGATTATGGTATGTCTCTCCTCGGTCTCTTTTTCGGTCCTTATTAATGAAGTTGATCATGATCTTATTAACCCAAATCGCGGCCTAGACAAGATGATGCTCTATCACCGTATCTCTTTTTTCACTATGCACCTACTGTCCAAAGGCTACTTGGATAAAAAGATTTCTGGGGTGAAGGTCTCTAAGATTGTTAAGAGAATCTCTGGTTGGAAATCTATACGACTATCTCATGTTGGTTAGGAGGTCCTTATTAAGTTTGTTGTTGCAGCTAACCTTATTTACACAACGGCTTGCTTTAAGTTGCCAATAAACCAATTGTTGGAACTAATATAATTAATTATTATTGTCGTGCAATTCATATTGCAATAGTATATGAAACACATAATTGGCAATATTGAAATAGGGGAGAATACTTACAATAATGGTTTATGCAAACCGTAAAAATATCACCTTCTTGTAGTTTATGTTCTCCCGTATTAGCCCTCCTCTTGATGATCACTTTTTCTGATTTAATCCTGGACGAGACCACAACAAGTCGTGTGCCCTTAAGCTCATATTACCCACCTATAACGCTTCAGGCCTCAAGGATAAGTAAGCTCTCAAGGTACAACGCCCAATCACTCGGTCAGATGGAAGGAACATCTGACCAACTTGCGAATCCTCAACGGTTGCAGAACTCCGACTCTATGCAAACGAGAATGTATATGCCTATACTAAGGGGAAGAGAGGAGAGTAGAAAACTCTATGTGAGTTTTCTGGGTGTGTGTAAAATGAGAGAAGGAGGCCCCTTTTATATGCTTGCTTAGAGACCCCATTAAATTCGGGAATAATGACGATCATCAATTCCCTTATTAAAGGGAGCAGTTACAGCCACTAACGCCAGTCATTAACCATAGTCAATAAATGAGCGGTTACGAGAGTCATAAATCTCAAATTCATGACGGCCAGTAAAATCATACAACTTTGAAGCCAATTTTCATTCACACCGAGAATTTATTTTCTCTGCAAGTGTCAATTATTGCTACGAACTTTCTCCACAAGTTTCGTATTGATCTCTTGAACACCCAAAATCTATTGGTGTGACCCACATTAGCTCAAAGTTCCTAAGAGATTATATTCAATTAGAATTCTCTTTCTAATTAATCTCTAAGGCCCTATCCCAACACACTCATATATGTTGGGCCAACCTCCTCGATGGATTAAAAATCCAATTCTCCAACAATTTTTCACATGAATGCAAATGGCTGCTATGATATGAGTCTATCAATGCTACGTGCAACTTTTAGAATTATGCAAGAATTCGTTGCATCAGGAAAGATGGTTGAAAGCCTTGAACCTTCCTTAGTGAAATACATTCAAATATGTATTCCAACCAATGGACGCAATGCCTTGAACTGTACAGCGTCTATATATACCAAGACAAAGGCAATCACATAACTCCTTCTTAAACCACTGCTCGGTTCTTTCAGTTGTGTCCATTTTGGTTTTGAACTGCCTTGAAAACTTCATCGAATGATGTAGATATTTGGCCCTTAACTCATCTCATAGAAGCGGCCCCTTCATATTCGATATAGGTGATCTCTTATAAGGACTATCCTGTCATACCTACTTATATATACTCGAAGTATAAGGATCATTAAAAGCTTAAAGCTTCTATGGACAGGTCTATCACTTATATTAAATGTGAAGTGGTCGCTTCTATGAGAAGAGTTGAGAGAACATCGCGGATCCATTAACTAAAGGATTTAACATTTCCATGGATAGGTCTATCACTCTTCCATCATAAAAATAGGTAGGGAACTCAATTAACTCTTTCCCATTAACTAAAGAATTTGTTCAACCATAGTCTCACAATTCGGTTATCCTATTGAACCTGCAGATAGGAGTTTACGATCCATGTTGGGTTGCCATCATGGATTTAGGTCATTTCGTTGGCTTAAATCCCATTCCCCTCGATGATACTTGGTCTCTTGTTAGACCTTTAGTTAATGGATTCACGATGTTCTCTTTTGACTTTACGTAATCTAAAGATATCACACCCGCTCTCAACAACGTTCTCACGGATTTATGTCCACGACGTATATGTCTAGAATTTCCATTATACACATTATTTTCTGCTCTTCCAATAGCTGCCTGATTGTCACAGTGCACGTTAATGGGAGGCACTGGTTTTGACCCCATCAGAATATCCTCTAAGAAACTTCGAAGCCAGTCCGCCTCTTCAGCTACCAGATCCAATGCTATGAATTTAGATTCCATAGTTGATCTAGCAATGCAAGTTTGTTTGCATAACCTCCACGAGATCGTTGCCCCTTTAATTGTAAATATGTATCCGCTCGTGGATTTTATGCTCTTGAATTCCGAGGTCCAGTTTGCATATGAATATCCTTCAATAATGGCTGGATGTCTCGTATAGTGTAATCCATAATCAGCAGTGTACCTTAGATATCTAAAGACTCTAACTATTGCCTCTCAGTGTCCATCACTAGGATTACACATATACCTCGATAATCTATTTACCAAGTTTGCAATATCTGGTCTAGTATAGTCCACGAGATACATTAGACTGCCTATAATTCTAGAATAATCTAGTTGTCGCACACTTTCTCTGCAATTTTTGCAAAGGCTTGACACCAGTTCCATAGAAGCTCTCGCAATTACATTGCTATCCTTATCCAATTTGCCAAGTATCTTTTTGACACAATGACTTTGGGAAAGTGCGTAACCTTCTGAAGTCTTAGTGATTTTCATCCCAATTATTACATCAGCTTGTCCCAAGTCTTTCATGTCAAAATTATGCGACAACATTCTCTTAGTAATTTTGAAATTATCATTATTACCCACAATCAACATGTCGTCTGCGTAAAGACATACTATCATATAGTATTTATTGTCTCATTTTACGTAGACACATTTATCACATTGCTTTATCCAAAACTCGTTTGATAGCATTACACTATCAAACTTTCCATGCCACTGCTTAGGTGCATGTTTTAATGCATATAAGGATTTTACAAATTTAAACACCTTATGTCTTTTACCTGGAACCACAAACGCTTCAGCCTGTTCCATGTAAATCTCCATTAAGACAGGCCATTTTCACGTCCATTTAATGGATCTGTAGGTCAAACAAAGCTGCTAGGCTATGGCTACCTTATAGAGATTTTCGTGTCGAAATAATCAACACCCTTGGTTTGCTTGTAGGCTTTAACTACAAGTCTAGCATCGTACTTATCCACTGTACCATCTGGCTTCATCTTCATTTTGAAGATCCACTTATGGCCAAGTGGTTTGCTACCCAGAGGTAGATCCACTCGTTCCCAAGTATGATTATGTAAGATAGACTCTATCTCACTATTCACCACTTGCTTCCAAAGAGCAGAGTTCTTGGAGGACATTGCTTCTTTGTAGGTTACTGGATCCTTCTCTAACAAATAAGTTAGACAATCTGATCCAAATAATTTTTCTTTCCTAGCCCTTTTCTCACGTCTAGATTCTTTAACTTCTTCTTGAGATTCCTCTCCCTACATATTGCTCCCACTTTGGTCAACTTGATCGTCAACCTCTGTTGGAGTTTTGTGAGGAAAGATTTTCTCGAAGAATGAAGCATCCCTAGCTTCTATTATAGTGTTTACGTGGACATCCGAGTTATTTGACTTGTGTACCAAAAATTGGTATGCTGCTCAATCTTGTGCATAACCGATTAACACACAATCCACCGTCTTGGGTCCTATCCTCATTCTTTTGGGAGGTGGAATCAGAACTTTTGCAAGACATCCCTAAACTCTTAGGAATTTGTAGCTAGGCACATGACCTTTCCACAACTCATAAGGCATTTTCTCTAACTTTTTATGCGATAATCTATTGAGCACATAGTTGGCCGAAAGCACAGCTCCCCCCACAAATTCTTGAATAAATCCCAAATTAATGAGCATCGCATTCATCGTTTCCTTAAGCGTCCTATTCTTCCTTTCCGCAATTTCATTTTTCTCAGGAGAATAAAGAGCCGTGGTTAGATGAATGATTTCATTCTCATCACACATATGTGCTAATGGAGAGGCTCATATTCACCACCTCGATCACTTTGAATATTTTGATCTTCTTGCCAAGTTGGTTTTCAACTTCATTATTATAGTGAATGAACATGTCTATTGCTAATGGAGGCTCATATTCACCACCTCGATCACTTTGAAGATTTTGATCTTCTTGCCAAGCTGGTTTTCAGCTTCATTTTTATAGTGAATGAACATGTCTATTGCTTTGTCTTTAATTCTCATCAAGTAGACATAGCAATATCTTGTACAATCATCAATCAGCACTTGTGCTTATAATCGATATTGAACATTGGTAATAGGTTTAGTGACATAGTGTCTGTAAAGACTTATAATTCACATGACCTACTCTACCATTCCACAATTGTAATGACTCACAAGAATATGCAAAATTTGCACTCTCAAACATTCATTACAATTGTACTTGTCCTAACCTTACAGGCTGCACCTCCATCAGTCTAAGCATTAGACTTTACCTTATAGGCTAAAGTCATTACACTCATCTTGAGGATGTTGTTGGTCAAATAACCATTGCCAAAAAAAATTCTACCTTCCAACATAATGACTTTTCCAGACTCAAACGTGAGTAAAATAGCCTTTCTTGTTGAACACAACCCCGGAGATAGAATTCTTCCGGATCTCAGGCTTTAGCAACACATCAGTTAGCTCTTGCTCGAGGTCACCTTGAGCACAACTATCCCTTTGACTCAACGTTGGATACTGCCAAGCTTTGCTTGTAGCAATTCTCATCATCCACAGGTTGATAGGTCATTAAACATCTATTTGTTCGCACAAATGTGGCATGTGGCCACAGTATCCACCTACCGACAAGATTCACCTCGAACACAGGAACGTGAGATTCATATCTCCAAGTTCGAAGCTCAAGCTTGCCTCATCAACATTAGCATGATCATGCTTGTTGTTGTTGCCCTCAGCGGCATGACATTTGTAGTAATCCTTAGCTCTATTGCCAGATTTGCTACAAACAAAACAGGTATCGGTGAAGCTCTTATTATGAGCATCTCCCTTAGAATCATTAAAATATTTCTAATAATTCTCATGAGACCTCTCACCAACCTCAACCAAATTGGCCTCGGCAACCATGTCTTTTGGTTTCTTCTCAACCTTTCAGTTATCTTGCTCAATTCGCAACCTTCTCAAAAGGTCCCCGAGACTTATTATCTTCCTCTTGTATTTGAGGTACATCTTGAAGTTCTTACAAGACGGTGGCAATTTTTTCAATCATCATCGCCACTTGGATAGCATCATGGATAAGAGTCTTAAGAAGATCTCTAATATCCTCCTCGTAGTTACTCTCTTTAAGATATCTGGTCAAGTTCAAGATAGTCAAGAACATCATTTATCACTTGTTGCCAACTCTTGAGTTTACTATGCTTGTATTTGTCCGAATTCTCAAATTGAGAACACAACAATAATTTTTTAGAACCGGCTTTAAGACCTCAGGCTAGCTCTCACAACTGGAACCTCAGCGTCTCGTAGTTGATTTTTGTTGGATTCATTTCAACCATTTATATCACAAATATATAACAATTAATTATTTGAACCCAACACAAGAATTAAAATTTAAGACTTTATGTAAACCGAATAAGTTCGCCATACATATTTGGATAAGAACTAGGCTTTCAACGATGACCCAATGAAGTTACAAATGCACTCTCTCGGTGGCCCACGTTCTAACAAGTCATTTGGCTCTAATCATTATTATGTCTGAATAGGTCAACACAAGCGGCCTGCAGATATAAAACTTTGACCAAAACAGAAAAAAGCAGAAACTGGGACTTTAAAGCCTAGCAACTTCCTCTTCTGTAAAAGCCCAACAACTTTGAATGTGTGAGCCAATTTTAACAGCCCTCACTTGTATGTAAGTAATGAATAGACAATATCAACTAATTTTAACCTATGGTTGGTAACGTTAATAACGTTTACTGTCTTATCAATTCCATACGCACATTAAAGAAAGCAAGCATTATATCAGTTAAAAGGGCAGAGGTGCAAAATTCCTGCTTTAGAGGCTACCATCAATTAATACCTCAAGATCTTTGAAAACTCCAATTTAATTGATAATTTTCTCTCGGCCTTTTTTTTCATTTGGGATCTAGAACATAATGCACCAAGTAGATAAATTCTAGAGAATTCCTCAGTTCCAAAACACTCATGGAACCTAAGCCATCAGAATTATGATTTCCATTTCCAGGGTATTCAATCCACGATTTCACAATTTCCCACCAAAGTCTAATTAATTTTAAATGATTAAACCAATTAGAAGCAGAAACGTTCTCGGTTAATTAATAGCAGTACACATTATATGAATGTGTTGGAGCACGAAATTAATGTCTCGGATTGATCACGATCTATCTCCGGATGTGCGAGAATTGGCTCGGGCTCGTCGGTACGTGGAGCCCGGGCGAGACACCCCTCTCGCTCACGTAGGCGAGCCCGGGCGAGAGGCTCCTCTCGCCCACGTAGGCGAGTCCGAGCGAGAGACTCTTCTCGCTCACTTTGGTGAGCCCGGGCGAGAGGCTCCTCTCGCCCACGTGGGCGAGTGCGATCGAGAAATTCTTCTCACTCACATGGAAGAGAGGCCGGTGGGAAGCACGAGCGAGGAGCCGAGTGAGAGGCCTACGGCGAGAGGCTGAGCGAGAGGCCGAGTGAGAGGCCTACGGCGAGAGGCCGAGTGGCAAAAGGCCGAGTGAGAGGCTGACTGGCGAGAGGCCGAGTGAGAGGCCTACGGCGAGAGGCCGAGCGAGAGGCCGAGTGGCGAAAGTCTGAGCGAGAGGCCGAGCGAGAGGCCTACAGCGAGAGGCCGAGCGAGAGACCTAAGGCGGGAAGCCTAAGGTGAGAAGACGAGCGAGGAGCCTAAGGCGAGAAGCCGAAGGTGAGAAGCCAACTTGGACCCGAGCGGGAAGCTCATTTGACCTTCGTAGGCGGGAAGGCGATTTCGGGAATAGGTCCACTTTGGTTGAGGAGGCCGTTAGCTTGAGCCCATTTTGGGATTCATTTTGGGCCTGACGAGATGTCCGTCTTGGGCGATGAGGGACTTGAGTCAAGATTTTGCGTGGGAGATTCAAGAAGGTCAAGACGATCTATATTTTCCTAACTTGAGCCGAGATTCTCGATATTTGGCAAGACTTGGTAAGTTCCTCTTTAGGCCGCGATTGCTTGGTCGTCACATTTTGAAAGCTTCCTATTCGAGGACGGGATCTGCTCATTTAAGAAAGACGGCTTGTACTTAGTTGAGAGGATTCCGTCATATTAGGAACAAATAACTTGAAGCGGATCTCTCGGGATTGAGACTTGGAGCCAAAGGTCTTGGAGGCGGTTTAGGATTTCCTATTCTGAAGGCGCGAAGGTTAGGTCAAGGCACTCTATATAAGGAGGGCTCGGGCGAGAGAACGGGCATGACCAACACAACACACAACTACTTTACTTATCTTGTTCCTTTTTCTTTCCGTGACCTAGCGTAGCCCGTAGCCTAGGTTAGCTTTAGACCGACCTTGGGACGACTACTCCGGATCCGTCTCGGGTTACTTATTCTCTTTTTCCCGCAACATATTTTTGGCACGCTCGGTGGGACTAAGGAGGGCGTCTGAGAAGGCGGTCTAACACCTTTACCCAGCCAAGGGTATCAAGACTTTTGTTGCTTCGGTTCTTTCTAAGGAGCCAACACTTTCCGCCTCTCAACTAAACGTGAGGAGGAACTCACCTAGTGCAGCTTCCTCCAAAGAGTCGGCTGAGATCAACGTCGTCCCGATGGAGTTCTGTACACCCATCGTCCCGATGGAGACATATGCCACTTTCCATGCTCGGAAGCTCTGCGAAGAGCCTTTTGGGCACTATAAGGAGTCCTCACGGTTGGTCATCAATCAACACCGAGGGATGAGCGTACCCGTCCAACCGGCCTTTGGGCAACCATGGACCGGTCATATACCTTTCACCGCAACTCCGCCATCGTCGGGTGTGTTCGACTATGATCTAATGCCCGAAATTCCTATGTATGCCCCGTACCAAACAACTCCTTACATGGGGACACATAGAGTGAACTACTCGGGACAGTACGAGGCCGCAAAGACGGGGGCTAACAATGTCCAAGTGGGATCGAGCTAGTACCAACCGGCCCTGACCCAAGACTTGTCATACCCATCTAGGGTCTCGACCAACCAAAACTCTTTCAAAAGGAGGGATGTCTGCACGAATCCTTTGTTCGACTCAAAGATTTCCAATCCTACCCCGACCCTCTAAGTCATGGATCAAGCACGGATGGACCTAGACGAGGAGGACAATCGCCATCCCATCAATCGACAAGAAGAGCTCGATGAGGATGACGAGCTCGATGAGGATGACGTCACCGACAAGAAGATCTCGATGAGGATGATGTCAACCGACAAGAAGAGCTCGATGAGGATGATGAGCTCGATGACGACGACGTCAACCGACGTTAATCGACAAGAAGAGTTCGATGAGGAAGATATTAATCGGGAAGAAGAGCTCGATGATGATGATGTCAACTGTCAGCTGACATTGGGATCTACCCGACGACAAGGGATAGAAGGGCAACCCTTATCTTTCCAATCTGAGGATTTCATCCCACATCAATTCTTGGAGGACCAGTCATCGATGGGTCCTTACCTTATTGCTCATGTCGCCATAGTTGGCTTCGACCGAAGTCAAAAGAGAAGCCCCAAGCAAGAGAAGGCCAATCCTAATACCCAAAGGGCAAGACTCGGGGGGTAGGGACGATCGGACCCTAAGAAAGCAAAAATTGATCCTAAGACCTGAGAGGCAAGACTCGGGGGATACAGAAGGCCGCCTGATAATGATATACCAAACGCTCACAAATCTTTTCGTTCAAGGGGAGCCGATCATCCTAAGCGAGGGAAGGCCGACCTTAAGATCTGAGAGGCAAGACTCGAGGGGCAAGGAAAATTACCCGACAACAGCGTTCCAAAGGCTTGGAAGTGCTTTTGTTTGAGGGGAGCCGATAGTGCTAAGCAAGGGAAGGCTGACCTTAAGACCCGAGAGGCAAGACTCGGGGGGCAAGGACGGCCACCTAATAGTAGAATTCTAAGGACTCAAAACTTCTACCGTTCGAAGGAAGCCAATGAGACGTGGAGGCTCTGTCATCCTCGTATCAATGTGGACCTTCAAGATGGGTCCAACCCACGTCAGTATGCCTTTAACCGACTTGGAGAGAGAAGGGTCATCCCTGATCCACCAATGCGAGATGTCCTGACCAAGACCCAGAGACGTCGCCTTGAAAGGAAGATCCAGAAAAGAAGGCAAGCCATCAAGGACCTCAAAAGGCAAATTGCAGAGCAAAGGGTCGAGCTGGAGAAACAAAAGGTGCTTCTAGCTCATCCGTGGGTGAAGTATCATTCGGCCTCGACTCAAAGCCGGGCGAAGGATGTGAAAGCCTCTAACTGGGAGAAGGGAGATGACCTCAAGCACGTTAAAGAGGTCCGACTAAAGGCACCCACTATACTATCCAGGAAGCTAACCCGCAAGTGGGTACCCAAGGTCATGAGCGAGATTCATCCCAGGGAGGACACCCAGCGAGAGTCTATTCTCGACCAAAAAGAGAAGGAGGTTTCGGTCGACCTTGACACAAGGTGCATTAAGTTTGGGGACTTCCCAAGCAAGCTGGCAATCAATAGGACATCGGCTAGCCTCGGACAGGAGCCCAACTAATCGAGCCACTTTAAAGATGACATGATAAAAAAGGACCCTACTGAGCCTCAGATAGGAGAGATGTCCTTTGTCATTCCCATGGTGGAAGCCTTCAATGGCGACGTCACCATTGTGAGGCCAACCCGAAGAATGGATGATCGCAAGAAATCTCTCTGCATCACGGCTCACATCACTGGGGAGCTGATCGAGAGAGTACCCGTGGATGGCATGGGTGTGGTGAACACCTTTCTCCAGTTGCTACTCTGCAAACGCAATAAGGAGAAAGAGTATGCCAGCCCGAGCAGCATGGTCATAACCAATTTTGTCGGGAAAGGGCGAGACTCATCAAGTAATCCCATCTTCCATCTGCCAATGTCTAATTCAATAGAAATCAGATGGGAAGGTGTTGATCATGATGGCCGATGCACGCCCATTCGTGTCGGCCACCCTCTATATTGAAGTGGTCCTGGTCCTATACGAGGGGTCCCTAGTGCCAACAAGTGTGTTTTGGAGAGGCATGGATGACTGGTCTTCCCGATGTACAAGCTTAATCAAATAGAAGGTGCATTCGGTCTGAAGATCGATCAATGCCATACCCGGAGGGCAAGTACTCCGTCTTGCCCATGAAGAGTAAGGTAATGGGCGACAAGGTAACTGCATGTTTACGCCTTGTCACCATATGAGTCGGCCAAATATGTCCTCAGGCCGACGGCCAAGACTTCTTTGAGCTGCACATTTTCATTCTGTTACAAGCTAGTGGAAGGAAGCCAAGCCGAAGATGAAGAACCACGTAAACGCTTCTCGCCTGACCGTACCAAAGCGTTAACGTGCGGGGGGCATTGTTGGAGCACGAAATTAATGTCTCGAATTGATGACCATCTATCTCCGGATGTGCCGGAATTGACTCGGGCTCGTCGGTACGTGGAGCCCGGGCGAGACGCCCCTCTTGCTCATGTAGGCGAGCCCGGGCGAGTGGCTCCTCTCGCCCACGAAGGCGAGTCCGAGCGAGAGACTCTTCTCACTCACGTTGGTGATCCTGGGCGAGAGGCAACTCTCGCCCACGTGGGCGAGTGCGATCGAGAAATTCTTCTCACTCACATAGGCGAGAGGCCGGTGGGAAGCACGAGCGAGGAGCCGAGTGAGAGGCCTATGGCCAGAGGCTGAGCGAGAGGCCAAGTGGTGAGAGGCTGAGTGAGAGGCCTACGGCGAGAGGCCGAGTGGCAAAAGGCCGAGCGAGAGGCTGAGTGGCAAGAGGCCGAGCGAGAGGCCTACGGCGAGAGGCTGAGCGAGAGGCCGAGTGGCGAAAGTCTGAGCGAGAGGCCGAGTGGCGAGAAGCCGAGTGAGAGGCCTACGGCGAGAGGCCGAGCGAGAAGCCTATGGCGGGAAGCCGAGCGAGAGGCCTAAGGCGAGAAGACGAGCGAGGAGCCTAAGGTGAGAAGCCAACTTGGACCCGAGCAGGAAGCTCATTTGACCTTCGTAGGCGGGAAGGCGATTTTGGGAATAGGTCCACTTTGGTTGAGGAGGCCGTTAGCTTGAGCCCATTTTGGGATTCACTTTGGGCCTGACGAGATGTCCGTCTTGGGCGATGACGGATTTGAGTCAAGATTTTGCGTGGGCGATTCAAGAAGGTCAAGACGATCTATATTTTCCTAACTTGAGCCGAGATTCTCAATATTTGGCAAGACTTGGTAAGTTTCTCTTTAGGTCGCGATTGCTTGGTCGTCACATTTTGAAAGCTTCCTATTCGTGGACGGGATCTGCTCATTTAAGGAAGACGGCTTGTACTGAGTCGAGAGGATCCCGTCATATTAGGAACAAATAACTTGAAGCGGATCTCTCGGGATTGAGACTTGGAGCCGAAGGTCTTGGAGGCAGTTTAGGATTTCCAATTCTGAAGGCGCGGAGGTTAGGTCAAGGCACTCTATATAAGGAGGGCTCGGGCGAGAGAACAGGCATGACCAACACAACACACAACTACTTTACTTATCTTGTTCCTTTTTCTTTCTGTAACCTAGCGTAGCCCGTAGTCTAGCTTAGCTTTAGACCGACCTTGGGACGACTACTCCGGATCCGTCTCGGGTTACTTATTCTCTTTTTCCCGCAACATATTTTTGGCACGCTCGGTGGGACTAAGGAGGGCGTATGAGAAGGCGGTCTAAAACCTTTGCCCAGCCAAGGGTATCAACTGCATGCCTACAACGGCTAGGTCTCGACCGGTTTGATGGTACATTCTCCACATATTTACAGACTTGCCTTAGCCGGTTATTTTTTGAGTGGAGTTAATTTTCCGCGTGTTCAAGGACGGATTCACGTCAACGCTTTTCCTAGCGTCAAAACATTGACGTGTGGGGGGCATTGTTGGAGCGAAAAATTAATTCTCGAATTTGTTTGACCATGTCTCAGTAAAATAGCTGTATCTTCCTACTCGTGTATCCGATTGATGCAATTCTAAAAGCTACAAAAAGATACAGATCTAGAACTTTATAGTTTGTGACTTCTTCAAATTCGGCGCAGAAGGAGGTCAGACTTGGGTCGGAATTTTCGGGAGTAGGTTTTTTCCTTATTAGGCCGCAGATCTGCTAAACCTATTTTGGTAAAAATGCTGTAACTCTCTCCTCAAGTATTGGATTGACACGATTCCAAAAGTCACAGAAGGGGAAGACAGAGATCTATAACTTTGTTGTTTATAACTTTTCCAAATTCAGTATAGAAAAGGGTCAAATATGGGTTGGAAGTTTCGAGCAGTTTAAGTTTTCCTTATTAGGCCGTAGATCTGCTGAACCTATTTTGGTAAATATGCTGTAACTTTCTCCTCAAGTATTGGATTGACACGATTCCAAAAGTCACAGAAGGGGAAGACAGAGATCTATAACTTTGTTGCTTATAACTTTTCCAAATTCAGCATAGAAAAGGGTCAAATATGGGTTGGAAGTTTCGAGCAGTTTAAGTTTTCCTTATTAGGCCGAGGCTATGTTAAGTTTTCCTGTTTGAAAACGGCCTAGAGTTTTTCTATGGGGCTGGGGCGATCTTATTCTATATAAGGAGAGCTAGGTACATGCATCAAGCGGACCCACAAACCAAACACCAAATTCTTAGCTTCATAGTTTTTATCGTAGCTTTTATCTTATGTAATTTCGTAGCTTTTATATTTCATGTTTTTTATATTTTTCTCCTATCCCTATCAATAAAAATCTCTCCTCCCCACTCTCTTTCTTGTCTCCTCTCAACCCCATATTTCTTTCATCTTTACCTATTCGTTCGAATCGCTCTTGGAATGATCACTCCGGACCCGTTCTAAAGATCGTTTCTGACATTCTACCACAATTCAACAATTAATTGCATTCACAACGAGATAGTAACCAACTAAACATTAGTAGACGTTAAACCATAGTTGTTAAAGCGGGTGACGCGGCACGGCGCGACCAACCCCAAATATAACGCGGCGCGGTAACGCGGCACGGAGCGGGGAGTTATAGTTTGACGCGGATACTAATACTGTTATTCATAATTAAAAATAAACACTTGCAAATATTCATTAGAAATAAATACTTGCAAATATTCATAATTAATAACAAAAGTCAATACAATAAATCAAAACATACTTGCAAATGCCAATTAAATTCAAGAAAATAAATAATTTAAGAGACTAAAATTTAAAGTAACTAAACATCAAAACTCAAATAAAAATAAAAATTTAAACATGAAAATCATTAGATGACCTGGACGATTAAAAGAATAGAAGAAGCCCGAGTTGTCACATGCTGAGGTGGCAATACATATTGAGGTGGCAAGTCTAGAATTAAAGTAGTGTAGAACTCATTAGATATAAAAAATAATAACATTGTACAGAGGTATTCCTTTTCACCTCTCTCTCTCTCTCTCCCTCTATTCCCCTCGTCTCTCTACTTCTTCCCTTCATGATTTTCTTGAGTTCTTAGTGAGGTTAAAAATTGAAAAAGAAGGCGAGGGAGGGAGCTTTCAGAGATAGAAGAGAGGAGGAAGAAAAGACCAAGTGGGTCTCCCGTCTGTGAAGAGAAAAGGAAGGTAATTGGGATTTTTTTTTTGAAAATTACAGAAATACCCTTAAAAAAATTTTAAAACGAGGGCAACGTCACTGATTTCGGGTGAAGCGGCCGCTCCACCCCGCGTCAAGGCCGCTCCGGCCACTCCGAGTCGGCCGCAACGGCCGCGTCGCCCGTCGTTGCGGGAGCGGGGTGGGCCGACGCGGCAAACCCCAAAATCCCGCTCCGTTCCGAGATCTCAGCTGGAACGGGCCGAGTTAACAACTATGCGTTAAACATGAAGTGATTAAAATTTACTGTTAAATCAATTTTCTCCCCTTTCAATTTTCGGACGGAAGCTAGCACCCATGATAAATTTTTGCACAGAGACAAAAGAACTCAGTGTACTAGCGACTGTACCTAACAGTATGTTAACTCACGAGTGTACTAGTGACGACAATAATAAATGTTACGAGCTTAAGATTGTTGGAACTAATCTAATTAATTATTATTGCTACGAACTTTCTCCACAAGTTTTGTATTGAACTCTTGAACACCCAAAACACATTAGTGTGACCCACATTAGCTCAAAGTTCTTAAAAGATTATATTCAATTAGAATTCTCTTTCTAATTAATCTCTTAGACCCAATCCCAACACACTCCTATTTGTTGGGCCAACTTCCTCGATAAATTAAAAATTCAATTCTCCAATACCATTGTGTAAAATTAACATGCTATTTCCTCAATTCTGGTGGCAGAGGACACTTCTAATACGAGTTGATCCAAACTGTGTTTTAAAAGGAATAATGGAGGCTTTTTTTTATTTTTTTTATTTCTGATAATCAGAATCGAGCCAATATTTCTTTTGGGGCGGCTCTCATCTTTTACATTTGTAAAATTTGAACTCAAAATTTCATTAAGTGAATCCGAGTCTGTTACCAAAGGCATAGACTTCTGGGCAGGAAATTAAAGAGTACATATTTTGCTAGCAAAACATTCATGGAGGCTACTGTAGGTGCCACGGCTTCTTGGGGCTGGCGTAGTTTATGAACCATAATAAATTTGAGTTCCTCTGAACATTAGATTATCACTCATCCTTAGTTGCTCAAAACACACACATAACATAATACGACATCACATGCGTGAGCTGCACTATAAGCAACAGCCAAAAAGATAACACAGACAGTGGATGAAGTTTGTGTACGGGAGAGGAATTCTGTCTGCGTTGCTTCGCTTCAGTGAGAAGGCAAAAGTAAGATTTGCAGCATTACTTCTACCAATTAAAATAGTTAATTCAATAAGAACAATGTTCATGGTTCGGATATATTCAACAGGTCGTCCCACGTGAGGAAGGATCTCTCGTTCTTCCAGCAAACTCATTCATCTCAGAGTTGTAGTCAACCTTACAAATGTTTTTATGATCGTTGAAATTGAAAGCAACAGAACTCACTATACTGGTGACCACAAAGGTTTAGATATCCTTTGACATTAGCAGATGCAACGACACAGGCCATCACCATGGCCTCTGCATGAACACATTAATCATGCTCATCCAAAGCCGATGCGGCATCCTAAAATGCTCATCCGATTCCTCCACACCTAACTTTATCTTTTCGAATGAAAATCAATCGAGAAAGATGCACAAAGATTCTCCTCTTTGCTATGCCATGAAACATAGGCACTATCACAACAAACGTCTAAAACTTCCGCCCTAGTCAGATTGTCACAGAAACAACAGAAGGGGGGCTCAATATACTTCTAAAATCACAGCAGCAGGAAAGGGAACGTACCAGCATTCGTCTTATAACCAAACTGCTCACAGCAGTGTGCACTAGCCTCCACCACCTGGAATTAAACACTCATCACCAACAATTCTCCGCAAACCAGAACAAACCCGTTCATACCACAACCATAGAATCTGGGTATTACAAGCGCCTAATTCATCATCCAGAAATCTAAACTTTTCATCATTCAAGCTCCCTTCCTTTTGCAGGAAAATATTTTTCGAGTTCAAACAAACACCGGAATACTTTCCCGGAAGAGAAAATTGATTACATAGAATGGAAACAAACATTCAGAAAACATGGGAAGCCATTTTCCGCGAAAGAAATGGATTCCCAAAGTCAATACTTTTCAACACCATATCTACTAATAACCAACCGATCAACGAACAAGCACTTACATCAACTGCCAAGGCGTTGTTCTAACTCAAACAAGAGTTCTCGAGTTAACACAGCAGTGTTAACTACTTGTCGTAAGAATTTTGCCACATTTCAAAAAGTCTCACCAGCACAAATCGGATTAGTTGGCCCATCGAATATCCGGACCGACGATCGCAAAAGGGTAGCAATCACATGCCACCGAAGTCCCACAATTCAACCCGGAATTCAATAAAGATTCAATCTTTACGACCCAATTGAACCAGTAAAAAGATTACCAAGTTGAGAGACCAACCTCGTGGGTGGAATGGAGGAGCAGGATGACGCCGCCGGTAACCCGGTCAGCGGCGGCGGTGTAGGCGTTGACCCCGGAGCTGGCTTTCCGGAACTTGTCCATGGCGTCGTCCTCGGATAGGGTGATGGCGCCGACCGCCGTCACGTGGGGCTCGAACTGGGGCCCACCGAACTCCGACCTCAGGCCACCCATCAGCTTCTTCAGCCTCTCCGCCACGTCAGGAGGTGGGACCCCCCACACCGAGTACGTGTGCTTCTCCTCGCCGGGGGCTGCCATTGCTTGGTTCGGGTCTGTTGGGGTTTGGAGAGCAAGTAAAATATGAGGAGTTTACGTTGGGAGGAAATCTGGTGGTATGGAGAAGTAAGAAGCAGAATGTGGTGGCCCGATCCAGTGCAGAAGCAGAATCGGAAACGCCACTTTTTGTTTAAGTGAAGTTAATTTGAGCGGAACGATATTAGGATTCGATCACTTTCAACTCAAGTTTAAAGGCGAATCCGTTTTCATCCGGTCATACTTGCGTGTTCCGAAACGCCACTTTGATTAAAGTAAAACGTAGAGGTGTCAGTTGCTAAGAAGAGGGAGCGTTGCACGTGTCACGTCCACGGCATATGCCATCTTTATTCCATCGCCCCAGCTGGTTTTGTCCTGGTGGAATCATAAATTGACATCAGTTAATTTTTTTTCCTAGATTATCCGGTATCCGACACCAGTTAAATAACAACGTGGATTGGTCAATATACAATGACGAACTATTAATATCAGAGATTACATAATAACAATTTTAAAATTTTGTATTTAAAGTACGTTGTATTATTGTCTAATGTCGAAATATCACATGATGTATTTTGTATGTCACATATTTTACTATTATTATATGTTGCATATTGCATCATTGTATATCACATTTGTATTATTGTATGTCATATATTGTACTATTATATACTGCATTGTACTATTGTATATCGCATATTGCACTATTATATATTGCATTTATACTATTATATATTGTATGTTGTACTATTGTATAAGACAGTTATACTACTATAAGCTACAACTGTACAATTGTATGATGTGCACCATTGTGTAAGTTTTTTAATTGTGATGGTTATCCTATTATTGGCACCACCCAATCTAACCTCTATTAAACTACACCAAACAAAACTAAGTAATTTGGATCTGGGTGTGGAATCCACCTCAACTAGTTGCTCTTGTATGATTTATATATTTCGTTTTTCCTTATAAAACTTCTACTTGGTTCTAATATATTAGTTAGCTACCTTTAACACACACACGCACATATATATATATATATATATATTAGTTGGCTCAACCAATGTTAAATCCAAGTCATTTGAATCATTGTCAACTCAAATTTATTTTGATCAAAACTTGTATTCAAATATTTTTAGATCAAAATTAAGTTACTTAAAAACATATTTGGAAACACAATCATCAAAAAAAAAAATTTTCTACTAGTGCTTTCGCATGCACAAAGCAGATCATTGCAATGTGCAGAGATGAAAATCTATTTTCGCACACGGATATCGACAACCGTCATCGAGATTGTTAAGAGAATCTCTGGTTGGAAAGCTTTATGTCTATCTCAAGTTTGTTAGGAGGTCCTTATTAAGTTGGTTGTTGCAGATATCCTTCCTTACCTACACAATGGCTTGCTTTAAGTTGCCAATAAACCAATGTGGTAAAATTGACATGCTATTTGATGAGGATACTTCTAACACGAGTTTATCCAAATTGTGTTTTAAAAAGAAGCATGGAAGCTTGGGCTTTTATTTAACATCTGATATTCAGAATAAGTCGGTCATTTTTAGAGGGTGACTCTCCCAATGATGTCTTTTACGTTCGTAAGGAACCATAATAAACTTGAGTTCCTCTAACATTAGATTATCACTCATCCTCATTCAAAATACAAACATAACATAATACAGCATCACAGGCGTGAGCTGCACCATAAGCAACAGCTGAAAGGATAATATAGACAGTGGACTTGCCATTGTATCACAGTCACTTGTCAAAAGAAGAGAAAATGTTCATGGATTGAGGTAAATCTCTGCAACCCTTTTCCATGATTTCAGAGAATTATCCCCGGTGTCTGTTTCCCACAGTTCAAGGCGACTTATCTGGAAGCTCAGGTCGTTGATGCTTTCGTCGAGTATGTTCGCTCTCTCTTGAGCCTTTTTCTTCTCGTCCTCGGATAGATCACCATAGAGGATGCTAAGATGAGGCATATAAGCTGCAAGTTGATACAAAACCAATATTATGAAATTATCTATTTATGTACGGATGAAATTCGTAACAGGAGAGGAATTCTGTCTGCGCTGCTTCGCTTCAGTGAGAAGGCAAAAGTAAGATTTGCAGCATTACTTCTACCAATTAAAATAGCTAATTCAATAAGACCAATGTTCATGGTTCGGATATATTCAACAGGTCGTCCCACGTGAGGAAGGATCTCTCGTTCTTCCCAGCAAACTCATTCATCTCAGAGTTACAGTCAAAACTTACAAATGTTTTTATGATCGTTGAAATTGAAAGCAACAGAACTCACTATACCAGTGACCACAAAGGTTCAGATATCCTTTACAGACCATCACCATGGCCTCCGCATGAACACATTAATCATGCTCATCCAAAGCCGATGCGGCATCCTAAAATGCTCATCCGATTCCTCCAACACCTAACTTTATCTTTTCGAATAAAAATCAATCGAGAGAGATGAGCAAAGATTCTCCTCTTCTATGCCATGAAGAATGATCGCTGTCACAACAAACGTCTAAAATTTTCGCCCTAGTCATATTGTTACAGGTACAACAATTCTTCAGTATTCGTCAGCAGCAGCAGGACAGAGAACTTACCAGCATTCGTCTTATAGCCAAAATGTTCACAGCAGTGTGCACTAGCATCCACCACCTGGATCAAATTAAACAGGCACTTAAACATTCATAACCAACAATTCTTCACCAACAAGAATGAAGGATCCGGCTATTACAAACGCCTAATTTATCATCCAGAAATCTAAAATTTTCATCATTCAGCTCCCTTCCTTTAGCAGGAAAATATTTTCCCAGTTCAAACAAACACCGGAATACTTTCCCGGAAGAGAAAATTGATTACATAGAATGGAAAACAAACATTCAGAAAACTTGGGAAGTCATTTTCCGTGAAAGAAATGGATTCTCAAAGTCAAAACTTTTCAACACCATATCTATTAATAACCAGCCGATCAACGAACAAGCACTTACATCAACTGCCAAGGCGCTGTTCTAACTCAAAAGAGTTCTCGGGTTAACATAGTAAGAATTTTGCCACATTTCAAAAAGTCTCACCCGCACGAATCAGATTAGTCGGCCCATCGAATGTCCGGAACGAAATTCGCAAAAGGGTAGCAATCACATGCCACCAAAGTCCCACAATTCAACCCGGAATTCGATAAAGATTCAATCTTTACGACCCAATTGATCCATTAAAAGATTACCAAGTTGAGAGGCCAACCTCGTGGGTGGGATGGAGGAGCAGGAAGACGCACTGGTAGAAGAAAGTGCCGGCGGCGACCCGGTCAGCGGCGGCGGTGTAGGCCTTGACCCCGGCGCAGGCTTTCCGGAACTTGTCCATGGCGTCGTCCTCGGATAGGGTGATGGCGCCGACCACCGTCACGTGGGGCTCGAACTGGGGCCCACCGAACTCAGACCTCAGACCACCCATCACCTTCTTCAGCCTCTCCGCCACGTCCGGAGGTGGGACCCCCCACACCGAGTACGTGTGCTTCTCCTCGCCGGCCGCTGCCATTGCTGGGTTTGGGTCGGTTGGGGGTTGGAGTGCAAGTAAAATTGAGGAGTTTACGTTTGGGAGAAGGGAGAGTTATTAGATATCGCAAACGCCACTGTGATTAAAAGTAAAACGGAGAGGTCAGTTGCTACGAAGAGGGAGCATCGCACGTGGCACGTTCATGGCATATGCCATCTTTATTCGGATTTGGATTCAGTGGTATGAATTAAATTTAGGCCGTTAGATTTAATCAAATTTTTTTTTATAAATCTGATGGCCAGAATTCTCCAGGAATATTTTTGAGTTTTTATCTGAAGAAATTCTATTAAGGTTTCACGAAATTATGTTCACTTCCCTTTTTTTTTAATCCGAAAAAAAAAACAAGCCGCCTCTCTTTTTCTCTTCATCTCTTCCTCGGGCCATCGTAGTCCGGCGCCTAACCGCCGCTCCTCCATGCCAACGACACCTCTTCAACTCCTTCTCCTCTCTTCATTCGCTTGCTCTCCCGCTTTGCTCCTCAGGTACTCTTTAATCTCCCATTTGTTTTTTTTGCTCCTAACATTTTTTTACCTGATTTAATTTTTACACAGTATGGGAAATCAAAACTTGAAGCGCTGGATTCTACTGGAGCGGCTTCGCTACAAAAATATGCCTGTACTTTCGAACGTCTTAGGGTTGGTTTGACAGGCGAATTCAAAATCGTCTTCCATCGGATCCTAGAGAGGGAAATGGACTACCACGGAGGACACGAAGAGGGATCTTCTTTATTTGGTAGGTGGCGGTGGTGGGTCTTGTTCTATATTTTTTGTATGTCCATTTCTGTTGCGGACCAAACTTCCCTTAGATGTTTGATATTTGGTATATTTTCATCTCAGTACTTTATGGTTTAAACTTCATTAATTTATTAAGATGCAGGGATCATACACATGGACGTGATAGCAATATCAGTACTAGGACATTAGTCTTGAGGGGCTCGCAAAACAGGGACAGACAAAGGTTGACAGTTGGAGTTTTTTCGGATGGGCGGATCTAAGAAAACCAATATCGCAAAAGGATACCAATATCGGAGTAGAATAAAACTAATATCGAAGAAGAATGATACCAATATCAGAGTAGAATGAAACCAATATCGAAGAAGAAGGATACCAATATTGGAGTAGAAGAAAACCAATATCACAGAAGGATACCAATATCAGAGTAGAATGAAACAAATATCAGAGAAGAAGAATACCAATATCTGAAAAGAATGATACCAATATCAGAGTAGAAGAAAATCGGTATCAGAGTAGAATGAAACCAATATCAGAATACAAGAAAACCAACATCGGAGAACAATGAAACCAACATCGGAGAACAATGAAACCAATATCGGAGAAGAAGGATACAAATATCGGAGAAGAAAGATACAAATATCGGAGAAGAAGGATACCAATGTCGGAATAGAATGATACCAATATCGGAGAAAAATGAAACCAAGTGTTGTTGTTTTCATTAAATCTATATTTATACAATTGTATTTCCATAAGAATATTCTAAACAAAATTTTAGGGGTAAATTACTGTAGCACCCCTCTTGTTTGACTTAATCGACGATTTAGTTCCTCTAGTTTCGAAAAATATTCTGACATCTCTCTTCTTTGATTTTATTATACTCTGCGGTCCCTGGCGTCGGAATATTCGATTTTCTCCGGCGAATGGCCACTTGAAAAGACAAAAATACCCCCTTCTAATCTTTTACTGTCTAAACACATGAACACCCAATTCATGAACACCTAAAATCGAACCTTCCTGATTGCGGAATCCCGAGCGTCGAGAGTACAAGGGGCTAGAACCTTCCTGATGCACACGATTACGAAATCCTGAGCTTCCTCCGTCCCTCTCCGTAACAGCTCAATAAGTTTCTACGCCAGAAAAAGTTTCAATGCAGAAATTTCTGCAAGCGAAAGAGGATACGGTGGTCGGGAGGAGGTAGGGTGCATGGGAGAGGAGGAGATCGGTGGCGGAGTCGATGTTGCCGAGCTCTATCCACCGCCTGATCTGGCGGATGACCAGCCTCGAGTGGTACGATGACGAGGAGATCGACGGCGACGACGGAGACTGCAACAACGACGGTTGAGGCACTGGCGGCGAGGAGGCAGAGCCGGAGGATACCGAGTTTGGAGCAGCGTTGTTGTTGTCCTCGATCAAATTCTCCGATCTCGCAAAATCTATCACCAGCGAGTCTTGAGATTCCCAGTTAACCGGCGTCGTTTCCATTCTTTCCTCTCTTTAACAAAGTCGGTGCCGGGAGAGTCTAGAAGGAGGAGGAGGAGAGAGAATCGGTGTTGGTGATGGAATTTGAAGGAGGGAGGAAGAGGAAAAAGGGAGATGTGAGGGACGAGTAAATACAAGGGGGTATTTTTGTTTTTTCAAGTAGTCCTTCACCGGAAAAAATTGAATATTCCGACGCCAGGGACCCCAAAGTATAAAAAAAAATCAAAAAAGGGGATATCCAAATTTTTTCAAAACTAGAGGGACTAAATCGTCGATTAAGTCAAACAGGAGGAGTGCTATAGTAATTTGTCCATATTTTAATGTTGTCAATTTTAATCTTCTGTCAATTTCTTTTTTTTTGTTAATTTTTTAGAGCGGGGGATTTAGGATTTTTGCATTTTTTTAGGGGTCAATTTTAATATATTTTATGTGATTTTAGTTTCGGATGGTATTTTCTTTCCTTTTAAAATATTTCCATAACTATATTATCCCTAATTTTTAGCTTGATTTAATTTATAGTTGTTTGCCAATATTGCTCTTCCTTGCCATTCAATCCCATTTGATCCTTTTTAGTGGGGACAATGGTTGTCCCCACTAAATTTGAACCCTCTTTATTCCATCGCCCAAGCTGATTTTGCGCTTATCCCGGTGGAATCATACATTGACATAAGTTATTTTTTCCCCTTAGATTATATGATATTCGAACACCAGTTAAACAATAATGTACATTAGCCATGCGTCAGATTTGCGAACTTGTAATAAAAGAGATTACATAGAAATAATTTTGAAATTTTGTATTCAAAATATGTTGTACTATTATCTAATGCCGAAATATCATGGCAAGATATACTATTGTATATCTCATGTTTGTACCATTGTTCTGACATTTGTATGTCGCGTGTTGTACCATTGTATACCGCATTTGATCATTGTATGTCGTTTGTTTCACCATTATATAACGCATTTATATTAGTATAAACTGCATAATTGTATGTCGTGTGTTGTACCATTATCTGATTGTTTGAGTATTTAGGTGAAAAGTCAAAAATGTCCCTACAAATTATGGGAGTGATTCCCACAGAATCAATATTTTTAAAACTGCAGTATGACCGCTAACCGGGACCAAATTTAGGTCGATTTTTGCCTATAACTCAGCCTGCAGTTCGATCGGCCAAAATCTGGTCGGACCGCCCGGTTGGGTGCTTCTGGATGACCCGGTTCGTCCGGATAAGAAAATTTTGTGTTTATTTTTTCTATTTTATTGGATTTAATTTAGAAACAAAACCTCAATTTCCATGCTCGGAGCGTATACATCACTTTTGGATCGCAACAAACTTATATTTTTAACAATTCTCGATAATTTGCCAACTAAGTTAAACGAATTTGATTAATATGTCGAACAAGAAAATTTGTATAATCATCTTCTTGTACTTCTAGACTTGTTTAATTCATGTTTGAAGACTTTGTTTGGATAATTGTATAACAAAGTCACTAAATATTTAAATTTATTTGATATTTTATCATTTTTATGCTAAATTAAATTTATTAAACCTTATTTAATAATATTAATATAAAATAGAAGTCCTGGTCTGACTAGTGATCCAACCAGTCATACCAGGTGGACCAAAATTTTTAAGAATTCCGGATCGCCTTCCGGGTCGGTTTTAAAAACATTGCACGGAATGATTAACCACACATGCGTCTCCTTTCCATCCAACAGCCCACAACCCAAACCCAATCCACCCTAGACAGGGCTGAGGCCCAACCCGAAAAAAGCCCACAAACCTGCTAAACTGATCAACCCAAAGAAGTTCGACTGCCAACCCGATGTGAAAAATGGGCTGATGGGTTATCGGTCGGTTTAATCCAACCGGGCGGTGCCAAATCGGTATTGTATTTTGGGTAGCCCAAAACCCCGCCAGACTGACAAAACGACGTCGTATTTATGGGGTATAAATACCCTATTACCCAGAAAAAAAAGGCCTCCTGGCTCCTTCCTCTCAATCTCTCACTCACAGACCACAGTAGAGTTACGACAAAAAGAAGAGCTGAAGCCTCCACCAAAAATTGTTCAGTGGCAGTGTCATCTCGATCACGCATCGGTCAGCTATGGACACTGGACGCCGGTTAGTGGGAGGAGGACAGAGGACTTGCAGTGGTTAAAAATGGACACTAGACACCGGTTAGTGGGAAGGGGTATAGATGAGGAAGAAGGGTTATAATTGACTTTTCTATATGTTATTTATTGTATTTTGAATAATTGAGGACCTTTTGTGGATATTTTTAAAACACAGGATATTAAATATCTATTTCTAATATCACAGGGTACTTAAGTGTCTTTTATCCTTATTTTAAAACATATTTGGAAGCATAGTCATCAAAACATATTTTCTACTTGTGCTTTCGCACGCACAAAACAAATCATTGCAATGTGCAGAGATGCAAATCTATTTTCGCACACAGATGGCGAAAACACAGGAGTTCACAAAAACACAAGCACTCAGAAGCAGTAGTTCAAGACAGCCGATAAGCAAGTTTTGTCTAAACTTCCCTTCCTCGACATGCAATTTGCAGCAAAGACAAGAGGCCAAGGAGGACCTTGCACTAAGTAGGATGTATTTTGCCATTATCTTTAATATATAGGGGCATTTGCCCCTCCACTTCCACCCAAACAAAAATTTGCAGCAAAGACAAACTAGAAATTAGAGGCAGCTTAAGTAGATCTGGGGTAAGCTGAAAGAGTAGCCAGCCTCAGTTTCTGACTCCAGCAACTAAGGAGGCATATTGCTTCCTCCAAATTAACATCTTCACATAACCCACTCTTAAATGGTACAGTTTATCAATTTAAGTCCAAGAGGAACTTGGTCATTGCTGTCTTTAGAAGGCAACAGGAAAAATCTGCATAGCAAGAAGATTCCAAGAGAGCCAACCAACCTAGTTCATCAAAAGAGATAATCTTTGCAAGGGGATAACAGTAACCAAATCCTGCTAGTGTCACAACAGCTCAAATAGCAATTTCCAATATATTCCAAGAGAGCCAACCAATCCATTTCATACCCAATATATCTACATGTCAAGACTGAAACATTATCCTGATGCCCTAATCCAACACATAGTTTTTTGTCATATGAAGTGAAGGGACTGAACTTGCGGATGGGTTACCAGCAAAATATTTCTGCTACTGACAATAAAAGCCGAAGTATCATGCTCCTCCAAGTTTGTTTTCCCTGTCTCTCAACACCCAACCGTGTTAGTAACCATAATTTGAACCCAGGTTGAAGTATAACATGACTTCTAGAACAATCAATTCAACTGCAACAATATAAGAGAACAGAAGAAGCAAACTAGAATATAATCCCCAGAACAAAAGCTTATACAAAGAATACATTCGCTTGCCATTCATCATCATCATACAGGACCCAATATCATAAGAAAGAAGGATCTCAGAACAGAACACAGATTATTCACATAGAGATTTAGAGAGCATAACAGAAAATTCATCGCCAGAGCAACGCAACAGGGAGAATCGAGACAGAAACACCAAAACTAATTTCATAAGGCACAATTGGCATATTAATACAGAAGGAAGACAGTCATATACATTGATCAAGCACATTTTATTACTGTCGCTCATGAAAATAAAAATGGGGGAAGCTCTCACAGTCGAAGCGGGAACATATTATCTTATCAAGGAGCTCTAGGGTCAGTCCCATTCTGCCAAACGTAAACCATCTGGTCCCACCCGGTGCTCGCCATCAACCCATCGACAAGCACACTCATATCCACCCCAACCGCAAACTCCGTGTGCTGATCGTATCTCCCGACCAGCGCATCCTCGAGTGCAAAGTCCCACAAACACACCGTCATATCATACGAGCAGCTCACGAGCAAGTTCCTCCTGTGGGGAGAGAACTTGAGCCTCCTCACGGCATACCCGTGGCCATTCAAAACCGTGATAGGAGCCCTATAACTCCTCACATCCCAAACCCTAACCGTCCTGTCTACCGACCCTGTCGCGATCAGGCACTCGTCGTACTTGTTCCAATCACAGGCCAGGACCTCGGACTCGTGTGCGGGTATGATCATGGTGGACCCGGGCTCCCGGACGTCCCACACCCGGACCGTGCAGTCCCCCGAGGCGGACGCGAACACGTCGGTGTGCCTAGGGTTCCACGAGACAGAGTACACGCAGTACGCGTGCTCCTTGAAGGTCCGCACACTGGCGGGGCGGTCGAGCGTCCAGAGCTTCACGGTGTCGTCCCACGAGGCCGTGAGGAACGAGTCGCGGCGGGTCGGGTTGTAGTCCACGGAGTGGACCTCGCGGGTGTGCTCCTGGAGGGAGCGGACGGGGTTCTGCGGCGGGGGGAGGGAGGTGTCGAAGAGCTTCACGGAGCCGTCGGCGACGGCGGCCACGAGGAGGGAGTCGTGGGACTCCGACCAAGCGAGGTCGTAGACGCCGTCGGCGGTGTCGAAGGCGGCGAGCTCGGTGAGCGGGGCGGAGGGCGCCGGCGGGAGGGAGAGCACGTGGATCCGGCCGTTGCCGATGATGCCGAAGTTCTGGGCGGTAGCGACGGCGAGGCGGGACTCGTGGAAGGGGCTGAACTGGACGGAGTAACCGTTAAACGGCGTCTTGAACACCGGCATTTCTCCGTTTTCTGATCTAGGGATTTTGACTTCCCCGCTCTTGGGTTCCCTCCCTCTCTTGGGTTGACTGGGGAAGAGCTATCCGCTTTATTTTCCATCTATTGAGCAAACTACAATTTAGTATCTACATCTCGATGCTATCTCATTTTGGTACACAATTGAAAGGATGGCAATTAGATCCTTATCTTGAGGGTCTACCTTGATCCAGACTCGAAGGGTCCAAGACCCGTTGACTTATTGAAAGAGCACAGAATTCAAGAGAAGCTCATTATCGCACCTCGCCTCATTGAAGATAATACCATTACGAAGCAACCACAAGCCCCAAGTAATAACAGTGAAAATCACGAAACAAATTCTCAATTTTAACTTACCCAACTTCAACTTTTTTGATTTGTTTGTTTGATTTCTTTGTATTGATTTGTTTAATGAATGAAAATATTCCATTGCTATTTGAAAACTATCGAAAGATAATTTAAATTTTTTTAATTAAATATTTTATAAAAAATACAGACCCGCGGGTCGCCCTGATCCTGAGCGGTTTTTTAGGACTCAGATCCTGTCCGAATCCTTATTTTTAAAGAGAATAAGGGTAAAAATCTGGATCAATCATTTAAAAAGAGGGTAATGATCTGGGTCTTATGGATCCTACCTGGATTCTGCTTATTGCCATCCCTAACAATTGATGGCTTCCATAGGTTAAATTTTGCCACTATTTTAAAATCTCATTTAACTAAATTATATAAATTAGCCTAACGAATGTCCGATACGAAAAAAATATTCCGGAATTCCGACTGGAAATTGGAAAGAACGGCTGAGATATTTGTTTTTATTTTCTATGGAATTCGATATTTTTCCTCGACGTGTTATCTCTATCATGATTATTCTTAGTTTATAGGTCAATTTTGACTTCATCGCTTTAATATACAGTAGCAGATTAATGCTATTTGATTTTGACCTGCGCTTTTGTTATAGGGAAAATTACTGTAGGGTCCTCGTGTTTGACTAAGTCGACGATTTAGTCCTCCTATTTCAATTTTTTTTACAGTCTCCCGTGTTTGATTTTATTATACTCTCGGGGTCCCTGGCTAGCGTCAGCAGCTTTTTTTCATTTTTGTCACTGAAATGATCAAAATACCCTTGTCAGGTCAACCTAAACCTCTGATCATCTTTTCCGACAATCTTTCGAGCAAACACCACCTTCTAGTTATCTTCTCTGACGAACTCCAGTCTATCTTCCATGTGGATAAATCCATTATAACCATTCAAAGTGCATTTCTTCTTCATGTTTTTTATCACATCCTAAACAAATCCAAGCATTAAAAGGGATCCCGAAAAAAAAAATCAGAAAGAAACAAATCTTCAAGCAGCTCTTCAAAGATTTTCAAGCAACTCTTAAATAATTGACATAAACCAAATGCAATGTGGGTCAGATCTAACCACGAGAAAGATTCAAGCTTTAAGGCCTTCTCCACTTCTTCAAAAAAACCCAAAATTTAGGATTTGGGAGACGATAAAGCTGGGTCTTGGTCAGGCACCGAGACCAGTGACGACCATGATGGGCTTGTGGGAGGAGGCCAGGGTCTGGTACGGCGCGGGAGAGTGGGCGGTTAGGGTCCAATTGTGGGAGATAGGCCCGAAAGTATAATAAAAATAAATACGTGAGAAAATATTTTTTAAAATAGAAGGGACTAAATTATTAATTTAGTCAAACACGATGGACCATACAGTGATTTGGCTTTTGTTATATTTTGTTAGATTTACAATAATCTCAAAACTATTTATTAGAATATAACTAATTGCTAAACTTAAAAGAGTGGTTCAAGATTTTAAAAATTTCCTACCCTCTCTCTTAAAAACCATTATTCTTTTGCTAAAAACTCTTTACGTTCACAAATTACGAATGTGATTAGTGTGTAAATACTCATTTATTTGTTGTGTGTTTCAGTCATGTTTAGTCATGTTTTCAGTTATTTTCGTCTTGTCTTATTGAGTCTTGTGTCGTGGAGAGAATTCCTAAAGTTTGTCATATTTTGTGATAGGTATTTGGAGTGGTTCGTGAAATTTTGGAGCATGGATTAGAAGACGAGGTGATTGGAGCGATCGCAAGAACCTTGGGTGCGATCGTCAACACCATTTTGGTTGCCAAGGGGACTTACAGAAGTTATTGAATTTGCATGACTGGCGATGCGAAGGGGTCTTACAACTGCCAGTTCCTTGAAATTCCACCTATTCTGGACTTCTTCTTCAGTCAGGTATTTTACCCATTTTAAGTTGGTTCGATCTCTGGCCTCATATTCTGACTCTAGGACATTAGAATACACTGTAGCTTTTTCCTTTTTATGGCCTCTGTTTTGGCCATTAGAACATTTAGTTAGGAATGACTTCTTCTTTGGTTTCCTATTTCTCCTTGTCAGAAGCACGTAGTCTAGCTCGTTTATGCTTGTGCTATAAAGCAAGAAGCATCACTTCTATTAGGATCACCTACGGGACACGACCATCATCATCTAAACTTTTGCTGCGCACAAATTAACATGTTAGGTTTGTTCAAATGATAGATAGCTAACATGGTGGACCCAATTTCACTTTTTCAGGTAGGCATTGTAGCGGTCGTCTTGCGGTCTAACCAAATGTATCCGTACTTGTGGGGATGTTCCTCTTGCTCCTCGATCTTTGCATTATGTTTCCTTGTGTCTTCCTCTCACGTCTCGAATATAGACATGACAACTGTCCGAGGTATTAATTACCGCACTCGACTTTATTATAAAATAAAATACGAAATATCGAGATTATTTATTGAATTGAAATAATGAAACTGTCATCATAACGAGAATGCTAAAATTTTGGAAAAAGGTTGATCATTATTATTGAAAGAAAAACGTGATGATGCATGCAGCAAAAGTTCTCTACGATCCTACTCTGATCCCGAACCCCTCCAGATCGATTTGAAATATGTAACATACGAACAAATGAGTTGATTTAACCCAGTAAGTGGAACAAAACAAAATCGGAACAAATACAGTTTATGAACACAAATACATTATCAAGCTTTTTAGAACCGTACAGAGGTCACTTATGTGACTATCTTAACCAACTAACAGATTAGGACTCCGGAGCCTAATAGAACCATATCGGGATTCTCGTAGGAGATAGATAAACACCTCTTCATTCTCGAGTTGCAGGCTCATATGACGATAGAGTATCCCTTCTATGAACCCGGATAGTTTTCACGCTCCCCGTACATTCGATCGTACACATCTAGGGTTATCCGGTAGTCTCCTTATAGAATATGTACAAACCACAGGACCCAGAAGGACGTGAGAACAATCCCGGATGTCATATCATTAAAATATATCAGATCATATCAGAACATATTAGAACATATCAGATCATATCAAGAATAGATCAGAACTTGTTAACAAATCAGAAATCTGAATCGGATCAAAGAATAGTACGAAACAAAAATCATAAACGAGTCAAATAAACCATATGAAACCATACAGAAATCAGAACCTATCATACCTCGATTTGTTTACCCCCAAATCTCAGAAATCAGAATTATACGAAATGAATATTAACAACATCCACTTACTTGACGTCGTTCCTAATCTCTAAGATTTCCCGAAAGATCCTCCAGCAATCCTTCCAAAACCCTAAATGAAATCCACGTTGTTTTTATAAGGAGGCAGTCTTACCATCCAAAAATACAAGGTTGCTTAGGAAGCTTACCCTTTCCTTCCTGATTCGACTGGTCCCATCGAAGTGGATGCATTGGTTGATCCATTCTCAACACCTTCAGTAAGGGTGTACACACGAGTTCTCTTATAATGGTACAACTCGAATTTTTATAAAAACGGTGTTAAAGACTTACCCTCCACCTTTGATTTTTATGAATACATGCCCTCTCCTAGCACGTTCTTGATGAGTGTGGAAATACTCTATCATCTATGTATGTCTTAGTGTTAGTTTTCCGTTATTTCTAGTATTTTTTTTGTTATGTATTGATGTAATGTCATATTTCTTGCTTTGAATATTTTAGTGTAGTTCTTGTGATCTTCATTACATTTTGTTCATGTTTATTGCTAGGAGACTTTGTGGAGATGCGAGGAGGATATTGGTGCACCTTGGATCGTGTCAAAGATGATTGGATCAGCCGTGAAGAATGGTGCACGATCGGACCTCGACGACATTGGGCAGACTGATCTTGAGTGACTCAAATGAAGATAACTTTCGCATACAAAGTCCGATGGAGACTAGAGAGGCAGTTCTGGAAATAAGACATATGTGGCTACAACTTTGTCTGTAATGGTCTTCTTCAAATTCGGAGTCTAAGAGGGTGAAAAATGCGTCTAAATTCAAGCTTCAAATCTGAGAACTTGCCTAGCCGAGATGAGCCAGAATTCGTGAACCATTTTAGGCCCATTTCGGGATTGTCCATGGCTTTACTTGGCTGGAACTTTAGGAATAGTTTAGTTAGTTTGAGTTGAAAATTTTTGTATAAATAGCCATTGACTTTCCTTGCAAGCCAACCTAGAACTTAGAAATTTTAGACAACTTAGATATTTTTCCAAAAATACTCACCAACTCCACTCTCTCTCTCTTTTGGAGAGAAACTTGGCTCACCATTGTTGGAGCTTGTAGAGAACTTAAAGGGGAACTTTTGGAAGTTTGAAGATCATCTTGAGCTTTCTCTAACCCCCTCTTTTATGTTCATGCTTTACTTGCTTTATTTAATGGATGTGTTTAGTTGTGTAGTTGATATGTGTGAGTAGTTGATTAGTGGGTTAGGTTGCTTGATGGCATCTACTTAGCCTATGGTCTAGTGGGGTTAAAATGCTAAGGTTTTGTGAACTAGTTAATGAGTTTAATACTTAATCTTGCTTGATCATCTTGATTATGATCGTAATTAATACTAATCACCAGGAGGAGTTAGGATTGATGGACAATTTAACTAGTTAATTAGTTGCCTTTTGATGAGGGATCTCATTAGGTAGTTAGTTGTCTAAAGGGTGATGGTTATAATTAGTAATTAATTAGATTAGGTGGCTAATTAGTCACAAGAGTACGATTAGTACAACTAAGGTTAATTAATGATCGATTTAGACTAATTAATAGCGGAAGCGTTGATTAGTTACTTTAGAAACACCCAAACTATAACACGAACTTAATAAACCCCATATGCCATTTGATTATCTAGGTGTCATTGGTGTCAAGCCCACTCTTTCCTTTATTGTTAAAATCATCTTCTAGTTTAGTCGTTGTAGTAACCAACTCGTGTTTGGAATTGACAAATCTATTACTTGTAGTCCTAAACTACTGGTCAAGTCGTATTTGTGGCCTAACACTTAGTCCTTGTGGGACGACAATCCCTTACTTACTCTTTATTGCAAGAAGGGTGTAAAAATCTTTCCTTTCAGTTCTCCCGAGTCAGATTTTGTTCCTCACCTTTATCAAAAGTTAGAATTTCATGGGTTTCTCTAGGATGGTAGAATAAGGCGGCCCGAGCCTCTATTTAAGCTAGTTTCGGTGCAAAACCCTAACCCTTCCAGGGTTTCATGAAAAATTCTAAAAAGTCCCCCGAATTTATTAGTACATGCCAATTACTCCCTTAAGTTTAGATACTTAATATTTAAGTTTCTCAATTCACACTTCGAGCTTCCACACAATTTCTTCCTCCAATTCTGATAGCCACTCGTGTTCCTTATCTAGTCTAGGAGTGCTTTTGCTTTGATGGAAATGTGGGCATCCGAAGCTCGCTTAATCTCATTGATAAGTAAGCAAAAACTTCAAATCCAACTCGTTCTACTAAGTTCAGCAGAGTCGGCCATTGCCGACTCTTTCACTTATGATCTCCACCATTTTTTTCATGCGCATGTTATGTAGCACAACACAATATAAACTTGGACTTGTGTGAGGAGAGGAAGACGGGGAAGCCAATCAGTGTTTCTTTATACTTGAAAATAATCTTAATGACGATAGTTTGATCTTTGAGCTCCCTTTCTTGACTTTCGCAGAGATAGTATGACCAAAATGTAATTTTCTTATCTCCTTCCCCAAATGCAATTTCCTTATCTCCTTCCCCAACTTGTACTTCGTCCTGAAGTTCTTCCCGAACCAGGAGCACTTATCTAGCGTTGGCGTCGTGCTGAGAAATCGGCCCCTTCTTCGGCTTCCTGTTATGAGATGCAAGATTGAATTGTAATAGGACCAATGTATAATGACTGAACTATAATTGTAGCTATAAACCGCCTTAGTACAAGGTATAAATAGGGAGTTTAGAAGAATCAGGGACCATTCAGAACTTTGTACACACAACTATCTTCTTTTCTCTATCGGGAACCAATTCCCACTTTCTCTCTCTCTCTCTCTCTCTCTCTCTCTATTCTTTCTCTCTTTGACTCCTTTCTCTCTTTACTTCTTGATTCTGTCAAGAAATTCCCAAATTCTAGGGTTCTACTTTAACAAATTGGTATCAGAGCTCATAATCCTCGGACGAATTGCTAGCTAATGGCGAAGATAACGAAGGTGGACGAGCATATTAAGGCGTTGGAAGAAAATTTTTGTCCAAAGTGACAAATTTGGAGAAGAATATGGACGAACGCTTGAAGGAGAATACGACACGTATGGAGGCGATGATGGAGATAATGTGACGTGAAATGGCAGAGGGGTTCAAGAATATCAACGCGAAGGGAAAGAGTGTCGAAGAGGACCGCCGTTCACCTTTGCTTCCTACGCCTTCTGGAAATGCAATGGGAGAAGAAGGGGGTTCATCACGGAATGGCATCAGTTACTTTCCCGAGGAGACGATCCGAGGAGCAACGCGAGTAGGGGTTTTCCTCTGGATTATGATGAGGGTTTCTGAGTTCGAGGACCGCTCCTGGAACGTGGAAATGAGAATCACCAGGTACCTATTCCCCTAGGCTGGATATTCTGTTATTTTTGGGTCAAAACTCTAGAGGTTGGATTAGGCATTGTGAGAAGTACTGTGAGTTGAATAGGGTACCAGATGATAGGAAGGTAGGGTCTTGTTCTATGTATTTGGATGAAAAGGCGGATACTTGGTATCTATCTTGGAAAATAGGGAATCCTGAGGCTACTTGGACTGAGTTTGTTGACGCCCTGAACTCAAGATTTGGTGATCAAGGGTACGAGACTCTGGTTAGAGAGTTTAACCAACTAAAACAGATGGGAACTGTGGAGGATTATGTCACTAGGTTTAAAGAATTGTGGAGTTTAATGTTGTTGGAAAATAGAACTCTTCCATATAGGTATTTCTCTTCTAGTTTCATGGCTGGTTTGGAAGAGGGAATCTGATCTTTAGTCTATGCTGCTAGACCTGCCTTTCTTGTAGAAGCCATGAGATTGGCCAGATTGAATGAGACTGCTATTCAAGCTCTCTTCAAAAAGGGACAGCCTTATAGGAGCAGTTTTAGTGGAGTGTTATCCAGCGGGAACAGCTTTGTTGCTACTAACAGACCTGGTAATTCTACTAACAACACTACTAGGTTCAACTCTAGTGGGGAAAGAGTTAAATCATGAACCCATAGTGCTGCTAGTAGTGTTGGCAGTAGCAATAACAAGGGAATCAGTAGAGATCCAAATTGTTGGACTTGTGGTGAGAAGTACTTCCGAGGACATGTATGTTCTAAGGTTAAAAAGCCTGCCCTACAATTGATGGAAGAGGTGGTTGAATGGCAGAGAAGTGTTCTAACTGAAGAGGAGATGTTGGGCAAGGAGTGAGCCGAAGGTACTATAATTGTGTCTTTACAAGCAGTAGAGGCCATTGACATGGAAGAGGGTAATGGAACAGTGAAGGTGAAGGGTAAGTGTCAAGGGAAATCACTTTTCGTGTTTCTTGATTCTGGAAGAACTTTTAGTTCAGTTGACAGTGATGTAATACAAACTTTGGGACTGAAATTAGAAACTACTCCTAGTGTAGTGGTTACCATTGCTAATGGAGATAGAATGACTAGCAATGAGTACTGCAAGGGCTTCCAATGGGAAATGGCATGCCAGCAATTCCAGAGTGATTTGAGGTTGTTGAGATTAGGAGGTTATGATATGGTGTTAGGAACTAACTGGATGAAAGGTGACAAGCCAGGAACATCTGTCAAATTTGATTTCTGGCAGATGCAGGCTACAATTAGAGGAATCAGGGACCATTCTGAACTTTGTACACACAACTATCTTCTTTTCTCTATCGGGAACCAATTCCCACTTTCTCTCTCTCTATTCTTTCTCTTTTTGACTCCTTTCTCTCTCTACTTCTTGATTCTGTCAAGAAATCCCAAAATTCTAAGGTTCTACCTTAACACTTCCCTCCGCTGAGCCGCTTTATCAGTATCGTCTCTGTGCTTCACCGACGGCGGGAGAACGATCGCATGAAGAATCTCCTCGGAGTCGTAAGGCCGCTCCATCTTGTAGGCAATGACATCACTCCTGCTGGGCGCGGATTCGCGTTCGTGTCGTGGGGGTAAGGGCTCTTCTAAGGGCTAAGGTTTGCCAACCTCGCTAGAGTGCTCTTCACCAATAGGGGGAAACACTCCATATTGTGCAACGTCGATGATGATAACTATCTTGCCAGTGTCGCCGGCTTCTGTTTATGATCCCTAGAGGTGACGATCTTCGTCGTCGTGCCGAGGTCTTTTTGGTCGCAAGCTACAATCGTCTTACCATAACACTGTCCCATACTAACTTAAACTCTTTTTAAACACTTTGATTTGGGTTTGTCCGGAAGGATGGGTTTGGGATCGTGGGGGGTTGAGGAAGAAGGGGTGGGGTTATTGAAAATTTATAAAAAAATTGGGGGACTATTTTGAATATTTTTCACCATGCCCAACTTGGGGTAGGTAATCTGCCTACATGGCACGCCACATAGGTACAAATCGATAATGTTTCGATGACTCATCAATCTGCCATTTATATTTTTTGTTGTCGTATTTATCATTCAGATGATATACACTTGTGTTTGTCCCTAAAATACGAACAAAAATTTAGTGATGGTAGTATAAAGTGGGCAGTACCATTCTGCTTAGATTTTAACCGTTGATTTTTAAATTTGGATAGTTGAATTGCACGTATAACCCTATTTCTTGTTCACATATATTTCTCAATTTGTCCCTCGTTGTTGCCTCTCCCGCTACTAGTCTCTTCCTTGCCCTCTCTCTCTCTCTTCCATACAAGTCACCTATAATTCAAATTGATGAAGCATATACTTGATGAACACAGACCTTCATTTGATCTACATCTAGGCCCTGATCCGGCTTTGGATGGGATCTCTGTTGTTGAACACGATCGCATCTTGGGAACAGATCCCTTGTAAAACATCAGAATGTACGTCCAAAACTAATGCTAAAGTCACAACAAATTTACATGCGAATGAAGACAAATTCTACCCAATCGGTCTCCTCGGGTAAAATTCGGAACCACAACCTTAGAAACGAGAAAAGATATGCTTATTCAAGGACTTTCTACTTCTTAGACGGTCCAGCTTATTTTTTTTGTTCGAAAGCAAAAATTGCACCGCCATGTTTGAGAAGTTAAACGTCATCAAAGTAAGATTGACAACACATCTCACAAGATTAACGATAATTTTTTTTGTTATTTTCAAAGACAAAAAGATTGCAATAGTACATCATACGAATTTTCGCAACAACACATTAAAGGCACATCAGACTAGATTTTTTCTTGGTGTGCTTTTTACCTGATATTTCCCCAAGTATTCTGATGTACATTTGTTGAGGATAAATTGTGGTAGAACGTCGAAAACGATCTTAAGAACGGGTCCGGAGTGGTCGTTCCAAGAGCGATTCAAACAAAAGAGAAGAGGAGAAGAAATATGGGGGAGAGGAGAGAAGATACAGATTAGAATTGGTAGTAGAGAAAAGAATTGATAGAGGAGAAAGAACTTTATTGAAATTATAGGGGAGAGGGGGAAGGAAAAATCATAAAAGATAGATAAGCTAAGCTAAGAAGCTAAGTTATATGTTTGATGTTTGGTTTGTTGGTGTCCTTCATGCCTCTGCCAAGCTCTTATTATATAGAAAAACTAATCCAACCCCATATTGTATATTTGTGTGGGTAATGGAGTATTTAAAGAACGTATAGGCTAGGCGCACCGAAAAAAATGATGCTTTCTTTAAAGATATTGATTCCTCCCACTATGGTGTAAATGGTTCTCAATGAATCAATCTTCCAGGATACAAAGCCTATGTTTCTCAGAAATTCGGAGTTACACTCTCACGAATTTCTTGAAGCAAGAATCGCAAGTTTAGACACGGAAAAGAAAGATGGAATTCTGAGGAGGGAAGACTCTATTTATGAATTATATCACCTCCGGAACTCGTTTGAGTATTTATAGATACTCAAGAGTTGTTCCGGAAGGGTGGTAACAACCATTTCTCAAAAAGGAGTGTGCCATTTCACAGAAGGGTTGCAACTCTTGAAGAGGCACCTAATAGACTAGAGGAGAAAATATAATTGATTATTTAAATATATACAATAATCTCCAACTTATTTACATAATACAACTTGCATTACTCAACAAATATCCATGAAATGGACTAAGCCTTTAACTTATGGTTGAATATGAAACTCTAAGGAATCATATTCTCATTGTGTATGATTTCTTGCTTCTTTAATCTTTGGCAGCATCTTTTAATCGGGCCTTATGCTGAAACCTGGTGTTCATAAGTACTCTAGGATTTTACCGAGATAATCCCTAAAAAGCAGCCTCTCACTTCTAAACTTGTATAGGTAGACTTATCAAGAATGTCCACAACATATTCTACAATGTGCTATAAGTCTATTAAGGATTTATCATCCAACCTCTACTTGTTGTGGTAATTATAAGTGTATAGGTCAGATATAGGGCTTTCGAAATAGTATTACCCCCACTATTTCAAAGTTATGCACTTTGAAATGTATCCAAATTTCCATTTCGCCAATGTCTAATATTGAATTACCTTTTTAACTCTCATACTTAGGTTCCAAGTATATAACTTGTACCTTAAGATAGAGTTAGTTTCAATCAAGATATTGATTCTATTAGTAATAGTCCCATACCTCACATGACCTTTTTAATCTTATCTCTTGATAATAATTTTGTTAACCGGTCTTCTAGCATTTAATTTGTTGGGAGATATTCAAGAATTATCTTTCCCTTTTTAATCATACTCCCAATATGATTATATCGCATAGCAATGTATTTGCTATAGGTCGATATTCTCTCGTTCTTTGCAACTTTCTGGCTTGCAATCTCCTCATTGCTAACCATCTTTATCTCTCGAGGCCTTGGTGTCTCCTCACACACAGCCTCTCCCACAAATGAGGAAAACTCCTCCATATTTCTTGATCTTGCTGGAACGGGTATGTCATTTTATTTGACTTTACAACCGAATCACTTTGTCACGCCAAGATGCACATTTACCATGTGATGCATTGAGCAATCACACCTCATTGATTTTCTTTAGCAAATAAAGCATTAATCACTTTTGAAACCAAAAGTATTTGTTGTAGTATGCCAAGTGATAAATTCTTTCACTCACGAAAAGAACACAGTTACTTGTGACGTTTGGACAAACAAGGCAGCGACAACCATGCATTAAAATGTGGGGACTAAAATGTAGATCGTCAGATTCGATGGGGGTTAAATTTTTTAGATCTAATGATCATTAACCTATCAGGGCATTTTTGACCTTCAATCCCAAAAGGTGCCAACTAGGGTTTTCACCCACATTTATTCTGCCACCCACGTTAGTTCTCTTCCTCTCCCCCCTCTTACCTCTCAAAAAAAAATTCTCTTCTTCTCCCAGATTTCAAAAAAAAAACCCAAACGACTTGGAGTCCCGATTCAGCCAAGCAATCAAGTAGCCATTTGGGATATGCAGGCAAAGTTGAACATGTAGCCACATCTTTTCAATCTATGATGTGCACGTATGAATTTTCATTGTCATAGAAAATACAAATTCGCATCTTCGTTATATTTTCTCACCAATAAGACAAATCTTATTTCAAAATTATAAGGTCATTTTCAGTTTCTTTTCTCTGAAACATTCATCCACAAGGAAATAAAACTAACAAAACAGAATAAGCCACAGTCCATGACTAGGTCAATAAGCCTTCAATTGATTACGTTTTCTTTTTATTCAATCAATTTCACCCAACACGAAAGTATTTTATATCTCCATTTTCATTTAACCACAAATAATATTTTAAGATTGTTGTAGTTAAGTGGGGATAGAACTTGACTTTGAGTGTCGATCTATTCGACGAGACACGAACGATCTTGTTCTTCTTCCGTTTTTCTCCTCTTGATTGTTTTCGCCATTCAATGTGCCTTCATCAATACGGACTCCATTGTAGAAACATCAATACCTTTAAAACTATTTTATATTTGTGTGGGTAATGGAGTATTTAAAGAATGTATAGGCTAGGGCACCGAAAAAATGATGCTTTCGTTAAATGTATTGATTCCTCCCACAATGGTGTAAATGGTTCTCAAGGAATCAACCTCTAGGATACAAAGCCTATGTTTCTCAAAAATTTGGAGTTACACTCTCACAAATTTCTTGAAACAAGAATCGCAAGTTTAGACACGGAAAAGAAAGATGAAATTCTAAGGAGGGGAGACTCTATTTATGAATTATATCGCCTCCGAAAATATACAATAGTTTTAAAGGTATTGATTCCTCCCACTATGGTGTAAATGGTTCTCAAGGAATCAACCTTCACAAAGCCTATGTTTCTCAGAAATTCGGAGTTACACTCTCACGAATTTCTTGAAGTAAGAATCGCAAGTTTAGACTCGAAAAAGAAAGATGAAATTCTAAGGAGGAAAGACTCTATTTATGAATTATATCGCCTCCGAAACTCGTCTGAGTATTTATAGATACTCAAGAGTTGTTCCCGAAGGGTGCCAACAACCATTTCTTAAAAAGGAGTGTGCCGTTTCACCCAAGGGTTGCAACTCTTGAAGAGACACTTAATAGACTAGAGGAGAAAATGTAATTGATTATTTAAATATAAACAACACCCCATACAAAAAAAAACCCTAGGCTATATTCAATATAGGAAAATCTAACATAGTCCCGGCCTAACAAGGAAAAACTTATTGCCGAAACTTCCAACCCAAGTTTGACCCTATTTCATGCCGAATTTGGATTCGCATTATAAGCTACAAAGTTGTAGATCTCTGCCGTCTCTTTTTGTGGCTTTTAGAATCGCATCAATCCGATACTTAAGCCAGAAGTTACGGCCTTTTTACAGGTTCAGCAAATCCATAAATTAATTTTTCGCTCCAACAATGTCCCCCACACATCAATGTTTTGATGCTAGAAAAAGTATTGACGTGTATCCGCCCTTAAATATGTGAAAAATTAACTTCACTCTACACATAACCGACTAAGACAAGACCGTAAATATGTAGAAAATGTATCATCAAACTGGTCGATACCTAGCCGTCGTCGGCATGCAGATGATCACCTATTCAATAATAGCCTCTTGCGACAGAGTAGGAGCCTTTCATGCTTCAGTAACATGCTTTCGCGACTGAGTAGGAGTCCTTTGTGCTTTATTGGAACGACCATATAACTATTTTTGAAGATCCCTAAGCATTTGCCTTTGTTTTTAGATTTTTTTCTCCAACCTTCTTCGTTGAGTCTTCGTGAGAGTCGGTCGTTGAGACTCCGGACATTTGCCCCTCGAGTGTGGGTTTGGATTTCTTGGCATCTCCTTACGCACAGGCTTGTATGATAATTTGGAGACCTTGTAGGCCGATCACTCCTTTTGGGTCGTGTCTCACATGGCTCTTTCTTGCACCGCAAAAGTTCTTCCTTGGGCACCCAAACCTTGAAGGGCTTCTTTCTTTGGAGAACTCCTTGCTCGATCGCCAATCGAGTGATGACGTCCCTCTTAACCCATGCATATTCAGGCCACCTCTTGAGGACACTCCTTGCAATTCAAAATATTTGACGATCGAGGTTGAACCGGCACATTAGGTTGTTGCTTCACCGTAGTCTTACTTGGTTGAAGAGAAATCAAAGACTTGACTTTATCATTATCTATCTTCTTTACTATGTGCACGTCTTGCCCCCTGACCGAAATAATCTCGACCTATGTAGGAGCATCAACCACAATGTTACATTGCTCTTCATGCCCCCCGGGTGAGATAAAATTCTCAGTGATATTCTGAGAGCAGCCTTGCCCACCGGTGTCTTTCCATTGAGTTAGGATAGAATTGGGCAAGCGAAGGTGACCTACTGCGCATGGAACAAAGTGTGACTCAGATCTTCGCAACAGATGAGTCGGCAGAGGCCCTAAAATTTCCTTTCTTGGTGAAGGTCCGAAGATTCTCTTAGCCGGAGGAGGTCCTAAGATGCCTTTCATATTCAATACAGTATTTAGGATTGTCTTGGTCATTGATGTGACTTGTGTTGGGAATAACTCTTTCTTTTCCTCGCATATGGGTCTTGCAAGCTCGATGGCCGTGGTGTCGGCCAACTGTTGACTTGTCGTTTGTACGAGCTCTTGGACTGCAGGAAAAGAAGATTGTGTATATCCAACCATTCATCTTCGCGTACGCCACTTGATGCTTCCACAGTTACTAATGTAATCCTTGAATTCTCATTCTTTAAGATCTTGTATCTCATTGCTCGGATTTCAGAAAACACCTCCTCCGTACATTTCATTTGTTCCTCCACAATTTTTCTAACTTTCATGCATAATGCTTGGAGTTCAACATGCCTTCTCTCATAATTACCATTGCTCCCCATAAATCCCTCAAAGCTGATCATGGTTGGGCAAAATAAATTAGAAATTTCAGAACTAACTTATAGAATGACTAGTCTTTGGTTTTGTAGTTGTAACTTCTTCGTCCAAACTCCAATTGAAGCTATCTTAATGTCCCTAGAAAGCTGAGAGATAGATCTTCAATTTTGGCAGAAATAGCTATCTCCTAATTCGGCCAAGAAAAAGACCAAAATGCCCTTCAAAGTCGACTGAATTTGCAATCAACTTACTGATCAATTAGTCTGTAGTATTTTAGTCGTATCTTCCTGGTATCAACTCCAATTTTGGCGTTCTTGGTATTCACAAAAAGAGAAAATAATGATCTTCAATTTTGGTGAAGAAATATTCTTCCGATTTGGCTCCAAAAAGGGCCGAAACACCCTCCAAAGTTGGCTGACCTTGCTGGACGTCCCCTTTCAGCACAACTTTTGACCGGTTTTGTCCCTTTTGAGGAAGGACTCGAAACCGTATGTGGAAGCTCGTGTATTTGGACACAATGATCACTCTTCTCAGACACCTTCATTAGTCTCACAGAGTGTGTCAAAAACATATTGCGGATAAATTGTGGTAGAACATCCAAAACGATCTCAAAAACGGGTCCGGAGTGGTCGTCCCAAGAGCGATTCAAACGAAAGAGAAGGGGAGAAGAAATATGGGGGAGAGGAGAGAATATACAGATTAGAATTAGTAGTAAAGAAAAGAATTGATAGAGAAGAAATAACTTTATTAAAATTGTAGGGGAGAGGGGGAAGGGAAAAGCATAAAAGATAGATAAGCTAAACTAAGAAGCTAAGTTGAATGTTTGATGTTTGGTTTGTGGGTGTCCTTCATGCGTCTGCCAAGCTCTCATTATATATAAAAACTAACCCAACCCCATACAAGAAAATCCTAGGCCATATTCAATATAAAAAAATCTAACATAGTCCCGGTCTAACAAGGAAAAAGCTACTGCCAAAACTTCCAACCCAAGTTTGACCTAAGTTTGTGCCAAAATTGGAAAAATCATAAACTACAAAGTTGTAGATCTCTGTAGTTTCTTTCTGTGGCTTTTGGAATCGCGTTAATCCGATACTTAAGCCAAAAATTATGACTTTTTATCAAAATAGGTTCAACAAATTCGCGAATATTTCTGCTCCAACCTTTTTACCAAAATAGGTTCAGCAAATTCGTGAATTAATTTTCCGCTCCAACAACATTAAGCTGGCCCCCCAATCCGTGTCCCTAAAATAATATAGAGTGCTTCATGCAAAATTATACACAACTTTAATTACATCCCAAAAAATTTAAAACTCTAGATCACGTTGTTTTGCACTTAGAAAAATCAGACATAACTTTTCCGTGAAAGTGCGGTCGTGTCTGGGTCTCTGCTATCCACTATTCCATTGTAACAAATAAAACGAGAAAGATAATTAACATCGACTTAACCGTTTGAATCTGAAAAAGGACAATGGAACTAACTTAAAAGATTATAAAGAAACTCACAACACCATCGCTATATTAAAATTAGGGAAAAGTACCATCGCTATATTAAAATTAGAGAAAAGTACACTTTATCTACGTGTAATTTGTCCGATCTCACTTTCAGGACGTGTGGTTTCAATTTGGTAAATCAATCTATATGCTTTAAAATATTTGACAGTGTACAATCCACTCCGAATGACAGGGATAAAATATTCACGTGGCATACCACGTAGGCCGAAATAACGTCATTTTAGTGTCCACGTGACATGCTGACTTGGTAATCGTAGGATAAATTAACAAAACAATCCCAAATTATAGAGAGAGAAAGAGAGGGGGAGAGGAAGGGGGAACAGAGGAGAAAGAGGGTATTTTTGAATTTATTAAAAAAACTTTAAAATTATTTTGTTAATTTATCCTATGACACGTCATACACAATGAACGTTTTATCACTGTTATCTGGAGTAGACCGTATACTGTCAAAGATTTTAAAACACTAATTTATCAAATTGAAAGTGAAATCAGGCAAACCACATGTACTTTTCCCTTAAAATTATTACTTGCTGTCAAACTATATACCATCCATTTACTCGACGCGACACCCAAGGAAAGAACATAAAGCATAGGTACTCTAGGCTACTTCCCAAAAACATAAATATGTACACAACTCCTTTCCAGTTCTGCTTCAAGGAAAAGGCGCATGGCGCTTCATCTCAGTAGGTTCGACATCAATGGCCAACCCTTTCCCATGCTGCTTCCAGTAGTCTGCTTGCGGGTTGATCCATTCCGGCTCAGGAAGCTCCATCCGGGATCTCTTAATCGCGTCCGACGATTTGTTGTACTTGACATCCCTTTTGTGAAGGAGCTCCGGCTTCACCATCCCCATATTCACTGCTTGTGGAGACATCATCAGTGCCGGTGGCCCCATCGGCAGCTTGTCGCCTGTTATGTTTTTCAACCAACAAGTACATGTACATCAGTTTGAGTTCATGAAGAAAAATTAGTCAACGAAGCATAGCGTTGACGAAGTACCTTTGTCAACTTGCCATAAGTCCGACTCAAGTTCTCGAGCTCAGGTTTCAGAATGGCTTCCGGGACTCGGGGATTGACCCAGAGGCCTGATTTGATCTGGGTCAGGACCAAAACTTCAATCACCAACTATAGCGACTAACCAATAGTCGCTGCTAAACAGCAAGACAAATTTTTTTTAATAGATTGGGGTGGAGAAAAATAACCTCGTATGCATGGGAGTGCCATAACTTCTGCTCTTCAGGGGGCAAGCCTTCAAAGATCCGATCCGACACTATGTACTCCACCCCTACAAGGTACAAGGTATGCATAAATATTTAAAATGCATCTACTTTCTTTGTTGCACGAAATATCCACTGGCATCTCTCTTTTTTCTTCTATAACCTTTTAAATTGCAATTAGTCCACAATTGAGAAGAACCGAATATAGACTCTATAAAAGATGATCTAGCAACTAACGTAGTACGCTCGATGCAAAGTCGAAATTAGACATAACAGTTTTATGTGACAATATACTATTAAATCCCAGATAACTCCTCTTGCAATTGATGGTAACCACTTGTACTACCCCAAAATTCCCCGAACCCAACATATCCAATTATACTTGTTCCTAGCAAAACAACTGACCATATTTCTTCTAATTTAACCCAAAAACTCATATGGTGTCTATCACTATGGTGTGTGTATCTCTTCTTGCTGGACTATTTTGGTGTAATGCAAAACTTTACTCATAAAAAATAACAATTTCTTAGTAAGTCAAATAGTCCATTTTTTTGGTCTAAAGGCAGTTCCACGCTTATAAAGAAGCGGAAATGGTGCGAGGAAAACAATGGACACGAGAAAAAAGAAGCGACTAACTAATGAATTACCAATGAGACGGCCGCCGGACGATTCATCGGTGTCATAAACAGCGCACTGGAGGAAATCCTGGTTGATCCTGGTGACGAAGTGGTGGGTCTCAATCTGTCGGGTCATGTCATGGCTGTAGAGCGCAAAGGTGCAAACGTGCTGGCCCATCTGCTTGATCGGCTTCAGAGACTGCATCATCTGCGCGCCCTTGTCCAGCATGTGCTGCTCCACGGACATCGGCTTCCCGGGCGGGATCGGCTGGTCGCCCCGGCCGGCCCCGCCCTCGTACGGCGAGGTCGCACCCGCAGCCGCTCCATCGATGGACGCCATTGGAATGATGAGGCGGTAACAGGATGGTTTTGGTTTTTGGTGGGTTTTTAATTGAGGAAGCGAGGGGATGAGATGTTCGAGAAGTGACAATATTTTTATAAGTATTTAAAATTATTGTATTTATAATAGTTCGAACTTGATCTAACTGCGAGGAGAAAGGGATGGTTTTAAGGAGGTGAAAGCACGTAGGCTTGCATGGGGAATTGGGGTGGCCAACGGAAGACAGGTGGGTTTAGGATGCCACTTGGATTCGGTGGGGGAGCCTTACATTGACACTTGGAGTTTTGATTAAATAGTTCATCGATAGTTGGATTGGAGTATAACAATTTAAAGTCTAGAAAGCAGTAGTACTGTACAAGCATTAGCAATCCATATCAAATTCAAGTACAAGAATCGAATTTGAGAATGACCAATAATAAAATTCTAACGAGTTAACTCAAATTGATTTTGACAAATCTCAACTGAGTTTTCATCCGCAACAATTTTGTTTCATTTTTCTCTCTTTATTTTTTCTATCAAAATAATCTGGTATATACACTTTTTTGTTATATCTTTTCTTAGTTCTTTTCACAAAATAAAAGATTTTGTAATAAAAAAGTGTTAAATATTAATTTAAAAAATATTCACTCAAAAAAGTAGTATCTAATTTATAATTGACACACAGTACAATGAAACCGACACTTACAATCTCATCTTCAAAATCACAACCGCTCAGCTTTGGCCTTATTCACACCGGTCAACAAGAAAATTCATAGAATTGTGACTCAAGAATTTGCTCAGAAATACATTACGGACGTATGATCATTACACGTCAAACGGATTCTATTCTATTTTTTAGGGAAAACATTTTTTTAAGGTAAATATTACACATAGTTATAATGTCAAAAATTGAACTCTTCATTTTCTTGAAGTTAAACAACGCCTATGTCATTAGCCAAATGCCTGTTAGCTTAGAGAAAAAAATTGAAATCAAAATACTCAATAACATAATGATACATTTATATAAAAAGGCTACTCTGAGGAGTACAAAGCAACAGAACCGTAGACAATCAAGTGATATCCAATTTACCAAATAATTTGATCTATAGATAACATCGTCGTACTAAAAGCCATAATGCTCAAAAGCAGAAGCGTTGGCCATCTGTTTTCATTTGCGAGTAACGTGACAAGTTTAAAACCTTTCCTGTGCATATACAATAAACTTGGCAAATAAATCACACAACATTTAGACCCATCTCGTCTCTTCAAACATTAGATGGCCTAACAATGCGCTGAGGCCGGTACTTGTACCTCTTAGCAGCAACCAAGTACACGAAGAAGTTGACCAAGCTCATCAAGGACAGAAGCCAGTAGAACAGGTTCAAGTGATTCCTGTTGATGTTGTTTCCAGCCAACCACCCTCCACTGTTGGTGTTGTGCTTGGTCGCCGCGTTGACTATCTTAACCAAGATGGTGCTGAAGTAGTAGCTGTTGAGAATTCTACGTTGGTTAGTGCAAGAATTGAAGACAAGTTTATAAGTGTGGAAAATTCGTTAATCCATCGCCTTAAGATTTTGGGTTAGATACGAAGATTCTAACATGGTATTATGGTGGGTTGATCCCGTTCACATTGTTGTGTTCGCACGACTTCTCTTGCATGTTAGTAAAGTCAAAACTCATACAATCTTCGACCCGATGAGTTTTGTTTTGGAAGATATGTTGAGAATTTCATATCGCTTAGTGTAAGAATGGAAGACAAATTTATAAGTGTAAAAAATCCAATTACCCGAGCGCCATGGAGCTCCAGAGGAAGCAGGTCGACATTGATTTGATCTCTTTAGGTGCCTCGGAGTAGAAGAATTCGAGGAGTCCGACGTAAGTGAACATGTCTGCAATCCCGAATATGAAGTACTGGATGGACAGCCAGAATGGACTAATGGGTAGTTGTTGGAACCCGGGGATCGCGTCCAGCATGTTGTTGTCCCTCGCCACGCGCTTCCGCTTCGCCTCTACGATGGCTGCCACTGCCATTGACATGCAGGAGAGGACGAGTCCCACCCCGACGCGCTGGAGGTGTGTTATTCCTGTCGGGATGCCTGTGATCTTGCGCATGAACGGTACGATGAGGCGGTCGTAGACCGGGATCAGGATGATCATGAAGAACACCGGGATGATCGGCAGGGAGGCTGGTGGGAACTCGAAGGATTTTGTGATCTGGGTCTTCATTGTGTAGCCTTGTTCGACTGAGAATGTTTGGAGCTGAGCTAGACAAAGGGTCATGATAATGGTGCAGCAGAATATCGGGACCATGGCTAACACGATCTTCGCGTTCTCTACTTGAGTTACCCTGCATAGCTTCCACGGGCTCGGGTTCGGGTTCTCCGGTGTTTCCTCAGTTGTCCTTACAGCAGCTCTGTCGAGGAACCTGAGAGTGTCTCTATGTGGTAAGAATTCGGTGTCCGTATCAACGTCCTTCTCGTTGATCTCGTATAGCTCGGATGAGTCATCGGGAAGTTGAAGTCCTCTGTTTCGGATTGATGCAACACAAACCTGAACGATCTGTATGAATGCACTAGTCCCTTCAACCACCTGATACCTATACCTAGGCAAGCCGGCTAAACAGACGATCACGCCTACGAGCATGGCGATCGCGCTTACTCCGAAGCCCCAGTCCCATCCTTTGTTGTTTTCAATCCACACGAAAAGGGTCAAGCTGACTGCACCTCCAAGGCATAGTGCCAGCAACAGGAAATTGAAGAAGCTTGACATTTGTCTAGCCTCTTTAGGATCTTTCTCATTGAATTGATCAGCACCATGGGTGGGGACTCCTGCTTTCACTCCTCCGACTCCGGCCGCGAGTATGTACAAACCAGCAAAGAGTAGCACAGCATTGCCTCCTCCAACTTTCTCGCATTGAGCAGTCGGATCAAACAAGTCACAAGGTGTCGGCTTGAGCTTAGGAGAGTGAGCTTGCACAGCAAGCAGAACCAGTCCCGTGAACTCGAGCAACCCGGAGATTATAGCAGTATTGAACCTGCCGATGTACATGTCAGCTAGTACCGCGGCCACAATGGAGAGGATGTAGCTAGTCCCCATGTAGTTGGTTAGCTGATTAGCAGAATCAGCAAGGCCAATGTGCATCACTCCAGTGAAGTAGGTCACCAAGTTCACAGCCGGTGCGAGCGTCGCCATATTTTCGAAGCTGAACATGGCTGCAAGAGAGACCAATCGATAGAAATCATCGTTAGTGCGAATCAGCGATGAACATTCACTGCAGAAGAAACCAATACAAGGTGGGAGTACATGCCTAGAATAGGCAGAGAGTACTTGAACCCTCCATACTTGTTCTTTACTGCTTGTCTTCCCTTCCAGTCCACCTTCCCCTCGACGAGTTCAGTCGTCTCCTGCAAGTAAAAATTGACGCTCGTCAGCGAAGCAGCCGGAAGGCACAAAGTTTTAGTTAAGCCAAGCTTGGAAAGAATGAAGTACCATAGCTAATGTCAATAGCAAGTATTTTGATGTTCCAGCTCAAGAGTAGCAACACAACCAATATGGTGAAAGATATGAAATAGGGAGGCTTATATATATATATATACATACAAAGTTGGTGGAATATGTCCAACACAAAGGACTGCTTAAAAATTCATGAACATGTCGAAATCGAACGGTTTTCGTCGGCCCCAATCAATCCGAAGCGGCTGCAGCTCAAGGACTGCTTCATTCGCCTTTTCGATGCAGGCTTACGACTGAGGGGTCACTCTCTTGCATGTGCATCTAGTGCTTGTAGCTAACATGAATGCTAAACAGAGAAGACATCCTGCTTCCATCACGCAAGCACGTTTCGAACGCGAAACAACGTTAATCGTCTACAATATGTCCAACAGTAAGGGAACAAAAAGGTTACTGCAATGTGCTCAGCGAGAGAAACAACGAGAAGGGTTCAGACAAACCATGACAAGGACTTTCACAGTGTTGAGACTAATTATTGAGATTTCCTGTATCTGGATTGATTTGGTCCAATGGTGAGTGATGATAATAAACAACATTCTGTTGCTGTCAAATAAGTATCTTCCTGCCGCCTACTGCAAAAGATATCGTTCGCTGCCATAGATAAGACGCTGGTCGTTGTCGCCTCAGTAATTTTACGATAGTCACAATATACGAAAGAATCTGGATCCTGGTTGAAGGAATCTTGTAATGCAATACATGCCAAGCATCAGATTGATGTGCCATTTGTTAAAATCTCCATATCGAACTCAAAACCTCAAGGCAATGGGTTGGTGAATTTTCCACACTTATAAACTTGCCCTCCACTCGTGTTTTAACCGATGTGGGATTCTTAGCACCATTCTTCCAATTTGCATTTGATTTAGCCGTCCAGCAAATGCAGACAAGCTGCAAAGATATAAACTTCTGGTTCAATTTTAACAGATACCATGTCGCATCTTGGACAACCAAGATCATCTTCATCCTCTTCACATCAAAACATAAACTTACAAAGAGGTTCGTAGCTTATTAATCCGTGCGGAGGCGAGAGTTCGCATGCCGAACCGTTGCTCGAGATGATGCAGGTCATGAAATGGATCAATGGAATAAGCTGATATATTTCCAATAACTTGTATTTGGTCTTACAAAATCCAAATCCATACAGATGAACAAAAGAAATGTGACGCCTGTGCAAAGAATGATTGGACTATGCTTACATGTGGAAAGCTAAGCTCAAAAAAGAGATTACAAGTCGTTAATAGTTTAACAAGGAGTACTTCGCACGTAAGACGATCTTTCCCTTGGCGACCCCAAGCTTGGCTCCGGTAACCAGCCAATGGCCTGGGAGATCTTTTGGCCCCTTGGATATTTCGCTCGTGTCGACGATTTTAGCCAACTTGCCATCTTCCTTCCTGTCGTTTGGATTTGAGATTGATGATGATGCTCCGTTGGATTGCTGGCTCGGAGAATTGAGTGGGCTATGGTCCCACACTGATCGCCGTATCGTGCAGCCTGGGACTTTAGAGAAGAGAAGTTTGAGGTGTAACACATTCTTAGAACCGAAATCCCAAACACCAAGCTGAGCTCCAGTGACAATGTGGACACCGGAGAGGTCTCCGATTGAAGTATCCGTGTACTCTATTGGTGAAGTGCTGACATGAGAGAAATTCTTCCACTTTATAGGCTCAAACCAACGGCTGTCTTGCTCCTCGGGTCCTTGCCACTTGGGTGCACCTATGGCCATATGAGCATCCCAATGTGGCTGAAGGATTTTCGGAAGAGATACTAGATGCTGTATATGTATTTCAAGTCTGTTTTGCTTGACACCCTCAAGTCTAAGCCTAAGACCCGTGACTGGCTTCCGACCCACCGTTACCTGCAAGGAGTTGCTTTCTTCAGACTTCACTTTCCACACTGTATTCTGTTAACAGAGGTCGCAACGGTAGATGGCTCGAGAATTACCTGATCGGGACTGATGTAGAGCTTGGGACCCATCAAGCTGAACTGAAGGGATTGACAAACAGGCTCCTTTCTCTGAAGGTTTTTCTGCTCCGGAGCCCATACTTGAGAAATTTGAAAATCTAAGAAGTACTGCAAGTCCTCTATAGGTGGCTTGTCTAGTACAGACAAGGATATTCGAATCAGTACTCTGACCTACTGCAATAAAAGCAGTTGAAAATAAGCAGGAACTATAAATTCAAGCTCAGCCTATCCGTCTCGTGTGTCAAAACAGATCGAGGGCAGCATTAAACAATGCAAAATTACAATAATGACCATAGGATTATATTCATCTGCGATGACGAAATAAGCATTTTCGATTTTGACCATACTTTCAATTAATCAAAGGAATCAGTAGTAATTTCAGCAGAGGCTTACACTCCAAGTATAGATCAATTGCTCGAGTCAAATTCTTTATGCCAGGCACTCCTTCCAGCCGAGAAGCGATGGGTGTAAATGTCATATTAATTACATCAGGTGCCCGTTGTACAGTCTCAGCCCATTTTGCATGACTCTGCTCTACATCATCTCCTCCTCGTCTTCTGAAAATAACTGTTACATCCTACAACACAATGATTTGAATCAATCGTTCCACTATATTTACAGAGCAGAACGTAATCATGTCATGAAAATCTTCCAGGAGAATGATATACATTGATATTATCCGGAAAGAGGAAAAATATGACTGTTTTCAATGCAATAACTGCATCCACAAAACATCCAAAGAAGATGTATTTTGGGAAACACCTTAATGCCCGCCCATAAGGCACGAAGTGTAATTGAGCAGATTCATGGACGTCCCTACGAAGAGAATCTTATGGTACTTAAGTTTATGCCCTATCAAGCAACTTATCCTATTTTGAAATTAGTTTCTTCTGCAGAAATAAATGCTAGTCAGAATCGAGGTTTTAATGAGGTCAGTTGATCATTAGCATAAAGAGCTGCAATTACCAATGAACTAGTCCAGCTTTAATCACATTTCAAAAGTACCAACCTTATCCTTGTATCTTAAGGAGCTTGAACTGGACTGACTTTTGGAGTCAGGAAATCTCTGGTCCGCTATGTCCGTTACGTAATCCTCAATGTCTTGTGCAGATAAAGTAGACGACTGGTGTTGCCTGATATAAGCCACATCTCTCCCACCAATAGTTGTAGATGTGACTATATGGGTTCCATAACTTTCAATGAAGCTGAAATTTAAGCAGGAAGCAGCACCAATCAGTAGATCGGAGAGCTAACCTTGCTAAGTTTTCGATTACCAACAAGAAGTACATAGCCGTTCTAGATGTAACTTTAGACAATTAAGTTGGGAATCATGAAATGGAAGCAACTAACTACCTTGCTAAGGAAGCCGGATCCCAGGAGTAAGGAACAGAGCGTCTGACTTCTTCATGCAAAACCAAATTCACTTTTGCTAAATGCACCCGGTACAATGGGATAAAATTGCCAACCATTGCAAGGGACTTTGTTGCAGCAGCATCAACTTGCCACGTACCAGTGAAATTGAACATGCTATTGAAGCTTCCAAGAGGAATAATATTTCCAAATATTCCAGATTTTTCATTGAACTGTTGCGCCATCTAGACATGCAAGACATTTCCCATTAAGTACTACATTTTTGGCAAATATGATAGCAACTATAAAAGCATAATCTAAAGCACATTTGTTGCCAGGCATGGGAGGCTTAGTTTCTGCACTATACTAGTTACGAGACTGACTTCGACAAACATGTAAAAGCTGACAAGATCGTTCTCGCCAGAGACTTCTAGCCTGGACTATATCGCTCAGGATATGTTATAACTAGGAGCCATAAACAGCTTTCTCTTCCAAAATTAAAATTGACAAGGACTTCCACAACATACTAATACTTTGTGAAGCAGTAATCTTCCTGCATACCTACACATAGATATCTAGTTAAGTAATATATTATTAACCAACAACTTATTGAAATTGGTAATGTGCGCAATAGATACTTAGAAACTTGTACCGAAACACTTCCTTTTGCAAAAGGCAACACATCATGTATACACCAAAAGCATTCTCAAAAGAACGAGCCATCGGCCTGTTCTGATCATACCTAAATGAATGTGTATCGTCCGAATACTAATCGACGCTATCAGGCAACAAGACTTTCCTTCACGGACAACAAACAATCGCTAACATCATCCTAAACATATTGCCCAAACAATCAGTAGCAGCTCAACCTCTGCAGTTTTTTCTGGTATGCAATTTCAAACAAGCAACAAAACACAGCAAGACCAAGCCTTCGCCAACAAAACCCTAACACAGAAACACCTAATAGCCACAATCCGCAACCAAAACCCCGAAAAGCAATCGAAACCAACCCGTGCACAGAATCACAAATCTCAAAAGACTTCAACTTTCAGACTTCATTCACCTCATGGAAGCTACAAATAGGGACCCTCTCTATGCTCCTCCTGGCTGTAGAGCACTCCACATCAACTGGGACACCAGGAACCACGAGGAGCCCATCAGGGAGGGCAAGATCCTTGACATGGTCCTCGTCGAGGTGGACGAGCCTGGACCCAGGTGCTCCCTTACAGTACAACAGCCTTATGTCCGAAGTCACATCAAACCCACGACCCAGAGCCTGGATTGCGTTGACTAGTGTCGTGGTCAAAGCATCTGGGGAGCTCAGGCTCATCTTCCTCCACCAACCCACTTACTCTCTTCCTCTTCTCATAAACTTGAACACCAAAAGACTTCCACTTTCGATGGTTTCCTTTGGTGGGTTGGTGTTAAAGGAAGCAGGCAGCTTGGACTTTTTTTCAGAGCAGGCAGCTTGGACTTTGGTAGTAGCAAGGTTTTCAAATACGATTCACAGAGCGACCCGCTCTGGCTTGGCTTCTGAGTCGTGGTCCGACCGGTTGGACTGTTAGTAGGCTCAATACTTTTTATATTACAAAAATATATTTTTATTAAAATTTTAATTATCTTTACCCCATTACCCCAACCAAAATATCTGACCAACTCTGATTTTTTGGTTCAACTTTATGAAAATATTCTTAAAAAAAAATATCCGACCAACTATGATTTTTCTCTTTTTATTAGGGTTTGGTTAATTTTTTTTTCTATTTTCTTGGTCAAAGTATCTGACCAATCTTGATTCTTTGGTTCAACCTTACGAACTGAAAAATACGGGGTTAAAAATTAGGTCAAATCATCCGGTCCGACCATTTTTGGCGGTTGGTAAGGTTGGCAGTTTTTTGGCTAAACCCAGTATGCTCTCTTGACCGAATCACGGTCCGACTACCAGTCGGACTGTGTATTTAAAAACCCTGCTAATAAGCATTGTTTTTAAAAAATCTGGAGAGTGACCTGGAATTTCTCCCGTTCTCCAAGTCGATCGGTTCAGTCAGCATTGTTTTAAAAAAAATCGGAGGGCGACCCAGGATTTCTCCCGATCTCTGGGTCGACCGGTCGACCCAGAGTTTTAAATACTATATAATGATAGATTTTTTGGAAAATGATATATAATAATAGTTAGTGATAGGAAAAAAAAATAAATATATACACCACTTTCTTTATTTTTAAAGAGAAATATCACCACTTTCTTACTCCAAACGGCACCAAATGCACCACTTCTCAAGCAAATCCCACTTTCCCTGTTTCCCATGTCAATTCCAATTTCTTAAGTCACTTTTGCCTTTTTCTTCTCTCTCCCAAGTCAATCCCCCAAACGAGATTAGGAGGTTTTTGTGATTTTTGGTGCAAAATTTCCTTGGTAATTATTCTTGTTTTTTCAAAAAATTTTGCCAACCTAACGAACCAGATTTTTGCAGGTCAATTTTTTGGTTCGACCGAAAAAAGTTCAGTTCGTTAGATTAGCATTTTTACCTATATTTTTTAGACGGTAAATTTTTTGATTCGTGATCGAAACAGCCGAACCGTTGATCGGATTGCGTCTTTAAAAACAGTGGTAATAAGCCTATTTTTGAAATGATTATGTGAAATTATATTATATATTTAAGGGAAAATTACTCTCTAGACCATGATATTTTATAATCAAGACGCTAGGAACTTTATAATTTACCTTCTAATTTTTTAGTAAATGTAGTTTGATTTTTATTATACTATCGGATCACTCGCTGACGTCATTAAATTATTTATATATTTAATTTTGAAATGATTATTATAATCTTGGAATCATCTCTTACCACCCCTCCGACGACCCTTCATTTTCTCCGGCGACATTTCCGTTGATCTCCGGTAAACCCTAAATTAAAATCAATGACGTCATTTCCGGTGAAATTTCCTACGCAAGCCGAGGCAAATAAAAAACGATTACCGGCGACGACATCTCCCAATTGACTATCCAACGGAAGGGAACTCAACCAAACCAACATAAATCGAATGACGACCCTAAGTGGACCGCCGGAAGTGAATCGCAGCGTTGGTGCCTGGAGCTTAGCATCAACCAAGCCAAGGCACCCGTTTCTCCCCTTCCCTCTCATCCTCCTCCTTGTCGTCGGCGCCGTAGAGGAGCTCAGCGTCGGTGCTTGGAGCTCACCATCGGTCCGCAAGAAGTCGAGGTCCACCGGAAGTCGGGATTCTTTCGCCTGTTCCTGGAGCTCAGCGTCGTCCCCCCTCGCCGCTGGTGCCGGAAGAAGTTAAGGAGACTGACCGCCGTCGAGTGAGTGGGGAGAGTCGCTGGATCAGGGTGGAAAAGGGAACATAAGCACCGCCTCCTCTGTCTCAATCCCATTCCTCAGATCTTAGTTTCTACAGATTTTCCCATCTGGGTCCTTCCCCCCAATGGTAAATGCTCCATCTCTAAGCTCCTTTTAGTGTTGATCTTTGTTGAACTTCATCTGGGTCTCATTAAATTCTCTAGCTTTATGCTCAACTTTGGATTTTTAATCAATGATCAGGTCCTCTGGATTGGTTTCTGATTGATGGTGGAAGGATCAGAGGATCCCAGATTGGATTTCAGGCTCACCCTCCTCTTCGTGGTTCTCGCGTACGCCGGGGTGAAGAGTGCTGTCGGAGATAGATTTTTTTTGTAAGGTTATTTCAATCATTTACTTAAAAAAAATTTGTCACTACGTCAGCGAGGGTCCTGAGAGCAATGTTTTAAATATTATGGTCCAACCGGTGGTCTGACCAGTTAGACTACTATCCAGAATCAAATTCGGGTCGATTTTTGCTAAAATCCATAATGCGGTTAGACCGGCTAAAATCTGGTCGGACCGATTAGTCAAGTACTTCCAGGTGATCTGGTTCGCCCGGCTCAAAAAAATTAGTGTTTATTTTTTCTATTTTATATGATTTAATTTAGAAACAAAACCTCAATTTTCACATTCGGAGAGTGTAATCTTTTTTAATCACAAAAAAACTTATTTTTTAACAACTCTTGATAATATTGTAACTAAGTCAAACGAATTGTACTAATATGTCGAACATGAAAACTTGTATAATCATCTTCTTGTTCTTCTAGACTTGTTAAATTTATATTTGAAGACTTTGTTTGGATAAATTGTATAATGCTAAATATTTGAACTTATTTAATATTTTATCATGTTTATGTTAAATTAAATTTATTAAATATTATTAAATTATATTAATATAAAATAGAAGTATCGGTCTGATCGGTTGCCCGACCGGTCAGGCCGGGTGAACTGAAAATTTTAAGAATTTTAGGTTGCATTCTAGGTCAGTTTTAAAAACATTGTCTCAGAGTATAATAAATTCAAATTTGAAGGGGTACAAATTCAGAAGGTAAACTATAGGGTCTCGAGTGTCTATTTTATCAAACACTAGATTTCTGAGAGTAATTTTTCTTATATTTAATTTATTCTTCCTTTTTTGGTTTTATTTAGATTTGAATTTAGAGTCGTAGACCAGATGGTTGTTTTTGTTTATTGTTCTTCCTAATGAGTTGACTGCAACAATATAATGGCTTAGAAAAACCACGTTGTTGTTAAGATAATAGTACTCGATTTTGAATATCAATTCCAAACTTGGCAATTCTGAGTTGACTAGTCTTTCCTTTCTTTCTTATAGATCTTTTTCCTCGGTTGTGTCGAGTATAAAAATATGCGGTGTCTTTTCTGAGACAAGTTGGTTGACTTTCCTTTCCACGAGGATTTTGCTTTTACTAACCAAATTGTTGAAGAATTGGATTTTAATCCAAAAAAGAGATTGACCTAACAAAGATTTATGTTGTGGTTAGGCTTAGCAGCTGAAGAGGCAGATTGGCACCGAATTTTCTTGGAGGATATACCGATGTGGTCAAAACCGGTGCCTCCCATTAGCGTTCATTGTGATAGTCAGTCAGTTATTGGTAGAGCACAAAGTAATGTGTATAATAGAAATTCTAGACACATACCTCGTAGACATAAATTCGTGAGGACGTTTGTAGGTCCAATATGCAATCTAAGAAGGGAGAGTGAATTAGATTTCTAATAATTTTTTTAATTCTTTTCGGTACTTACTTAGTTAATTAGTGTAATCGAGAATAGGGATAGAGAGAATTGACACTAGATGTATAGTGGTTTGGCTCGGTCCACTTGAGCCTACGTCCACTCTTCATCCATCCTCTCGCTTTTTATTATTCCCAATAAAAACATAAGAGTACACCACAAGTTTTACCTAGATCACTTGCAAACCTCACAACCACTAGCTTCACGAACTCCGACTAGCTACCACTCTCTATTTTTATCAGGTTCACTAGTAACCTCACAATACACTAGCTTTGACAAGCAACGACTAGTTACCTCACTCTAGATTTATAGGATCTCTAGAAACCTTAAGCTTATCATTGCTCTTACAAATATACTTCTCACACCTTCACAAAGAAGTTAAGCAAGTATCCTAAGACAAAAGTATTTCTAATACACTCTTTGTTTTAACCACTTCGGGATCACAGCTTTTCTTTCTTGAATGTAGAAATTCAGCTTCGAGCTAGATTTCTTCTTTGAGACTTGATCACTATCTTTTTCTCTTGAGTGGTCCACCTTTGTCTTTGGCTTGATCTTCTATTTATAGGATCTTCTTTGCACATAGCCGTTGGACCTTGCTCTCCAAGCAAGTCTTTAAGCTTCCTCTCCATATCACAAGTAGCCGTTGGTAGCCATTGGAGGAGAAGACATCATTAGCTAGCCAAGTAGACAACACTTTTTTTCCTAGGCTTGACTTGAGTTGACTTTGGCATGTGGGTTGATTTGATCCCCAAAAATAGCTATTAAAAATAAAGTCAAAAGAACTTCTGAAATCTCTTTTGTATCGAGTTATGCTAGATCAACATAATCAAGATTTAGACAATTGTTCCTTGGGAATCGTCTAGGGTAGTCGCACATCACGTGGACTTGATCAAAGATGATTATATAACTCTTTCCAAAGTTAATCTCTCTAATCCATAGAAGAGTGATTTAACCACAAAGCTACCAAGCCATGACGAGGTGCTTATATGGCAGGTAAAAGCCTTAATCATCTTGATCTTGGCAAGGTTCAAATTCGAACTTGCCTTGGGATAAATATCTAGATCTTTTGGTCAAACTTTAACTATAATGTATAAGTAAAGACTTGAACCAAACTTAGGAAAATTCTTAACAACTCAAATCATAAAACATCTTCGTTGACTTTGGACTTCACACAGAAATTAGAGATCACCCGAAGGATAAGTTTATGACCTTGTGTAAGAATAAACTTAGTCTAAAGGAAAGAGTCATTTACCTAACTTAAAGTTAAGCCCGCGTAGTTTATGACCGATCTCTCGATACACTTATTTATCCTTTTGATCATGACTAGCGTTTTGTAGTATTTAAAAATAACTGAGTATATAATCAGTGTACTACTATGCATAGCCTTTTTTATCATACTTAATCGAATTCTGATACGTAATCAAAATACGAAGGCATTTTCAATCACCCCTTTTTTATAAAGGCAACTTCTTATCAGAATTTGGCTAAGACTCTCCCTTAATCGTCGATTAAGTTTTTCTCACTCATCGCGCTCCCCCTATCTATATGCACTCAACAACCATGTTAGATCATTTGGGATGGGCTTAAGTCCATGACAAAAATGAGCCATCACAAATTTGATTTAAGCGTAGCGCATCAAAAGCTATCAATACCTAACACATTCATGTAAGACGTCAGTCCATGACAAATATGTGTCTAACGTAGAATATGATAAGTAGTAGTAGCAATTAGCATAGGCAAAAGTACTGAGCAATTAACAAATATAACAGCCATAAGAATATAGAATATTTTTCATCCTAGGCACAAAAGATCAACAGATCTTCAAAAGTGTTTATTTCGAGGAGTGGAGCAGATCAATAGGAATCATTGTCACTTTCATCCCTAGCTTATCCTCTTCCATCCTCAAAGTCATGAGCAAAGAGGTCATCACTGGACACTTCTTCCTCTGAACTCTTATCCCAATTTTTGCCTACGAAGAATCTCTTTGGAATGCAGTGGATGATTCCTTCTTCTTCTTCTTGATAGCAGAGGCAGAGGCTTTTTTGTCCTTTGGTGGAGTCTTGGTGAGACTGTTCTTCTTCTTTGGGGTTGCGACAATGCCCGTACCCTTTCTTTTCCTAGAGTCTTCATCAGCTACCTCAATGATGATCTGTATGGTGGCAGCAGCAGTGTCTAGGACTATGATTAGGCTTGCTTCAGCCTCTTCTTTAGCTTGAATTTCCCGAGCTTCTTCCTCATGAACATCTTCTTCTGCAACTTTCTTTGCATCTTCTTCTTCTTTCTCTTTTGCTGTCCTCTTAGCCATGTCATCTTCTCCCCCTAAGGTGCCCTTATAAGAAAGGTGACCTTCAGCAAATAACTTACGAGTTGTTGGGGTGATAGACAGCTTGCTCTTTGTCTTCTTAGACAAATCAGTGCTTTTTGAAAGTGGAGCAAAGGGAGAAACCGGTGATACTCGTGTTGTGTATGGATTGGAGACTTCTAAAGTCCCACAAAAGAATCAATCACTTAGTCAAGTGGCAGAGAGGATTCATTGTCTTGCATACCTTCAACTTAAATTTCTTTCTCGGGAGTAGTGGCTTCTTCTTCTTCTTCTTCAGGTGGTACATGATGATTTGGAGAGGCACTGACATAAGGAGAACTATGTCCTTCTAGAATAGGATCTACAGATTTGTGAGGAGAGGAGTTGATGTTGTCCATTTGTAGGGTGCCAATATCCTCAGGCTGAGGAGAAGGCATTGGATTGGAGGGTCTAGCCTGGGTCTTTAGCAACAACAAACCTCCTGCTGCACCTTCTTGTATCTCTTCTGCAAATTCATAACTTGCTTCTTCAAAGCAAGTAGATCCTTCTTCATTTTTTTGTTAGTCATCTTAGGTTTCTTCAACCTGGGGCAGCCTGCAAAAAGGACTTTGTTGGAGGAACCCTTGAAAGTAAGTTCTTTTCTTTTTTTCAAACTGCATGGCCCTTCTCTTGATGAATAGAATAACATTCTTCTTTTTTCTGTTCATCAATTTCCCTTCTTTCTCCTTAACTCCAATGCTTGGCAATGTTGCACAATTATAAACTTCGATAGGAATATGACAAGATGGTTTTTACACCCCGATGCAATAAAGGGTGTACGAGTATCAAAATGTCGAACCACTTAGAGCGGTTTCAAGGCATCCCAGCTAATTCCACAAGTAGATTAGGTTGGAAATTATTTTTGTTTTATTTTAGGGAAAAGTCAAGCTAAGACAGTAAGAAATCAAGAGAAATAGCAATAAGGAAGAAATGGGCAAGGTGCTTTCATGCAACCCCCTGCAACTTGGTCTCTCATAGGCCTATAACGTACCAGGTGGGCCTAGCTGAGCATAAGGCATGGTATTTCACCTTCTGAGTCCATCACACCATAAAGTCAGGATCTAGGTTCCAAACGACCCACTCCTTGGACTCCCTCTCATAGCGAGTTGTCAACCACACAAGAGTATACGAAATACCAGTTATCTTCCTAATCCCAACTAATTACTGCACCACCTAATAGCCAACTAGTTTTCTCCCTGTGGTGTCACTAACGTAGGTTCTCATATCATAGATCACTAGTCTAATGGGTATTAATTCTGCTCTTCCCATGATAATTAATTATTTTGAGCGAGGCTAAGTTCATTTGGCAAGAACCTAGGGTCGGGAGAGGATTCTACGCTCATAATCCTAATACAGTGGTCCGTTAAACCAAAGCATTAAGCATTCTACCTACTACACGCTCTCAAGGTGAAGCCCCATTCAAAACCAAGTCACGTGGGGTGCACTAGGGCACCCGACCCAAAGGCGACTACTCACGCATCATCATCATTCAACAATAATGCATAAATAAAATAACAATGTTACAAAAGCTAAATGAGAGAAAAGGGAAAGAGAAAGCTCAATATTGGAGAGCCGTTGAACCCTGCCTCGTATTCGCTCCTTGCTCCAAATACCCCTCTTCTTCTATTAAACCCTAACTCTAGTCTTTTTGTCAAAACTTACAAAATGAAAGGGTTGGACGGCTATTTATAGAGAGTCTTCCCCAAAATCCTAGATGCCACAAAAACCAAAAAAGCCCTTAAAATATCTAATTTTCAGGAACAAAATTGGGCGAGTTCGCCGATCGGTGGATATATGAATGATTTGATGGGGTGGGATTCTTTACCGTTCGGCAGATACGCTCCGCGCTTGGTGGTTTTCTTACCATTCTCTTGAGGATTTTTTTGACCGGTGGATTGTCGGGAAAAGGCTTTCTCGCCCATCGGTGGATGTAGCGTTGCGCCAAATCATCAAGAGAAATCTTGAACGAGCCCGGAGGATTCGTGGAAATTATCATTCGCCGACCAGAGAAATTTTCTACCAATCATCAATTTTCATAGGGCAAATACCGTTCGGTGCAGATTTTGTTGTTCGGCAGTTGCGACTTCTTCCCGGCTTGCCTCCTCCTGACGAGACTCACTCTAAGCTCTGAATCTTCAACTGCTCCTCACTCTCGACCTACCTCCAAGAGAGAATACCCACGGGTGAAACCATTCAAGGTAACAAACTAAGAAATGGCATAAAAGACACGAGACTCGATCTAAACAAACATAAAAATTGGTCTAAATGACCCTTAAATGACACATCGAGATGCACCTTTTTGAAGCGCATCACACCCCCACACTTGAATCTTTGCTTGTCCTCAAGCAAAAGACTCGAATTAGACTCACAAACAGACAAAATAGATGAAGAATTGGCATACTCTTAGCAAAATGGCCCTTCAAAAATTTGACTTCCCTTCACAAGAGTACCCCACAACCAATTAGTTCACCCCACAACCAAAAGTAGGAATATGCAAGGACTACACCCTCGAGAGTTTAAACAAGCCTTAACCTGAAGTGATGAGACCGTTGGGGTTGACCACTCAGAGGATAGGTAATCATTTAAGCATTAATCTGGTAGTCAACTTCCTATCACTCACGAATATGTCTGGGTCATGAGAAATCCTACTTCTACTCGGGATCGTATCAAGCAAAGTAGGGATTGCAATCAAGGGGACTTTGACTCGGGTTGCAATAGGGATAAGGTTTAGGTGAAGATAAAAAATACGGGTAGTGGCTAGACCACCCAATCCGAGGTGCAAGTTACAAAGGTATTCTAGCCCTCGTCTATTCTACTAGCTTACCCTAATTCTAATATCGCTCAACCCATTTTTCCCTAAGACCTATAACCTTATGACAGAAGCATGCCTCTTATTTAATGCCTTATTCATACCACCACTTTCTCTTTTTTTGTTCTTTTTCTTTTTGTTCTTTTGTTTTTGTACTTTTCAATTGCTTTTTCACTTTTTCCTTTCTTTTTCTTTTCTCTTCTTTACTTTATTCACAATTCGCATACTTTGGATTTAACCAAAGCTTGGTCATTTTGGTTTAGCCATTTTCTACACAAAACCCCAAAGATCAAATCCAACCAAAATGGAGCCTATTCTACTATGCTTCCCTTACAAAAATCCCCATAAGGTAAATCCTAAGCGCACCCTCGGACTAAGTGTCAAAGGTAGGAGAAATTTGGAAAAGAGTTGGGAATGGCAAGTGTATATGTGCAAATAATGGCTAGGATCAACGAGGTAAACAAAAGGAGAAATAAAGGGTTAGCTCTACAGTTCTAGGCTCAAATCTTTAAAAAATGGCCCCTATCCTCCCGCAAAACAACTATTTGAGAGAGAAAAAATATGTGTTAGCAGGATACCCCAATCACCCAAAATATATTGGCACCTCATGAACAAAATAGGAGACGATAGTCTCCTTCTTCAGCTCAAATTCTTTCAAAAGGTCCCACATCAACCCCATAAGTCTACCGACAACGGGAGATAGTGAGTTTAAACAATCAAGAGTGTAGAAAATCTATATTCCTATGCTATACACCCAGGGTATTCTCCTTAAAAGGTGCGGGGTTTTGCTTATGAAAAAATTTCAAAATTTTGAACAGGGTCCAAAATGCCGAAATTATGCCAAAACTAACTTGATCTATTTACACCGATCTAGACCTAAACATATAAGTTCCTACATGAAACTCCCCCCACACTTGAACGACACATTATCCTCAATGTGAGAAGGTTTAGGCAACTAAACTGACAAGAGAAAAGAAATGCCTCAACGATCTCCGTGGTCAAAGAAGCGAAAGACACTTCAATCAAAAGCATACATCAAGGTCTTCATGGCCACAGTATATGCCAAGATTAAAAATAGACACAAGACAATCAAGATAACACAAGAAAAACATAATCATATGGAGGAGGGTTGTGAGGATGTCCCTGTTTAAATTGGTGAGACTAGTATGCGATCTTATTGTTTAGCAGAGAGTTTTCCTGGATTGGCCACCACCGGTGAATCAAGTCTGCGCAAGGAAATTTTGGGCTTCTTTCGATAGCTGTCATCTATGGAGTACCTGAGATAACACAAAACTATTGCACCACCTGGTGATGGGTTCCTATGGTCCTAAAAAGAAAGTCCTAGAATATTACACCACAAAATGTGCTAATTTATAGTCTTTTGCTTGACTCCAATTCTCCTTGCACTTACAGAGTGGTGGGGAGTTCCCAGGGTGGTACAAAATCCCATAAATTCAGTCTCGCACTCATACGCCCTTTAAGAAATATCAGAGTAATTGAGCTTTTTGGTCCCGTCCTTACTTCGATCGTTCGTTGCTCCTGACTATCTTATCGATGCGTTGGTGGACCAAATATTATAACAAAACCTCCTTCTCCTCCTGTTGATGTAACGATGTATGTTTCAAAAGTCTCCCTTTTATCATTCAGATAGAACAAAATTACCATTTTCGTGTCATCTATGACTGTTTTCAATGAAATTAAAGATGGCCTCCCAAACAACGGCACACAGGTTTTGTTGAACTTCTCTTTTACTACAATGAAGTCGATCCTCTTCACCTCTCCACAGAGTCTCACTTCCACATCTCTAGCTATTCCCCCTGGGGTCAGACACGCACCATTTGCTAAAGTAATCGCTTTTAAGCACGGATAAAGTTTAATGGATCCAATCTTTTTCCACAAGAAAGTGGGCATTATATTCATTGGAGAGTTCTCGTCACAGATTGTAAAAGGAATGAAATAGTTTTCAATCAAAACAGGTACCTCCCAGCCCTTAGGCTCTTGGCGACCCGACTCGGGGCCATTTTTGTCCAATGGAGAGGATTCTCGGTTGTCTCTTTTGTTAATAGTGGCAGGGCCTCCCATTTTCATACTTGCCTCCTCTAACTTAACCATATAGAAGTTATTTTCATCCGCCCCTGTTGTTTATCATGAACTTGTCTCTTACTTGATTTAGTTGAAGGGTGCATAATCTTTCACTCATATCTACTGTTAAGTTCGTGCGTGCTAGGAATGGTCTGCCAAGTATCACTATTTTTTCTACCTCATGCGGTTCCCGAATAACTAAGATCTCCGAAGGGAAGTCATGCCCCTTTACTCGGATGTTAACGTTGGTGATTTTTCCTAGTGGGACCGTGAGTACCCCATTGGCCATGCATATGTCTTTTTGTGAAGGGAGTAGTGGAATTGGCTTCTCAAGTTTGCGCCAGACAGAGGACGTCATAATGTTTACTGAGGATCCGGTATCACAAAAGGTATCCTCAATGTTAACACCTCCCAAGACGATTAGAGTAGTGTTCTTTTCTGGTTCCTCGGACGACAGTTCCATATCTTTATCAACCTTGTTCTTCTCATCTTCCTCTCCTCTCACGATCATAGAGCATTCTTCATTCTGCTTAGCTTCAATAACAAGAATGGCCCCATCATGTTGTCCTAGTGCTCGATTCTTCTGTTCCAAGGCCATTCCTCTTTCAAGTTCTCGAGTGGATTTGATTTGTTCTTGAACTGTATGCTCTAGGTCAGCCATCTGAGCCCCGTGTTGGTTGATGCTTGCCCTGACCTCTTTTTGACTTTTAATCATCACCTCTTTTTTACCAAGCATTGAGTCCCATTTTTCAGCTCTTTCTTCCAGACTCGATTCTATCGTAGATACGACCCTTGGAAATTACTCTTTGCTTGTGAGAGGGGGTTGGTAATGGTGGCCCTAGATCAGGGACAATTGCCAACTGATTTTCATCTCGTACATAGGTCGAGTTTGGATGGCTATGCATTCCAATTTTGTAGTAGTTGTACCACTTGTTGTAGGATTGACGTTGACTTTATCCCATGTTATGAACTTGTTCAACTCTTTCTTCAAAAGTTTGGAATTCTTTAGCCTCATGTCCTGAGTCCCCGCACTCCTCGTAGGTTTTTTGAACATAAGCCACATTCTTCGATTATGGGGAGTTATTTACCCAGCAGCTTTCAAGAGCTGCTGCTTGTGCCTGGATCTGTTTTACCAAGTCGTTCTCCTCTCCACCTATTTGTGACCTTCTTGGGTGTACATCACGTTCACTGGCACAGGCAGATATTGATGAAGAAATCTTTCGAGGATGCGGATAGCTTCACGTTTTGGCTTCCGTGCAAAGGACCCATTTGCAACAGAGTCAAGGTTTGTCTGGGAGATCGAGGTTAGCCCAAAAAAGAAAGACCACAGAAGGTGTTCTTCCTTCATGTTCTGAACAGGGCAGGATCTTTTCAAGTATTTAAATCTTTCCCAGGCGAGACTTCTCCAAGGGACTCATCTTGGTATTGCTCGAAGATGTTGATTTCCCTCAAGATTTGATTTGTTTTGCAGTAAGGAAAGTATCTACCAAGAAAGGTATTGGCCACTTCTCTCCATGTTGTAAACCGAGAGTCATCGAAGCTTTCGTAGCACAACCTAGCTTTACTGTGCAGGGTGAATGGGAACAAGAGGAGCTTGATAGCATCATCTAATATTTCTTGGATCTTGAATGTGTTACATATAGCAGTGAATCTGGAAAGATTGTCCCTTAGGTCTTCCATAGCTTCTCCTCCGAACTGGAGAGATATGGTCGGAGCATTAAAGATCCCTGAAGGAATAGCAAAGTTAACGAAGTCTACTTGAGGGCAAGGTACACCTAACGATATCCCGTCAATTATCATTTGAGGAAATTCCATGAATGGAACATCATTATTATCTGCAAAGTGGGGTGCACCCCCGACCGGCACACCTTCAGGTTCTTCTTCAAAGTTTATTCCGTCACTTCTACTTGTCTCTCCTCCTCGAAGTTCATTCAATAACCAAAATGCCTTGAATTAGCACATTTTGGGCAAATTGTAGACAAGGTGAACATATGCCTTGCATTAAATGGAAACTGGGCTCCTTAGAAGAGAGATGCGTGCCAACTCTGATGAAATGAAAAATAGAAGCAATAAAGCAATAACTTAAAACAACCTAAACTAAAAAGAAATCAACTCGGTTGCCTTGGGAGATGCTGCGCCCTAGCAACGGCGCCAATTGACAAGAAGATTTTTACACCCCGATGCAATAAAGGAAGTAAGGGTATGAAAATGTCGAACCAAAGGGAGCGGGTTCAAGAAATCCCTGCTAATTGCACAAGTAGATAATGTTGAAATTTTTTTGTTTTGTTTTAAGGAAAAGTCAAGCTAAGACAGTAAGAAATTAAGGGAAATAGCAATAAGGATGAAATGAGCAAGGTGCTTTCATGCGACCCCTTGTAACTTGGTCTCTCCTGGGCTTATAACATACCAGGTGGGCCTAGGTGAGCCTAAGGCATGGTATTTCACTTTCTGAGTCCATCACACTACAAAGTCAAGATATAGGTTCCAAACAGCCCATTCCTTGGACACTCTCTCTCACAGTGAGTTGTCAACCTCACAAAAGTGTACGAGTCGCCAGTTATCTTCCTAATCCCAACTAATTACCGCACCACCTAATAGCTAACTAGTGTCCTCCCTACGGTGTCACTGACGTAGGTGCTCACATCATGGATCACTAGTCTAACGGGTAGTAATTCCACTCTTCCAATGACAATTAAGTCTTTCGAGCCAGGCTAAGATCATTTGGAAAGAACCTTGGGTTGGAAGAGGATTCTATGCTCATAATCCTAACATGGAGGTCCGTTAAACCAAAGCATTAAGCATTCTACCCACTGCACGCTCTCAAGGTGAAGCCCCATTCAAAACTAAGTCACGGGGGGTGCACTAGGGCACCCAACTCAAAGGTGACTACTCACGTATCATCATCATTTTACAATAATGCATAAATAGAAGAATAATGTCACAAAAGCTAAATGAGAGAAAAGGGAAAGAGAAAGCTCAATATTGGAGTGCCACTCGAACCCTACCTTGCATCCGCTCCTTACTTCAAATGCCCCTCTTCTTCTATTAAACCAGAACTGTAGTATTTTTGTCAAAGCTTACAAAATGAAAGGGTTGGGGGGGCTATTTATAGAGTCTTCCCCAAAACTCTATATGCCACAAAAAATGACCAAAAATACCCTTAAAATATCTAATTTTTAGGGGAAAAACTGGGCGAGTTCACCGATCAGTGGACATAGGTGGACATAGCTCGGTGGGCTGAGATTCTTCACTATTCGACATTTATGCTCGGTGCTTGTTAGTTTTCTCGCCGTTCTCTTGAGAATTTTGCCGACCAGCAGATTATCGTAGGAAAGGCATCCTCATTGATTGGCGGATGTAGCATTGTGCCAAATCATCTAGAGAAATCTTGAAGGAGCCCAGAGGATTTGTGAAAATCATCATTCGTAGACTGGCATGATTTTTTGCCCATCGGTGGGTTTCATAGAGCAAATGCTGTTCGGTACAGATTTTACCATTTGGCGGTTGCGGCTTCTTCCCAACTTGCCTCTTTTTGACGAGACTCGCTCTAAGCTCCGCATCTTTAGCTGCTGCTCACTCTCGATCTACCTCTAAGAGAGAGAATACCTACGAGTGAAACCATTTGAGGCAATAGACAAAGAAATGGCATAAAAATAGAAGAGTACACCACAAGTTTGACGAGGATTACTTGCAAAACCTCACAACCACTAGCTTCACGGACTCCGGCTAGCTACCACTCTCTAGTTTGACTAGGTTCACTAGTACCCTCACAATACACTAGCTTTCACAGGCACCAGGTAGTTACCTCACTCTAGATTTATAGGATCTCTAGAAACCACACAATACACTAGCTTTTGCAGGCACCAGCTAGTTACCTCACTCTAGTTTTACAGGATCTTTAGAAACCTTAAGCTTATCGTTGCTCTTACAAATATACTTCTCACACCTTCATACATAAGTTGAGAAAGTATTATAAGCCAAAAGTATTTCTGATACGCTCTTTGTCTTAACCACTTAGTGATCACAGTTTTTCTATATTGATGTAGGAATTCAGCTTCGAGCTAGATTTCTTCTTTGAATCTTGATCACTATCTTTTTCTTTAGAGTGGTCCACCTTTGTCTTTGGCTTGATCTTTTATTTAGATGATCTTTTTTGCATATAGCCATTGGACCTTGCTCTCAAAGTAAGTCTTCAAGCTTCCTCTCCACGTCGCAAGTAGCCGCTGGAGGAGAAGATATCATTAGGTAGCCAAGTATCCAACACTTTTCTCCTAGGCTTGACTTGAGTTGACTTTGAATATGGGTTGATTTGATCCCAAAAATAGCGGTTACAAATGAAGCCAAAAGAATGTCTTAAACCTCTTTTGTATTCGGCTATGTTAGATCAACATAATCAACATTTAAACAATTATTCTTTGGACAAAAGAGTGAATTGTCTAGGGTAGTCTCCCATCACGTAGACTTGTTCAAAGATGATTATATAACTCTTCCCAAAGTTAATCTCTCTAATCCATCGAAGAGTGCTTTAACCATCAAGCAACTAAGCTTTGGTGAGGTGCTTATACGGTAGGTAAAAGCCTTAATCATCTTGATCTTGGTAAGGTTCAAATTCAAACTTACATTGGGATAAATATCTAGATCTTTTGGTCAAGCTTTATCTAGAATGTCTAAGTAAAGCCTTGAACCATACTTAGGAAAATTCTTAACAACCCAAATCATAAAACATCTTCGTTGACTTCGGACTTAATACAGTAATCAAAGATCATCCGAAAGATAAGTTTATGACCTCATGTGAGAATAAACTTAGTATAAAGAAAATAGTCATTTATCTATCTTGAAAGTTAAGTCCGTGTAGCTTATGACCGATCTCTCGATATAGTTCTTTATCCCTTTGATCATGACTAGCATTTTGTTATACTTAAGGGTAACTCAGTATATGATGAGTGTACTGCTATGCATAGCCTTTTTCTTGATCACACTTAACCGAATTCTGATATGTAATTAATCAAAATACCTAGGCATTTTTACTCTCTAATCCATAGAAGGGTGCTTTAACCACTAAGCAACCAAGTCATGGCGAGGCGCTTATACGGCAGGTAAAAGCCTTAATCATTTTGATCTTGGCAAGGCTCAAATTTAAACTTGCCTTGGGATAAATATCTAGATCTTTTGGTCAAGCTTTAACTAGAATGTGTAAATAAAGACTTGAACCAGACTTAGGAAAATTCTTAACAACCCAAATCATAAAACATCTTCATTGAACCAGACTTAGAAAAATTCTTAATAACTTAAATCATAAAAGGTCTTCATTGACTTCAGATTTCACAAAGAAATCAGAGATCACCCAAAAGATAAGTTTATGACCTCATGTAAGAAAAAACTTAGTCTAAAGGAAAGAGTCATTTACCTTACTTGAAAGTTAAGTCCGTATAGATTATGACCAATCTCTCGATATACTTCTTTATCCCTTTGATCATGACTAGCATTTTGTTGTACTTAAAGATAACTGAGTATATGACCAGTGTACTACTATGCATAGCCTTTTTTTGATCGTACTTAACCAAATTATGATTTGTACTTAATCAAAATACTAAGACATTTTTTACGTTATTGAGAATGAGTGTGATATTTTTAGACTATGTAAAGTCGAAAAAAAATATCACAGATCCATTAACCAAAGGTCTGACGAGAGATAAAGTGAAGGTATCATCTAGGGGAATGGGATGAAAGCCCATAAAATGGCCTAAACCCATGATGGCAACCCAACCTGGAACGTAAAACCTGATATGCAGGTTTAATAGGATAACCGAGTTGTGAGGCTGGGCTAAAAAAAAGTACTCAAAAATTGAGTTCCCTACCCATTCCTTTGATGAAGAGTGATATATTTGTCCTTGGGAAGGTTAAGCTTTAAGCTTTTAATAATCCTTATACTTTGAGTAAATATAAGTGAGGTATGACAGGATGCTCCTAATAAGAGATCACCTATACTGAATGTGAAAGGCCACTTCTATGAGATGTGTTAAGAGCTAAATCTCTAGAGCATTCGATGGAGTTTCCAAGGTTGTGAGGGCCAAAATGGACAACAAAGAAAGAACCGAGTAGTGATTTGAGAAGGAGTTTTGTGAGTACCTTAGTCTTAGTATACATAAAATATCTAATAGTTTAAGGCACCGTGTCCACTGGTTGGCAAGTATATCCGAAGATATTTTACTAAGGAAGGTTCAAGACTATCAACTATCTTTCCAGATGCAACAACTTCTCGTAGAACTCTAAAGTTGCTTGTAGCATTGGGAGGCTCAAATTATAACATATCAGCCAATTGTATTTGTAGGTCCAATAAGTAACCTTAGGGGGTGGGGGTGAGTTAGGTGTCAATTGAATTTTTTGTTGGTACTTAGTCAATCAGCGTAGATGAGAGTAGAGATAGACAGATTTGACACCAAATGGATAGTAGTTCAGTTTGGTCCACTTGAGCCTACGTCCACTCTCCAAGTGTTCTCCTGCTTTTTATTATCCCCAATAAAAACACAAGAGAAAATCATAAGTTTTACCACGTTCACTCGTAAACCTATAAGTTTTAATAGGTTCACTTGCAAACCTAACCACCACCAGCTTCACGAACTCAGGCTAGCTACCATTCTCTAGTTTTACCATGTTCGCTAGTATCCTCACTAATACACTAGCTTTCACAAGCTATGGCTAGCTACCTTCCTCTAGATTTATAGGATCTCTAGAAACCTTTAGCTTAGTGTTGCTCTTATAAATGTACTTCTTACAACTTCACACAAAAGTTGATTAAGTATCCTAAGACAAAAGTATATATAATACGCTCTTTGTCTTAACCTTTTCGGGATCACAACTTTTCTCTCTAGAATGTAGGAATTCAGCTTGAGCAAGATTTCTTCTTTGAATCTTGATCACTTTCTTTTTCTCGAGTGGTCCACCTTTGTTCTTGGCTTGATCTTCTATTTATAGGATCTCCCTTGCATGTAGCCGTTGGCCTGGCCCTTGCTCTCCAAGCAAGTCCTCAAGCTTGCTCTTCATGTCTGAAGTAGCCGTTGGGGAGATGCTTATCTTAGCTATTAAAATAGCCAATTTTTCTTCCTAGGCTTGACTTGAGTAGACCTTGACATGTGGGTGATTTGATCCCTGAAATAGATCTTACAAAATAAATCCAAAAGAACTTCCAAAACTTCTTTTGTATCAGGTTATGTTAGATCAACATATTCAAGATTTAAACAATTGTTCATTGGACAAAAGACTGAATCGTCTAGGGCAATCACCCATCACGTGGACTTATTCAAAGATGATTATATAACTCTTCCCAAAGTTAATCTTGCTTATCCATAGAAGAGTACTTTAACTACTAAGCTACCAAGCTAAGGCGAGGCGCTTACTCGGCAGGTAAAAGCGTTAATCATCTTGATCTTGGCAAGGTTTAAATTCAAACTTGCTTTGGGATAACTATCTAGATCATTTGGTCTAGCTTCAGCTAGAGTGTGTAAGTAAAGATTTGATCTAGACTTAGAAAAATTCTTAGCAACCAAGCTCACAAAACAGTCTTTGTTGACCACTCAAATTTCACTAAGAAACCAATGATCACACGACAGCAAAGTTTATGACCCCGTGCAAGAATAAACTTAGTCTCAACGAAAAAGTCACTTACCTAACTTGTAAGTTAAGTCCTCGTAGCTTATGACTGATCTCTCGATATACTTCTTTATCCCTTTGATCATGACTAGCATTTTATAGTACTTAAAGATAACTAAGTTTATGATTAGTATACTACTATACATAGCCTTTTTCTTGATCATACTTAACCGAATTCTGATATGTACTTAATTAAAATACTAAGTCATTTTCAACATTCATGTAGGGGATTGTTGGAGAATTAGATTTTTAATCCAACAAGGAGGTTCGCCTAATAAATATTTTTGTTCGGCTTAGGCCTAAGAGGTTAATTAGAAAGAGAATTCTAATTAAATATAATCTCTTGGAAACTTTAAGCTAATTGCAATGTGAGTCACACCAATTGGGTTTAGGTGTCTATGAGATCATTGCGAAAACTCGTTGAGAAAGTTTCGTAACGATAAATGACACTGGCAAAAAATTATTTCTCGGTGTGAATGAGAATTGGCTTCGAAGTGATATAGTTTAATCGGCTGTCATGAATTTGAGATTTATGACTCATGTAACCTTTCATTTATTGACCATGGTTAATATGGGATATTAATGGATGTAACCACTCATTTATTGACTATGGTTAATAGGAAGATTAATGACTGCCATTATTCCAAAATTAAATGGGGTCTCAAATCTACCATATAAAAGGAGACCTCCTCCTCTCATTTGAAACACACCAAAACTCACATAGACATTTTCATATTGCATAGAGTCAGAGTTCTGCAACCTCCTACGGTTCGAAAGGTGTTCAATAGTGCTTTCTATTATTCACGTGATTAGACGCTATACCTTGAGAACTCTTTTACCTTTGGAGACCTGAAGCTATAAGGCGGGTAATGAGAGTCTAAAGGCACACAGCTTACTGTGGCCTTATCCACGATTCAATCCAAAGTCCCTTACCTTGGAAAAGACGGAAATAAATACTTTGTTCAAAGTGTGGTTGTAAGTTAACTCTCAATCTCTTCTATTACATTGCTTAAGAATATATATTGTTTAAATCATATTTTATTACTAATATTTCCAACTCAAATTTATTAGGCTGAAATTCAGTATAATTGTACACAGAAATATAGTATTGTGGTTTAGAATTTCAGGTGCAAGTGTATTGATGATTTCATATATTTATATGTTTATTGAGTTCGTACTTTCGTAGAGTTTTTAATTTAGTACTTTCATTTTATCCATTCAGTTGTGTTTTATTAAGTGTTAGTCACATTGATGTCAAATATTTTTATCATTTGTCTTTGTATTTTGGAGGTTTGAATGATACTCAAAACATGTGGAGGTTGGTTTTAAGCAATGATTACGAGCAAGAGAGTGTCAAAGGTTGCAAACCAAGGATTTTTTATAATGGGTAAAAAATTGAATTTTTTTCAATATGGATATAGATCTACCACATTTTCCAAGATAGATAATATTTTTAGGGAAAATAAGTAGTGGCGACTTGTAGAGGTCGCCTATATTTAGGCGTGTGCCACGTAGTGTAAAATAGCTGATAAAAAATAAAGACAACCTGTTTGTGAAAAAAAATAACAAAAATAAAGACAACCTATTAAAATGTCGCCTCTACTTAAGCGTCCCACCTAAAGTGAAGGTGACCCATTTTAACATTTTTAACGGTTCAAGAAAAGGGAGACACAGAAAATTAATAGGAGTAGACCAAATGTCAAATTCTTTTTCAACGTTCTCACTTTTTTTTCCCAGAACTCAAACAAAATGTTCATTCATAGTGAAAATGATAATGAACAATAGTTTCCAACAATTAAGAAGTTACACTATATGTTCTATTTAAGAAAAATATTATACTCATTGGATAAATTATTGTTAAAATCATACATTTGCTCGATGAAAAATACCTTACATTAATAAAATATTTGCTAGCCATAGAAAGCACGTGGACTCAGATTCAACTAATTGATCTCTCTAGCACCTCAATCAAAACAGAGTACTAAGATGAAACTTGATCCAACTCAATGTCATAACCAGACAAAATATACTGTCTTCAATTACTACAGGTCAAATGTTAACTATTTACTACAAGTTGACAACACTTACACACATGCATAGTGTAACACCAAGTTGTTTATTTTTCTGATGGGTAAATTAATGACTCATTATATGCGTATTTATCTAGGATGGAATCAGACCTCATTAAAAAAATTCTTCATGGCAAAACCTCGTGGAAAAAATCCACGACGGAGGAAAACAGTATCCGAGAGTATTGCACATCCACACTAAGTTGTTTATTGGAACATAACCATAAGCTCAAATAACAAAATGAACTTTTACAATGAAACAAGAGAAATGTGTCCTCAACCATGTATAACTTTTTAAGAACTAAATATAACTTGGATAAAGATCTTCACCAAAAGTGGATGAAGTGGTAGGAGCCAAGCTACTACCTGACATGAAGTCTTTAGGTTGTTGTAATTGCAATGCATCACCATAAATGCTATAATCAGACTCCAGCTCTTTCACAGCAGATTGGCCTTCAAGCATACTAACCACTTCAGACATTGTCGGCCTCAAGGATGGAGAAGCGTTGGTGCACGATAGAGCGATTTTGATTATCTCCGCTGCCTCTTTTTCGTCGAACTCAATTCCTAATTTCGGGTCCACAATCTCTATTATGTTTCCTTTCTTTTGCAAAACAAATGCCTACAAGTGGAAAATTTTTAGAAGATAAGGAAAGAAGCATAGGAAAAAAAAAACATATTTGGCGTTTATGAGAATATTCAAGAGAAGTTACCCAGTCAAGAAGGCAAACACAATCATCTTCTGGCTTGTAAGTTGAATTGCTTTTTCCACTTACAATCTCTAGAGCAACGACTCCGAACGCGTAAACATCTGCTTTATCTGTTAGATATCCCCAAAGTGCATATTCTGGAGCCATATATCCTCTAAATATAAAAACAAAATAAACAACATGTTAATACTAAGAGGTTGAATATGTACATTACCTAAACATATTTGTTTCTTACATGGTTCCTGCAACTCGTGTGCTTATGTGAGTGTTCTCTTCTTCATTGAGTTTAGCCAGTCCAAAATCTGATATTTTTGCATTCATATCCTTATCAAGAAGAACATTTGTTGCCTTGATATCCCTGTGGACAATCCTTAGGGTAGACCCTTCGTGGAGAAAAGCTAGGCCTCTGGCTACTCCAACACATATCCTGACTCTTGTTCGCCAATCTAAAGTCAGTCTGCTTTGTTCTTCTGAATTTTTGGCTGAAGTAACATGAGAAGTTCAATATAATTGTTCAGTCAAAAAATAATTTAGATGGGAGGAGAAGTAAAAATAAATGATTCAATGTTTTGAGAAGTACCGAAAAGTAAATGTGCAAGACAGTTGTTTTCCATATACTCATAGACAAGGAGCAAATTGTTTCCTTCAATGCAACATCCATACAGCTTCACAAGATTCGGATGAAGTAAACCGGATATCATGCCTATTTCATTCACGAATTCGCGATTTCCCTGCTTGGACTTGGAAGATAGCTGCTTCACAGCTATGAAAGTACCATTTGCTAGCTCACCCTTCATTCAAAATTTAACATTGAGGATGCTAGCCAGAAGTATATGGATCTGCAATGTTTAACAGCACACAAACTATATAGAAATAATTACCTTATAAACCGCCCCGAAGCCGCCTTCTCCAAGCTTATTCATGGGATCAAAGTTTCTTGTGGCTGCTTTAAGCTGCCTCAATGTGAAAGTTCCAGTTTGCAGGTCAAGTCCTTGAAGATCTAACCAAATTGCCAAATACTAGTTTCATATGTTGTTCAAGAAAAGGCATGTTCATAAGCAGTGATCTAGTAAGCTCATACCTCGTCTCCTTCTATATCGATCATGAAAACAATATTTCCAGCAAATTATACCCATCACAAGGAAAAACAAACATGCTGCTGATGCACCAATTTTGGCTATCAAAGGTACTTCATTTTGTGTTGATCTTGGTTTCACTAGATTAAAAAAATGATAAAAAAATATAAGTTAGTTTGTTATGAACATGCTAAGAAATATAAGTTAGTTTGTTATGAACATGCACCAATCGTGTCGTTTCTTCTCACCTTCGCAATGTTCTTTGAGGCCTGCAAAAACCAAATAAACATGATTTCATCTTTCGAATAGCAAACCGACGTACATGTAGGGTATTTGATCCAAATTATATTATTGGACATTGAGCTCGAGCCTAGTAATTTCTCCTATTTATGCCGAAAAAATATATATCACATTCAAATGATAAGAGAATAGTTGGGAACTTACTAGAGCATACTGAAATTGCAGAAATAATAGGACCATAGTTTCCCCGCTTTGGAACAAGAGTAGTCCCTCTTCCAGCCCAGTATAAACGAATTTCTAGAGTCCCATCATTAACCATGGTGTTGTTAACCACTAACGTGTAGCTCTTACGGCTTCCATTTGCTGCCTTTCTGATATCAAAATCCCTTTGCTCCAGTTTTCTCTTCAATAAACATTCCAAAGTTAGTCGACCGGGTAGGCATCTGAATACGAGGCGACATCACCAAAACAAATACCTGGACGTATATATCAAATAATCGCCTTCCCACTTTCATGTACCCCCTCTCTTCTGTAAATTGTATCTCAGCGAAATGAAGATGAACGTTGTAGCTTCCGTTTTTTAAGCAGTATCCGAAGTATGTTAGCGATAATGGTGACCTTCGAGCTCGAGTATACAATTCAGGATTTTCCATCAACAGAGTAGAATTATTTTTCAATATGAACTCGTTGGCTTCTTCGTTAGCATCCAAGTAACTGCCAGTGCTACTAAATCCCCAGCGTCTTCCGGGACTGACATAGCTTCTCGCGGGGCCCGCGGTGTCCTTGTCAGCATCGTAGAGGAGGTATCCGTGCTCATTGGTTATGTTCACTTCCTCACCTCCACAGTTAATGTTAAATGAATCATATAGTTCTCCTGCACCCGATATATATATGGTCAAACCCGAAAGGTCCTACCGAGTGTAAAGTTATATATTGTCTAACTATCAATAACTTCTTATATTAACGTGCAACGGAGTTGTTCTAACTAAACTTAGAAATTTTGAATTTGTTCCATTAGAATAACAGTAGGTTAAATATTACTTAGGAGAGTTTGCCACCAATAAAAGATTTGACCCACCTTGAAGCTGCTTTAGTCTGTCACATGGATATCTGGATTCTTGTCATAGAAAAACTTTTGCCATTTGCTTTATGTCTAACCCAATTCAAAATTTTATAATTTTATTTTTAATTTTTTCAACTCCTTTTCTAGGCATAATTCACAGATTTTAGAAGAGAAGAATTTCATTAGAAAGAGAATGACATGCATACCTTCAGGACATTTAAGTGGTACGCCGGAGCATGGAAGAAGTCCACTTCTACATGAAACATCATCGACATGATATTGAAACATAATACCATTTGTCACATCATAAACAAATTAATTTACAAATTCTATTGGATATAGGTGAGAAACCATACATGTTGCCTTGGAGAGGTGAACTTCGGTAGGTGTTAAGTTTCCTAAATCATTTGCAAAAGGATAAGCTAGATCATCAATCCAACATTTACAACTTGAACACTAATAGCAATTCTTACGTATTCTCTTCGCAGTTCGATGGCCAGGAAAGACTATTGTAGGATAGATCACTGCATTCAACCATTGAGAAAAAAAATCAGAAGAAGAATGAAATGGAAGGTCAATACCTTGAGGAAAAAAAGTTTTAACATGCTTATTCTGACGAAAATAGCGTGAGGATTTACTATATTTTTGTTTAAAGGACCAATTGCAAATTTGGAAAATTTTATTCCTCAAAATTTTCCTTGCGGCCTTTAAATACCGCGATCTAGGGTCTTACCGAGATATATTGAGATTTCGACAAACTTTTTGAGCGTGTCAGCTCTAGCCTTTTCAATTATGGTTGAAATTTTTTATAATTGACGATCGTCTTTCTGGTATTTTGCGAAATTATCATAACTAGTGAATTTCTAACCATGTGCTCGTTGTTGGAAAATTGAAGTTTGGCCCACACAAATGAGTTTGTTGGGATTAGACCTAAGAGTTTAATTAGAGAGAGAAGTCTAATTAAACATAACTATTAATGATTAAATGGATGATTTTGAGCTAATTAAAATATCGATCATAACGATTAATTTTGGGCGTTTGTGAGACTAATGTGAAGCTCTGTTGGAAAGCTTTGAAATGATATAAAATACTTGTGAACAATTAATTTTTCGATGTGAACAAAATTGAATTTAAAGTGGTAAAGATTAGAATATGTTCAATCTCACATTGGTTGAGGCAACCTTCTCAACATGTTTGAAAGGGACTAGAAATCTAGCATGAGTAAACTTGTGAAATACGTAGAAGTTTCTTGTGCTGTTTGGTCAGCTCAGCACGCACCTACGTTTGCAGTGCCTCGGGCCTATATTTTTTGACCCAGGCATGACTTGTTGCACCAATTTTAGGCCTTAAAATAATTTGGGTTTGTGCTTGGACAAATCTACCTTCCAGATCCTTTATCTCTTTCCAGCATATGGCATTTGAATTTAAATTTGTGCTAGTAAAATTTTTGGGTAAAATTTGTGGTAGTATGAGTAACACCCCTGACAAAAGAGTAACAACAAATTGAATATAAGATTTTTATGGCTCCAATAACAGCATATTTACTGACCTAGTTAATAGGTAAGTTATTGGCCATAGTAAGTTTAGATTTGGCTATTGGAGATCCCAGGTTGCATATAAAAGGAGGCTTCCTCCTTTGGTCCAAATCACCTAACTCACATTCTCTCATGTCCTTTATACCAAATCACCCCAACCCACATTCTCTCCTGAGCTTTCTCTTCTTTTTCCCTTAGTGCATAGCATTCTTCATATTCATAGTGTTTGAGTTATGTAGCCTTTAAAGGTTCAAAAGGTGTTCAATAATATTTTCTATGGCTAACGAGCATTTGGCCTAGTGGCATAAGCGTCGTTTAACTTCAAGGAGGTCAAGGGTTCAATCCTTGACATTGTAACTAGGTATAATATTTACCTTTAAAAAAATAATATTTTCTATAGTTCGTTGTACTTTGGAAACTCTCTTATAGTTGAGGTTTGAAGCTTATAGGCGTGTAATACGAATTTAAAGGAACACAACTTGTTATGGCCCCGTCTAGGATTCAATCCAAATATTCTACTTTGATGACGACGGTATTATACACTTTGCTCAAAGTGTAGCTGTGAATATACCTCTACCATCCTTAATAATTTACGATTATATATGTGTGCTAAAATTCACTTGACTATTTATATTACATGCGAACGACCATAAATATTTTCATAAGACTCGTTGCATTAGCAAATATAATCATCGCATTTCTAAAACACAAAATTGATCATACAAGGGTAAAGTTTTTTAGTTTTATAATTTCAAAGTTTCCGACCATCCGATGGTAACTTAATGTAGATCATTTATTGTAATGGACAAAAAAATTTAATAATCATAGGCTAAAATTTGTAAAAGGTAGACTATGAATGTCTTTTACATATAAGTGTATATATATAACCTTCAAAATTCAACGATAACTTGTGTCTCTTGTGTTTTTGCGCTAGTATATCCTAAAAACATAAAACAAATTTGTATATGCGTCCATGATTCTAAATACGTACGCATTAATATAAAAGAAATCGAATGGAAAACTTTACCTTTTTTGTTTTGTCTTTTAACATCTTTAAAATGTAATACATTGTAGTAACAATTCTTTAGATAGATTACATATGTTTAATCAATCATTTCTGAATTAACTTAAAAAATTACTTTGTGAATAAAATATTATTAAACATGAGATGTACTATATAAATAATAAATGACTACCTTTTCAACTATCAAATAAATTTTCACAAAAAAGTTAAGTGTTAATAAATTTCCTGATATTTCACAAACTAAAAAATTATTAAAAAATTTAAATTAATATGATTTTCTTCTTGATTTTGGGGATTAGTATAAAGATGACAAACATTTACCTTCAACAAAAGTTGTCGAAAATTGCATTTAATATTGTATTCACTCAAATGATGTGGTTGTAAACTAAAAAAATACTATAAGAAAAATATTTAATCAAACAATACTAAAATAAAGAGGTATATAGCATTTTTTAGAGTTCAGGGATACGAACACATCTTTTTTTGTTTGGCTGAATTTAGTCGATACATCTCCTGATAGATCATTGCCACTCAGGTAACTGAAACGGAATAAAAAAAATATAATTAGATTTTTTACGATTCATATATGATCTTCATACGTTAACAATGGTATTGCTAATTATGTAATAAGTGTCATTCTTATGGTAAAAACAGATTAGATAGTTAATATATAGGGAAATTCTATTAGGCGATTGGTACTAGTCTATGTACTAGCACCGAGATGATTTATGTAAATCCTTAAGTTACATAATATTTAATAGAGATATTTAAAAAATTAGTCTTAGAAAAAACAAGCAAGAGTTCGTTACAGTGCTTTTGTCAAAGGTGCACCCTCGGGAAGATCGATTTGCAACTTGTTGAAGGTGAGATCTCTGCAACAAATGGAAGTACATTACAAGAAGCTTTCATTAATTCAATTTTCAAGATAGAAACTTTGAAATAATAATATTATAGTAAAATATCTCTAAAGTGATATCGTTAACACCGGAAAAAAAATATTAATTTAGAGAGGTTATTACATAAGAGATATTTACATTTTTTTTCTAAAAATATTAAAATTGAGTTTTTAACAATAAATACGTAAATATCAAAAAAATATTTTCTATATTCAAGTAGTCAAAAATCTTGATTTATAGCATTAGTCAAATACCACACTCGATTTGAAGACAATTGAGAAGATGAATGATGATGTAATTTTTTTCAAAAAAGTAAGTCTAGCACAAAGTGTTATCTTAAAATATTTTTTGAATTCATGAATATGTAAAATATATGCATTTATTCAAAAAATCACTTTATGCAATATTGGAATCGAGATTTAGCACTAAATTTTAACACTCGTCCCGACTCGGGGTCTAAACTTTTTATCAGTGTAGATTAATTTACAGATATTTTACTATGGTTAAAACTACTTATGTGAAAGTATTTGAATATAATTTTAATATTTAAAAGTGTTGGGAACGAGTGGCGAGAAATAGGAAAGCGAGAGACTTATTTCCTATTATATTTGGACTCCTAGTTAAATTATGTTTTGGACTTCTAATTCGATCTAGATTGCTTACTTGATGTACAATGATTTATCTCTATATAAAGGCATGTTTCCTTAAGATTTGTATAGCTTTGTGACTCGAATCCATTAATAAAAGTTCTCCTTTCTCCCAATGGACGTAGGCATTAGGTCGAACCATGTAATCTCTTGTGTCTGTGTTCTTTAGGCATTTTGTTCTCTTGGTTGCTGAATTTCTAACTAGTTGGTATCAAAGCTAAGGTTAGAGGATGTTGGATCACGGTGCGAAGTTTGCTCTTGTGAAGTTTGATGGTTCATCAAATTTTTGGTTATGGCAAAGGCGTGTCAAGGATCTCCTTGTGCAACAAGGGATGGTCATCGCACTTTCGGAGAAGAAGTCTGAGAAGATGAAGGAGCAAGAGTGGGAAGAGTTAGAGGCCAAGGCGGTAGCAAAGATTTGTTTGTGCTTGGCGGATGATGAGGAGCCACCAACTGAGTTATGGAAGAGGATCCAAGTCAGAGTCAAAGAAGTCTGAGAAGATGAAGGAGCAAGAGTGGGAAGAGTTAGAGGCCAAGGCGGTAGCAAAGATTTGCTTGTGCTTGGCGGATGATGAGGAGCCACCAACTGAGTTATGGAAGAGGATCCAAGTCAGAGTCAAAGAAGTTCAATGGAAGTGGCTTCAAGTGCAGCGAAGGGCACATGAAGGAGACTATACAGGATGAACTGGGAATCAAGACAACAAGGAGGGATCGGCATCTGCAACTGTGGTCCACATGTTCAGACGGGTCGGATGGTAATTGGCTTTCTATCTCATCAAGTCCAATGCATCCTTGTAGTCTCTTTTCGTTAGGAACTTTGGATTATAACGTTGATATTTATAAAGGTATGCTAACAAAGGTGGAGAAGGATACAATGTTAGGGATGAAGGATGAAAAAAAATACCTACAGGTTAGTGGAAAACATTGTTGTAGGTTTAGTCACATCAATGGGTCTGATGAAGTAGAAAAAGACTCAAGTCATATGAGGTTAGATCATATGAGGGAGCAAAGACTTGACATGGATAGTTTGAGTGTAGTTAGGATTCGCAGAGACATAGATAGAAAGCTATGGTTGTTTTGTGAAGGCATTGTTGGCAAGGAGCCGTGGTTGTCTCGAAGAAGCATTCTTAGCTGAGTCCCGCACATCAAAGGTGTTGAGTAGGTTTGGCATGGGGAATGAAAAGCCATTGGTAGCACCACAGATAAATCGGGTATCTCACCCAAGGGTGAATGGTAGAGTTTGTGGCATGTCGAGGGTTCTACTTGGTAGAACAAAAGGTTGTCCTTTTATGCTATGGCATGTAGCATTGGTTTGAGGCAAGAAGGTCCAGCAGAAAAATAGTTTGAGGTTGTGGAGCATGGGGCTGGTCAGAAAAATAGAGGACTTATCTATTGGTCGTAAGGTTTCTTGAGCAAGTGGACTTGCTAGTTGGAGTTTGATGGAGATTAGAGGAAAGACGCCAAGCATGCTCGAAAGCTCGAGCTTAAGGGCTGGCTCCAAGTGATTAAAAAGGAAGAGAAAAAGTTGAGATGGTATTATTGATGGCGGTTGTATCTATGGTTCAAAATAGAGTCGGTGGAGTCAAATTAGTTTCGCGAGTTGTCATGGTTCTTTATAAGGTGGTGTTTTGTCAAGGTGGAGTTTGTTGAAATTCGAGTGTAGCTTCATGGTTTATCCACGGGATGATTTCTCGCCAGGGTGGAGATTGTTGGGAACGAGTGTCAAGAAATAGGAAAGCAAGAGACTTATTTTCTATTCTATTTGGACTCCTAGTTGGATTATGTTTTGGACTCCTAATTCAATCTAGATAGCTTACTTAATGTACAAAGTTTTGTCTTCATATAAAGGCATGTTACCCTAAAATTTTGTATGGCTTTGTGACTCGAATTCATCAATAAAAGTTCTCCTTTCTCTTCGTGGACGTCGACATTAGGCCGAACTACGTAATCTCTTGTGTCTGTGTTCTTTGCGCGTTTTGTTCTCTTGGTTGCTGAATTCCTAACAAAAAATGTGTAATTTAATATGCGTTCGACTACCCTCTTGTAGGCTAGATTGAGTATGGGTGAACTAAAGTTCATCATTTATTAAAAATAATAAAACTATGTGAAGTTTTTCATAATATAAGAACTATAAGATCTTAGCTACTCAATCATATATATATTGTAATCATAGCTAATTCGTGCTTGTAATGCTTAAACAGGACTAATTAAAAACTAACATTTAATGTAATACCATCATATCATTTTTATAAGTGTTAACATCATTTTTAATAAATTACTAATATCAAAATACCCATGTCATGGACAAGTTTTTCAACTAACTAAGAATATCATTGTTTAAGTAGTTAAAAGAATGGAAACATAAATAGATATAAATAAATAAATAATTACATATATATATATTTAAACATGCAAGAACTAAAAACTTACACAACCGTTGTCACGTTCCAGATTTCTTCCGGGATCGGACCGGTTAAATTCACGCTTCTCAAAATCCTTGCAGTACATCACGCATTTGTTAGTCAACCATCCCAGAATAATTAAAATTGAACTTCTAAATGCCTTAATGATTTTCCTTCCATAAATAAATTCCTTAAAATAATTGCTGTAGAAAGTGTAATTCATGGAACATACAAGGTCTCCATGTTCTTGGGCACGTTTGGAATATGAGATTCTTTTCCGTTGGTATCGGTAATCCTCCTGTGAAATAAAAGAAATGCAGAGGCAGCCAAATAACCCAATTTGGTTTGAAAAAATTAACCGGAAACAATAAACATTTAGATCAATTACTAAGATAATTGTTCTATAATTGTTTTTGATTTGTGAATAATATTGATCAAACCTCCAAATTTTTGTTTTTGTTCATCTAAATGCTCGTTGTTTCTTAATTAATATTCACATACAATTATTCACAAACCTCAAACAAATATACTTACAAGTCTTTCAAGTTCTTTAGATAGAAAATGGCGGGAGGAACAGGGCCTTCGAGTCCACTTGCGTAGAGTTGGCTACGTTGAAGTAGAAAAAGGAAAAGAAAATTTAATTGGTTCTGTGATGAAGATCTGCTAAGGTTTTTAAAAGGACAAATATAGAATTCATTTTTAAGTAAATAACTTAAGCTCCGGAGTGAAGTAGAATGATAGTTTATACACTGAGCATATTGGAGTACAAGTCATAAGGTAAAAGTATATTGGTTCAGTGCAAGTGCAAATCAGTATTCCGAAGGATAGTCTATACACCAAGCACACTAGAGCATAAGGCATAAGCTACACATAGATTGTATCTTACAGTTCCTTACTTCATCAAATGAGATAACTACAATGGAACAAGAGTTATGACTTAAGTAATGAAGTAACTAAATGACTATATCCTTTCGATTAGCTCAAATCACAAGGCATAGATGAGATGACAATATGATAGATGTCTAGGTGTCTGTGATGTCTTAGACTAAGTCATGATGAAGTAGAATAGACTAAGTTTCTATGTGAAGACTTAGAACTAAGTCATGGTGAAGTAGAATAAGCTAAGTATATTAGGTTCCTGGTGATGAACTAATGACATATAATATCAGATACCTAGAAATGCTATAAGAGAGAAAAACAAGTTCGAGTTCAACTATGGATTAACTAATACAATTTGATTTGGACTTGGAACAGTTGTTGTAATCCTAGAAAGCTAAGTGTTATGTTGATTGATTATAAGACATGAGATTGGATCAATTTTAAATAGCTTCAACTAAGAAACTTGGACTTGCTTGGAAAGCCATAAGCTTAGATATAACTCTTGGACTCTTGGATAAAATAAGACACGAGGTTTGTACTTGGTGTCCATTTCCACTGAATAGAATCAATCCCCTGTGACGAGAGGGTGAATGGCCCCTGGAGACAAATTTGGAAGCTTGCAACCTCAGACCACGCCTCCTTTCCCTCTCCCTCAAAAAGAACTCCCTGGTGTCCAGCTGTGGTTATCAGAATGGTGACCCCTGGTGTTGGGCCTTGTCATGGCTGCGTAGGTTGCTAGCATGGGAAGAGGAAAGTGTCCCATCTGCCACGAAGTTCTGTAGACAGCGACACACTTGCTTCTTCACTGTAAACTGTCATCCTCCATTTGGTATGATATCCTCAACTTGGTGGGCATACAATGGTGCATTCGAGGAGATTTGATGGGGTTCCTGGAAGATTGGATGGGCTAATTCGTGGGGAGCATTTCGAGAAAATGTGGTACGTAATATTTGCGGCTGTCCTTTGGTGCACTTTGGAACACGAGGAACAAGGTAATCTTTAACAATAAGAAGGCTAGGAAGGACGTGCTCATGCATTATGTATCTAGATGTCTTTCCGAGTGGGCGCTTTGGTCGGGGCTTTCTAAGTTGTTATTTTTCATTGTTCCTCAGAAGTATGGGCGGCTGAGTTGCTGTTTCATTGTTCCGCTTGCAATCTGGCGGAGCATTTCGTAGTTTAACGCTTGGCTCTTCTTTGGGTATGTGACATTGTAACTCGGGTGTATCATGGGTTTGGGTGGAGTAACCTGTCATGCGACATTAGCATGTGGATGTTTTCCTATGGTATTCTTTTCCTATCGTGAGTTTTGTCTCTATTAAATTTTTACCACGATAGAGTTTTGACAAGACTCGCGGTCGCAATCTTATAGGGTTAGAATATTTGGGGTTTTCATTTCGGGGTTGATATGTTGATATGTAGTTACTATCTTAGCAACTACGGTGTGCTGGACAATCTTGTATTCATGGTGTTAATCAAGGAATATATATTTTACTTTTTAAAAAAACTTGGAAATCAAGTTTGGTGCAATCTGATCAATGAAGACTTGGGGAGAAGGTCTATCGAAAAGATTTGATCAAATTTTAAAGATCAAGCCAAAAATAAAAATAAGAGGAATCACAATAGACATCTTTAAGATGAAATGAGACAGACGCTCATTCAAGTGTAGTTCTTGAGAAGAGTTGGTTTCATGCTACAACAAGAAAATAGTAGCACCATCAACTTGAGAGGCGAAATACATTTCAACCAAGAAGACATTGTAAGGCTAAGGCTAAGGTATGAATTTTAATAAAGTGGACATTATGATTAAATTATGCAAGTTGAATTAACCTTAGCATGATTCTTGAAGATATAAAAAGGTTTTGAATAAGTGCAAACATGATTCTTGCTTGAAGTTGATAAAGATAATTTCATGTTTGCGAAATGGTATCTGTGTAGTAAAAGATAAGTTAAATAGCTAGACAAAGTCATAAACTTAACGCTAAGATAATGACCAATGCATTCACCATATACGTTTCAAATCATATGAATTTTTTCGATCAAACTCTGATCAAGCAGACTAAACTAAATTGAATAGACATGATTAATATGACTAGATAACATGACTTATTTGATAAATAAATTTGTTCTAGTCTACCTCTACTTTCGGAGAACATTATCATTCTACAATATTTTGGTACACATGATTTATTTGCTTACCTTACTTATTTAGAAGATAACCTATACTAATCTAAGACAATCTACAATGGTGACTAGGTCCAATCCGGGTCATCAAATAAGTAATTAATTTATCTCTCATCTACATATTATCTACTAATGAAAATAATATAAAAAAATTAAAGAATAAATTATTTAATGAAAGAAGAGATTATCCAGTGAAAGAAGAGATAATTTTTAGATTGTGTATCAAAGTGTATTGGACTCTATTTACAGGGAATTAAAAAATACGAATTCTCATATTATTTATTTTTAGTTTTGTTAAAAAACAACTTCAATTTTGATAACCACACAAATTATATCCACAAAAATCTATTTCAATGAATAATATTGTATCAAGTATTACAAGATAAGATTGAAAAGATAAAAAAAATAATAAAATATAGGTTAACCCCGAGGGGCCTGTCAGCCGGCCCTGTACAGTCGGGTTGGGGAGGGGCGTTTAGTTTTTTATTTTTTATTTTGTCCTTTTTCTTGACCCAATGGTGACAAATGAAGATAAAATGGTGTCTTGTTGCCGTCTTTTTTTGCAGGAACAATCAGCCTTGGTTGCCAATTTTCCAGCCACGTACAATGAAAAGAAGCATATATCAAAAAGATGGAATAAAAGTTAGGTCGTGCGACAAAGCTCCAGCTGGTTCTTTTCTTCATTTAAAAGGAGACATTGAAGACTTGGAAGAGAAGTTTAAACGTGCATATAAATAAGGATAAACTGAGCAAGAAGAAGTGAGCCGATTCATTGAGAGTACAAAGCCAAAAATCTGAGATAGAGTAGAGAGAAGAGTGAGTTTTAAGAGCCACTACATATTGCCATAATATCAAGCAATCACCAAGTCATTAGCAAGCCTCTCAAAAGTGTGAAATCCTTGTCTAATAACCATGGTTTCTAGTGAGCCATCGAAACTGGAAAGATGGTCAGCCCTTGTTCGTTAAAGCTAGTATATGTGTGTTTTTTTAGGGGAAGCTAGTATATGTGTGTTAGTTTCTAGTAAGCAGTCAAAACTAGAGTGGTAGCTAGCCGTTGTCCGTTAAATCTAGTGTGTGTTGATTTCTAGTGAGTTGTCAAAGCTAGATTGGTGGCTAGCCATTGTTCGTTAAAGCTAGTAGTTATAAGTTTGTAGTCAGCCTTGAAACTAGAGTGGTGGATAGCTGTTGTCTTTTAAAGCTAGTATATTGGCGAGGTTGCTATTGAGATGTGTACTTGTGTTTTTTCATGTGGTAGAACAAAAGAGAAGTGACATAGTTGGAGAGTGGAAATAGGTTCAAGTAGACCCGAACTGAACCACTATATATCGATTATATCTCTCTATCCTTACTCTTTTATATTTCATTAATTGGATAAACTTTTAAAGTAGAGAAAAAGACTTCAAAAACCTAATTCACCTCCTTAGGTACATATGAAAAGAGTATCAACAATATAATATTAATATATTGGAAACTCAAAGATCCACTCGAACTTAAAAATTTATAATCTACTTTAATAGTCCTTGAATTCTTATTTTACAAATCTCAACCATACGATTTTAAATAATTTGACGAGGCAAAGTTTAACCAGATAAAAATGTTAAAGTTGTAGTATCATCTAATTAACAATTAAGTGACACTTGCTAACCCAAATCAATTAAGTTATTTGTTTATTATATCACATCACTAATTTTATATTTGTGTCATGCTCAATCACTAATTTTAACATTGTTTTGTCAATTCACTAAATTTGAGAGAAGAGGGACAAACTAAGTAGAATTTGGATGCAAATTTTGAGAGGAGATCGACGTAGCGCTGAGCATCTGGCCTGAACCAGAAAATCAAGGATTTAAGAAACCGAACTGGACCGATATACCCTGACATGGACGAGAACAGCTATTGGGCTTTCTTATAGGGGTGAGCTTCAAACTTGCAAAACCGACCGATCGAAAAAATTTAAACCGCACCCGTAAATGATTTCGTGATTCGGTTTAAAACCAATACCAAAATGGTGCGGTTTGGTTTTGGTCTGAAACTAAACCGACCGACCACGAAACCGCAAACATATAAAACAATGTCATTTTATATATGTCTCATATGTGACAAAACGACGTCGTTTTACCTTAGTTTATAACCTTTTTTGATCCCAGAAGACACAACCTCGAGCTCTCATCCTCTCGGTCCTCTCCCTCCAACATTGAACTCGAGCTCTCCGCCTCTCCCTCCAACCTCCCGATTCAACAAAAACCACGGCCGTCGTCGCTCCTCCTTCTCTGTCAGTTGTGCTCGTCGCTCCTCCTAGGTCCGTCGTCCTCACCGCTCTCCTAGGCCCGTCGTTCTAAGGTAAAAACCCAGAAACTTCACACTCTCCGCCTTCAAATTTTGTCCAATCTCCATCGTTCTAAGGTTATTAATTGTGCATTTATTCAGATTTGAGATAAAAACCCAGAAATTTCAACGCTCTCTGCCTCCATCTGAACGACGACCCGTTATGGTAAAACCCTAAATTCATTTACATTCTGTTCGAGTAATTGAAGTTGTGCCTTCTGGCTTGACCCATTTAGATTTTGTCAGTGTCTATTGTAACCAAGTCCATCTTAGAAGAGTCAATGAATGGTGCACTTAGGCTGGTTTCTTGTGTGATTGTTAAATCTGCAGATGGGACCAGGGCTTGTTTTGCCTATCTGCTTTGGTTGTTCTACATAGAAAAGAAGCTGAGTCACTAAAAAATGGGCTTGCTTTAATGTTAGGATGCTTGGCGGGCTATGTTCCTTGTAGTTGATTCTGTGATGGGACTGGGGCTTTTTTTGTTGCTTCTTGTGATTCGATTCTAAGGTGGGCCAGTAGGTTGGAGTAAAGGACATTCAATTGGTGGTTGCGATATGAGTGCTTAACTGCGCCTGAATTTTGATAATAGAATTCTGGTTTTTGTTGAAATATTATTGAGCTATGCTAATTAATGTTGTGTAGGCAAGTGATGCCGACATTGATGGTGTGCAAAAGGAGGTTGTTGGGCCGTCGAGTAATGGTGGAGCTCTTGTCCAGCAAAGAGAAATCGGTAAGATTCCTAGCAAACTTCTGTTATCTTCGAAAAGAAAGAATTCTGATGGCATGAATACGGAGAGTAACAAGAGTAGGAAGAAAATGAGTGAAGTTTGGGAGCAATTTATACTAGTTTCGGATTGTCCAGAAGGTGAGAAAAAAAGTGTCTTGCAACCATTGTGGGCAAATATATTTATGCAATCCTAGGAGGAATGGAACTAGTGCATTGAATGCCCACTTGAAGGACAGATGCACCAAAATTTCTAAGAAAGATTTGAGACAAACCACCTTGTCATTTGAACCTCCTACAATAAATGGTGGTGTGGGTCAGCTTAAAGCCATTGCCTTTAGTCAAGAAGGGGGTCGCAAATATTTGGCAATGATGGTGATAAAAGATGAGTTGCCCTTCAAGGTTGTGGAAGGTGAGGGATTTGTAGCCTATAGCAATTATATGAATTCTAGGTTTGTGATGCCACATAGGACAACAATGGCTAAAGATTGCATGAAAATATATTTTGAAGAGATGGCAAAGGTGAAAAATTCATTGAAGGATCAGAGGTTGAGAGGCGTGTCTTAAAAAGTGATCTGATTATGGCATCCATGGCGAAGAGGATGTTATCGAAGTTCTATATGTATCGGGATACGTTTGAATCCATTAACGGATTATTGTATGTTGACGTTATTATGGATCCTCCATATAAGAGCAAGTATGTTAGGGTTTCACTTGCTAAATTATATACTGAAGCTCAAGCCAATGCATACGTCGATCGAGTGGATGCAATGTTGTCTCAGTTGTATTTGCAATATGAAGAGCATTTGCGGATAAGCTCAAGATCTAGTTTTATTGCCTCCACTAGCTCACAACAAGGTGACATGGTAATGGATCAAGATGATGAAGATGTCAATGAGGATGATGACATGGAAGATTTGAAATTTCAGGATGAATGAGATAAGCAAATTTTGGCGGATATATCAAGTGATACAGTATCGGATATAACCAAGTACTTGCAAGATCCATTGGAGGCAACTTTCGACACCTTTGACATCTTGAGTTGGTGGAAGATTAATGCCATCAAGTACCCGATCATGGCTGATATTGCACGAGACGTGCTAGCAATTCCGGTGTCAAGTGTTGTCTCGAAATCTACTTTTAGCTTGGGTGGACGCGTGCTGGACCCTCACCGAAGTTCGTTGAAGCCTAGGACGGTACAAGCTTTGGTGTGTGCTCAAAATTGGTTGCGGATCAAGCAACAAATAAATAATGACGATGAAGAACTATTGGATGAGGCTAAAATAAATGAAGGTTTGTTATTATTTAAAATCAAATAATTTTTTTTACCGTGATATATTTAAGCTCTAATTTAATTTCTTATGATATGCAGAACTCAAGGAGGAATTTGAACGCGAAGATGAAGACCTAGAGGTTGGAATAGCCAATTAGTTGTGCATTGTTCAGTTTTTGACAGATTAAGGTGTCCTTTGGTTAGTTTTGGCGTTCACTGTGTAGTTGGTATTGGTTTGAACTTTGAATTGTTGGATCGTTTGTTGTTGTATTTGGATGAACTTCCTGTACTTGTCCTTTGAATTGTTGAATATATTTTGTTGTATTTGGATGAACTTGAATCATTTACTGTCCTTTGTTGATCTTCAATCGTTTCATCACGATTGGGCTTCTTTTTTTGCCAAAAAATTAAAGAAAATAAGTTGTTACGATTTGGGCCTATTAAATATGGGCCTTACGAATTGGGTCAAATTTGCGGTTTCAAACTGCAAAATCGCACCATCAAACCGCCACACCGCCAAACCGTTGGTTTTGTCCTAAACTGCCAAACCGACAGCGTGAATTTTGGCTATATCAAAAGTGCGATGCAGTGTCAATTTTCACACCGATATCGCAAAACCGTACCGAAGTCACTCCTATTCTTCTTACCACACATGGTTAAGGCTACCCACCTTCAAGGTGAATCTATAACCCATTTAAAAAAAACCTGGACCGATATACCCGTACCAGAATTTTGGTTTAGAACCAGACCGAACCGGAAGAACACAAACTAGATGAACCTGTTGCAGAATGCAGATTAAACCCATCAACTACTAAAAAAAAAGTATTGTCGGATTAAAACCAGCAACTACCCAACCAAAAGAAAATGAACGTAACACAAACTATGGAGGATAGTGAATCAATTAAAATCTAACTTGTCGATTAACAAAACACCACGGAAGTGTCTTCTTCGTGCTCAAAGTGTCTTCTTCGTGCTCAAAACTGTAGGAATTTAAAAGAGAGAGAATTATGCTTATTAACTTACCTTCAAAACCGGAATGGAAATCACGAGAAAGGAAATTAGATCTTTTGATTTGGGATTCAGGGTTAGTAATTTGATCAATTAAAAATTGGAAGAGAATGGTGCCTGTTCGTGAGGGGAGAGAAAGGTGTGCTCAGTTGGAAGGAAGGTGTGCACATTGTTCTGCGAGCGTGAGTTGTAGTGTAGGTTTTTAATAATGGTGGAAAAGTACGACGGTGTCCAAATTGGACCATCTACAATCCGGAATAAAATTAGTGATATAAAATAATACATAAATAAAATTAATAATATAACATAATATCTCGGATAGTTCAAATAATTAAGATTAACAAATATTTAGCCGATGTTGTCACTAAAATTTCACCTAGTTAGAAGTTTTAGAAAAAAAAGATAGTGCTTTTTTAAAGTGTGGAACTTTGACCAATAAAACAACGAATAATCTTACAGTATCTCGAGGTTACTCCAATTCTCAATGAACTCTGGTATGCTACCACTGGGTTTATTGTCGCTGGCGCTACTGCAAAATAACGAAAAATAATAAATAATTAACCAACGCTACAATTCTTTCGTAACAAATTAACGAAAAATAATATATCTTGCAGGTAACAAATCTTCCATTTTTACATTCTAATAAGAGCTTGACCTGTGTTTGAAAAATTTCCCAATATGTTAACTAATATGATATTTTTCATGATTTATAAATCATCAACTAGTTAAGCAATGAATCAAAAAGTATAAATAATCACAATGATCATTCAAAAATGCGAAGATTTTTCTACCCAAAAAAAAAGAAATTTTAGTTTGGTATTTACGAAATTTTCGAATATCTCAAAAGACCGTCTTTAATAAGTCGATTCAAAAGGGATTCAGCCCTGAAGCATAACATTTAAAAATTAAAGACAATGCTTAATTCGATGGATTATATAATTAAAAGGTGCATTCACAATGAGGAAAATATAGCAAGTATTACAATTGTTTCAAGTTCGTTAATAGCGCAAGAGTATTCGGCAGGGATCCCTCCAATTGATTCGAGGAAATTGATCTGGAAGAACGTTAGAAAAGAAAAAGAAATAAGAGGCATTAGAAAGTATGAATGGCCAATAAAATTAACTATGTTCTAATGCAAATAAAATTATGAAATCGACACAAGTGAATTAAGTAGTTCGGTAAATTGATCCATGGGAGAGAGATATTATATTGATGTGTTGCCTCTTTTCTCAAGCTCACCTCAAGCTCAATTAAAGTTAGAGTTACCGTATCGATTTATAGGTTAACCTTATATAACCATAGAGTTTTTCAAAGTCACCTAAAAGTCTAATATGAAATTCAACTAGGAGCCTAAAATTTAATCCTTGTAGAATACAAACTCCTAGATTTTGAGCCATTCTTTAACAATCTCCACATTTGCAAGAAATTACCCTTAGAAAAAGCATGAAGTTCTACCCCGAATCATATCGACTCTACCATGAATCATAGACACTCTATCCTCAACAAAAACTATCCTCCTCTCCCAACATCTCTGTCCAAATTATGAGGAGTCATCTTCTAAACTCGAGCATTTTTCTAGCTTGCCCGATGATTGAGCATCTCTGGCTAGTCGCACCTTGTGCGATTAGACTTAATGCCTTCGGCTTATGCATGAATATTTTGGCAGTATAAGTCAACTAGTTATAAAAAAAAGGAGAGAAACTAACTTGAGAATTAAGAGTAGAAACTTACAACACTGTTAAGTTAACCATAGATCCGAGCTCAACAGGGACGGTACCATTGAACTGATTAGCCTCAATGCTCCTGTCAGGAATTTCATGTTCCCAAAATTGAAACAAATCTGTTAGTAGAACGATCATTCAGATAATCACAAATAATGGACTCATTTTATCGTCAACAGCACCCATTTGGTCTGCAAATGAAAAATTGTCTACATATTAGAAAGGAACAGAACTTAAAAACATGTGACCTAAATAGCCTACAAGTAAGTGAGACTGCTAAATTTGCTCAAGCCCTTGGGAATATTTCCTGACAACAGATTGGCACTGAGTGATCTGCAAGATTTTTTTGACATAAATTAGTTCATATATAGTCGAACATAATTAACAAACGGAGAAAGTTTTTGGCGATCAAATAGATGGAGAACGTACAAGTAATTCAATTTTTCCAAGGAAGCCCATTGAGGGGAATCGAGCCGGTCAGACAATTGCGAGTTAGATCACTGCAAAATAAGGTAGTTTGTTAGGTAGCAAAAACTTAAATGTTTAAGCACTCATGACAGTAGTGAGAGATACAAAAAATAGACACACGATTTACATGGTTATATTAAAATCCTTATATCCACGGGGCCTACGATCATCAATGCAAGAATACATAGGTAGGAGACATCACATTTATGTACACAATAGTACACCTAATTAACAAAGAAACAAATTCTAATAGTTTAGTTGTAACAGACAATTGATGCAAGTGTAAAGATGAATTATTGTTTGTCTGTTCTTACACAAACTCGAGATGCGAGAGGTTGGCTAGTTCTGGCGGCAAGGAGCCCGGAAAACTCAACCCTTTGAGGCACCTGTTATCAAAGTACACGATGTATATCAGCTAACTTAATAAACTAATTCTTGACCGAATCATGCATGTTGTAATATTGAATAAACAACTTTAAAGAATTAGTGAGTTAGTTCAAATGGTAATTGACTGTGATTTTTTAAAGAATATTTTGGATTCAATTTTTACGGAAAAAAATATAAAGATAATCACCAATAATGATCAACTTGACTGTAATACTAAAAATGTACCCAAAAAATTTAAAGAAATTTTTTTCCCTCGTTGTTTAAATAATTAGGTTCAGTATATTTTGAATTAATCCCCCTTTTTTAACATATGAGGTTCAGGATTAGTCCATTAATTTAACAAAACATACTACTATGTTGATCAATTTTTTGGCTATTTTGAATATTTTTCAATCAGTTTTTACTTTTTTCCGGAAAGTAAGTATAAATTCGACCAACCTTTTAACTGGGTTTTTTTATTGTTAGTGTTGAGATTCTCACATTAGGTGAAAGAGTGGTGAGAATTGATTTGTCCATTAGTCTGGCAATAGTTTTGTTAGTGTTGAGAGTTTCACATTATTTGTCAAAATCAAACTTATCAAAAAGTCAAAATTTGGCTAAAACTAAAATCTAAATAGGATCCTATTTTAAATTTATAATTGAGATATTTTTTTTAGAAACAAAATCTAGGATCTAAGTTAATGTTTATGTATCCGTAAGATCAAAATCTAGAGTTAATCTTTAAAAGTGGAACATGATCCGCCATCTAACTATTTCTTTGGAATAATACAAAATTTACCTATAAAAGAAATAGCTAGATCCGCCATCAAACAAAGGCCGGTATAAGTGAACAGATACAGATCTGGCTCCGGTATATGTCAACAGATACAGATCTGGCTCAAATTTGTTTGGGTGGATGGAGAAAACTAGGGGTTGTTTGACAAATTATAAATGAAGTGGTATTATTTTGAAAAACATTTCCAAGACACATCATAATCAACGGGTGGGATTCGCGTGTAGGGAAAGTCTGGGCAATTCTCTGAGTCACTATATGATTGGTCATTTTAATGTGTTTTAAATCATATGATCATATGTAAAAATTGACAAACTACAAAGTTATAAAGTTTTTTTTTATCTTTTTATTGTCCTGGCTACAATTATCTTCTTCTACTTCTTTTCTGAAATAGGAATACAAGTAATCAATACATACCAAACAATGAATATTTGCTCTAAGTTAAATGAGAATTTGACTTCAAATGATCAAAATTCCAATTTTAGATGTGCAACAAATTATACGTTGGGAAACCAACTCATCCAACACCACATAAACTTTTACTTAATTAATATAATTTATATTCAAATTTTACGAATATAAAAAATAATATTGAAATAACCCTCTTAAAAAACATTACTCGCTATAGTAGAAATTCACTGACAATGAATTAGGACTTACAGATGGGTGATGTGACAGGTGCCGTTTCCATAATTGAAGCAGTCACATACAACGCTCCCATTGTCACAGTTCTTGGATTCGCCGCCGAAACTCTCGCCAAATATCGTTACATTATAAGGGTTCTTACAGGGATCGCCAACCGGCCAGGTTGAGCCATTCGCACCTAGTGCACTCTTTATGCTTTCAATTGCTACCACTGCATGATTTTGGAAGACAGCAGTTGGGGTAAGCATAAAATTGTTGTTTTTCTGGAGCATATATCAAATTAATTTTTATATGTTGACTTTTTTGAAACTTTTAATATAAAAAATTATTCATAGGAAAACAAATGGGATAATTAATTTAGATTCTCCATCTCATACCCAACAACAAATGACAATGGATAGATAAATTTTTCATAAACAACTCTACTATACTCATATCTAGCTATATGTTAATCTCAACATGCACCATCAAACAAAGTTTACTGGCCCAAAATTTACACGAGCTTTGACTTCGCGCACGTGTGACTATAATAATTGGCCCGCAAGTCTAACCCACTCTCATAATATATTAAAATCTTTTTATTATCCAACCAAAAAATTTAAGCACTAAGACAACGAGTTAGTAATCACATGATAATCTTAACACTTCAGAATATTAATAAAGTAATCATTTATCGGATTATTTCAAAGTGCGTATTATAAACCAAAATGCATCTCTTGACTTATTTGACTCTGGCAACCGATTCGCCAATCTCCGGTGGATATTTACCGAGATAATATAATAAATTGACGAAAATCGAAGATTCAATTTTTATTTAATTTAATGTAAAAAATTCACTTCTCCAGAAAAATTACCTTCATCCGGATGAAGCTGGAAAGAAGCTGTTGACTGTACACGATTCAAAGCAACCAAGAGAGAGAGAAGAACCCAATGCAGTTTGCTAGGGGTGAACATAACTACACTTTTGATAAATAGAATATCGTCATGCATCTCTTAAATAATTGATCGGCTTTATTTCCACGTATGGCCCATTTGAAAATACTTGTCCATGTGAAATATTAATAAATTATTGCCAACATTCATTCAAATAGTTCATTTACGGTTGGACAGCGACCTTTTTGGGAAAATTGGTTTTTCTTCTTCGTCACGCAAGTAAAAAGAAGATATTGAATTCAATTAAGCAAGTTTTTTTTGAAAGTTGAATAGTTCTCTTCTTTTATCAATAATCGTTACAATATCCAAGTACAAGATCAATAATCGCTTTCAAGAGAATAATCGCTTACAATACCACGAAGGAGCTCTACATACCTAAAAGTCTCGTCTCCCACCTCCTAAGCTATCGCTCTAGTCTATCTACCCACCTAGAGTCCAAACTCAATACGTAAGATTCCTCTCATACAATAAGTACAAAGTTGCATTCGTCGGCTTTGGTAAAAGCCTACTCCTGAAAACCCACCCCTACCGAATCCTCTAGCAGCTCTTTATAGTCCCCCACCAACAAAGCGAGGTCACTTCTGTCAAGATCTGGTCTATTCAAAGCCTGCACAAGCTGTAAATAATCAGATTCTACAGAGACATACCTGAGTTCGAGTGAGAACTCGAGGCTAAGGCTGACGAGCACGCCATGGGCTTCAAGCAAGGTCGAATGGATTGAGCCCTCAAATAATCAGACAGTCGCACCGACAAAAAAACCCTAATATCCTGCACAATTTCTCCGACTTATGGCACACCTGAGACTAATACCTGCATCTGTATTAATTTTGAAACTACCTGCTCTCGGAGGGCATCACAGTTCGATCGGTCTCAGACTAGCTGGTTGAGCCATAGTATTGATTGTTACGTAGTCTAACCACAAATGGTGCACCGTCTCTAAAACACCCTGCGCCTCTAAAATAGTTGCATTCTTAAAAACCACCTCATTTCGAACCTTCGAGATCGCCTACAACCAAGTAGCATGTCGACCCCTCTCACCCTGATCCTGTATCGCAAACAGTCTCATGCATGCCTGAACCAGCGTATGTCCTTGAAAAGCACAAATGTCGATTCCCACCCTAGCCCACAATTGAATAGCACCCGAGCATCCAAAGAAGAGGTGGAGGGCTGATTCAACTCCTCCCGAGCACAGCGGACATCTGACACCCACATCCATCCCTCTTTTCACAATATTAACCTGTAATGGCAGATTGTCATCCATGAGGAGCCTTAAAAATGATTGAACTTTCGGAGGGCAGAGTAGGTTCCAAGTGTACCGCCAAACGACCTTAGAATGAGTCAGAATGGAGGCCAATTCAGAAGATTCCCACCATCCTTTCAGATCAATATAATAACCCGATTGTGCAGAGTCGGTACCATCAGAATTATGCCTCCACTGATCAACATCTTCTGGACCTCTCATGCTAGTTGGTATTGCTACTATACTTTGAACATCCTCTTCTCCAAAAAGAAGGTTCAGTAAGTCTCTGTCCCACATTGTCGAATCTGTCAAAAATAAGTTTGAAACACATTTGTACATATCAAAACCCAGGCTAATATAACACGGATGACCTAGCTCAGAACCCGCTAACCACCTATCTTCCTAGATCTGTATTTTTGCTACCATTACCCACTCTCCACTCCAGAATTCTTCTCCATGTATAGCTTGGCCTAAACCCTATACTGGCAGTGAGGATATCAACCCTATACTGGCAGTGAGGATATCACCCCGAGGATAGTACCGAGCTTTCGAGACTCTTGCTAGTAAGGATTCTGGGTCACTCAATAATCACCATATTTATTTAGCAAGCATAGCCGTGCTTGTTTAGCAACCATAGTCATGTTGGAGATAATTAAGTGTCTGAAGCCCAAGCCACCTTCCCCTTTTGACCAGCACATTCTTATCCAACTACACTAGTGCATCTTATGATGTCCGTCCTTGCTCCCCCAATAGAAAGAACACAGTTTATTCTCTATTCTCTCACATGTATCCCTGAGTGACCTAAAATAGCTCATGATATATGTAGGAATTGATAAAAGGACATGAATTGATAAAAGGACCAACTTGATCAGTGTCTTCTGACCTGCTCTGGCCAGAAATTGGTCTTTTCAATTCCTCATCTTTTGAGATTATTAGATTTTCAATAGAAGATAAAATTAGCCTCTTCGATCTACCCACCTGTGTAGAAAATCCCAAGCATGTATATGTATCCTCTCCTCTTTATATACCCAGTATAGTGATGAGCGCAAGAAATGATCATTTTATCACCTAATTTTTAGGTCATTTCGACCTATTTTTGAGTCTTTTTAAGTCATTTTATGCCACTCTTAGGTCCATTGCCTAGAATGGCTTTACCTTTTGTCTTTATGTCTTTTGGAGGAGAATTTTGTAGGGACCCAAGGATCAAGTGAGAAGAGGCGAGCGTTGGAAGAGTCAGGCTGAGAGATACCAGCCAGAACCAAGCTGCACTCGTCAAATGTCAATATTCGCACGTGACAACGTCTCTCCTGTAGGAATACGCTGATCAGTGGTCCCCTTGACAGACGGTGTGAGGACTTCATCCAAATTTTTCTCAAACCAGACAGTGCCCTCCGCCCCCCGAGCGGTGTTCAATGAGAATAGAGGTGAGCTTTCCATGAAGAACCTACCAAACAGTAGAATCGCCCACCGGACGACGCCCATACTATCGACTGAAGTTCGCACCCGCTGGCCAGCGCCCAAAATCCAGAATCGCTGGCAAGCTCACCGGACGATGCCACTTGTATCGGACGAGATTTTTGCCAATTTTCCAAGGAGAAATATATATTTTGAGGGCTTTTTTGATATTTTCACCTTATTTTAGGTTTGAGGGGGAGACTTCTCTATAAATACCCCCCCTCAACCTCTCATTTTGTAAGCCTTGACATAAGAACTTAAACTTAGGGTTTTTAAGTAGTTAGAGGAGGAGCTCAATGAGCAAGGATTGGATGCCGGGAGAGGATCGAGCAGCTCATCACCTCAATTGAGAATTCTCTATCCCTTTTTTTTATTTCCACTCTTGTGACATTGTCCCTTTTAATGCATTATCTTTTTAATTAATTGATGATGTGTGAGTATTTTCCTTTTGCATCGGGTGCCTTAGTCCTCCCAAAATGCTTAGTTTTGAATGGCCTTAACCTTTAGAGCATGTAGCGGTTAGTGGGAATAATGTGTTGGGTAACAGACCTCTGTTAGAACCTAGGGGCGAGTAGTACTAGTAATAACTTAGAGTCCTTCCCAATTAATTGTAGCATGGCCCGAAGTACTCAGCCGTAAAAGAGAGCGTGAAAAAGTCTAACCTCTAGACTATACATTACCCAATGGACTTAGCCGTGAAAATGGACTTTCCTAAGAATGGTAGTGTGTAGTTGGCCCAAGGGTGGTGAATTAATGAGTGAGGTTTAGGAGGGCAAGAGTAGTAGTCTCGACTACCTAGGTGAGGTTGATAACTTACCAACATTGGGTGTGAGTGATGTTCTCGTCAGGACCCCCTAGTACCTTCTTTGTGGCGTGAAGGACTTAGCTGTGAAGCATCATGCCTTAATTTACCTAGGCCTACCACGGCCATAAAATCCCAAGATAGACCAAGCATGTAGGGATGTACAAAGGACACCTAGCCCAATTTCTTTTAAATTATCTCTATACCCTTTCAAGTTAATCTTTGTCATTGCTTGTTTCACCTAAACTATTCATAAAATACTAATCAACCTAATCTTAATTGCATCCCACTTAGGATATCTTGAACCCACTCCTTGTGGTTCGACATTATACATGTACTCCCTATTATTGCAAGGTGGACCCAAAAATCTACTCTTGATATAGCACACAATCACATGTATCCCTGGGTAACCTGAAATCGCTCATATTATGGCTGAAAAATACCGAGCTCTTTTGGATAATGACCTTTTGCCCCGAAGCTCGAGAATAGACATATAGCAAGGATAAAACATATCTACGCTCTTTTTCTATTGCCCTTGCAAAGAGTAGCGAGTCATTTGTAAAAAATAGGTGACTTACAGCTGGTGCCCCCAAGCCACCTTCAGACCATAAATCCGGTGTGAAACTTTTGCTTGCCGAATCAGAGCTACCGATCCTTCCATATATGTTAGGAATTAATATTGGGAAAGAGGATCCCCCTACCGTAGACCCATCTCCGGCGTGAAAAACTCTCCCACCTAGCCATTAACCTGTACTGTATATCTCACTCTACGGACACATCTCATGACCAAATTAGTAAAAGAAAACTGAAAACCCAATGATAATAACATATTCTCCAGAAAGTACCATTTTATCCTATAATATGCATTCATCATGTCCAATTTTAAAGTACATTAACCCATCCTACCCATCGTCTTTTTTTCGATAATGATATGATTCAAAAGCGACGATAGCATTGTCCATTATAAGCCTACCCGGAACAACGCCCCCTAATTTTTATGTATAATTTCATGCAAAAACTCTTTCCACCTATTCATGATAGCTTTAGTAATAATCTTCATAACAACTTTACATAGGCTAATAAGGAAAAAATCAGCACAAGTATCAAGGCGCTTTATCTTAGGTTTAAGAGCAATGCTCGTATCATTCATATAAGAGGGATCCGCCTCTTTATTAAGCACAGATAGAGTAGAATGGGTTACTGATGGTCCAACAATATTATGATGGTTCTGAAAGAAGAGGAGAGGAATGCCATCTGGGCCCGGAGCCTTAGTTGGGAACATCTAAAAAAGAGCTGCATGAATCTCCTCCTTCGTATATGGTAATCCCATCCTATAGTTCATCTCGTAAGTGACCGACAGCTCTACCAAATCTGTCACTTATATAACTTCCACATTAACCTCCGAGGTAAACAATTCAAATAAAAAACCAAAAAGGTCGCTCCAAACCTGACCATCCTTGCACTATTGTTTTACTCGTGTTCTCTGACTCTTTAATCTAATTCAGCACCCCACAATTTCGTGCTTTCTAGTGGAAAATTTTGGTGATACGATCCCCATCCCGAAGCCAATCTACCTGTGACCGCTGGGCCCACAAAGCTTCATCCTTGAAAGAAGTTCCTCTTATTTCTTGTACAGCTTTGCTAATCTCCCTTTTCATTCTGCATTCAGTGGGTAATCTTGGAGCGCCCTAATCTTCTTTTACAACTCCCTTTTTTGCCTTTGAACGTTTTCAAATATAGATTTATTCAAAGTTGATAAATGTTGTGCACAAGTTGCCAACTTTGATGGCAAATCCCCATCGGTTCCAAAGCTCTTACCCACCTGGATTTCCTGCTCAATGTCCTCATTCCTCTCCCACATCCATTCAAACATCGAAACATCACTTAATAGGTCTTGCCTCATCAACCTGAATCTGGCGCACCAAGGGGGAGTGGTGCAAACCCAGTCTTGGCCTTACATCCACCCAGTTGCATGGATAAAGGGCGAGCCATTCCATTATTGCAAAAACTCTATCCAACTTGCATTCAATATGGCACTCGTCCTTCTATCCATTTGTCCAAGTGTAGTGTAGTCCTCCTTGTCTTACTTCTGAAAAACTGCAAAACTAAATAGCCTCCCGAAACTCGAACATCCTTCTCTGAGGGATAAGGTTTCCTCCTCACTTAACGGCTATGACCAGATTTTATTGAAGTCTCCCCCACAAAACCAAGGAGTAGAAGACCTCTCCTTTAATTGTCACAATAGAGACAAATACAGATGTTTATCTGTCGCGTTTGGCCAGTTGTAAAAACCTATGAACCTTCATTTAAAAGACTCTGTAACCTCGATGTCAATGTGATGCAATGAGTAGCAAAATAAATCAATGTTCATACCCCAATGCCATAAAAGGATGAGTCCACCACTACACACTCTACCTAATCCCCGGCAAGAAATAAAATCTCTGCACTCGTAGCCCAAATTCCATTTTAAAAATACTACTTCCGTATCTTTCAGTCTAGTTTCAAATATAAAAAAAGGAGCTGGGGATTGCAGGACCTGACCAACCTGCTAAGCTGACAAACTGCCGTCGGTTTCCCCAAACTGTGACAGTTCTACCAAACCGTATTCATAGCTCCTTACAGGGCTGTCTTACAGCCTCCGCTTGATATGAGGTGGTAACCTGAGCATCCATAGTAATGCAGAAGTGCTTACTAGCATAAACACTCGAAGCAGACACCACCAACCATTTCCCAAAACCATCCTCCTCCATAACCATGCAAGTGTCCAAATAAGATAAAACCCTTGCCCATCTTACCAAGAGTGGTAGTCTCGGCACCTAGGTGAGGTTGACAACTTACCAACATTGGGTTTGAGTGACGTTCTCGCCGGGATCCCCTAATACCTTCCTTGTGGCGTGATGGACTTAGCCATGAAGAGCCAAGCCTTAGTTCACCTAGGCCTACCACGGACATAAAAGCCTGGAGAGATCAAGCACGTAGGGATGTACGATGGGTACTTAGCCTAATTTTCTTTAAATTGTCTTTATACCCCTTCCATTTAATCTTTGTCATTGCTTGCTTCACCTAAAATATTTTATAAAATACCAGTCAACCTAATCTTAATTACAACTCACTCGGGATATCTTCAAACTGCTCCTTCTATTTTGACATTACACTCATACTCACTATTATTGCAAGGTGGACCTAAAAATTCATTCTTCAATTGGTGCCATTGCCGGAGAGCGGCATCCCCTAAGGCATCTTTATGATTCGTAAAATAATTAGGATAATTTTAATTCTTTTTAGTTAAGTATTTCTCTTATTTCCCCAGGGACTCTTGTCATTGTATGCCACGAACTCGGTCATCGGGTTCTCATTTGGACCAAGAAGGGCTTGATCGAGACATTGGAGAAATTGAGATAACTTTGAGGAAGGAACAAAGAAGGAGAAGAGAAATGAATTTTGAAGCTAATCATGATGGAGCCCAAGCTAAAGGTTGTCCGCAAGTTGCGGTGGAGGACGAGGACATCCCTTTCATGGATTTTTCTCGCTTGATACTCGATGGAATGACATCTGAAGTATTATGCCTAGACGTAGACTCCATCAACTATACAATTCCATTTGGAGTCTTCAACGCTCTCACCAACTCTTTACAATTTGGCAGATAAGCCAAGGAAGACCCAAGATACCATCTTTCTAGGTTCTTGGCAATCTGCGATACCTTCAAAATCTAAAGGATGTCAGATGACGCAATCAAACTCTGTCTCTTCACTTTGACCTTGCATAGTAAAGTAAGGTTGTGGTATACAAGCTTGAGTGACTCGAGAATCACTACTTAGAGGGAAGTGGCAAACGCGTTCTTATGCAAGTACATCCAACCCACCAAAAGGAACAAAATCATACAGGAGATCAACATATTCAAGCAATACACAGACAAAACCTTGGAAGAAGCTTATGAGTGATTTAAGGACCTCAAGAGATTGTGCCCAGTTAAGAACATGATAGAAGATCATCTTCTATAAGCCTTCTTCTTTGGGCTCACTGCCATCACAAAGGCGACTCTCGATGCTGCAGCTGATATGTCATTCTCACGAAAAGCACGAAGAGAAGCCATTCTCATATTGGAAGAAATTGCTTCCTTTACTGCCTCTTTCTCAGGTGAGCGTGATCTCCATCCCTCTAGACCCCAATTAGGAGCACAAAATTTGGACTTGTGATTCAATTGCAAGCACAAGTGGCAGTGTTAGAAATGCGTTGGGATGAAGATAAACACAATTCAAGGAAAGTCGCACTCGTCTGAGTAATATGCGAGGATTGTGGTAAAGAAGGACATGATGCTAAGGATTATCACGAGAGTGAGAATCCATTCGAGCAAGTACACTTTGTCTGGTGGGAGCAGAATTATAACTACTAAAATACCAGAGGATTCAATTCTTACAAGACAGGATTGCACAACCACCCGAACTCTTCCTATTTATGAGATACCAATCCCTTGGCGATAGTATCAGATCAAGGGCCACCTTTCTAGTCTTACTCATAGGGACATCAGGCGCTAGCACCCTGAGGGTGCCTCTATGATCAAGTGGAGCATATGGAAAGTAAGGCTCAACGATGGGATTTAATGCTCGACAAAATGGAGGAGATGATTAAAAGTCAAAAGAAGATGATGGTGAGCTTTGGTAGATGATTAAAAGTCAAAAGAAGATGATGGTGAGCTTTGGTCAACAAGGATCTCGAATGGCAAACCTGGAGAGAATAGTTCAAGGACAAGCTCAGGCTTGGGCTAGAAAAAAGAAATGAAACTGGACAGCAAAGACTTCTACCAGGACCTGCAAGTACTCTAGTACATGCCATAAAAGATATACCATGAGAGGAATACACAATGATCGTAAATGAAGAACGAAATCTACAAGAAAGTGCCAATGAAGTAAATCACAATCGGAGAGACCCTGGAGGGATCATGATTTTGGTAGGAGTAAAGAAAGAGTTGGCACAAAAGGCTGTCATAGACGTAGGATCTTTAGTGAATGCTATGTCACTATCCGTGTGAAAGAAATTGGAATCACACCGGCTGATCCCATCTCAAAGCCAGTTACGAATGGCAAATGGGTCGGTGTCAGTCCCCGTGGAAAAGTTGAAAAGGTGGACAATTTTGGTTAAGGGGATCGAAGTACAAGCTGATTTTGAAATTATACAATATCCTGAAGGGATGGAAAATGTTCTAATATTAGGACGGCCATTATTGATAACAACCCATTCTTCAATCGATGTAAAGGATCGTGCTTTGGATCTCAAGTTCAGAAGCCATTGGATACGCATAATTGCGGAAGAAAATGGGCTGATATCCAGCATAGAGCAAGAGGGAGATGACTGGTCCAAAAACCCCGATTGCAATCAAGTGCACCTCTAATCAAAGCACGGCAAAAGGATAAAGATGTTGAAAAATCAAAGCACGACAAAAGATTAAAGATGTTGAATAATCAAAGCACGGCCAAACAAATCAAAGATGTTGAAATTTTTTGGATTGCGAAGATGTTGATTTTATTGGTAAAAGAAACCTGTGATTTATACGTGTGACATTATTTGGTGCCAGAAAAATGTTTCCCCAATATTTTGTTTTTGCCAGTCAATGCCCCCCGAGGGAAAACTGTGACCACTGTTTGTTGTCTTTTATCCAAGTTTAAAAACAAAACATTGATGGTCTAGAGGCAAAATACAAAATTTTTAATTTAGAGTTGAAGGGTTCAAATCTTATTACGTGCATTTTTTGAAATAATGTAACGTAGACTTGATGATTTATTGTTGTAGACATAATTGATGCATATAAATAAATAATCTGTGTAGTGCGAGTTATTAAAATATTTGATGATTTCTATTATGAAAAAAGAGATAATTACTGAGAAGACCTCGGGGTTAGTCAAATATACTCTGAGGACTATATAATTTTTCTACTAATTACTGAGCCCCTGTAGTTTGATTATTATTATATATTCTGATCCCTAGTTGATGTCAGCATTTTTTTTCTTCCTTTTTTGTCATAGAAATGACTTTTATGCCCTTACAAACAAAATAAAAAAGACATCTTCTTCTTTAAAATATCTCGCTGAGAACACTAGAAAAGCGTCCCGCCGACGAGCCCTGCAACGAAGTCAGAGAGGAGCGCCACCAACTGGAGGAGGTGGGCCAGCGGTTGAGGCACTGGAGAGGCAGCTTGATGACGGGTCCAGCAGCGGTAATCCATTACCCCCTCTCCTACCGACGCCAACAACCGTACCGGCGATGCGCCTGGCCACATCGTGACCCCCGATGCACACCGCGGCTGCTCACGGTACTCGACTCACACCCCCAGTAAGTCGCGAGTACCTCCCAGGCTTCTCCCTTCCCCACTACTTGGCTAAAGCCACGGGAGATCCTCCATCGGCAACAGAACTTCCCCCGCTTGGGGAATTTCTTAATCGAGATGAGGTTCCATCAACAACACTAATTCGAGGAAGATGAGGATTCCCAAACCCTAACCTCTCATATCCGACCGGCAAAATTACAAGGAGAAGAAGCCGAAGAAAGTTGCCTCCAACTACCATTGAATTCCCTATTGATTGAATTGCTTGAATTTGGTTCTGCATGTTGAAGCTTATTAAGTTTGTTTGTTCTTGCTTGGTGAGATGAACATATGTGGAACCCAGTTTGTTGTTGCTTGTGGAGATGAACAGATGCTTTTGGAACCCAGGAACATAGGTCGATGGTGGGTGATGGGTTTTAATTGGGAAAAGATGAAGAAGGGAACTAATTTTTGGGGAAGATGATGGGTTTTGGTGATTGGTTTTAAAATGGGGCACATGATGGGTGAAACAAATTTGGGACCAAAATAATTTTTTTCTATTGGGTGGTGGGTTGAAGATGAAGTTTTTTTTGGATTTAAGGGTATATCTGTCATTTCCTAGACAAAAAATCAAAAAAAAGACTCATGACGTTAGCGAGGGACCCGAAAGTATAATAATAATCAAACTACAGGGGCTCATTAATTAGTAGGAAAACTATAAGGTCCTCATAATCTATTTCACCATACCCTAGAGTTGTGTATGTAATTATCTCAAAAAGTTAACGTGAAACTTATGATGACCCATTTCATCTTTTCCTAAAGTTTTTAGTGCAACGGATGTTTATTCAAAATTTGAAATGGGCCATAAAAATAGAGTAGTCAAACGTTATTTAGCTAACGACATAAGGCGTTCACAATTTGACATAGGCTGAGGCTTGAATCCCTGACAAGTATATTCATAGTGTAAAAATTTACCTTTCAAAAAAATTAAAAAATAGAGTATCATTTAGAAAAAATGGCAATGACAATGGATTCCGGATGTCGTCCAAAAGATCACATTGAAAAATGTATAACATCATAATTAATTATATAGTTGTTTCTATCATAAAAATTTCAGTCTCGTTAAAACATATTTTGGCATTTGCACACACAAAACACTAACTTATCCTCTTTCAAAGATGTCTACAAAAACTACTGTACTCCACCCTCAGTGATGTCATGGAGGTGACCTATTGGGATGTAGCCTCTCACTTGGGTTCGCTAAGTGGTGAACTCCCAGGTCGCCTCATGGAGGAGAACGTGTATGGCTTTCTCTTTCTAAACTTTCTCTCTCTTAGAGCTCTCTATCTAGATCTAGAGTTTTATCACCCTCATTCTATCTCCGTTGTCCCATCCTTCCTCCTCCTTCTCTCATCATCTCTTCTACCAGTACCTATTTCCTTCGTTCGACCTCGTCGTCCCTCCTTAAGGTCAAAGCTCCCATCATCGGTTCAACCTTCTCCTTCCAACTCTGCCTCGCCGGCTGACCTCGCCTCACCGGTTCGTCACTGCCAGTCACCCCACCACTACTTGCATCACTCACAAGTTAGTCTACCATCAGTCGCCTCTCAGACAGTATAGCGAGCCTTACTTCTGGTGTTTCTGGGCGGAGCTAGGTTGAGGGCTGGAGGGGTTGGTTGACCACCCCTCCGGCTCCTTTTCTGTTTTATTTTGCTTGTTTTCGTTCTGTTGCAACTATACTACTCTGTTGTGTATTTTGCAGCATTTTCCTTTCTTGCCCAGGCCCCACTTGTTGGGTGTTCTTGTTTGGGCAGTATTTTTGTTGCTTCTTTTTTTCTGTAGTAGTTTTGTTCTTTTGCCTGAATTTGCCTTGGCTCGATCTGAGATCCGTACTATTGTCGCAGTTGGTAAAACTTGTCTCGGTTGAACTCATTCAACATTTGCTCTCATTTGTGTGCATCTTGTATGTATGCAAATGTCCATATGGTGGTGTCGATGACGTTACCTTGTAATTTTTAAACCAGAGCTTATCTCGTCATACCTTTGCTTCGGTCGTTAGCTTGCATACCTTCTCGACCAACCTTCGCTCCCACCCCAGTCTCTGTTCCACTTTTTCTATTGTGGTTTGGTTTTATTTTTTTGTTCGGTGCTACTAATATTTGTCTATGTATTTCTCTTTCTCGAATTGTCACTCGTTTATCTTAATATAGGTTATGCGCCACCTTTTAAAAAAAAAGGTCGCCTCCTATTTTCAATTTTTGTTTTATAAAACTACTCATTTAAAAAAAGGTAGTATGTACCTATGTTGGGGATTTTGTTAATTTCTTGGGTAAATTAGTCTCAGCCTCTGCTGTTTGGTATATTTAAGATTCACCCTCCTGTATTCTGGTAATCGATTAAAAACCTCCCATAATTTGACAAAATTATACCCTGGGACCCCTGAAGTCAGAATCGGAATTTTTCTCCAACGAAAACCCATATGAAATGACACTAATACCCCTCTCGCTTAAAAATTAAAAAAAAACTCATTCATCATCTTTTTGTTCATCGACCCCACCTCTCCTCCAACCTTCAAACTCTTAACTCTCCTTCACACAAAGACCACACAAAAAAAAAACTGAATCTGGTAGCGAGCACACAAAGACAACTTTGAAGCCACCACTCCTTTTCCTCTCTTCTTCTTCTTCTTCCCTAATTCCTTCCTTCTTCCAGCTACCACTTGGATTTTTAAGACCAGGGGGACGGAGGGAAATCAAAGAAAATCACGTCGAGAGAGACCAACCGCTTCATCCCAGGGATTAGATAAGCCGGAGCTCCACCAAAAACCTATTCCTAATCAACTTTTTTGAAATAATTAAAAGGAACGATTAAAATTGGAAAAATGAACCCACTTTTGTAAAATCCCTCGTTTGTAAAATCCCTCGTTAGGGTTTCAACAAATCCCTCTTTTTTAAAATTAAAATTGTTTCCTCTGCTTGTTCGGTCCTAGAGAATTCGGGTAATTTAGGAAATCGCCGTCCTTGGATTCTTGTTCCCCGCTTGGTCGCATCTTTTTTTAATCGATTGATTTTGTTTTATTTTTTATTTTGATCTTGATATTCTAGGATTGTGTTTAATTAATTAGTGTTCTTGGTGTTCTTGTTAGATAATGTGGTAATATTCTGTTGTATTTTCTGGGATTTTTTTATATATTTGGTGTTCATGTTTAAAGGTTGAAGAAGAAAGATAGAATTTTTTTAAGTGGGAAGAGCACTTGTGTCATTTCATGTGGGCTTTTGCCGGAGAAAAACTCTGATACTGGCTTCAGGAGCCTCAGAGTATAATTTTGCCAAACTATGGGAAGTTTTTAATCGATTTCCGGAATACAGGAGGGCGAGCGTGAAATATACCAAATACCAGGGGCCTGAAAGTAATTTACCCAAATAACACAATACAAAAAAAATTCTCAAATTTTTGTCACTAAAAGTATGCATATGAGAAACATCTATTAACAAAAGACAAAAAAAAATCATAATGTACTTGATCAAAAATACATCAAATCATATAGTATGAGTAAATTTTTCAAAAAACAATTTAAGCAGTACACGTCAGCAAAACATGAGAGTAATAAAGATGACTTGGCAATCCGAATGGAAACTAGCTTGCAAAAATTAACATGGGTTATATATTTGTTAAAATTTGTGAATATGAAGTACCTATATTGTCATCATAGACTAAACAAAACCGATTCTAAAAAAAAAAGACTAAACAAAACTACATATTACTTATTTAAAAATGCGACAACGAGAAGTCAACTTTTGCTTGGGAGCTATTTCTCCGTGAATTCTAGATCTCGGATCCGACTAGTGCCAAGTCTTTTTGGTTTTTGTTGTTGTTGTTGAGGAAAAGTCTCCTTGGGTGTTTGATTGAGTATTTTTCTTAAGGAGGTTGAAAATGCTGATAATATTCTGATTGGGGTTTTGGGAAAAAAATTTCTCTGTCTGGGATTGAGTACAAAAATGTTCAAAATAGAACGGTAAAAAATGCTCTAGTTCTAGCATTTTTGGATTTTCATCCAAAAGAATGAGCTGAGTGAGAAAGGTGGAGCCGGGAAAAAAAATCTACATAAAAACACATAATTGCTCTTTTTTGAAATCAAACTAAAGACCTCGGATTTATTATAGAGCATTCTAACTAACTGAGCTACGAAAGCTTATTGATTTATGGCTTTGTAATAAATAATATATATTATATAAGTACGGAATCCACCTTTATTATTTATGTAATACATTATTTATTTCATAAATACGTACTTATGTAATATATTATTTATTTCATAAATACGTACTTATGAAATACATTTATGTAATACATATTCATGTAATACGTATTTATGTAATACATTATTTATTTTATAAATACATATTTATATAATACATTATTTATATTTCATAAGTATGTAATACATTATTTATTTCATAAATACGTATTTATGTAATATATTATTTATTTCATAAATACAAATTTATGTAATAAAATAATCTATTACATAAATGCACATTTATGAAGTAAATAATATCTTGCATAAATACACATTTATGAAGTAAATAATGTATTAACTAAATACGTATTTATAAAATAAATAATGTATTACATAAATATGTATTTATGAAATAGATTATTTTATTACATAAATACGTATTTATGCAATAGATAATGTATTACATAAATGTATATTTATGAAATAAATAATGTATTACATAAATACGTATTTATCAAATAAATAATGTATTACATAAATAATAATGGTGAATTCCGTATTTATATAATATATATTATTTATTACAAAGCTATAAATCAATAAGCTCTCATAGCTCGGTTGGTTAGAATGTTCTCTAATAAATCCGAGGTCTTTATTTCGATTCCAAACTAGAGTAATTGTGTGTTTTTATGTAGATTTTTTTCCCTGGCTCTACCTTTCTCACTCGGCTCAAACAGTTAATTTTTTCTTGGATGAAAACCCAAAAACGCTAGAACTAGAGCATTTTTGTCCAAAATTGCTAGCGTTTTAATGCACACAAAATAGCTCTATTTTGAACTTTTTTGTGCTCAATCCCAGATAAGAAAAACTTTTCTCCAGTACTCCAATTAAAATATTGTAACATTTTCAACCCCAAGAAAATTACTCTCTTTGATTAGCTATTATTGTCTCTTTCGTTTTCTATTTCACATCACCATTTCACATCAAGGGACCCAGACACCGGTACAAAATATGGTTCAATGTATTTTCGCTGTGGAATTTTTGGTTGGTTGGTTAATTGATTCTGAAGGTACACCCACCCTAGTAACTTTTTTTTGGGAGGTCCAACCCTAGTGACTTCGGTGTTCTCGTGTACTCAGACTTCCTGGCTAAATTCTTAATATATTGTGTGTAGACTTGGCCATGAATTGAATCCAATTCGTGATTCGATTCGTAAAAAATTTGATTCGATTCGACAATAATTCAATTCGTCAAAAAATTTGATTCGAATTCGTCATAATAAGAATTGAATACGGTTCAAGTTTTTTGTAATTCGTCAAACCAGCGAATTCAATTCGAATTTGTTTTGAGAATTCGATTCGAGTTGAATTCCTATCAAATTCGATTCGAGTTGAATTTGTATCGAATTCGATTCGAATTCATAAAAAATTCAAAAAAGGGAGGGGGGTTTGAATTTCGCTGACATCAGTGCTTGCATCAGCGTTAGGGGCAAATTACCTTTTTTTACCATTTTTCTGTTACCGCTTTTTTACTGTTTGTACTTTTAATTTGGTACATTAAGTGCAAGTCCAATCTTTAGTTTATTTCTTTTTTTCAAAAAATGTTAAACACTAATTCTTAATTTTTTTAATATTTGAATCAAAAATCAAAATTTTTGAATTTTCCAAAAAATTTCAAAAAAATTTCAAAAAAATTTCAAAAATATTACAAAATATTCAAAATATCCGAAAAAAATTAGAGGTTTTAGAATTTTTTAATTAAGTATTTAAATTATAGAATTAATTCGAATTCGATTATAATTTGAATTCGATTCGAATTCGATTATAATTTGAATTCGATTCGAATTTGAAAATTCATAATTTGTATTCGATTCGTCTTTTGAAGAATTGAATATGGTTTAATGTTTTGATAAATTCGAATTTGAATAAATTCGATTCGAATTTAAATAAATTCGATTCGAATTCGTCAAAATTCGAACCGTGGTCAGGTCTAATTGTGTGTCGTTTTTCACTTTAAAAAAACTATGAAGGTACTAAATATTGTTTGCTGAATTTGTAGGTATGGTGGAAGATCAACCAAGTATTTAATTAGTGACACTTATTTTTTTTAAATATTTCGAATGAAGAATTTAATTTTGAAAAAAACCACATCTCTCTATTATTACATTCGAAGAAATACTTCTAAAGATATTGTAGATAAATGCATCTCAACATCTATCATTTTATAAATCTGATAGCAACATGATGATGACTATTTGCAAGACTCTAACCTCTACGCTACCAACGATTACTTTGAAGGATCAAATAAAAATATCATCCGAAGTGTAATTTTCAGGTTTAAAAAATAAATATTTTTATAAAATTGTGGATGTTTATTACAAAACAAAGGAAAAAAGAATGAAAAAACAACATAAACCCCTAAATCTAACCTCCTAAATCACATTTTGAATAGACAAGAGGGGGCATCCTCTGACCAATAGGTCAACAAAGCACTCAAAATACATACCCGCTAACTTCGAGCTGACCTACAGGTCGGGCAGTCAAGAGGGATGATCACCAGCCGACAGGCCAGTTAACTGTTAGCCTACCAAACTAATCTTGTCCTGGTCCACAGGCTAGGAAGTCAAGAGAGACAGACACGAGCCAACAAGCCAGTGATCCGCCCGCCTAACTCCCAACCTCAAGATGACCCAACATGGGCATGCATGAATACACACCCACTAAGCCACACACAAACACGTATATGGTTGCAACCGCCATCTTTTGTAAAAAACTTACTCCCATAAAACCCATTGGGACAAAACTAACAACAGGAAAATGAGCACCAAAATGACGTTAATACTGCCAAATTCTATAAGAACAAAAACATGAAAAAAAAATTAAAAAAACCAAAGCACCCTCTGCTTGAGCACCAAGACCTTGTGTCATCCCTATGAAAATGAGAAGTAAGGAAGCGAAGATAGGTCGCGACATATATGTCATGTCAAAATTTTTGGTGCAGACCAACACCAGCCCTCCACTTGCAGCTTAGATAGAGCATCAGTAGCAGTAGCAGTATTACTTTTCGAAAATATATGTGATAACCAAAACTCAATCTCTTATAAATTAGCCTACAATCGCAGCCATATATTCCAATATCTCCATAGAACACTCTCCCGATTGTCCTGAAAAATAGTAAAAATATAAGGTGAATCTGTTTCAAGCCATAGCTGTCTCCAGCCCCTGCTGAAAGCCACCTCCACCGCAATTAGGGCTGGCACTAACTCTACCTCGAAAGCATGGCATACCCCTTACGTCTGCATGAAACAACCATGCACAAAGCCTCTTAAATTTCTGACATTTGTATTGCACTTTCCCCCACACAATTTTTGAGAAAGGACATTCCTGAAATATATGGTCTATTATCTCCTCTATCTGTAGACATAGGACACAAATGGATGGTCCAATAAATCCCTTTAGCATTCCATTCAAAAAAAATAAATCCCCTTAGCAAAAGCTAAACCCGGTGACCCGCGCACACTGCCATTTATATTGCACTTTCCCCCATACAATTTTTGAGAAAGAAAATTCCCGAAATATATGGTCTATTATCTCCTCTATCTGTAAACATAGGACACAAATGGATGGTCCAATAAATCCCCTTAGTAGTAGTCTAGCATAGATAGGCGCTCTAGAACCGCACGTCATGCAGTACATGAACGCCATAGGGGAATATAAAGCTCACAGATCCACTTCCCCATCGAATAGCCGAGAGAGAGGGCCTCAAATACTGAAACACTGCCTTCGATCTAACAACACATACATTTGATTTAGACCAGATTATGGTATCACTATTCACTGGTCCTACTCGATTCCAAAGCATGTCTGCCACTAAAAAGGGATATGCCTCATAAAAGACCCTAATAATCTTCCAACGCCCATTAAACGAGTAGTCTCTAACTTGTTGCTGAAAATGCCGTGTGGATGCTCTGGTATAGAAATACGATCGACAATAATATAAGTGAGCCAATTGTCCAGCCAAAGCCGAATGAATGAATTCTCTCCCATAAATTGGACAGCTGAATCTTGCAGATCATGATAGTAAGCAGTAAATCCCCGCCATATCGAGGATAATAGAGAAGGCCACAAGTCACCCGCCCCTGGTCTTAAAAAATGAGCTATAAAATCTGATAATATCTAGTCGGATGAAAAGAAATATTCAAGGACAGCTAATACAAAATGCTGCATTCATAGTGATCAGTGACCAAAGACCAAGACCACCCTCGTCATTTGGCACACATCAATGCTTGCAGGCCACCTGACAGGAACCTTGCTTTTGCGTGTCCCCTGGCCATATAAAACTGGGAATATAACTGCTTTAACAAAGCAATTGGCTACTTATAAACCATCTGTTGTAATTAAATGACAATTAATACAAAAGAAGCCCAAGGTAAGAAGGCCCAAATTGAGAAGGCTCAAGGTTGGAGGGAAACCAATCCCACATTGAAAAATGACACAAACATTTTTAAGTATATAAGGAATAACTCCAAGCTAGTGTGACATTTAATGTTCCACCTGGAGTGCTATCCAAGTCTGGTTGCGAGAATGGGGTGAAACACCATCCGAGCACGCGCGCGTGCGCACACGCACACGCACGCACATATGTGCGCATGGCGCTTAAGACGCATTGGGCACTTTAGGCGCACTTTGCCCCATCGAAAGTGCCCGAAAGTAGTCTGCCATACTCAAAAAGGATGTGTGCAGGCTGCCTGTTGTCTGAAAGGATGTGTCTCCTCGAAAGTGCAGGCTATCACACTCGTGCCACCTCGGAATTGCCTGCTTAGAACTCTCCGCAGCCTATAAATTGGTCTCTCCCCCTCATTTGTAAATCATCCCAAACACTCATTGCATAATCATTCACTAGCAATAGTTATTCTCCACTCTCTCTCAACAAAAGTTCTGAGTATCTCAAATGTTCGCCGAGGCTTTAAGATTTGTTGTGCTACGAACTTGAAGTGCGAAGTTGTTGTATCTTGGGGACGATTGCCATAGCTCGTAAGTACTGAATACGGGGCAATCTCGTCTTACAGAGAAAGAGTTAAACTCTTGCCTCGACTTAAGATCCTAATCAAGTAGACTATTATCCGGTAACAACAATCGTAAGACGAGATATTGTGTACTTGAAGATGGCATCATCAAGCTCTGCTCTAGCACCAGTCCCGACGATCCCAAGAACTGTCCACGCCGAAAGATCGGCAAAGTTCAATGGTACCGAGTACAAGAGGTGACAACAGAAGATGTTGTTCTACCTGACAATGCTCAACCTGGTCCGATTCCTGAAGGAAGAGGCTTCGAAGGTGGCAGAGAATGAGGCTGATCAACAGAAGATCAATGCACTGGATGCTTGGAGTCATAGTAACTTCCTGTGTCCTAACTACATCCTGAATGGATTGGATGACACCCTCTACAATGCCTATGCGGTAACTACGACTGCAAAAGAATTGTGGGATTCTTTGGAGAAGAAGTATAAGATGGAAGATGCCGGGTTGAAGAAATTCATTGTCGAAAGATGGTGGATTCAAAGAAGGTCATAGATCAAGTGCAAGAGTTGCAACTAATTCTGCATGAGATCCACACCGAAAGGATGCACCTAAGTGAGTCTTTCTAAGTAGCGGGAATGATTAAGAAGCTACCACCCCTGTGGAAGGACTTCAAGAACTACCTCAAGCATAAGAGGAAGGACATGGGCCTTGAAAACTTGATTGTGAGACTAAGGATTAAGGAAGACAATTGAAAGTCTAAAGTCAAGAACAACAAAACCAACTCTGAAGCCATGATACACCTCGCTGAAGGAGCTACCGGTAAGAAGAGGAAGAAGTCCGGCAACAAGCAGGAGAAGCAAGAGCTAAAGAAGAAGAAGGCCAAGAAAATCAAGGGTAATTACTTCAACTGCGACAAGCCTGGTCACATGGCAAAGGATTGTCGTCTACCAAAGAAGGACAATCGTGAGAAAGCTAATCTGGCTGAGGACCTGTCTAAGTTGGACCTATCCACCGTGGTGTTTGAAGCCAATTTGGTGGATAATCCAAGAGAGTGGTTCATCGACACATGGGCAACCTGACACATCTGCTCAGACAAGAAAATATTCTTGACCTATGTCCCGATCACTGGACCTCAGTTGTTTATGGATAACTGTGCAACTTCCAAAGTAGTCGAATTAGGTAATGTGGTCGTGAAGCTGACCTTAGACAAAGAGCTGACCCTCAAGGATATGCTGCATGTCCCAGACATCCGCAAGAATCTGGTATCCTACTCTCTGTTAAGCAAAGCTGGGCTGAAGCTAGTTTTTGAGACTGATAAGTTTGTATTGACCAAAGCTGGTACATTTTTAGGAAAGGATTACCTAGATGGGGGACTCTTTAAATTGGATGTAACAACTGTATAACATGCCTTTAAGGACCAGCTTAAAGTTATTAATTCTTCTTACTTGGCTGAGTGTTCTAACTTATGGCATGATAGATTAGAACACGTAAATTTAAACTTACCAATTTCATGTCATGATAGATTAGGACACGTAAATTTAAGAAAGTTGGTAAGTTTAAATTTATTGCCTAAAATGGAGTTTAACCCAAACGATAAATGTGAAATATGTGTTGAGGCAAAAATAGCCAAAGCACCTTTCTATTCAGTGGAAAGAAGTACAATAGCTTTCAAATTAATTCATACCAACATTTGTGATATGAAACACGTGCAAACTAAAGGTGAGAAAAAGTATTTCATCATATTTATTGATGATTGCACAAGATACTGCTACATATATCTTTTGAGAGGAAAGGACGAAGCTCTTGAAGCCTTCAAAAGATATAAGAATAAGGTTGAAAATCAACTTAGCAATAAAATTAAAATGATTCGAAGTGATAGAGGGAGAGAATATGTAGCTCCGTTTGATAAATTCTGCCAACAAAGTGGTATTATTCATCAGATAACTGCTCCATACTCACCTCAATCAAATGGCATAGCTGAACGTAAGAATCGAACTCTCAAGAAGATGATGAATACCATGTTGATTAGCTCGAGCTTATCCCAGAATATGTGGGGGGAACCTGTGCTCTCAGCTAACCACATTCTAAATAAATTGCTACACAAGAAAAGGGACAAAACTCCATATGAACTATGGAAAGGGAGAAGTTGTGCTATCAGCTAACCACATCCTATTGTAAGAAAGGATTTGTCTCCTCAGAAGTGCAGGCTGCCACACTCGTGCCCCCTCGGAATTGCCTGCCTCCAACTCTCCGCAGCCTATAAATAGGCCTCTCGTCCTCATTTGTAAATCATCTGGAACAGTCATTGCATAAGCATTCATTAGCAATAGTTGTTCTCCTCTCTCTCTCAAGAAAAGTTCAGAGTATCTCAAAGGTTCGCCGAGGCTTTAAGATTCGTTGTGCTACGAACTTGAAGTGCGAAGTCGTTGTATCTTGGGGAGGATAGCCATAACCCGTAAGCACTAAATACGGGGCAATCTCATCTTACAGAAAAAGAGTTAAACTCTTACCTCGACTTAAGATCCTAATCAAGTACACCATCCTTCCGTAACAACACCATCATCATCGTATGAACAAAATACCCCTGAATAACAGTTTCAACCAAGCATAGCCTCCCTGCCATCGACAAAGTGGCCCCTTCCACCTAGCAAACTTAGACACAATGGCATCCGTAATTCCATGCAAATAAAGCTTTCGCGGAGGAACCTCAAACAACGTAACACCCGGATATTCAAAAGGAAGGGAGCCCTCAATCATCCCTAAGATGGACCTCAATCTGACCCTGCGGAACATCATAATTCTTGTCCCAAAATAAACTTTAGATTTTTTAAGGTTAAAATGTTGTATCGACCATTGAGCATAGTCTCTCAAGATTGACGTGATGAATCTACAGTTTGTCAAAATAGCCCTGCAGAAAACATCCACATCATCGGCATAGAGCATGTGAGACGGGAAGGAAATATCTACGCCTGCATATGAGGGTGCCAGCACTCTTGTAGACGCTGCCGCCTGCAACATTCTGCTAAGACCATTCTCAGTCACACAGAACAAAAGAGAAGACAATAGATTCCCTTTCCTAACGCCCCGTGAACATTCGAAGTACCCCACTAAAAAACAAATAAGTTTCCATGTTGTTGTTAGAAAGAACATTTTATTATGGGAAAAATACTCACACATCCCTAAGTATTGGTATAACTTATTGACAAGTCCAAACTTTAGTAACTTAGTCCCTATATTTTCAAATATCGAATTATTAGTCCCTCAAACTAATTTCAAATTTAAGTTGCCACCTTACAAGACAAAAATACTCCTCCCTCACTTAGTGACTCTAAAAATGGCCATAAAATACTAACTCCCCCCTCAATAAATAAAACCCCTCATGCACCCATCAACATAAAAAAATGTAAGTCTGTTTCCACCCCTCATCTAACTCGATCGATAATTTCTAAACTCAAAAATTATAATTTTCCCCCCATATTCCAACGAGACAATCTAAGAAGGTAAGAGCCCCAAGCTACTTTAGGCTCTCAAAAATAGCGAAGAACAATGAGGCAAGTGCTGGAAGTCGTCAGCGACGACACTGAAAATTACTGATTTAATAGAATATGAATGGTTGATTTTGGCTTTTCAATGAGCAAAGCATACCCCTTCAACTCTCTCCTCCATTTTCTCTCTGGAAATGGCGATTGAGTGATATTTTTTCTGTAAAAATAAAAAAATCCAAAAAAACTCAATGTTTTCAAAACCGACCGGAAGGCGACCCGAATTTTTAAAATTTACTGGTTCACCCAGTCCAACTGGTCGGGCAGTCAATCAGACCAGTACTTCTATTTTTATATTAATATTATTAAATAAAATTTTATAAATTTAATTTAGCATAAAAAATGATAGAATATCAAATAACTTCAAATATTTACCAACTTTGTTATACAATTTATCTAAATAAGGTCTTCAACCATCAATTTAATAAATCTACAAGTACAAGAAGATGATTATACAACTTTTCTTGTTTGACATATTACTCGAATTTGTTTGACTTATTTGACATATTATCGAGAATTGTTAAAAAGATAAGTTTCTAAAAGTGATGTACACGCTCCCAACGTGGAAGTGAATATTTTGTTTCTAAATTAAATTTGATAAAATAGAAAAATAAAAACTAATTTTTCTTATCCGGGTGAACAGGGTCACCCGGAAGTACCTGATTGGGCAGTTTGACCAGATTCTGATCAGTCGAACCATTTTTTGGGTTTTATGCAAAAATTGACTCGGATTTAGTCCCGGATAGTAGTCCGACCAGTCGGACCACTGGTCGGACCGTGGTATTGAAAATATTGAAAAAAAAATTCCCCCTTGAAGGTGGAACTTTCCTTTCTTACTCTTCCCTTGTCCTCCTCTTCACTTTCTTTTTCTTAGATTTTTTTTCTTTTTTCTCTCTGGTTAGAACTAGATCTGTTCTGGTGGAGTGGATCTCGCCTTTTCCATGTCATTTTTCCAGCATCCTCAGTCCTCCGGTCCAAGGTTAAAGTTCATCGGTCACCTTCATTGGCCTTGGTATTCTTGGTTCCAGGTTTTATCACCGCAGCTCACCATCGAGCATAGGTTCATCTGCTCTGCCATCCCCTGTCGTCCTTAGGTCTCTGCCAGCCTTCGCCTCCTCTGCCCCTTACCGCCTTAGCTTTTTTAGGCCGGACCTCCTCTTTGGCATTCCTGAGAGCTTCGCTGGTGGTTCCAGGAGGTTGGTCACCATCGACCGCCCCCAGATGGTCTTCTTACTGTTCTGGGTAGTAGTCTTTGTCTATTTCTTGTCTTTTATGTCAGTTATTTTCTTCTAATATTGGTTGTTATGTTGTTTCCTTTTATCTTTATGCTCGTATGTCATTTGTATTGTGGCTTTGTTAGGCATAGTTGTGGCTTTTGCTTGGATTGGGCTATGTCTAATCTGACATACGTGTGGATTTTGATATCTTTTCTGTGGTTGCAGGTGGAGAAACTTGTCTTGGTCGAACTCGTTCGACCTTGGCTCTCATTTTCGTGCATCTCGTATGCATTCAAATATCCAAGAGGTTGCGTCCACGACATTACCTTATAGTTTTAGCTTGCCTCATAGATCTCCACATTGGTCGTTGGCTCTCATAGCCTCTCGACCACCCTATGCTTTTACCTGTGCCATCTTGTGGTCTACAGATTGATCTTCGTTTTCTATTTAGTATTTCTGTTACTTGTCTATATATTTTCTATTCATGTCTTGTAATCTGGTTCTGTAATATTAGGCTTCACGCTATTTTTTCAAAAAATTATAATATATTTTATATCTAGACTAAGATTATTGCATGAATTTCTTGACATAGTCGATGTATATATGTTCTTGAGTTTTTCTATATAGCATATTTCCCTTTGTTCCATGTGCAATGGAAAATGAAATATCTCTAGATCGAAGATCATTTGTTAAATGCTAGATTGGTTTTTTTTTAACCGTAGAAATCGATATGAAGATGTGACGTGGTTTACTTTTGAGCTTTAAGGTCAGCTTGACAATAATGATGTTCTCTAAACCTACCAAGATAATTTGCGTTTTTAGTAAGTGGGCTTAGTATTTTTTATGGTCATTTTGGAGTCACCAGGTGCGGTAGGGGTAAAGAGTCCCCCTATAATTAGGGTTCCCCTCCTCTTGAGTCTCTTTTCCCCTAGAATTAGGGTTTTCTCTTGTACATATCTTGGTTGAAAACATTGAAACGTTGGTTGTGATTTCCTGGTTTAGGTCTTTGGGTTCGGTCCCAGGTCTCTTCTTATTGGTTTTTTCGGGTAGATTTTTTAGGATTGTGGAGGGAGTATGGAGGTTAGTGAGGCCTCGGGCGGGGGTTGTCGTCGGGCTAAGGATGATGGGTTTGGGCCAGGGGGAAGAGGGTCCTTTGGAGGGATTGGTGGAGGTCGGATGATGTGATACCCCGAAAATGATATGTTATGTCTGAAAGCCTTAAGTGATTTGATTGGTACTATCCATACCAAGAAGGTGCACCTTATTTTTTGGAACACATCTTGAGAGAACTAAAAGGTTAAACACATTTGATGGGGAGTAGGATTAGGGTGTGTGACTATTGGGTATGGAGCCTGAGTACGAGTGAAGTATTCAGGTGGCTCGAGTGAAAAGCCGTGAGGATGGTCTGAGAGTTGATCGATTGAGTTCGGAGTCCGGGGATGCTCGGAGAATCAATCGAGTCAAGAGTTGAGTGAAGACGTTGATGACATCTGAGGGTCATATGACTCGAGTGAAAAGACTTGGGTTAATCAGGGTAACGATCGAGTCGAGAAGCGAAGGTGAGAAGGCAAGACGGTTGAAGAGCTGCAGCAGGCCTGGCACCCGTCGGGTGGGCTGGTACCCACCAAGGACCAGCCATGTGAAGGCTGGCACCTGCCAAAGAGCTGGCGCCAGCCAGCCCCAACACCTGTCCGAATTTTGGCGCCCGCCAGACAGCCCAAAAAGTTGATATTTTAGTAGACCAAAATGCCCCTCCCGACTCTAAATAGTTTTCTAGGTTATAGGCACTATAAATACCCATTGTTAGCCTCCAAAAAGGATTGGCAAAGAGTTACCCACTTCTCCAAAGAGAAAGAAAAAAGAGGGAGAAAGGAGAAATGCTCTCCAAGTGAAGGAGAGGCCAAATGCCCACTCCTCCAAGTGAAGGAGGAGAAGGAGAAGAAGAAGTGTGCCCCAAAGGTACCCAACCCAAGTGAAGGGTTGCCTCCGAGTGAAGGAGAAGATGGAAGACCCGAGTGAAGGGTTGCCTTCAAGTGAAGAAGGAGAAGAAAAAATACCCGAGTGAAGGGCTGCCTCCGAGTGAAGGAGGTGGTGCTCTCCGAGTGAAGGAGAGTTGTCCGAAGAGTGGGTAGAGCCCACGCCTAGAATTTTGTTAAGAGTGAGAGCTCCCAAGAGTGTAGGTAGCCTATGATGAGAAGAGGAGGAGAGAGTGAGCCGAGTAAAGGCATCCATTGTTGTGAGAGCGAGTGAAGCTCGAGCGTGATATAGTGGAATCTCCCCTGGCTTGGAAGTCCCCAGATATAGATCGTTGTAGATCGAACTGGGTAACCAAATTTTTGTGTCCCTCCTTGTACTTTTTTTATGCTTTGTGTGTTGTGCTTCTCGTGGTTATCGTGGTTTGCTCGTATGTACTTTCCGTTGCGTTGCTTGGGTCCACGGAAAGTGGGTAATTTTTCCAACAGTGACCATCTGAGAAGTTTTTGGAATGCGTGCGAGTGAGGACAAAGCACGGTAGAAAAGACCTGTGTTGGTATGTGGAGACAGTCGGTCGAATCACGGGGCATTACATTTGCTATCTTAGCAAAAGCGATTCTGGGATTGTTCTGTGTTTTGTGTTCTGGATTGTTCTGACTGGAGCGATGAGGATGTCGAGTATTTAAGGAGGTGATGTGAGCAAGCCTACGGATGCACCAACTATCAAGCTTGTAGACTCGAAGCAAGTTCAAGTTCCAATTGGGCCAATGACAAGAGCAAGAGCTAGGAAGTTGCAATCTAATTTCAATGGACTAATGCATGAAGTTTGGGCTCAAGCAAGTTCGTGGAGGACCAAGGACGTCCAAGAAACCCAAGGGAGGCCCATGCACGTTTTGGAGGCTGAATGGAAAGCTTGACATGCACGAAAGCTTCTAGATGCATGCGCACATGGAGAATCAAGAAGAATCAGCCTATTTAGGCGATGCATCTAATTGTTTTGGACGTGCAACTAGTAGCTATTCTATTAGATATTATTTGCTTATATTATTCCTTGTTTAGTTGCATAAGTTCGGCCAGAATCTCCTTAGAATAGGAAAGAGAGTTTTGGCCAGCCTTTGAATTCCTTTTAAGGAGTTAGCTTGTTTAGGAATATTTTGGTACTTTGGGAGCCTATATAAAGAGGACTCCTAGCAATAAAACGTACACACACAATTCGGAAATACTTAGCATTGGCTAATTGAGAGTTTTGATACTCGTTTGTTCTTGCTTAGGCTGGTGAGTCGTCTTGGCTAGAATTTATCCTTCACTTATCAAGCGGATATTCCCTCCCCGCTTGTGGCGTGATACGTCCTTAGGTCAAGGTTCAGAAGCCCTTGCAGCGGGTTGAGGTACCAATTCGTGCCTTAGTTCGTGTAAGTTCTTGTGAGTTGTGATCTGTTCCATTCTAAAGTAACAAACGGTCCGAGTTGTGAATCTTTTCCGCGGAGATTCATATCAGTTGGTATCAGAGCTTAGCTTGTTACTTTAGTTCATTATCCTTGTTATTTTTGTTCTTGTTGGTTCGTTTTTGTTGCTTGTTATTTTTTTTGTTCTTGTTGGTTCGTTTTCTCTCCTCGCTGTTTGAGAGAAAAGAGAGGAAAACAAACGAGTGAAGCAAGAAAAGAAAGAAAAGAAAAGAAAGAAAAAAAAAAGAAAAGAAAAGAAAAAAAAAGGGAAAGAAAAGAAAAAGAAAAAAGGAAGCCGCAAGCTAAAGAGGAAGCAAGCTAAATTGGAAGTCTCAAGCTAAAGAGGAAGCAAATCCGAGGGAAGCTAGCAAACTAAGGAGGCGCAACAGCTGATCAAGAAAGGGGACGAGCAAGACTAAAAGAAAGACCAAAGAGGAACTTTAACATTCTGTTTGTTAAAGCGTGGAGCTCAAGCAAGGCCGTTCTAGCCTTAGTAAGAACATACAAGTATCACGAGAGGAAAAAGGCAAGAGTGTGCGAGTACCTTAGAGAGAAAAGCCAAATATTTGAGTGCAAAACACGAGTGAACTTGAGTGCACCATACATTGAGAGTATACACGTAAGGGAGTGAGCTTGTGAGGCCATATTTTTTTTACTAACCAATTTTTCTTGCAGCAAACATGTCGCATGAAGGTCAAACTATGGAAAACATAGACCTTAAGTTATTAGTGGATGCCTTGGCCGGGAAGCTCGAGCGGATGGTGCAAGCTCAGATGGAGCCTTTGCAACTACGCGTGGATGCCGTGGAGAATTCTCGTGACAACCCCCAAACGCGAGGCGAACTCCAAAGGCGTAGGAGAGGAGTACCTATTGGAGAATCAAGCGGAGCTGATTCTGAGTCGGAAGAAGGCGTAGGCTCTACAAGGAGTCTTAGGAGAGCAAGAACAAACCGTCCACCTAGGGAGGCAAGGCCAAGGAGAGACGACAACATAGGAAGTATCAAACTGAAGATACCTTCCTTTGCTGGTCGTTCTGACCCGGAGGCATACTTAGAGTGGGAGAAGAAGATTGAGTTTGTGTTTGATTGCCACAATAGCTCCGAAGAAAAGAAGGTAAAACTTGCCATCACCGAATTCACTGATTATGCTATAACTTGGTGGGATCAACTTGTGACTAGCAGGAGGAGAAATAGAGAACGCCCTATAGCTACTTGGGAAGACATGAAAGTGGTGATGAGGAAGAGATTTGTTCCAAGTCATTACTATAGAGAGCTGTATAAGAAGTTACAAGGAATGAGGCAAGGAAGTTTGAGTGTGGAGGAGTATTTCAAACAGATGGAGATGGCCATGATAAGAGCTGATATAGATGAAGATAGAGAAGTTACAATGGCAAGGTTCTTGAATGGACTCAATCCTGAAATTCAAGACAAAGTTGAGTTGCAACACTATGTGGAGTTGGAGGACATGGTGCATATGGCAACGAAAATTGAGAAGCAACTCAAGAGAGGAGAGGGGAGAACAAAAGCTACATCGAATTCTACTTGGAAGCCAAACTACCAAAAGAAGTTTGACAAGCCACAAGCAGCCAAAGTAGAGCATAAATCCGAGAGTTCTCAAGCTAATTCTCAAAGGAAAGTGGAAGTCACTCCAGCTAGGAACCGTGACATCAAGTGCTTTAAGTGTCAAGGAAGAGGGCACATCTCAAGTCAATGCCCTAACAAGCAAGCAATGGTGATCAAGGAGAGTGGAGAGATTGAAACTGAAGAAGAGGATTCGGAGCATGAAAGCATGCCTTCTTTGGAGGATGTATCCGAGGAAGAGTACCAAGCTGCTGAGAGGCTTACTCTTGTGTCTAGAAGAGCATTGAATGTGCAAATAAAAGAAGAAAATGATGTGGCTCAAAGAGAAAATATTTTTCACACAAGGTGCTATGTCAAAGACAAGGTGTGTAGTGTCATCATAGATGGAGGAAGTTGTGCTAATGTTGCAAGCACTACTATGGTGGAGAAGTTAGGGTTACTCACGGGAAAACACCCTAAGCCTTACAAACTACAATGGCTGAATGATAGTGGAGAAGTACGAGTGATGAAGCAAGTATTGGTAGCATTCTGCATTGGCAACTATGAGGATGAAGTGTTGTGTGATGTTGTACCAATGCAAGCTGGTCACCTATTGTTAGGAAGGCCGTGGCAGTTTGATAGGAAAGTGCATCATGATGGCTACACCAACAAGTATTCACTAATACTTAAGAAGAGAGTAATCACCTTGGCACCCTTGTCACCATCACAAGTTTGTGAAGATCAACGTCAGTTGCAAAAAGAAAGTGATGAGCAAAGAGAACGTGACAAGAAGAAAAAGAATGAGAGGAGAGAAGAAGCTGAAAAAAAGATAAGAAAAATGGCCAATGGAGAGGAAAAGATTGAGAAAACAAAAGAAGCCGGAAAAACAGAAATTAAAACGGCCAAAGAGAGAAAAACCGAGAGTTGGAAAAAGAGTTACTATGTGGGAACAAATGATATTAAGCAAGCATGCTTTGAAAAGAAGCCTATGATCTTACTTCGGTATAGAGAGGCACTTTTAAACACTAACGAGCTTGAACCACATGTACCTAGTACGGTTGTGTCTCTTTTGCAGGATTACAAGGATGTCTTTCCCGACGAGCTACCACCTGGTTTGCCACCTATTCGTGGGATTGAACATCAAATAGACTTTGTCCCGGGAGCTACCATACCTAACCGTCCCGCATATAGAAGCAATCCTGAAGAGACAAAGGAGCCTGAGAAGCAAGTCAACGAGCTGTTGGAGAAAGGGTACGTAAGAGAGAGCATGAGTCCATGTGCTGTTCCAGTCCTACTTGTGCCCAAGAAGGATAAAACATGGAGAATGTGTGTTGATTGCCGAGCAGTCAACAACATAACGGTAAAATATCGTCACCCTATCCCTCGTTTAGATGACATGTTAGATGAGTTGCATGGTTCTTGCATGTTTTCTAAGATTGATTTGAAGAGTGGTTATCATCAAATTAGGATGAAAGAAGGAGATGAGTGGAAGACTGCTTTCAAAACTAAGTATGGGTTGTATGAGTGGATGGTCATGCCATTTGGTTTGTCCAACGCACCTAGCACGTTTATGCGACTCATGAATCATGTTCTACGTCCATTCATTGGTAAATTTGTAGTTGTTTACTTTGATGATATACTCATTTATAACAAGAGCATGGAGGATCATCTAGAACATTTGAAATCTGTCTTAGATGCACTTAGAGAAGAACAATTGTTTGCTAACTTGAAGAAGTGCACCTTTTGTACGGATAAGCTTGTATTCTTGGGTTTTGTTGTTGGAGCTAACGGAATACAGGTTGATGAAGAAAAGATCCGAGCTATCCGTGAATGGCCAAGCCCTACAAGTGTTGCTAATGTTAGGAGCTTTCATGGACTAGCTAGTTTTTATAGGAGATTTGTGAAGGACTTTAGTAGCATAGCCGCACCCATAACTGAAGTCATCAAGAAGAACGTGGGCTTTACTTGGGGAGAAGCTCAAGAGAAGGCTTTCCAACTACTGAAAGGGAAGTTGACTAATGCACCCTTGTTAGCTTTACCTAATTTCTCTAAGACTTTTGAAATAGAGTGTGATGCTTCTGGTGTAGGAATTGGAGCTGTCCTTATGCAAGAAGGAAGACCTATTGCATACTTTAGTGAGAAACTAAGTGGTGCAACCTTGAATTACCCGACCTATGACAAGGAGTTGTACGCACTAGTTCGAGCATTGGAGACATGGCAGCATTATTTGTGGCCCAAGGAGTTCGTGATTCACACTGATCATGAGTCACTCAAGCACTTAAAGGGGCAACACAAGCTGAACAAGAGGCATGCACGATGGGTGGAATTCATTGAGACATTTCCTTATGTCATTCGCTACAAGCAAGGTAAGGAAAATGTAGTGGCTGATGCACTATCACGAAGGTACGCCTTGATCTCAACTCTTGATGCTAAACTACTTGGCTTTGAACACATTAAGGAGATGTATGTTGATGATGTTGATTTTGGCGAGTTGTTTAGATCAACTGAAAGAAGTGCGTTTGGTAAGTTCTTTCGTAATGAAGGTTACCTATTTCGTGAAAACAAACTTTGTGTGCCTAATTGTTCGATGCGAGAATTACTAATTCAGGAGGCACATGGAGGTGGCTTAATGGGGCATTTTGGAATTGCAAAGACCTTGGCAATGCTACAAGATCATTTCTTTTGGCCACACATGAAGAGAGACGTTGAGAGAGTTTGTGGTCGTTGCATCACTTGCAAGCAAGCCAAGTCAAAGGTAAAACCCCATGGTTTGTACACCCCACTACCTATACCTAGTGAGCCCTGGATTGATATCTCTATGGATTTTGTGTTAGGCCTACCTAGGACTAAGCGTGGAAGAGATTCAATTTTTGTGGTAGTGGATAGGTTTTCTAAGATGGCACATTTCATTCCATGTCATAAGACTGATGATGCTTCAAATATTGCTGATTTGTTCTTTAGAGAGGTTGTTAGGTTACATGGCATGCCTAGGACAATTATCTCTGATAGAGATGCTAAGTTCCTAAGTTACTTTTGGAAAACCTTGTGGTGCAAGTTAGGTACTAAGTTGTTGTTTTCTACTACTTGTCATCCTCAAACTGATGGTCAAACTGAAGTAGTAAATAGGACTTTGTCTACACTTTTAAGAGCACTCATTAAGCATAACATTAAGACTTGGGAAGAATGTTTGCCTCATGTTGAGTTTGCTTATAATCGTTCTGTCCATTCTGCTACTCAATTCTCACCATTTGAGCTTGTTTATGGATTTAACCCTTTGACTCCATTGGATTTATCACCTCTACCTTCGAGTGAGCATGTTAACTTAGATGGAAAGAAGAAAGCTGAATTTGTCAAGCAGTTACATGAGAAAGCTAGAATGAACATCGAGAAGCGCACGGAGCACTATGCAAGGCAAGCAAACAAAGGAAGGCACAAGGTTGTCTTTGAGCCGGGCGATTGGGTTTGGCTACATATGAGGAAGGAGCGTTTTCCTGTCCAAAGACGTTCAAAGTTGCTACCACGGGGAGATGGTCCATTCCAAGTGCTAGAACGCATTAATGATAATGCCTACAAGCTAGACCTTCCGGGTGAGTATAGTGTAAGTGCTTCGTTTAATGTGGCTGACTTGAGTCCGTTTGATGTAGGTGATGATTTGAGGACAAATCCTTTTCAAGAGGAGGGGACTGATGTGAGCAAGCCTACGGATGCACCAACTATCAAGCTTGTAGACTCGAAGCAAGTTCAAGTTCCAATTGGGCCAATGACAAGAGCAAGAGCTAGGAAGTTGCAATCTGATTTCAATGGACTAATGCATGAAGTTTGGGCTCAAGCAAGTTCGTGGAGGACCAAGGACGTCCAAGAAACCCAAGGGAGGCCCATGCACGTTTTGGAGGCTGAATGGGAAGCTTGACATGCACGAAAGCTTCTAGATGCATGCGCACATGGAGAATCAAGAAGAATCAGCCTATTTAGGCCATGCATCTAATTGTTTTGGACGTGCAACTAGTAGCTATTCTATTAGATATTATTTGCTTATATTATTCCTTGTTTAGTTGCATAAGTTCGGCCAGAATCTCCTTAGAATAGGAAAGAGAGTTTTGGCCAGCCTTTGAATTCCTTTTAAGGAGTTAGCTTGTTTAGGAATATTTTGGTACTTTGGGAGCCTATATAAAGAGGACTCCTAGCAATAAAACGTACACACACAATTCGGAAATACTTAGCATTGGCTAATTGAGAGTTTTGATACTCGTTTGTTCTTGCTTAGGCTGGTGAGTCGTCTTGGCTAGAATTTATCCTTCACTTATCAAGCGGATATTCCCTCCCCGCTTGTGGCGTGATACGTCCTTAGGTCAAGGTTCAGAAGCCCTTGCAGCGGGTTGAGGTACCAATTCGTGCCTTAGTTCGTGTAAGTTCTTGTGAGTTGTGATCTGTTCCATTCTAAAGTAACAAACGGTCCGAGTTGTGAATCTTTTCCGCGGAGATTCATATCAGGAGGGATGTTTGTGATACCCCGAAAATGATATGTTTTGTCTGAAAGTCTTAAGTGATTTGTTGGTACTATCCATACCAACAAGGTGCACATTTTTTCTGGTACACTTCTTGAGAGAATTCCAAGGTTAAATGCGTTTGACCGGGAGTAGGATCAGGATGGGTGACCTTCTGGGAAATTTTTGGAATGCGTGCGAGTGAGGACAAAGCACGATAGAAAGGACCCATGTTAGTATGTAGACACAATCGATCGGATCACGGAACATTCCAGATCATTAGGGTGGAAAGTGGAAATAACCGTCTGCACGCTGAAGATAGTGACGGTTATGGGGGAAATCATGCGGACGAAACTGTGTGTCAACCGGTTCATCATGGGCATATGACAACAGATGAGGATGAAATCATTGATCTTCTTTGCGATCTGGACATAGCAAATTCTGATGATCAGGTTCTATCTCATCTATCAATCAATTCTAAGGCCTTCATGTCGGTGATAACGAATGCATGAAAACCACGGAGAGGGTTCGATGTCATGAAAATAGCAAAGAATCGGTTCCTGTTTCAGTTCAAGTCCAGGCGTGACATGGATAGGGTTTTGCAAGAGCAGTTGTGGCACTTTGATCGTAATGTTATAATTCTGAGCCCTATCGCTGCAAATGTTCAAGCTTCTATGGTAAACCTATTTGTTGTTTCTTTCTGGATAAGAGTGTATAACCTTCCACTAGGAAATGGTCACAGCTAGGGCTATTGGGCAACTCATTGGAACATTTATTGAATGGGATGGTTCCCACTCTTATCGTGGCAAGTTCATGCACATCCGGGTCAAAGTGGATGTCCGAAGCTCTCTTCCCCGACGAAAATGGTTCAGTTTCCACGTGGGTACGGTGGTATCGGTTCATAAGTACGAGAAGTTACAGTCTTTTTGTTATGGATGTGGGCGGTTAGGTAATCTGGAAAAGGACTGCGAGCTTGGTGATGATGATGACCAGCGTCCTGTTTCAGCGAACAATTATGGAAGCTGGAAGGCGTCCCCTCCGAAGCCTAAGAGATATTCAGATCAGCGCTGGGCGATCTCGCCCACTGTTCGCCCTTGGCGCACAAACTCGCAATGTGCTGGAAATGATTCCGAATCCCAGTGTTCGGAGAGCCAGCCGGTTCATGTAACTTGTCAAATGAAATTTATCGGCCCAATATTTGCACAAATTTTACTTTGTGTTTTGTGCGACGTGTAAGTATAATAAATAGTCCACGAGTATAGTATATAAATTGACAAAACAATGATAGTTTAATTTCTGGATAGTGTAATGTAAAATTTTACTTTTTCATAAAAATTACTTTCATCCGGATGAAGCTGGAAAGAAGCTATTGACTCGACACGACTGAAAGCTACCAACAGAGAGAGAAGAACCCAATGCAGTTTGCTAGGGGTGAACATAACTACACTTTTGATAAACAAAATTATCCTCGTGCATTTCTTATATAATTGATCGGCTTTATATCGACGTATGGCCCATTTTAATTGGATTTGGATTCAGAGGGAACTCCATAAAAATCATCCCTATAGTATAGACTAAATTTGGACCTTTAGATCGATTAAAATTAAAAAATCTAAGATCTAACGGTCCAAATCTTTTAGAGAGTATTTTGGTGTTTCAACCCAAAAATTGCTAGCTGGATTTCCTTCCTCTCCCTTCCGTAATTTCCTCTCCCATTATTCCAGCAAAAAAAATTTCCTTTCCCAATTCCCGTAATCGAATCTCTTGCAAGGAAATTGCCAGCGACTGTCCTTCATCTTCATCTCCTTCCCCCATCTGTTCTTCCCCATACTCTAGTTGAAATAGTCTTCTTCATGAGTTGACTTTGTTATTTTTTTAAGGACGTGTATGCGATTGGTTTTTGATTATTTTTATTTTGGTTTTATTTTTTTTATTCCCATATATTTGTACAGGTTATAACAGGAGTCATTTTCGTCATGAACTTTTTAACGTCCTTGGTTGGAAAGTAAAGTGATATCGATATTCGAATATTTTTGCAGCGGTTTTTTTCCGGTTGTGATATTGGTTTCAAATGTATCGCCGAACAATTTCACTTCCCTATTTTACTTTTGAGAATTCGTTTGTCCTTGGTAGCTCCCTAATTAGACAAAAAAAATTCCATCTCCAGTAACATGAATTTAATCTTTGGGTCCAAAAAATTTGGCATTGATGAATCTACCAATATCATTTTGGTGACGTACCAATATCATATCTCATCAATCATATAAATTTGGCATTGTCGTATACCAATAACATATAAATTGGATACCGTTCTCATCAATCATTCTGAAACAATGTCATATATGTACCAATGTCGTAATATCAATACAGACGATACCAATACCATCTAAAATACCATATAAATGCAATCTCATAGAAGCAATAAACCAATATCATAGAAGAAAAAAACCAATATCTTAGAAGTAGGTAACCAATATCGGAGAAGACAGAAACCAATATCGGATTAGAAGAAAACCAATATCATATATGCAAGTTATTTTCTCAAGGATAGTAAATACATGGGAGGGAGATGGAAAGCCTTTAGTTCAAGGACAATTTTTTTTAAAATTTTGGCAGGGTTAGCCGATTAGGGGTATTTTTGTCACTATGAAAAATATCTGGCTGGAAAAATGACCGAAAAATAAATTTAGGGATTTATCAATTAATTTTGCAAACATAAGCGACTTATCAACATTGGGCTGTCCTGATTAATTAAAACATCAGGACCTATGGCTATTTTACCCTTTTCAACAAAGTAAACATATAAAAAGTGATTGGATACATGCTCGAGTAAAATAACAATTTTATACTTACCCCAACTTCTATCCTCTAAAATCATGCAGTGGTAGCAATTGAAAGCATAAGGAGGACGCTGGGTGCGAATAGCTCGACCTGGCCGGTTGGCGATCCCTGTAATGGAAGGATATTCGGCGAAGCCTGTGACAATGTTGATGCGAGCGTTGTATGTGACTGCACCATTTATGGAAATGGCACCTGCCATATCACCCACCTGTTAGTCCTAATAGTTTTTTTTTGGATGATAGCTAATTTAAGTTCCTTATGAATATCATAATTTAAAAAACCGTGCTATTTATATCCATATCTCAATTATAATTTGATCCTAGAAAGAATTTTAGTTTTAGACCTTTAAAAAATATTTAGTTTTAGCCAACTAGAAAAGTTGTAGCAAGACCCTAATTTTAGTCGAGTGCCAACACAGTCACCGGCCACTCACAGTTTAGTAAAGGATGCTGTTTCCGCTCAATGTTTTTTTTTTCAAATTCACCCCTAAAATTATTAATTTTTTGTAATTGCATCAACTTTTTCATTAGGCTCCAAAAGAAGATGATATTTACCCAACTAAAATTTAGTCAATTCAAAATTTCATACTATTATAACATTGTTAACTTAATTACACTAGACAAAATTTCTGAATTCACCCCTCGACCAACGATGTGAGCTAGTAAAAGAATTGGACTACTTTATTGCATCTGTATCCAATGTTTGAACTGAATTCGAATCTCGAATCTTTCCTGTTAAGATTTGTCCTAAATTATAACTAGGTTCATACTCCATTTCTATTATATAAATATATATATTAGGCTTGCCTTATATAAATAAGAAGACATGCATAGTCTACTCAGAGGTTCATTGGTCTTGGCTTGCTTTACATAGTATACTCAGGGATTTGGGCTCGAGGCATAGCTTCGCCTATGGCTTTATGTATTTTCATATATTATAAGTGATGATCCTCTCTGTCTCGTGGATGTAGGCCTTTCGCCAACGTATATCATGTATCCTCTATCCTCTCATATCTCTACTACTATTTATTATAGATATCTAAACATTAATGTTTTTGATCTGGCTGCCTTAAGATCTCTATTTTTTTATTGAATACTACAAAAGCATGATTCAGCCATGTTAGAATTTGGCTTGACTTGACATAATAGTATAGACACGAAATTTAGACTCGAAACATAGTCTCACATATGACCTATGTATACTTTTTTAAGTAAGAATTTTATAGCTCCATAATTATGTACAAAAATCACCTGAGAGCACTTGCTCTAACTGTATAAAGAATGGGTATGAGTTTTGTTTAGAATGATCAGGGTTCAACTTTATTGTGAAAAAGATTCTATTTAACAAGAACCATATCGGCATAGACAAGAAGTCTAGCGGGAATTACAGACCTAATAGTGCAAATTTAAAATTGGATTAATCAAGCATTAGATACTTATGTATGATTATATTCTCGCATATAATAAATATAGTAATGGTGATCTCGGACACGTGTATATAGATCTTTCGACAAAACCAAATATATTGCGTAACATGTATTTTTCTATATCTCTACTACTATTTATTATGAGTGTTTATATTTCTGCTGCCTAATAAGTCAAGAATTAGTTTATTAAGTTAGCTGATATTTACATTGGGTAAGTTGATAACAGGTGCCTCAAAGGGCTGAGTTTTGCGGGCTCCTTGCCGCCAGAACTAGCCAACCTCTCGCATCTCGAATTCGTGTAAGGACAGGCACACAACATTTTTATCTTTGCACTTTCATGAAGTGTCTCTTACGACGAAACTATCTTACTTTGCAGTGATCTAACTCGCAATTATTTGTCTGGGCCAATTCCCCTACAATGGGCTTCCTTGAAAAATCTGAGTGTCTTGTACGTTATTCATCCATTTGCGTATTTAACATTCTGGCTTTCTTAATATTAAGATTATCACATTACTAGTTGCAATAGTTGTCAAAATCCCCGCAAATATCGACTTAATGGGCATCGTTTGAAGAGATATGTTGAGATTATGACATTGCTTAGTTGCAAGAATAAAAATTGCTTAGTTACATTGATTATTACATTGCTTAGCTTACATTGCTTCAGATTTTAGAATGAATATAGAGATTCCAATAGTTAATGAAAAGTTGTATATATGAACTAATCTATATCGGTCATAAAAATCTTGCAGATCACTCGCTGCCAATCGGTTGACAGGAAATATTCCGAAGGGCTTGAGCAGATTTAGGAGCCTCGCTAACTTGTAGGTCATGTTGGTAACATGCTTTTAATTTCGATTCCTGATTAATGATTTTCTGTTAAATAGTGCAGTTGACAATAAGATGAATTGTGTTTGTTATAAAACGAACGCAAGTTCACATGATACCCCATATATGTTAAGATATATTTGACATGTTAAAATAATCTTAAGTGATTTAATTTATTGTACATATCAATAAGATGTATCTTCATTTCTGGTAAATATCTTGAAAATTTTTCAAGATTATGTGTGCTTGACCGAAGAAATTTCAAGATGAGTGACCTCCTGATAAATTTCTTAGTGTGCGTATTAGTGAGGACAAAATACTCTAGAAAAATCTCGTGTTGGTCTATAAAAATAGTCGTTCAGACCATGAGACATTACACATACATATTTTGTTGTCAACGCATTTTAAATTATGTTCTTTTATGTGATTGTTCTATTAACTAAAAGATTTGTTGATTTTTGGAAACATGAAATTCCTCATAGGAGCATTGAGGCTAACCAGTTCAGTGGTACCATCCCTGATGAGCTTGGGTCTATGGTTAACTTAACGAAGTTGTAATTTTCTATTCTTAACTCTCTAAGTTATTTTCTGGCTATCCATCTTTGGTTCAAAATTGTAGTTTCTGTTGATTCTTTTATTGACTTTTTTTTCCTTTTCTGATATTCTCCCAGTATACTTTCCTCTAATCAGTTGGAGGGACCCTTGCCGGAGACGCTTGCGCTTCTAACAAAATTGACAGAATTGTAATACTCTGCTGTATTTTGCTTGTGATTATATATATATATATTCTTTTTGGGGGTAAATAACGAACAAAATTATATTTTCGGTAGAAAAATATTCGTCATTTTTTAATGGTCCTTATGATTATATATATATTTTTTGTAAATATAGAACTAAAATTTTTTTGGGTAGAAAAATGTTCGTGTTTTTGAATGATCTTTGTGATTATATATGCATTTTGATGCATTGCTAAAGTGGTCCTTCATTTAAGATTTTTAAGTCAACTCATGCAAGAGTCCGAGGAAAAGGAAAGATCATTTCTGTGCTGAAATCAATAAGTGGGATCTATATGAAGAAGAAAACAATAGTTGATAAATCATGAACTCTCACATATTATTGAAACCAAAAATAGGCCTCTTGACCCAATTATTTAACATTGAGCTCCGTCAAGTAGTTTCTCATATACATGTGACATGAAACCTATGTCTCACTAGAATTATTTGTGTAGTAAAAAATTGTAAGATTTGAAATTAAAAATTTTAGAGTCAATTTAATTTGTACCAATTTGAAAAACATAGTGAACACTCATTTGTTCCTGTGTTTTTCTTCGTTTTGAGATTTTTCACGTTAATATAGTGTGTTCTCAAATATCCTAACAAGGTCCAACTCTTGTCAGAATGGGAAAAATGAAAGACTTGTTACATGCAAGATATATTATTTTACATTAATTTGTAAAGAAGGCATTGTAGCGTTGCTTAATTATATATTATTGTTTTTCGTTATTTTATAGTCGCGCCAGCGACAATAAACTCAATGGTACCATACCGGAGTTCGTTGGGAATTGGAGCAATCTGCAGAAACTGTAAGATGTTTTCTTATATATTTTGATGAAATCTTCAAGCTTCTAATATTTTGATATTAATCCTTAAAAAATGTTGATATTATATTGTTTTATATAATTGATACTTTTTTTTCTACTTCAACGTAGCGAACTCTACGCTAGTGGACTGGAAGGTCCTGTTCCTCCCGCCATTTTCAAACTAAAGAACTTGGCAGACTTGTAAGTATATATACGATTATCGCACGACAAGCATGCTTGGAGATTTTTGAATAATTGTTTTTGGTTTATACAATCTCTATCTGGAGATCCAATAGTCAACTAATTCAAGTTCGAGTGGCTTAAAATATTTGGAAGGTGGTAAAATTTGCCAACAAGTATTTCACAATTTTTACATTTCCATGGGCTCGAACTAGATATTCAGATTACTACATCGCTAGTTGTAAGTGTGGTAGACTTATTTGTTAGTGTGAAAATTCACTTGGTATCCTCTTGTTTTTAAGTAGTAGCTTCATCTATGAATGGTGTCGTGTGTCATTTGGTTGTAAAACCATTATAGGATTAAAATCAAAGAGATGCAAATTTATTAACAATTAATGAAAGAAGAAAGAAACAATGGAGGTGTCACTTCAACTTGAAATTGGAAACTTTTCATTAAAAAAATGGATAGTATTTAGATATGCCTTTTGGAGTTTATTAGTTTATGACTCCTGAAATATGTCCGTTGAAATACTATAAATAGGAATGATCTCCTTGCCATTTTCTATATCACATTCAATTCATCTCTTCTCCTCTTCTGACATTCTCCACTATATAAAATATTATTGTTGTAGTTCTAGAGATGATATAATATAGCTTGCTACTTAGACTATCAAACTTTTTTTTTAATAAGCAAATTAAAAAAAATGCATAAGATCCAAAACTCACAAAATAACAGTTATCTATCTCATATGCCAATAGTTAGGGAGTTCCAAAAGATATTAGGCATAGTATTTCTCACGAGGCATAGGTACTTGCTTTGAAGTCTTCTTGACCGGGTTCTTTTGCCAATTAACGACGTTACTCCAATATCAGCCAAGTTTGAATCCACAATGTTAGTCTCCCTGTTATGCAAATTAAGCAAGAAACTGTCCCCTTCGCGACTAGCACCCCAGTGACCTACCAAACTCTGGACAGCATCACAATCATCATTGTTGTGAGGTACTTTCCATGGAGCAGCAAAATCTGTAGCATGCTTGTGCCTATTGTTGTCCTCATACGTCACCTCTTTCGTCGCACATTGACCAAATCAAACACTATGTAAACTTCGTCCCGATGATTTAGATGCTCGTTGTTTGATAAATTGTCTCGAACCAAGTTGGGTTATTTGGCTGCTTCTGCCTTTCTTTTATTTGACAGGAGGATAACCGATGCTGACGGGAAAGAATTTCATCTTCCAAACGTGACCAAGAGCATGACAACCTTGTATGTGCCTTGAATTATACTTTCTACACCAATTATATAAGAAATTTGTTTCTCGAAGGAAACTCATTAAGGCATTTCGAAGTTCGATTTTTAATTATTCTGGGATGATTAAGTAAAAGATTCGTGCTCTCTATTGCAAGGATTCTGAGAAGCGTGAATTTAATCGGTCCGATTCCGGAAGAAATCTGGAAGGTGACGAGAATAGTGTAAGTTTTTTATGTATATGTATTTATGTTTCGGATCTTCCCAACTATATTTAGCTATCCTTAGTTATTTAAAAAAAATGTCCATGACATGGGTACTTTGATATTTTTCTGTGATTGATTATTTTAATATTTTTTTAGAAAACGATGTTTAATACTTACACAAAATGATGATACTACATTAAATGTTAGTTGTTAATTGGTCATGTTTAATGTTGAATGGTGATAAAGATAATTAGATTTAGTTAAGAAAATATTTTATCTAAATCCTACGAATGTTAAAAACATATTTACTCCTAAATAGAGGTCGACAGAGGTCGACTCTAGATATTCTTTTTGAAATATTAAATTTAAATTCAAATACTTTCACATAATTAGTTCTAACCGTCATACTATCATTTATTTCAATTTTCTGAGCTTTTGGTAAGTAAATTTTCATTCCATCACAATGTTACTTCATTTTTCTATCGTGCATCAATGCAAGCTTCTTGGAATGTATTACCATTTAATGCAGAGATCTCACCTTCAACAAGTTGGACATCAATCTGCCTAACGCACCTTTGACCAAAAGACTGTAAGGAACTCTACTTGTTAGCAATATCATTTATAGATTATGATGAACATAGATTAATCGTGAAAAGTCATATAATTAATATATTTTCGTTTTATTCTTTTTCAGTTTCCTAAGTGGCAATGATCTATCTGGAGATGTACCGAATCATTTCAGCCAAATAAATACATATGTGTTCGTATCCCTAAACTCAAGAAAATATTGCTGTACATAATCATTTTACTGTTCTTTGATTATATGCCTTTTCTTCTACTGTTTCTTAGTTTTTTTTTCTTCTAGTGTTTCTTAGTTAACAACACATTTTAAGAAATTTCAAAATTGGTTATATAAAGAAAAACATTTGAATTCGTCAATTAAATAATAAATGCAACATTCGGAAACTTTTTGAGATAAATGTTTGTCAACTTGATACTACTCCCCAAAACCAAAAAGAGAATCATATTAATTTAAGAATTTTAATGATTTGATAGTTTCTAAAAATAGAAAAAAGTAAAAGTTGATGATTTTAAAAAAATGACTCGTTAGTTGAAAAGGTTATCAATGGTTACACTTACATTTATGCAGTTCATATATTACATATCATATTTTAATAATATTTAATAAATATTTAAGGTAAAAGTCCATTTAACCACCCTTTGATTTTAACTTTTGATATACTACTACTCCGTGATTTTAATTTATCTAACCAAGTGATAGAAGTTTTCTATGCTTATCAACCAAGTGACATTTGTTTAACCATATTTAGATTAATACTTCTTGTTATTCACGTGTCATGCCAAATCATTAGTGTTGCCATATGGCACATAACCATTGGCTAACTTTTTCCATTCATCAATAGATTTTTGGTCCTCTGTTTATAACTAATCCAGCAAAAATTCCGCCAAAAAAAAACTAATGAAGGAAGAAGATAATGGAAGAGGAGATATTAGTTGCTTCACAGCTCTCATCTTCTCTGTTTTCAACTAATCCAGAAAGAGGGATTTGTACATCTGAGGATTTAATTCATAGCTACCTTAACCTTATCAATGAAGTCGAGGAGTTCATAGACACCTCATAGTCTTCCATGGCGGGGTTTTGTTGACGTCTCTGGGACCACCATGGAAAGGGGTTGCAAGGTCGACTCGGAAGAGGGAGGGATAGAGGCGGCTTGGAAAAAATGGGTAAAAATTTGAAGTCAGGGTTAGAATGACTTGGGTGAAATTTGAGAAAAATTGGTTAATTGATGACGTGTTATGAAACATTAATAATTTTACTAACGTGTGTCATGCTATATGGACAAAAATATTACGTGGCATGACACATAATATGATTTAATTAACTAAAGTTAATAAATGTCACTTGGTTATTAACTAGACAAAACATTTGTCAACTGGTCAGACAAATTGGAACCACGGAGTAGTAGTATGTCAAAAGCTGAAATCACAGTGTACTCAAGTAGATTTTTACCAATATTTAATTTACAAAGTAATTTCTGAAGTTAATTAAGTAATGGATGATTAAACTTATATTATTTATGTTCAGAGTTTTTACTATAATGTATGACATTTGCAAGAAGTAAAACAACAAAACATAAAACGTAAAGTTCCATTTGATTTCTTCTGTATTTCATGTTTACTTTTAGAATTCTGGCTGCATATCCAAATTTGTAGTATGTCAACTCAAAAAGAAAAATTGTAGTATGTTAATAGGATATAAGTTATCATTGAATCTTAAAGTTTATATATATATATATATATATATATTTTTTTTTTTTTTTTTTTTTTTTTGCGGGGAAAATAATTTATTAAGGAAAAGAAAAGAGAGAACAGAAACATGAAAAACCTAAGAGCTACTCCTGCTGATCCCACATCCTGGGCAGTCCAAAGGGGTGGGAACCCCTGATCAACAGACCAGCGGAGAGCTCGAAAACTCTAAGACCTACTCCGCTAAAACCCACAGGTTGGGCAGTCAGAGTGGCGTTCCTAGCCAATAGACTAGGATGTCGCCGCCTATCTACTAACCCAGCTGAATCCACAAGTCGGCAGTATGGGGGTCCAGATATCAAACAGCAGTCCAATAATTGAGAGCCTACAGTCCTAGCCCCGAGATATCCCATACAAGGGATGTCACCCACCCTCCCACCTCGGGGAGAGAAGAAAAGAAAATAAAAAAATGCCCAACTTTAGCTCATGATCACACAAAAAAATTTTCCCTTTATAATCAATGGTCTACATTAATCATCCTTGTATGATGACTCCAGCCAGCTTTAAAATTGTAAAAGTTACAAAACATCCCCAACTTTACCATTGTATGACAAAAAAAATTTAAGAAATGAAATGATTATATTTGCTGACGCATCAAACATGTGGTTTAAAAATAACAAGTTTTGTTGTTTTCACAAAATACTGGACACACAACCATTAATTATTCAAAATTTTAGCAATAATTGGACACGCTCAAAAGTTTATCACAATCTCAATCTGGCTCCTTAAAACCTCAGAATATGTTGTATTTAAATGCTGCGAAAAAAAAATCCTAAGAAAAAAGTATTTAAACTGTAGATTATCCTCCCACGTAGTTTCCTTCAGAATAGGCCTATTAAAACATATATTTTTTAAGGTACCACGACATCTCATTCACCACATCATTTGCTCCTTCAGAATGCAGTGATCTATCCTACAACAATCTTTCTTGGCCATCGAACTGCAAAGATAATCGGTAAGAAATTAATTATTTTTTTCAAGTTGTAAATGTTGGATTGCTGATCTGTCTAGCTAATTACTTTTGCAAAAGATTTAGGAAAATTAACACCTACCGAAGCTCATCTATCAAAGGAAACATGTAAGTTTTCTCTCCTATATCCAATAGGATTTGAATTTAATTAGTTCTTATGTGTCGAATGGTTACAAATTTCAACATCATGCAGGAGTGGACTTCTTCCATGCTCCAACGACGTACCAAGTAGTTGTCCTGAAGGTATGCGTGCCATTCTCATCCACCCGTTATCTAGACTCCTATATAGTTAATTATTCCAATTTCGAGGAAGGTAAAATCTTTGATTTGTGACAAAATTTTGCGAATAAATATTTAACATTACTCCAATTCCAATAATCGTATTATTAGTTAAACTAAAAAAATTATTTACCACTCCGTGTCACCTTTTGGGTTTGACCATGTATATTTCGGTGCAGGAGAACTACATGATTCATTTCATATCAACTGTGGAGGTGAGAGAGTGAATGTAACCAATGAGTATGGAAACCTCCTCTATGATGCTGACCTAGACATCGGGGGCCCCACGAGTAGCTACCTCAATGGTGGAAGACACTGGGGATTTAGTAGCACTGGTAGTTACTTGGATGATAACCTAAACGGCAACATGTTCATATTGAAAAATTCCTCTGCTCTTTTGATGGAGAATGTTGAATTGTATACCGGAGCTCGAAGGTCGCCATTATCGCTCACATACTTCGGATACTGCTTAAGAAATGGGAACTACAACGTTCATCTTCATTTCGCTGAGATACAGTTTACAGAAGTTGGGTACAGGAAAGTGGGAAGGCGATTATTTGATATATACGTTCAGGTATCTTTGTTTTGGTTTATATTTTCGGTATCGGGACACTCACCAACTCGGCTAACTTGGAATGTTTATTGAAGGGAAAACTGGAGAAAAAAGATTTTGATATCAGAAAGGAAGCAAATGGAAGCAGCAAGAGCTACACATTAGATGTAAACAACAGCATAGTTGATGATGGGACTCTGGAAATCCGTTTATACTGGGCTGGAAAAGGGACTAATTGTGTTCCGTCTCGGGGAAACTATGGTCCTATTATTTCTGCTATTTCAGTATGCTCAAGTATGTTTTCCACTATTTTCTTATCATTTGAATGTGACATATACGTCTGTTTGCTTTTCTAGACTTATTATCATTTTTTTTTTATAAATTTTTTTGCAGGCCTTAAAGAACATTGCGAAGGTGAGAAGAACTGACATGCCAATTTCAATGATATTCCTCAGCATATTGTAACAGAGTAACTCATACTCGATGCCTTCTGTTATTATCATTTTTTTCAGATTTAGTGAAATCAAGATCAACACCAGATAAAGTGCCTCAGATAGCGGGAATCGCTGCATCTGTAACATGTGTGATTTTTCTTGTGATGGGTATAGCTTGTTGGAAATATTGCTTCCAAGATCGATACGTAAGGAAAAGAGGTACGAGCTGTGGCTTACTTGATCACTTCTTATGAACATGCCTTTTATTGAACAATATTTGAAACTGGTTATTGGAAATTTGGTTAGATCTTCAAGGACTTGACCTGCAGACTGGAACTTTCACATTGAGGCAGCTTAAAGCAGCAACAAGAAACTTTGATCCCATGAATAAGCTCGGAGAAGGCGGGTTCGGGGCAGTTTATAAGGTAATTGTTTATATATATTTTGTGTGCTATTAAACATTGCAGATTCATATACTTCTGGCTAGCATCCTTAATGTTGAATTTTGAATGAAGGGTGAGTTAACAGATGGTACTTTCATAGCCGTGAAGCAATTATCTTCCAAGTCCAAGCAGGGAAACCGCGAATTCGTGAACGAAATAGGCATGATATCAGGTCTAATCCATCCGAATCTTGTTAAGCTCTATGGATGTTGCATTGAAGGCAACAATTTGCTGCTTGTCTATGAGTATATGGAGAACAATTGCCTAGCTCATTTACTTTTCGGTACTTTTCAAGACATTGAATAAGCTATTTTTACTTCTCCTGTCAGAATAATTATGTTTTCACTGAGCCATATTTTATATTGAACTTTTCATGCTACTTCAGCCAAAAATTCAGAAGAACAGAGCGGACTAACGTTAGATTGGCAAACAAGAGTTAAGATATGTGTTGGAGTAGCGAGAGGCCTAGCTTTTCTCCATGAAGGGTCTACCCTGAGGATTGTCCACAGGGATATCAAGGCAACAAATGTTCTTCTTGATAAGGACATGAATCCAAAAATATCAGATTTCGGACTGGCTAAACTCAATGAAAAAGACAACACTCACATAAGCACACGGGTTGCAGGAACCATGTAAGAAACAAATATGCTGAGCTATTGTACATATTCAACCTCTTTGTTTTAACTTGTTGTTTACTTTGTTTTTCTCTTTAGAGGATATATGGCTCCAGAATATGCACTTTGGGGATATCTAACAGATAAAGCAGATGTTTACTCATTCGGAGTCGTTGCCCTGGAGATTGTAAGTGGAAAAAGCAATTCAACTTACAAGCCAGAAGATGAATTTGTTTGCCTTCTTGATTGGGTAACTTTTCTTGAATATTATCATAAACACCAAAAAAAAAAATTCTTTTCTTTTTTCCTTATTCTCTGCAATTTTTCCAATTGCAGGCATTTGTTTTGCACAAGAAAGGAAACATAATGGAGATCGTGGACTCGCAATTAGGTACTAACTTTGCTGAAAAAGAGGCTGCGAAGATGATCAAAATCGCTCTATCATGCGCCAACGCGTCGCCATACTTGAGGCCGACAATGTCAGAAGTAGTTTGTATGCTTGAAGGCCAATCTGTTGTGAAAGAGCTAGAGTCTGATATTAGCATTTATGATGATGAATTGCAATTTAGGCCACTAAAGGGAAACTTTCAACAACATAAAGATTTCACATCAGGTAGTAGCCAAGCTCCTACCACTTCTTCTACATTTGGTGAGGATCCTACCACTTCATCCACATTTGATCAGGATCTTTATTTAAGTTATGTTTAGTTCTGAAAATTTTAGTTTGTATCTGAGCTTATGTTAATATTTTAATAAACAACTTGGTGTTATGTTATACATGTTGTTTATTTAAGTGTTGCCATTAACATTTAAACTTTAGTAATTGGAGACATTATATTTTGTATGATTATGACATTGAATTTGGTCAAATTTATCTTAGTTCTCCTATTTGCTTGAGGTGCGTGAGATTAATTTGTTGAATCCTAGGCCACGTGCTTTCTAATGGCTAACAATTTTTTGGGAAAAGTCCACTTTCGTACCCTCTGGTATCGACCAAAATCACTTTAGTACCCTGTGGTAAAAAACCGATCAATCGAGTCATACTTATTCCAATTAACATCAAAAAGGGCCTCGGGCAGCTGCCCGGAGCTGCCCGAACCTATCCGAGCGCTGCCCGGGCCACGTGGTGCCACGTCACCAATTTTGATGACGTGGCGCCACGTCACCAGGAGGAGGAGGAGGAGGAGGCGGGGAGGAGGAGGGGGAGGAGGAGGAGAGGAGGAGGGGGACGCGGGGAGGAGGAGGAGAGGAGGAGGGGGAGGAGGAGGCGGGGAGGAGGAGGAGAGGAGGAGGGGGACGCGGGGAGGAGGAGGACGCGGGGAGGAAGGGGACGCGGGGAGGAGGAGGATGCGGGGAGGAAGGGGACGCGGGGAGGAGGAGGACGCGGGGAGGAAGGGGATGCGGGGAGGAGGAGGATGCGGAGGAGGAGGGGGACGTGGGGAGGAGGAGGACGCGGAGAAGGAGGGGGACGCGGGGAGGAGGAGGAGAGGAGGAGGAGGGGGACGCGGAGGAGGAGGAGGCGGAGGAGGAGGAGGAGGACGCGGAGGAGGAGGGGGATGCGGGGAGGAGGAGGACGCGGGGAGGAGGAGGACGCGGAGGAGGAGGGGGACGCGGGGAGGAGGAGGAGAGGAGGAGGAGGAGGGGGACGCGGAGGAGGAGGGGGACGCGGGGAGGAGGAGGAGAGGAGGAGGAGGAGGGGGACGCGGAGGAGGAGGACGCGGAGGAGGAGGAGGAGGAGGACGCGGGGAGGAGGAGGAGGAGGAGGAGGAGGAGGACGCGGGGGGGAGGAGGAGGAGGGGAGGAGGAACGCGGAGGCGGAGGAGGCGGAGGAGGAGGAGGAGGAGGAGGAGGAGGAGGAGGGGAGGAGGAGGAGGAAAATCGGAGGAGGAGGAGAATTGGTGACGTGGTGCCACATCATCAAAATTGGTGACGTGGCTTGCCACGTGGCCCGGGCAGCGCTCGTGTAGGTTCGGGCAGCTCCGGGCAGCTGCCCGAGGCCCTTTTTGATGTTAATTGGAATAAGTATGACTCGATTGATCAGTTTTTTACCACAGGGTACTAAAGTGATTTTGGTCGATACCACAGGGTACTATAGTGGACTTTTCCCCAATTTTTTTGAATGTAAGGTATTTTCCATCCTGCAAACGTATCATTTTAACAACAATTTCTCCAATCAATATAATATTTATAAAAAAACTGAACTGTAATTTCATGGAAACTATTTTTCACTATCATTTCCACAATGATTGAACATTTTGTACAAGTGATCCCAAACAATCGCAAAGAATGACAAAATTTGGAAGAAAGAGAGACGCCACATAAATACAATATTGTAAATCAATGTTCACCATTGCACACCTTTTTCTAGACTCACCAATACCCACCTCTCTCCTTCAATTATTATCCTAGGTAAACCTTTTGTCTACTCCAATTAATTTTATGCATCTTCTTTTCTTAAACGGTTAAAAAATTAAAGAGGGTCGCCTCCACTTTTGGTTAGTTGCTTTGTGCCGTGTTGCACATACCTAAGTATAGGCGACCTGCTAATAGATCATTTTCACTTTTGGTTATTTCATACCATGTGGCATACGTCTAATAAGTCGTCTCTATTTTATTTTTTTTCTAAAACAACTATCCATTTGGAAAATGTGGTGGATTTGTATCCATATTAATTTTTTTCATTTTTTACCCATGATAGAAATAAATCTTTGGTTTACAAACTTTGACAGTCTCTTACTTGCAAACTTCCTTAAAACCAATCTCTAAATGTTTTGAGTATCAGCCAAACCTCCAAAATATGCTAACAGGTCGCCTGTTTTTTTTGGTTGATTACTTTATTCCACGTGGTCCACGCCTAAGTAAAGGCAAATGGTTACTTTATATTTTTTATATATATAACACTATCTATTTCCCTAAATGTGGCAGATTTGTATCTATATTGAAAATTTTAATTTTTGACCCATTTATAAAAAAATCATGGTCTAGAAACTTTGACACTCTCTTACTTGCAATTATTCCTTGAAACCAACCTCTAAATATTTTGAGTATCAACTTAACTTTCAAAATGCAAAGATAAACGATAAAAAACATTTGACGACTAAAAACTGAAATAAATGCCGAACTCTTAACAAAACTAAACTAAATGAAAATACCAAACTAAGAACTCTCCGAACATACGAACACATATACAAATACATGACATCATCAATACACTCGCAACCACAGTACTCTATTTATGTGTACAATTTTATACTGAAGTTTAGCCAAATAAGTTTGGTACTACTTTATCTGTGAGGTCTATGTTCAAAAAGCCACCTGCTGACTGGAAAGCAGGCTGCTCTGTTTCGTCTCCAAAATTTTGCTTTTTCTATGGCAAGATTGGCCATTCCAATCGAATGTGTGAAATCAATGGGATGAAATTGGTGATTTTGAAGGAGATGCCGAGTGCGGACTTGCCTTATGGATTATGGTTGAAGGCTGAGTCTCCCTTCTCCCGCCGGGATCCAATCAGGCCGGTTTCTTCTCCTCCGTCGACGAACAGGCCTATTGAAATCTTCAAGAAGTTGAGTTTGGGTTCAGTAGCTCTTCTGGCCCCATCCCAAAATCGTCTTCAATGTCTGTTTCGGTCTTGAGTGGTTCCTCCCAGGACTTGCCGAATTTCCAACTGCGTTTGACGTCTCCGGAGTCTTCCTTTCCTCCGCCGGCGTCGTTTGTCCATCCTCTTGGAAAATCCCCTTCTGTTGAGAAATCCCCTTCTGACGTTTCCCCTGGCAATTTGCTCTGTTTGGGCAGAGATATTTATTATCTCCCAACTTGCGTCTGATGTAGTCGGCTGGTGCGCGAGAAATAGACAACTGATGTTCAATTCTTTTTTTATCATATGAAGCTTTAAGTGGAAAGATACTCGGACTTACGATCAATTCGTAAGGTCTTGGTCTTTCAATCTAATTAATTCTCTTCATAATTTGTGAATGTCTTTAAACAATAGCATGCCCGCGAAAAAGAAAAAAATGGCAGGCCGCGTTGACTCTTGTCAACGTGGATAACCAGAGTAACGGCCCGCGGGGCCAGTTCCCTTTCTCTCACACGTCCCATTGGCCACTTTCCATTATTTTTCCCTTACCGAATCCTTGTCGGGCTTGGGCTTGTTGATAAAACAAAGAGAAAATTACTCTCAAATTTCTCGGATTTGCTTAAATATACTCAAAAGTTCTACCTGTTTGTAAAATACACGCTCACGACCTTTTTGTTTGATTTTATTATACTTTTGGGTCCCTAAATAAGCATTTTTCTTTTTTTATTGAAATGACAAAAATATCCTTAAAACAAAAACAAAAATAAAAACAATTGCTGACATCATTTCTTCTTCTCCGACGAACAAAAAATGAATCCGGTATCATCATCAACAAGCATCATCTCTTCATCTAATAAATAAAATGGGATGACCAAACCCCCAAATCAGACAACGACTCCGCCGATTTTAATGACTCTGCATCCAGGCTAACCATCTACCAAAAACTGGGACCCAACCTCTCTCTTATCCACACATCACACCCCATTAAACCATCACCGCACCCAACCAACCCCCTTCAACGAACAAAGATGAACACAAACGGATCCACCGCCACCCAGGCAAATGGCTTCCTTAGCGCGTACCCCCACGCGCCCCGATCTGCCCTGCTCGAAGTTGATGAGCTCGACGAGGACGACATCTTCTCCATCGAAACTCCTCCCCTATCCATCGGCAACTCCACAACCAACCATCCCCGGCCGCCGCCCCCCGGAAGGGCTTTAGCCCCAACCGGGAGGCCTCCAGGATCCTCGTGTAATACTCTACTATGTTAATTATATTTGTCCGACTTAATTAAAGTATACTTAGTCGTAATGGCACATTGGATTAATATTTGGGGTAAGATTGTTATGTAAATAGAGTGCCAAAGATAGTTTGAAGAGAAGAATTGTTATATCGGACTACCTCAAACGGTTCCAAGCATGATGTGAGAAGTTGATCATAAGTTATTCTTTCGGGATCCCAAATGAAATTATTAAAAATGGTGTGAAAAGGGAAGAAATGGATTTATAAGATGTGGAAGATATGGATTTGTATGCTAGTAATTTGGATCAAGCTCAACAAGGCCTACTCAATTAATTCACAAGTATTATGAAGATAGTGGATAAATTCGGACAGTACTAGCACTACTTAGTAAATTGGGCACAACTTTCTCAATTTGGCTCCAAATATTACAAATGAGTATGATTTAAAAACTAGACATACAGAGATACAATTTATCTGTTAACAAGTTTTGATAAAAATTAACAGAAGTCAGTAAAAAATAGAGATCAAAATGCTGCATTCTGATTGGGCCATATGGAAGGTAGAACCAATCACCAACTAACACTTGGCTTCCTTGCAAATTGACACAAGGACCTTGATGGAGTGGATGCTTATCCATTCAGGGACCTTACAGGATAAGAAAATATCTAGAAAAAGGAGGAAATAAGAGACAAAAAGTTATAAAATAAAATAGAAGAGAAAGAGGAGAGAGAGAGCAAGAAGAAGGAGAAAGAAGTAAGGTAAGAAAGTACAGCTTAGTAAGTTATCTTCTACTCAGATTTGGACTTTCATGTATTCATGAAAGTCGTAGAAGACTCAACGATCTTTCTAACAATATATCATATATTCTATTTGGATCAAGAAATCAACAGAAAAATTAGTTTCGAACAGTGGACTATCTACTGGAGATACAACTGAGTGAGTAGAAGAAGAGGTACTTGGTAAGTCTACTTGAACTCCAAATTAGATCTTAGTGTCTTGATACAGATTGTAGAATGCTTAAAGACCTTTTTAAGAATATATCATATGCCCTATTTGGATAAAAGAATCATCCTCAAAGCTTGGTTGAAAGTCGGACTGACTGGCTGGGTTCGTAATTTAGGTGGTTGAAGAAGATGTAATCGATAAGTGTATTTCAGCTTGGAAATAGAATTTTCATGAAACATAAAAGTTGTAGATTACTTAAATATATTTTTAAAGATATATTATTGTCTAATTTTAACAAAAGAATCAGCCTAAAACTGTGGTTGCAAAATAGACTGATTACTGAGTTTCAGAAATAAGGCGGTGCATAAATAACGAATTGGTAACCAGTTCTTTAGACTTCTATGTTTATTTATGGACTTGGTATGATCATAAAAGAACAGGGGAGTGGTGTATTGATGAAGATATGGACTTGGTTTCGTACGATATTGTGTTATATGGGCTACTTTCCATTATTATAAGTGATTGGATGTACCTTGTGTTCGGTTTTAATTCGGTTGGCCAAATCAGATTTGTGTGAACTTTTGATCGTGAATGATTGATGTTCAGATTATGAACATGTGTATTAGTTAATAAGTGACCAAGGTTTGAAAGATTTTGAGCTACTTTGATTGCTTGAGCCGTTTCAGAAGTTGGTTCTCGATTGTGCCGTAGTTGACTATTTTCAAGCATCGGAAGTAACTTGCATTGGGAAGTGAGGGACTGACCTCATTTTATAATTTAGAATTGTTATACAGAAAATATGAGATTTCCTTATGGTGGTTGGTGAAGGAAACAATCTTGGAAAGAATGGTTGGACGAAGGTCCAAAGTGAAAGGAGAATAAAGTCGGGAAATGAGCATTCGTCGAGCGGTCTTCAATTGAGTAAACATATAGATCATGATAACTTTAGTTTGTTTGGTACATGTGCATATTTCAGACTTAAGTATGTGTGTCTCATGCATATGAATTTTGGTTATGAAGTGGTTATGTGCTTGTGTGATATATTTGGTCATACTTGGATTGGTTGGTGACATATATGGTATATGTGTGTGGCCAACTAGAGAATATGTATTTCCTAGCTTGGGCCGATTTATGAAAATATGATATGTCCATTTCTGTTGGATATGGTTTTGGACCTTTGGTTTTGTGATGAATATGTTATGTTTGTTTCTGGTGAGAAATGGACAGGTTTCCCATGCTAACCGGGGATGTTAGCCTATGTGCACATAGTTTGGGGATATCCTAGTTTACTACTATATTCTTAGTATGTGATTGTGGAAAGGAGATCTGATGGCCATATTGATATCCCTGTGATGAAGAGGAAGTGGCCCGACTAAATCTGTTTAGAGCTCACCATTTATTTGACTTTGTGATTATGTGTTTGTTGGAAAAGTTGCGTGATGGTGTGGGACATCACGTAATTGGCTCACGCTTTTATTATCTGTGTGTGGTCATATAATCAGTATAGATATTAGTGTTGTCTTGATTGATGTGGAACATAGTTAAGTTATGTCTCTCCCACGTGCATCTGACATAACTGATATGTTATGTTCTATGTGCTTATGGAGTGTTCCAAAACACTCAGCCCCTATCTCCAGTTTTGCAGGTTCTTTGTCTAGCAGCTCAGTAGCCACAGTATTCAATTTAAAGAATGATTGTAAATCTTTTTTGTTCTTAAAACATGTATGATTTTGTAAAGCTTAAAAATATGTTTGAGGCTGGCTAGACCCATTTTGTATTTTAAACAGGTTAGGGTCTAGCGCCGATCACCGACCCCAGATTCGGGTCGTGACACTTCGCCTCCCTCACGGACTACCCCACCCTGCCCCAACTCCCATTTCTTCCAGAAACCCGCTACGACGATGTCGTCTGCCTCGTCCTTCGTGGCATCCTCCACATCATCATCCTCGTCGTGCCTCATCTCGAGGCCTCCGCACCGCAGGGTCGCTCTAGCGGCTGCACCTATAGTCGACCCCCGTCCGGGTTGAGCGTTCTTCCCTCGTTCTCTGGTGACGATGACCTTCGGGTTGGAGGACACCTAGACTCGGTACGACGCCGAAGCAGCTCGACAGTTATTTCCCCAAAATGACTGGGAATCTAGCGGAAGCATTTCGAAGGCTTGGTTCCCTAAGGGGAGCGATTATGGGTCGCCTAATTGGTTATTTAATGGGAAATTAAATTAATTATGTGTCGGTGGAGGGCTTTTTAGGAGGAAGAAGAAGAGATGATGTCAATAATTTTTTATTTTTTGAGCAATATTTATAGGCCAGACCAAAAAGGCATTGACTTCAATCAAGTGATTCTCCACATCTAAAAGTGAAGTTGCTGCCTTTTGATGATTCGTGCTCTATTTCTTTAATTTTTTTTCTCTTCTCTGTTTTTTGGTGAAATTCAAGCTCATGAAGAAATTACCTGCTACCTCCTCCGCCTTTAGCATCTCCGGCGCTTCCGTGAGTGCCAATGCCTCCCACCCTCTCTCGACAGCCAACCCCTTCACTTTCGAGAGTGGACCAACGACTGGTCGTCCACTTTCGAGAGCTCTACCTCCATCTCCGCCGCCCCGTTAGTCTGCAGCTTCGGGTCGGGCCCACTCGATAAGCCCGTCTCCGGCGATGGATTTCTGCGGAGGAGCTTCTCCCACGGGTTCAAGTGAGTTCTCCCGAGGAGGCAGGGCAACTCCGTTAAGGCTCCGGGACCGATGACTGGTCGTTTAGGTTGGTGAAGGGCCAGATTGTCCAGTGGGCGCAAGGGAGGGCACGGGAGGACAGAATGCACGTCGTCGTTTCGGAGGAGGCGGGTGGGTGGACGTGGACTGCCTCACTCCCGAGGGCAGGGCAGAGGATGGGGTGGACGTGGACTCGATGTGGGGGTAGTTTCGACTTTTCTACCGTGTTGGAAAAAAAAAGGAATCCCCTTTATTATAGTAAGATAGTTGATACCGAAATATGACACGTTAATATTTCAACCATCAAAGTTTTAATAAAATTTAGGAATGAAAAAATGAACTTATAAATCACAAACATCATGATCGGAATACCCGAAGTCTACCCCAAATCGCTGTCCAACCATAAATGAAATAATTTGATAGTAATTTTATATAATTCGGACATACTAACAGGCAAAGTTTGAACGAGAAAGTGAACATGTAAGGACACCATAAATTGGAAAAATATATGATAAATTGTAATATTGACTATACCAAGTCATACATATACATATGATCATGTAAAATTTTCCAAAATTTCAATGATTGTCGGCAATGTATCCCGTGGGACAGGAATGTATTAATATTTCACATGGACATGTAAATTAAAATGGGTCCAAATTCAGTGAGAACATGAGTAATTCCCACTGAAGGAGATCAAAGGGGATGAAAGGATAATCTAGATATTATAAAGATAATCAGGGGAAATATCGGACAATTATTGTTAAGAGAGATAAGCTGAAATTTAGGTGTAGTACAATTAAGAAAATAATTGAAAATTGAATTAATACCAACCGGTTGCCCTAAAATCATATTATTCTACAATTATTAGACGTGACAAAAATAAAAATGCCACAATCCCTAATTCCTTCTAGCCTTTGTTTCAACCAAAAAATCCCAAGAACCCTAATCTAAAAATAACGATATCTTTACTTATTTGTTTTGATACCAATACCATGTAAATGCAAAACCAATCTTGTAAATGCAAAACTAATATTACAGAATTAATAAATCAATATTATAGAAGCAATAAACCAATATCATATAAATACAAAACTAATATTATAGAACCAATAAACCAATATTATAGAAGCGATAAACCAATATCATAGAAGAAGAAAATCAATATCATCCAAGCAATAAACCAATATCATAGAAGAAGGAAACCAATATCACAGAAGTAGGAAACCAATATCACAGAAGACGGGAACCAATATCGGATTAGAAAGAAACTACTATCGTATTAGAAGCATACCAAAATCATTGAAAAAGTAAAACCAATATCATGTAAGAAGGAAACCAATATCATGTAAGGAGTAAATTTTTGTGTTGGTAACACAAATTTTAACAGGGGACGCGTCTTCTGATAACGTATAGTGTACATCTACCATCTAAAATACATAATAATTTTTTTAACTGAGGCCTATCTACAATATTTTAATCCATCATATATGTCACCGATTATTCTGAATTATTATTAGCAATTCGAACAACTCGGATCAATTAATTTGATACTTAAATTTGTTTAAAGAGATCTTTAATTAAAATTTTATCAATAAAATTTTTAATTTAGCATATATTTTCGATATTAATTTTTCTCTTATATGATATTGATTTTCCTCTTATTTGATATTAATTTTTCTCTTATATGATATTGGTTTTCTCCTTACAGAATATTGGTAAAAAAAATGAAGAGACGGCAAGGAAGACATCCCATTCTTCTCGGTAGAAAATCATTTTGCTCATTGTAGAAATTATAATACAGCTTTCTCTAAAGCTTGACGAACATTCTTCTTCGTTTTCAGCTTTTAAACTTCTAGCAGTGCTAAAAAATTATTCGCTCTTCGTCGCAGGTGTTATCCAGGCCGCTGGAGAGTGCTCCGAAGAGCCGGCAACTGTTATACTTGCATACATGAGCAAGAGGTCATGCCATCCCTGAACGAAGTCGCCATGGAGAGTGCTTCTAACATGTGTTTTTGCTCCGGCGAGATGTATTCCTTGCTGTACAATTTTTTTTAGGGTTTTACAATTTATTTTCTGAAGGATAGTAAGTAAACGGGGGGGAGATGGAAAGTCTTTCGTTCAAGAATAATTTTTAATTTTTGGTAGGGTTAAGGGTATTTTTGTCACTGTGAAAGGTGACAAAAAATGAGTTTAAGGACTTATCAATTAGTTTTATAAATAAGAGAAACTTATCAATACTTGATTAATTTATTCAAACATCATGAATCTATTAATATTTTGCTCAAATATTAATAAAGTAAAAAAAAATAGATAAATGCATTCATATGAAAACAAAGGGGATAAATAAATTTTTTCTCAAAATCTTTATATCAAATCCAACACCTTAAGAAAATGGGTATGTGAATTTTTCATAAACAAGTTCAACACTAGCAAGCGGCTTGTGGTAATTTCAACAATACTCTAAAATTTATCGATCCAAAGTTAGCACAGGCTTTTACTTTGCGCACGTGTGGGTACAATAGTGAATTTACAATTCCAACATACTCTGATAATATGTTAAAATCTTTTTATTCAATCCAAAATCTTAAAGATTAAGGCAATGGACAAAAATAAATTTTTTACCGTTATAAACAAACTCACCACAGTCGCAACTAGTAATAATCTTAAGACTTCTGGATATTAATAAAGCAATCATTTATCAGATTATTTCAAAATGAGAATGATACATCAAAATGCGTTTCTAAACTTATTCGACTCTGGCAACCGATTGGCCCATCTCCGAAGGGCACTTAGTAAAATGACGCATATCGTATATAAATTGATTGAAATCGGTGATTCAATTCTTGGCTACTATATCGTAAAAAAATTTCCAGAAAAATGATTACCTTCATCCGGATGAAGCTGGATAGATGCTACTGACTCGGCACAACTCAAAGCGACCAAGAGAGAGGGAAGAACCCAATGCAGTTTGCTAGGGGTGAACATAACTACACTTTTGATAAATAAAATTATCCTCATGCATCTCTTAAATAGTAGACCGGCTTAATTTCCACGTATGGCCCACATTAATAAATTCCTGTCCCACGGGCTTGTCGCATGTGATGCAGAAATCGCAGGTGGACCGCATCGACTTTCCACTGTGCAAAATCCAGTTCGTCCAATGAACAGCTAATTAGTCGGCCCATATTATCGCGAAGTATGGCGTTGTCCCTGTTAGTATGCGTAGGAGTGAGCATTCGGATTATCCGAATTTAAATTATCTGAACTTTTAAAAATTTGAACTATCCGAATTAAATATTTTACTATCCGAATGCAAATCCGAACAGTGAATTATCCGAATCCGAATATCCGAACTTTTTTCGGATTCGGATAATCCGAACTATCCGAAATAATACAACTGATTGAAAAAAAATATACAATTACTTCAAAAACTTCGACGAGAGACACTCGATCCTTTTCTTTTGGGTCTCAACACAACTAGTAGTTTCTTCTCATCATCATAAAAAATATATTCAACAACGGGCCCATGAAAATAAGGAAAAAAATCCAACTATGTGACTAGGAAAAAAAAATTCAACAATAGTTCGGATAGTTTGGATAATCCGAACTCTTATTTTTGTTATCCGAATCCGAATTAAAAACTTCGGATAATCTGAATCCGAATTTGAACAGTAAATTATCCGAATCTGAATCCGAAAAAAATTCAGATTCGGATTCGGACATCGGATATCGGATTAAATGCTCACTCCTAAGTATACGTGCTAATGTGCACTTTGGGGTTTGTTGGGTTGATTTGGTATTTGGGGATTGAGTGTAATTGGGCAATACGTAGAATTATGCTAGTGCCATCGTTAGTGCACTCTTTTTCTTGTTTTGGTTTTTTTTAACTGAATTTGTCTGTAATAAATTTTTATCGAGGTCAACTGGAATCATATATTTCCTGTATAGGGTATTCTACGTACTGAGGGTATTTTTCAGGTAGGGAAACTGGGTGGGGTAGTGGTTGGTGCTTCTACATTATTTTGCTCTTGGTGTCCCCGCTGTCGACTCTTGTTTTGATTAATGAAGAAGTGTCTTAATTCTATAAAAAAAATCCCTGTCCTACGGGAGATATTGCCGACATTCACTCACATCGTTTAGACAGTGATTTTTGTGAAGACTTTGGGTTTTTTTCGTCAACGCAGAATAACAAAGATAGTTTTAAAGGTAAAATAGTTATAGATTCTTCATGTTCGAAAAAACTAATTGATGAGAACAGTTTAATATTATTTAATCCATAATATTTCATAAATCAAATGGTTCGTTCTTATATCCAAAAAAATAATGTTGAAATTGTAAAAAATACACCTAACTCTATCCAAAGTTACAAACTTGTCTTAGTATGTTGACTTGTACGGGAGCCTTAGTACAGGTCGCATAGGTGCGCCGGTCAGGGATGAGCTGCTGATGAAGAAGGCCAATGGCTGCTCCCTGGCTGGAACTGGTTTCGAGCAAAGAGAAGAGCATGCGTTTTATAGCTAGAGGTAAAAGGAGCAGCAGACTCTCTGTTTGGACACAACGAGGGATTGAGGCCACTTTTAAGTGAACTGAGAAGTGAGAGGAAGCTTATGTGGCCTGGATTGGAACGAAAAGGTTGGGGTGGCTGATTTTATTCCGGCTAGTGATCCAAAGTCAACAGCACATTTGTGATTCCTCGTTGCTCCGGGAAGGAAAAGTTCGACAGGTAATTATGGAGCAAGATTTGAAAATCTTAAATTTTTATTAAAATATCGAAACGGCACAGAGAATGCTTGCTAGGAGATTATTTTTATTAAATTACAAGTTGTTACTTTGAATGGAGTTAGGAGTATTTTTTATAATTTAAATAATATTTTATATTTGGAAATTAATCATTTGATTTATGAAATATCAGGGATTAAATAATAAGGTGTCGTGATCAATTAATTTCCAGAAATATCAGAAATTTATGATAAATTTATCTTATTTTCATATTACAAATGTAAATTGGTCCAAATGATATAACAGTTAAATTTTTTTTTTGATTTAAGACGCACGAATATATAAAACTATTGGAAAAGTTATCCATAGAAAATGGTCATATAATACTGGGCTACCAATACAGAACTTTCACAAATAAAAAATATTTTCTATATTAACTTTTGCATGGGAGTTATTTCTCGGTAAATTCTAGACCTCTGCCAAGTCTCTTTCGGGTCACCCGTTTGATTTGACATTTTGAATATTTATAATGACAAAGAGACGTGGATTGGATTTGACAGAACTTAGCGGTGCATCTTCCACCTCATGTATTGGCCGGTTACTCTAGATCTGACTACGGTTCGATTTCGAACAAATTTAAATCGAATTAGTTCAAAATTAAATTTATCAAAATCTTAAATCGTAAAATAAATTGAACACAAATTGTGAATCTTCAAATTTAAATTGAGTTCGAATCGAATTTGAATTAATTCTTCAATTTTTTAATTTTAAATAAAAATTTCAAATTTTTTGAATTTTTTTTCTACATTTGAAATATTTCAAAATTAGGGTTTGTGGTTAGCATTAGTGTTTAATGGTTAAAATTAGTGTTAAAGTTAGGGTTATGTTAGGGTTAGGGTTAGCATAGTGTTAGGGTTATGGTTAGGGTTAGTATAGTGTTAGGTTTAGGGTTAGATGTTTGACCTTGATAGTTAATGTAGTGTAACAATTCAAATATAAACGTAATGCTAAATTTAATCTACTTGATGACATCTTTAGTTAGTAATGTGACTAATTATATGATTAATACATCTAATTAGTAAATTTTTTTAGAGAGAATTTATATAGATTAAATTATCAAAAAGAGTAATAAGGAATTGAGATTGGGATGTGTAAATTTTAAAAAATAAAATGTGGAATTTATTGAGTTTAGAAGGTTACTCTTTCAATTTACTCAAACAAATCTTGAAATAGTAGATTGAAGTAATGATTAGTATAGAATAGATAAGTTTAATATGCCATTTATAATTTTAATTTACACATGTTACAATTAACATGCTAATTAGTCAAAGATATTTATAAATCATGAACTACTTCAATAATGCCACAGCTGGTGCTTTAGGAAAATATCTATCCTAATATCGAGGACCATGAAGTTTTTTGAGAACAGGACATGAAGTTTTTTGAGAACTTTAAATAATGGAAAAATTATTCTCAAATCTTTCGAATTTGTTTAAATAGACTAAATAGTTCTTCGTGTTCAAAAAATACATTCTCACATCTCTCTAGTTTGTTTTTATTATACTTTCGGGTCCTTAAATAAAATTTTTTTTTTCATTGAAATGACAAAAATACCTTTCGAACAAAAAAATTGAAGTGAGATTTTTTTTTTATTTTTTGTTCTAAAAGTATTTTAGTCATTTTATTGACAAAATAAAAAAAAAGAGCTGTTAATGTGCATCAGGGATTCGAAAGTATAATAACAGCAAACTAGAGAGACTTCAGAATGTATTTTGTGAAAAGGTGAGAATTTTTAGTATATTTAAACAAACCCGAGAAACTTTAGTATAATATTTCCATAAATAATCTATACAAGTCAGACCAAATTTACCGGATAATGTAAAAGATGAACTAAAAAATGAAATGATGTGTAATCATTACATATTTTGTCAAAGATGTTTAATCATTACATTGTAGAACTTCACGTAAAAACATCAATTTTTTTCCCAAGGGACAAGTAACAGGACAGCAGCAGAAGCTAGGCGACAGGCGACAGGCCTATTTATATATATATAACATCGACGAATTCGAACAGGCGACATGCCTATATATATATATATAATATGGACGAATTCGAATCGAATTCGATCCGAATCAAATTTAAGAGTCTAATTCGAATCGAATTTCTCAAAATTATAAATTTTAAAAATCTTGAACCGTATTCAATTTATCTGTGAACGAATTCGAATCAAATTTTCAACAAATTAAATTTCTAACGAATCAAATCACATTTTTTACGAATAAAATCGAATCGAACTACGAATCAAATTGTTACAATGGCCAGGTCTAGGTTACCCTAACCAAAAGGGAAATTTGGTCCCACAAAAGGTGAAGGCGTGAGAGGGTACAAAAGTATGAATTTTTTATTGGAAAAAGGTCACATTAATACCGTGTGGTATGCCCTTAAATCATTTTAGTACCATATGGTAAAAAATCAACCAATCGAGTGAGAGTTATTCCAATTAACATTAAAAAGGTCCACGAGCAGCTACCGGAACCCTTCCCGACCTGCCCGAACCCTGCTCGTCCATCAAAAAGATAAAATTGAAGATTTAGCTTTTGGATTTATGTGGATACCAAGATTACTTCAATGAGATTTCGAATGAGAAACTTACAGCCAAAATACCAAAGGTTAGTCACTCTAAAAAAGGATGACATCTTTGGTAACCATGAGCAAAAGGTTGTCGCTTATCTATGACCATGAAGTTGCTAATCGAGAGTCCTATGAGGAGGTCACTAAAGGAGTTTCAAAGTGGATTCATTATAATTATTATAATGGTTGTAAATTACTTGATTATTTAGTTGATGTTATTGAAGCTCTCATCGACAAAGTCGAATTTTGGAGAAGGTACCATGTTGGAATACTTTGTGTTAACTTTGCTAAAACCTTGAGCATGACTGCGTGGCGCTAATCAATGGGATATCTCAAGTACCTATTGTAAGTTCCTATGAGTGAGGAAACGATTCAAGAATTGCAAAGAAGGCTTGAGTTTGCCGTATTTACATTAAGACAAGAACTAAGTTTGAATCAAATCAACCAATGGAGGCAGTGGCATATGTGAAGTCGAAGACTGTATAGTTTTAAATCCTATAATTTTGAGTCTAGAATTGATATGGCCGTACATGAAGAGGCCAGATCTATGCAACACTTTATCCTGACTATTCGAGAGGTCGAACAAACAACTAGTCAATAGTTGGCTGACACCACGACCATTGAACTTACAATGCCCGCATTTGAGGAAAAGGAAGAGCGATGCAAATACAAAAGGCATCCTGGGGCTTACGCCGGCTAAGGAAATCTTTGGAACATCACCAGCAATGGGAATCTTAGCGCCTCTGCTGTGTCAACAATTGCGGCATTCTGAGTCACAATTTGATCCACGCGCAGTAACCCTCATTCGATTGCCTAATTAAGTCCTAACTCAACAGAAAGACAGTGGGGGGACAAGCTTGCCCTCTGAATATCAGTGAGAATTATATCTCAACTGGGGGGGCATGAAGAGCGCGCTGCAATGTCACGATCAATGCTCCTACATTGGCCAAAATTATTCAGGCCAAGGGGCAAGGCATATGCATGTTGGAGAAGGTAGATGATGATGAAATCAAGTCTTTAACTCCTCCTTAATCAAGCAAGAGTATAGTGCAGCAATAACCTAATGTGCCAGTTTAACCTCAGCTGTTAAAGATTTCAAATTGTAATTAGTGTCCTCAAGTGACATGCCACTTTGTTGGGTGCACACGCATGGAAAATGATGTAGGAACATGGCCAAAATTGACCGACAACGGTAAGAGACTTCATGAGTATGCGTGGGTTAAAAAATATTTGCTCACTCGACTGCAAAATATCAAGGATTGGGTGCCTAAGGAAGAACTTTTGCGATCCAAGAAGGGACCATGTGAGATACGATCCAAAAGGAGTGATCGACGTACAATCTATAAAAGTTACCATATGAAGCATGTGTATGAGGAGGTACCAAGAAATCCGAACCAACCCTCGGGGGGCAAGTTTCTGAATTCTCATCGACCGACTCTTACGAAGTCTTAACGAAGAAGGGTTGGAGTGCAAAATCTAGAAGCAAAAACAGAAGCTTAGAGACCTCCATAAATAGTTTAATGGTCGTTCTAATGAAGGACAAAGAGCTCATACTCAACCACGAAAGCTTATTATTGTATAAGTGATCATCTGCATATCTAGAATAGCTAGGTCTCGGCCGGTTTGATGGTAAATTTTCTATATATTATGGTCTTGACTTAGCCAGTTATTGTAGAGTGAAGTTAATTTTATGCATGTTTAAGGACAAGTACACGTAAATGCTTTTCCTGGCATCAAAATATTGACGGGTGGGGGCATTGTTGGAGCAAAAAAGTAATTCGTAGATTTGTCAATCTTGTCTCGGTAAAATAGCCGTAACTTTCTGCTCAAGTATCAGATCGACGTGATTTCAAAAGCTACAAAAAGATAAGACAAAGATCTACAATTCTTATATTAAACACGGCCTATAATTTTTTTATTAGACTGGGACTAGGTTTTTCTATATAAGGAGAGCTTAGGAATTGAAGAAGACACTACACAACAACATACAAACCCCTCTAGTTTCATAGCTTTTATCTTTTTTCTACAAAGTTCTTGCTCCTCCACCAATTCTTTTCTCTCCTCCACAAACCATACACCGTTCTTCATTCAACATAATTGGAAACCTATCACCCTTGAGGACAAACCTGATGTCCTTAGCATCATTGATCCACTCCCAAGTCGGGTGAGCAAGATCAGCATAGGATCGCGGCTGACCATGTTTGTTGGATTGTTCTAAGGTAGTCGATGCATTTAATATTGTCTTCACTATGGCACTTGGTTGGGTAGAAACCAAGCCCACCTTATGCACCACCACAGAGTGTGTTGAGGTGGCAACCTCTGTGGGACCTGCCTAAAGCACATCATCGCAGTGAAGGTTTGGTAATGAGGGACCATAGCCGAGTACATCACGATGACCAAAATTCCACCTTTCAACACATGAGATAGGCTGCGTGTAGGGAAAAAAATGTAGAACTGTGAGGAGTTTAGGAAAAAGCATAATTGGGTCAGCACCTGCGGCTACTCCTTGGACCAGAGAACCAGTCAACAAGCTGGCAGCATGCGTCCTACAAAAATTTCCCATTATAGGAGCAGGCCCGAATGTATCACCATTACTATCACGCCATAGTGGACACTTGCGGTAAGTGTCATCAAGATAGGCACCTAATTGGTGTGAAGAGAATTCATGGCCGTTGGGCATACATGTGACTCTTCTAAGGCTGGGATCGAGTAGACAATAGCCAGTACATCTCTAACTGGTGGAAGGAGGGGATGGTCAATCGCTTGGGAGGCCGCTGCAGAGGTTGTGCTGGGAGCGGCATCGAAAACCCTAGTCGTGGGGCCGATGGAAGGAAGGGATTGGTCGTCGCTTTGGTGGCACCCACTTGTAAAGGACTAGATGGTGGTGTAGGAAGGGGCACCATCACCCTACCAGTCAGCTGCAATTGAGCCATACCTTCGGGAAAGGATAGAGAAGGAATAGCCTCAAAATTGTCCAAAAGGAGAGAGAGACGGCCGGATTTCATTTTATTTTGGTTTCGCTAATGGTTTAGGGTTTAGGATTTCTTAAAAATAGAGGGATGCAACACCCTTAAATACCTCTATTTAATGTCCCTTCCTCTGGACTCCTCCCAAAAACACCGAAAGACTCTACAAGTAAATTCATTCAAGGTAACAAGCCTTTAATAGATGAAAAGATTCAAGACTCAAAGATAAAAGGACTAAAAACATTCAAAATGACACCTAATTGACATGGTAAATGAGTTTTTTTCCAACACTTTAATCTTTGCTTGTTCTCAAGCAAAAACTAAACTTGGGCACCCTAACACAAACACAACAAACAAAAAATACACAAGGTAAAGGACTATGCAAGACTAATTCACCAAAGAACTCCCCCCCAAATCATCGAAGTCTCATCTAAAGGCCACCATACAACCTAGAAGTTTACTGCGTGAGCGCAATGAGTAAGAACGTGTAAATACCACATCATTGGTTGTTTAACCAAATGTTAATTCTAGGTAAATGACACTAGAAGGTCGGCCACTCAAGTTTTCATAAGTTTGTTGAGCTCACATATGTAGGTAGTCAACTCCCTATTCCTTGCGTACAAGTCCGAGTCTCAGAGTTTCCTGCATCCTACTTGGTAGTGCCTCAAGTCATATGGGGCATCGTGATTGTAATACCTTAGTCCTTTAACCATATTTGTCTGACTTAAGTGAAGTATACTTAATCGTATTGATGCATTAGATTAGTTTACGAGTAACTTTGCTATGTATATAGAGTGCCAAAGATAGTTGCAAGAAAATTATTTGTTATATCGGACTACCTCGGACGGTTCGAAACATGGTATGAAAAATTGATCATAACTTCTTCATTTGGGATCCAAAAGAGATGATTCAAAATGGTATTGAATGGTGAGATATGGACCTATAAGCTTTGAAAGACATGCATTTGTCATGCTATCAATTTGGACTAAACCCACCATGCGGATAAATAACACATTTTGTTATTGGTTCTTAAAAGTGTTTTGGTTTGGCTTCTCAGTCTTTGTTTCAAGAAGAATTCATATTCCTACACCTTTATGAAGTGTGTATAGACATGAGTTAGTCTTTTAAGGATTATATATTAAGCTCAACAAGCCTACTCAGTTGATTCCCAAGCTTTATGAAGTTAGTTGAACAAGTTTAGACAACAATGACATCTATTTGGTAAAATGGGCATAACAATTTCAATATATCTCCAAATTGTACAAATCAATATGATTTGGAAATTAGACACATAGACCTACAAATGAAAACAAAATTTTTTTAGACAAAAAGCTACAGAGGGATGTGAAAAATGGGACTCAATATGCTGCATCCTGATTAGACCCCATGGAAAAAGCATCTGATCACCTTTAACCACTTGCAAGCTCATTAGAATTAGTTGAGGAGCTGAATCATGCTCGATGCCTACTCAACTGGTCACGTTTTTGTCACGACCCGCTCTCAGGTCGGTGAACGGCGCTAGACTCCACGACAAACATCTGCAAATGTGTAATCTAGCAAGCCTCACACAAATTCATCAATACTCACATCATACAAACCTGAGAAAGATACAACACATGCAAAGATGGTACACAACCATCAACGAAAATCTGGAAAAAATCCATCTCCAAATGACAAATCCAAAATCGGACATAAACCAGGATCTAACCACTACGGAGCATCTATACAGATGTACAAGGAAGTACAAGTCTGGAGACCTCAAAATGTGGCCCTCGAACGAAGAAGATGGGCTCGAAATACAGACTCCAGAATCAACGCTACTATGGCACCTCGGAACCTGAGATAGATTAGTAGGGGGTAAGTATTTGGGAACACTTAGTAAGAAGATAGAACATAACATATTAGTTATGTCTGAGATATACGTGCCACAGAACTCAACCATGTTCGACGTAACTGAACTTGAAATGCATGATGACCATATGATGCACAAATTACCGAAAACATAAATATAAACACACAGACACATAGAGCCATGAACAGGTTTTGAAAGGCCCCTTCCTCTGACTGCCAAGGCATATCCAAATGGCCAAATGAATCTCCGTCCACACAAACACAAAGCTAGCTTACATACGTAAACTAGTGATATCCCCAAACTATGAGCTCATAGACTAACATCCCCGGTTAGTACGGGAAAGCCTGTTCATCTCTCTCACAAAACACATATCCTAACAAACATATGACCCAACGGTCCAGAATCATATCCCTCACACATATGCCAAACGTATCACATATGCACAATCTCATCTCATAACCAACAACATATGCATGAGACGCACATCAATCAAGATCTGAAACATGCATATAACAAACACAACCAACATATCATGGTCTATCCGCTTACACAACGAAGATCCACCGATCACACTGATTTCTGAATCCAATGCCTTTCACTCAAAGCTTTTGAAATGATTCTCCTTCACCCCCACACCTTGCGGATGTTCTGTTCACAATCCCAAATCACAATAATGAGGTTAACCTCCGAATTCCTAAACCAAATCGCTGCCAACGCTTCAGAACAATGGATAACGACATAATCACAACACATCGTCTAAACAAGCATCAAACATGTCCAAATATCTCAATCTCTTTCAATCCTTACTTTCTTGAAAAATATACCACACATGTATAATCTATTTAGAGCCTACTCATTGTCATAAATGTCATCTAACAATCTGTTTTGGCAATCACAACACAAACCAAACACAAGAGAAGCTCAACCACTTCATCTTCAACAATTATCACATATAACTCAATCTCAGATCATAACCACTTCAAATAACACTTTACATGACTTCCCCTGTATGTCCTTGATATCTCAGAATCCACATATTCACTGAAATTTCCAAACAAACCACATACCAAGTCTCTATTCTTGACCCCCTTCAATCTGAACACAGCAGACAAGTCTGAACTTCAACCAAGTCTTGAACAAGATTTCTTCATCCAAACAAGACATATGATATACGGTTAGAAAGCTTATAGAGTCCTCTGTAAACTGTCAAAATTTTACATCCCAATTCGAAGCCTAAGTATGCTTACCGATCACGTTTTCCTCAATAACCTCAGCTGTGTGCTTCTTCAATGACAGTCTGATTCAAAACGAATTTTCCGTCGATCCCCTGATCCAAATTCCACATATGATATACCAAAAGAAAGGTATTGAAGTCCTCTACAACTCTCTTCAAAGGTTAAAAGTCTAAATCTGAACGGAATTAGTCTTACCGCTTGATTATTTATTGAGCAGCTTCTTTCTCTTTCCTTCAGCTCTCTCTCTCTTCTTCTTTTCAATTCTGTTTTGTGGCTAAGTGTGAAGATGTTTTGCTTCTTAAAGGAAGTCTCTGAGACATAGAAGGAGGTGGGTGAGGTCCAATAGCATTCCACTCACCTCTTCAATTTAATCTATGGAGCAAACAAGTGGAGTGTTGCAATTGGCTACTTAAAATTTGGGGTCCAATCAGATTCATTCACAAGAAAGCAGCTCAAATATGGCGGCCTTCCTCTGGTTTTTATCCAATTTGATAGTCAACTTATTTGTTCCTCTATGTTTCTAGTTTCTGGATCAAGTTCATTTGTACCATTTGAAGCAATATTGAGAATGTTATGCCCAATTTACTAAGCAAAGGTCAATCTGTCCAAATATGTCCAAGTAGCTTCTCAAGAAAATAAATTCACTAAGGATTGTTGTGGTTGAAATGGAACTCCAATGACACCAATTCACATCTTGAACACTTAAAATCACATATCTCATGTAACCATCTCGATGCGATGCATTCCGACCAACCATTTTGCCGAATGTCACAATTCTCCCCCCCTTATAAAAATTCGGTCCCCGAATTTACTTGTAACTAAGTTATCAAATGAAGAACTTACTTGGTTATTCAAACAGGTGCGGAAATCTTCCTCGTATATCATCCTCTAACTCCCATGTGGCTTCTGATGGAGAATGATTTTGCCACAATACTTTCACGAACGGTAACTCCTTAGTCCTTAGTTTTCTTACCTGCCTATCCATAATCTGTAGTGGCTGCTCATCGTAGGTGAGATCGTCACGAAACTCCACATTTGGCTGATCTAATACATGTGAGGAGTCATGTAAATATCTCCTAAGCATGGAGACATGGAATACCGGATGTATATGTGAGAACGTAGGTGGTAATGCCAACCGATAAGCCACTTGACCAACCCGTTCTAAAATCTCGAATGGTCCCACATATCTTGGACTTAGTTTACCCTTCTTTCCAAATCTCATAACACCCTTCATCGGAGATACTTTGAGAAATACACTTGAACCCTTTTCAAATTCAATGTCCTTTCTCCTTTTATCCGAGTACGACTTCTGTCTACTCTGAGCTATCATTAGCCTCTTTCGAATCACTTTGATCTTCTCAACCGTATCATCCAAGAATTCAAGATTCACATTCTGTTTCTCACCAACATCATCCCAATATACCGGTGATCTGCACTTCCTACCATACAATGCTTCATACGGTGCCATCTGAATACTACTCTGATAATTATTATTGTATGAGAATTCCATCAAAGGCAAATAAAGTTCCCAACTACCTCCAAAATCAATCACACACGATCGCATCATATCCTCGAGAATTTGTATTGTCCGCTCGGACTGTCCATCTATCTGAGGATGAAAAGGTGTGCTCAAATCCAAACGAGTACCCATGGCATCTTGAAATTTCTTCCAAAACCGAGACGTGAAATGTGTCCCTCGATCGGAGACTATTGAGACAGGAACTCCGTGCAATCGAATAATATGATCAATGAACAACTGAGCAAACTTAGCAGCATCATATGTACTCTTGATCGGTAGGAAGTGTGCTGACTTTGTCAATCTATCCACGATAACCCAAACTGAATCAAATCCTCGTGGTGAAGTCGGAAGGCCTACTAATAAATCCATCGTAATTCGTTCCCATTTCCATTCCGGAATATCTAGCGGTTGCAACAAACCCAAAGGTCTTTGGTGCTCAGCCTTCACCTGTTGACACGTTAAACATCTAGCAACGAAATCCCCAATGTCCTTCTTCATACCATTCCACCAATAATGAATCTTTATATCATGGTACATCTTGGTAGAACCTGGATGCATGCTATAAACAGTCTTGTGTGCCTGAGCCATAATGTCTTTCCTTACGTCTCTTACATCAGGTACGACCAACCGAGTACCGTAGTATAAAACACCATTTGAACTGAGATGGAATTTTGGCAATTTACCTTCTTCAACTCTTTCAATCATCTTCATCAACCCAAGATCATCTCTTTGAAGTTCTACAACCCGACCACGTATAGTTGGTTGCAGATGTAACTCACCTAACATCATAGGCTGATTTCCATCAAGCACTGTTGTCAACTCTAACCCTTGGTCGACTATCTCATGTATACTTGAAATCAAAGGCCTTCGCGTCACTGACATATGTGCCAAACTACCCGCTGACTTCCGACTCAAAGCATCGGCCACAACGTTAGCTTTACCTGGATGATAGTTAATAATACAATCGTAATCCTTCAAAAATTCCATCCATCTCCTCTGCCTCATATTCAGATCCCTCTGATCAAAAATGTACTTCAAACTCTTGTGGTCAGTAAATATGTCAAACTTCTCACCATATAGGTAATGTCTCCAAATTTTTAGCGCAAACATAACTGCACCCATTTCCAAGTCATGTACTGGATAATTATGCTCGTGTTTCTTCAGCTGTCTAGAGGCATACGCAATCACATTCCTTTCCTGCATCAATACACATCCCAAGCCAATCCTAGAAGCATCACAATACACCGAATACTTTCCAGTTGCAGAAGGTAAAGCCAAAATCAGAGCATTAGTCAGCAAGTATTTCAACTCCTGAAAACTTCTCTCACAATCTTCTGTCCATTCGTACTTCACATTCTTTTGAGTCAATCGTGTCAATGGAACGGCCAAAGTAGAAAAGCCTTTTACAAAACGTCTGTAATATCCAGCCAAACCAAGAAAACTTCGTACCTCCGTAACATTGGTAGGAGTTGGCCAATTCACCACAGCTTCTATCTTCTTTGGATCAACTGACACTCCATCCTTGGAAATAATATGTCCTAGGAATGCCACACTTTGTAACCAAAATTCAAACTTGGAAAGTTTGGCATACAACTCATTATCCAACAACGTCTTCAAAACCAAGCGAAGATGTCTCTCATGTTCTTCCTCAGTCCGTGAATAAATCAATATGTCATCAATAAAGACAACTACAAATTGATCCAAGAATGGTTTAAACACCCGATTCATCAAGCCCATAAAGAAAGCATGAGCATTCGTAAGACCAAATGGCATAACCAAGAATTCATAATGCCCATACCGAGTTCTGAAAGCTGTCTTGGTCACATCTTCCTTTCGAATCCTCAACTGATGGTACCTCGACCTTAAGTCAATCTTTGAAAACCACTTGGCATCTCGCAACTGATCAAACAAATCATCGATACGTGGAAGAGGATACTGGTTGCGGATCATTACCTTATTGAGTTGGCGATAATCAACGCAGAGTCTCAAACTTCCATCCTTCTTCTGAACAAACAACACAGGAGCACCCCATGGTGAAACACTAGGCCGAATATATTCCTTATCCAACAAATCCTGCAACTGAATCTTCAACTCTTTTAACTCAGCAGGTGCCATACGATATGGTGGTATCAAAATCGGCTCTGTTCCTGGCATCAACTCAATACAAAACTCAATCTCTCTCTCTGGTGGTAAACCCGGTAACTCATCTGGAAAAACATCAGAAAATTCTTCCACAACGGGAATATCATCAACAGTTACCTTTTCCATATTAGCCTCCTTAACAATAGCAAGGTAACTTACACAACCCCTCTGTAACAATCTCGAAGCCTTCAAACATGAAATAAGCCTTGGTGGAGTCAACATCCCATCACCCCGAAACATAAATTCTGATTCACCCTCAGGCTTGAACTTCAAAATCTTATTAAAGCAATCCACCGTAGCATGATAGCACGATAACCAGTCCATCCCAAAAATCACATCAAAATCATCCATGTCTAACACATGTAGGTTAGTCAACATCTCATGACCATCCACAACTATCACACACGATGTAAGAACTAAATGCACATGAATGATATGACCTGAAGGAGTACAAACATCTAACGGCTCCCTCAATGACACAAGTGGACTATCAGAGGATCTAGCAAACTGGGGTGACAAAAACGAATGTGTCGACCCTGAATCAAACAAGACTCGAGCATTAGACAAGCCTATAGGGAGTATACCTGAAACCACATTATTAGACGTCGTAGCATCTTTCCTGGTGAGAGCATATACACGAGCAGGACCACCTTCACTCTGCTCCATCGGCTCCTTTCCTCGAAGAACCGAAGTCTCTCCCTGATGGCTCTGACTAACTGGACTCCTATATTGTTCTTGAGGTCGTCCCAATAAGCTAGTAAGCTGCGCATATTCTCTTGCCTTAGCCACACGACAATCCTTAAGATGATGTCCAAACTTACCACATCCAAAACAAGCTCCCGATTGTCTGTAGCAAGGTCTTCCAGGATGTTGCTTCCCGCAACTAGAACAATTCACTGGGCCTCCGGATTGGCCTCGACCTCCTGCTTGACCGCGAGGGCCATTTCCTCTCCCAAATCCTCTACCAATTCTTCCAAATGCTCCTCCACCTCTCGAGAAATTAGTTTGAAAGTTTGGCCTTTGCTGCTGTTGTCCGAAACTCTGGTTTGAACCATACTGCGGTGGCCTATCAAATTGCTGCACCTTAGCTTGCTTCTGCGCTGTAAGCCACTCATTATCACGAATCTCCAATGTCCTCACACAATCCACAGCCGCTGAATAAGATTGGAATCCACGTGGGTACATCACTTTAAACATCGCATCATCGAGTCCTCGAACAAATCTCTTCACCTTCTTCTCCTCAGTAGGAATCAGATGCTTTGCATAGCGAGAAAGATAATCAAATCTCTGTTCATACGCCATCACCGTCATCTCTGGCATCTTCAACAATCTTTCAAACTCGAACGCACGAGCATCTCTCAGACTTTCAGGTAGGAAGCGATCCAACAGTGAATCGCGAAACTGATCCCAAGTCCATCCAGTTGATTCCATAGTTTGTAACCATACTCCCGCCTCTTTTCCATCTCATCAAGGAACAACTGAGGATCATCTCGCACACCAAAGAATGTGGGTGGGTCTAGCCTCAGAAACTCTGCCAATGTATCATCTCTAGGTGTCATAGCGGCTTTCTTATCCGCCTGACTTTGTTGAGTAGCGATAAACTTCTCCATCGCCATCATCACTCTGTCTACAGCATCACCACTCCGCTTTCTACGTCCAGAAGTGCCACTAACTGGTTGACCTGTCTCAGCTGGTGTGGCAGTAGCGGTAGTAGTATGCTCAACTGGATGTGTAGGCTCTAATGTAGCATCATCTCTAACTCTATCAGAGCTCTCACCATGCTCCCTCATCGTAGCGTTAGAACCTTTACGTGTCACAGGCATATCCTCCTTACTAGAACAAGTCAACATTTAAGAGGCCAAATGAAAAGATTATCCAACAGAGGCCAAAGACACGACAAATCCTATGCTCCGTAGGGTACTAACAAAACACATTCAACGACAAACCAAACAAACACAATCAAACTCTGATACCAACTTTGTCACGACCCGCTCTCAGGTCGGTGAACGGCGCTAGACTCCACGACAAACATCTGCAAATGTGCAATCTAGCAAGCCTCACACAAATTCATCAATACTCACATCATACAAACCTGAGAAAGATACAACACATGCAAAGATGGTAAACAACCATCAACGAAAATCTGGAAAAAATCCATCTCCAAATGACAAATCCAAAATCTGATATAAACCAGGAGCTAACCACTACGGAGCATCTATACAGATGTACAAGGAAGTACAAGTCTGGAGACCTCAAAATGTGGCCCTCGAACGAAGAAGATGGGCTCGAAATACAGACTCCAGAATAACCGCTACTATGGCACCTCGGAACCTGAGATAGATTAGTAGGGGGTAAGTGTTTGGGAACACTTAGTAAGAAGATAGAACATAACATATTAGTTATGTCTGAGATATACGTGCCACAGAACTCAACCATGTTCGACGTAACTGAACTTGAAATACATAATGACCATATGATGCACAAATTACCGAAAACATAAATATAAACACACAGACACATAGAGCCATGAACAGGTTTTGAAAGGCCCCTTCCTCTGACTTCCAAGGGATATCCAAATGGCCAAACGAATCTCCGTCAACACAAACACAAAGCTAGCTTACATACGTAAACTAGTGATATCCCCAAACTATGAGCTCATAGACTAACATCCCCGGTTAGTACGGGAAAGCCTGTTCATCTCTCTCACAAAACACATATCCTAACAAACATATGACCCAACGGTCCAGAATCATATCCCTCACACATATGCCAAACGTATCACATATGCACAATCTCATCTCATAACCAACAACATATGCATGAGACGCACATCAATCAAGATCTGAAACATGCATATAACAAACACAACCAACATATCATGGTCTATCCGCTTACACAACGAAGATCCACCGATCACACTGATTTCTGAATCCAATGCCTTTCACTCAAAGCTTTTGAAATGATTCTCCTTCACCCCCACACCTTGCGGATGTTCTGTTCACAATCCCAAATCACAATAATGAGGTTAACCTCCGAATTCCTAAACCAAATCGCTGCCAACGCTTCAGAACAATGGATAACGACATAATCACAACACATCGTCTAAACAAGCATCAAACATGTCCAAATATCTCAATCTCTTTCAATCCTTACTTTCTTGAAAAATATACCACACATGTATAATCTATTTAGAGCCTACTCATGGTCATAAATGTCATCTAACAATCTGTTTTGGCAATCACAACACAAACCAAACACAAGAGAAGCTCAACCACTTCATCTTCAACAATTATCACATATAACTCAATCTCAGATCATAACCACTTCAAATAACACTTTACATGACTTCCCCTGTATGTCCTTGATATCTCAGAATCCACATATTCACTCAAATTTCCAAACAAACCACTTACCAAGTCTCTATTCTTGACCCCCTTCAATCTGAACACAGCAGACAAGTCCGAACTTCAACCAATTTTTGAACAAGATTTCTTCATCCAAACAAGACATATGATATACGGTTAGAAAGCTTATAGAGTCCTCTGTAAACTGTCAAAATTGTACGTCCCAATTCGAAGCCTAAGTATGCTTACCGATCACGTTTTCCTCAATAACCTCAGCTGTGTGCTTCTTCAATGACAGTCTTATTCAAAACGAATTTTCTGTCGATCCCCTGATCCAAATTCCACATATGATATACCAAAAGAAAGCTATTGAAGTTCTCTACAACTCTCTTCAAAGGTTCAAAGTCTAAATCGGAACGGAATTAGTCTTACCGCTTGATTATTTATTGAGCAGCTTCTTTCTCTTTCCTTCAGCTCTCTCTCTCTTCTTCTTTTCAATTCTGTTTTGTGGCTAAGTGTGAAGACGTTTTACTTCTTAAAGGAAGTCTCTGAGACATAGAAGGAGGTGGGTGAGGTCCAATAGCATTCCACTCACCTCTTCAATTTAATCTATGGAGCAAACAAGTGGAGTGTTGCAATTGGCTACTTAAAATTTGGGGTCCAATCAGATTCATTCACCAGCAAGCAGCTCAAATATGGCGGCCTTCCTCTGGTTTTTATCCAATTTGATAGTCAACTTATTTGTTCCTCTATGTTTCTAATTTTTGGATCAAGTTCATTTGTACCATTTGAAGCAATATTGAGAATGTTATGCCCAATTTACTAAGCAAAGGTCAATCTGTCCAAATATGTCCAAGTAGCTTCTCAAGAAAATAAATTCACTAAGGATTGTTGTGGTTGAAATGGAACTCCAATGACACCAATTCACATCTTGAACACTTAAAATCACATATCTCATGTAACCATCTCGATGCAATGCATTTCGACCAACCATTTTTCCGAATGTCACAGTTTTAGACTTAGAAACTCAAAGAAAGAGAAGAGAAACTCATTAACCAAGCCATAAACCGAAAGATACGAAAAGTAAAGAGAGAGAGCTAAAGGAAAGAGAATGAAGTAGATCAACAAAGAACAGTTTGGTAATTAATTTTTGGCTTGAAATAGACTTTGATGTCTTCACCAAAGTTGTAGAGGACTTAAATACCTTTCTAAAAAATATTATATGTCCTATTTTAATCAAGATATCATAATTAAATTTGTTCAAAACTACGGACTAACTGATGGAGTATACAATTGAGCTAGTGGAAGAAGAAGTTCTTGATAAGTCTATTTTGACTCATAATTAGACTTTGGTATCTTAATAAAGATTGTAGTGAACACAAAGGCCTTTATAAAACTATATTATAATCCTGTTTGCTTCAAGGAATCATTCAAAAAGCTTGGTTGAACAAAAGACTGGCTGGCTGGGTTTGAAATTAAGATGGTGCAAGAGTAACGACTAGGTAAGTGATTTCTTTGGACTTCTAAGTTAATTTTTGGACTTGGTGTAATGATATAAGAACAGAGTAGTGATATATATATTAAGATTTGGACTTCCTTTTGTACGATATAGGGTTATATCTGCTGTTTACCAAAGTTAGATGCAATTAAGTTTATCGTGTACTCGGTATGGATTTGGTTTGTGAAACAGATTGTTAACTGCACTTCTAGTGATGAACAATTGTTCTACTGATTATATACATGTGAATAACTTAAATATGGACCAATGAGTGAAAGGAATCGAGCTACTATGATGGATTTGAGTTATTTTAGACATTGGAATTGTTATACAGGGTATATAAGGCTTCCTCAAAGTGGTTGGTGGAAGAAAAAATCTTGGAAGGAATGGTTGGACGAAGGTCCAAAGTGAGCATATATAAGGCTTCCTTGGGGAATGAGCATTCGTCAAATGGTCTTCAATTGAGTAAGCGTATAGATCGTGACAACGTTGATTTGTTTGGTACATGGACATGTTCAAACCTTAAATATGTGTCTCATGCAGATGAGTTTTATCTACGAAGTGGTCATCTGCTTATGTGATATGTTTGGTCATAATTGGATTGGTATGTGATGTGTGTGGCATATGTATATAGCCAGTTAGAGAATATGTATTTCCTAGCTTAAGGCTAATTTGTAAGGGTGTCACGTGTCCATTTCTCTGGGATATGGTCTTGGAACTTGATTTTGTGATGGGTATGTTATGTTTATTTTTGGTGAGAAATGGACATATTTTCCTGTGCTAACCTTGGATGTTAGCCTATGTGCACATAGACTGGTATATCTTAGTTACTACTATAAACTTAATATGTGATTACGATGATGGAGATCTAATGTCCATGATGATATCCTTGCGCTGGAGAGGAAGTGGCTCATCTAAACTTGTTTAGAGCTTACCATTGATTGACTACACTAAAACTCCTCTAAAGTGATATTGATAGCATTGGGGAAAAATATCACTTTATATAGGTTATCACATAAGAGAGATTAAAGTTTTTACTCCAAAATTATAAAAATTAAAATTTTGGTCAATAATTACGTAAATACCAAAAAATTACTTTGTCTATATTCAAGTCACTTAAAATTTCTGTTTATAACGTTATTCAAATGCAATACTTGATTGAGATATTTCTTGTAACAATAAAACGACAATAACAAGAACCATTTGAAGATAATTTAGAATATGAATGATGATGTAAAAAAATTTAAACAAGCAAATTTAGCACTAACTGTATCTTAAAATATTTTTCACATTAATTAAATATGTATTTGTTAAAAAATATCACTTTATGCGAAAGTTGAGACCCAGATTTATCACTATTATCTTCTGAAAAACTATTAGTTATTACGATAGAGAGATTATTAAATTTTAACACTGGTCCTGATTCAAGACTGGGACATTCTATCAATATAAAGAGTTATCACTTTACAGAGGATCTTTTATAGAGATTTTACTGTATGTGATTTTGTGTTCATGTGATGTGTTACATGATGGAATGGGATCTCACGTAATTTGCCATGTTTCTGTTTATATGTGTCATATGATTAATATGCATTTTAGTATTGTCTTGAATGATGTGGGACATAGTTAAGTTATGTTTCTCCCACAAGTATTTGATATAATCGATATGTTATGTTCTATCTGATTATAGTGTGCTTCCCAAAACACTCACCCCCTCTCACCAGTTTTGTAGGCTCATTTATAAGGCTGTATATCCGTTCAGAGATAGCTTTGGTTGTGTCAAGTAAATTTGCTTCTTCAAGACTTGAATTATGACTCTGGCTTCCTTTTTTTTTGTCTAACAGCTCTGTAGCCAAAGTTTTGAGTTTGATCTAGGGATAAATGTAAAGAATAATTATGAATGCTTATTGTTGGGATAAAACATGTATGATCTTGTAAAAGTAAAAATATGTTTGAGGTTGGCTGGACTGATCATATTAGTTTTCAAAATAGGTAAGGGTCTAGCGCTGGTCACCGACCTCAGATTTGGGTCATGAAAGACTTGGTATCAGAGCATGGTTTGAGCCAAGATTCATGCTCTAGGTATAAGAAAAGTTTCGTTTCTTGAGTCAACTCTTTAAAGTTAAAAAATGGAGCATAGGATTCGTCATGTCTTGTTGTCGATTATCTTCCTAATCTTTAGATCCTTTGAATTTTAAAAGTTGTTATGTGCATTTTTTGTGGACTATTTTGATGAAAGTAGATGGTGTTAAATTTGTGATATGCATGTGTAGTGGTCTCATGGTTTAAGTTACTTGGAGAGTCCAAAGAAAATAAATATGATCATATAGAGACTATACAAGCAGGAGGTTACCTAGTAAAGCAATAGATTATGGCCTAATGGCGGGTGAGACCACTACAGACCATAGATGCATGTGTAGTGGTCTCATGCACAACCATGGAATCACATTTTTACACGTATTTTTGTATCCTGCCCTGTACACTTAATTTTGTGATTCAGACGTAGACACTTACGCTATGCCTTTTTTTAAATAACAATAAAATATAACAAGGTTGAATTGTTGACAAAGTTGCACCATGTTTATTGAACACTTTGATCACATTGTCATCACTAGCCATAAAAAAATTTGTTGTTCCGGTCTTAGTCCACTTTTACCTGATAAGGGAGCATATAAATCAGCCAACAAGTATCCAAAACTATTGAGTTAGAAATGATAATAATAATAAGATATGCCTACATTTTTAAGCAACAACACACATCCAGTGTGAGTAATACCAATAAAGTCTTTTATGCTACCACAAATACTGCCAATGGGATCCTTGAAATATAAAATGTTAAGTAATTTTCATAACAAAAAATACTTAAGAATTATTAAATATTATTTGAATTCTACCTGGAATGTAGCAGGAGTGTAGTTACTTATACGATTGAAACTTTTCGAGTACACAATCACCTACAAGCAAATACAAAATATTTTCTACAAAATGAACTATCAAATATCACAGACAAACTAAATTTGACGGATAATTTTAAAACTACTACCTGTAAAAATGTAGTGCCACTATGAGTAATTTTAAAGTCTTGAATACTTGCCCCAGTAAAAGTGTTTCCAATCATTATCCCTGTAAAAAAAATTAAAATTTGATAAAAATATTAGGTGGTTGAAGTTAGAAACACAAAATACCTTGAGCCCTAACAAAGTCAATGGCTCTCCTCAATGGATCTCTTTTGAAAATGTTGTTGTCACACTTGCTTTTGATATGTTTTTGAGCAGGGACTTCTGATCTATTGTTGGATGGCATCGTTAATTGTTTGAAAATATCCCCATGTTTAGAGTTGATGAATGTGTATATGCTCATGTTTTGTTATGCATTTTGTATGTGTTTTGTTATGTTTTCGTTTGTTTTCATCTTATCCCATTGATTCTTTTGTCATTTCTATGTGTTTGAGTCTTGAAGTGGACTTCTACTCTTTGTCGTGTTTTGTGATAGGAAGTGAAGCTCATTGAAGGCCGTTGAAGGGGTGATTTTGAGAGACCGTATTACAAGAGCCATAAATCATTGCTCAAGCATTGGATCCCAACAAATGAGATATCATTGGAAGCTTGAAGAGAGATCTATATTTTTTCTTTTATAGTCGAGGGCAAATTCGGAGCAAAATAGTGTTAAAATTGGAAAATTCAAAGACATGATAAGGCTGATCGCCCCCGGCGAGCGCCAAGGAAATTACAAAGTGCAGTACTTGGCCGGCTCTATGCCTTTGGAGCCAGCCAGGTCTCCCATATCCAAAAAATTTAGACTTCTTTTTTAGATAGAATTTTGACCCGTTTTGGATTTTAACAAATTTGAGCCCCTATTTTGACTCTACAACAGTATGTTTTAGTTATTTTTCTTATTATAGACCTCTTGTGATTGGCCATAGGACTTCTAGTTTATGTTAACCTCTTATAGTTTTTCCTATTCTCTAGTTAGATGCTTGGCTATTTATATGCCATTAGCTCTTAGGTTTTAGATCATTATTTCCTGCGACTTTGAGACTACTCTTGAGATTAATAAAGGCACGATTCCAGTGAGCTACGTAGAGGAGATTGGCGAGGGTTGCTTGAATGACTAAGCTTTCTCTATCCTTCTTTTTATGCTAGTTGTTATCATGTTCTTCATTAATCTATCTTGCTTTGTTACAGTGCATAGCGAGTAGGTTTTTTGTGAGTGCGATGCCCTAATTATGTGATTGATTATCTCTGTTAGGTTGTGGTTCGAATATCTTTAGCATTAGTTGTTAATTGGTATGCTTAATGCTTAATCTAAATTGACCACTTAGTTTGTGATTAGAGTTGGCAAGAGTGGACCGAAAGGCACTTGAGTTAATCGAAAGAACTAATTAGCATATTCTTAGGTATTAATGAGATGTTTTAATATCATAAGGGTAACCCGCTAGGAGGAATCTTCATAATTGGGATTAGTATAGTTCTAGATCTAATGGATGAGAGAAAGAGTTAATTAGTAGTCTAGGCCTTTGCTATCTTAGTTTTATCCCTCTAATGAGCAAAAGCATTAGCGAGATGCATTAGAATACTCTAGGTACTAGTTAGAACTTCATAAGAACCGCAATCTTGACATAGGTAGTTAATACATAAGGGTATTGGTGAGGGAAAGAAACGCTCATTTTGTCCCCTCGTTTTAGGGTCATTTAGACCCATTTTTGAGTCTGTTTGAGTCATTTTATGCCATTCTTAGGTTCGTTGCCTAGAAAGCTTTCAATCTTTTGTCTTTGTGTCTTTTGAAGGATGATTTTATAGGGACGCGAGGATCTTATGAGAAGAGATGAGCGTTGGAAGAGTCGAGCAGAGAGATAGCCAGCCAGAACCAAGCTGCACCCACAAAATGGTGAAATACGCACTGATCGGCGTCTTTACTATAGAAACACGCCGGACGGCGCCCCCACCGACAGATTGTGTGAGAACTTCACCTGGATTTTCCTCAACCTCCTTTTCCCCACCGGGCGATGCCCCCTTTCCGCCTAGCAGCGCCTAGACCTGACCACGAATCGAATTGGGTCGAATTCGAATCGAATTAGTTCGAATTCGAATTTATCAAAACCTTAAACCGTATTCAATTCGTCCAAAGTCGAATTGAATACGAATTATGATTATTCGAATTTGAATCGAATTCGAATTGAATTCAAATTATTTTGTTAATTCTAATATTGAATAAAAAATTAAAAAACAACCAAAATTTTTTGAAAACTTTCAAAATTTTCGTAATGTTTTTTAAAAAATTCAAAAACTTTGAATTTTTTTGATGTAGTCCAAAATGAAGGTTTAATATTGAACATTTTTTGAGAAAAAGAAACAAATTAAAGATTAGACTTGTATTTAATGTACCAAATTAAGTTACCTACGTATCTTTTGCTCTACTTGATGACATAATTAGATGGTAAAATTAGTACTTCTTGGTACTTTTTTTAAAAAATATATAATATGGATGAATTTATACGAATTAGACTCGAATCGAATTAGATACTGGAATTCAAATGCAATTCTTCGGTTTGACGAATTGTAGAAATCTTAAACCGTATTCAATTCGTCTCTCGACGAATTCGAATCGAATTTTGGGTGAATCGAATTGTGACCGAATTGAATCGAATTGAGAACGAATCGAATCACGAATCAGATTCTAACAATGGCTAGGTCTAGCTGCGCCAGAAGAGAGTGAGGTGAGCTTTTTTCATGAAGAAATCATCGAACAACACAATTGCCCACCGATCGATGCCCAAGCAGCCGCATGAAGTCTGCACCTGCCAGTCAAAACCTAAAACCAAGAATTAGCCACTAGCTCAGCTCGCTGGACGGCGCCCCTTGCACCGAATGGTATTTTCATCAAATTTTGCCTGGGAGAATTAGATATTTTGAGGGCTTTTCAAACATTTGCACTACATTTTAGGGTTGAGGGGGAGACTTCTCTATAAATACCCCCCTTAAACCCTCAAGTTGTAAGCTTTGACACAAAAGACTAAAAGTTAGGGTCTTTAAGAGGAGGAGCTCTAGGAGCAGGGAGTGGATGCCGGGAGAGGATTGAGGGCTCACCACAATGATTGAGCACTCTTTATCCCTTCTCTTTAATTCTGTTCTTGTGACATTGTTTTCTTCCATGCATTGTTGTTTTAATTAAATGACGAGGTGTGAGTAGTTCCTTTTTGGGTCGGGTGCAATAGCACCCCTGAAATGCTTAGTTTTGAATGGGCTTAACCTTTAGAGCATGTAGCAATCAGTGGGCATAATGCATTGGGTAATGGACTTTCGTTGGAACCTAGTGGCGAGTAGCGTTAGTAATGACCTAGGGTCCTTCCCAATCGATTGTAGCATGACTCGAAGTACTTAGCTGTGAAGGAGAGCATGGAAAAGCCTAACCGTTAGACTATACATTTACCCGATAGACTTAGCTATGAAAATGGACTTTGCCAAGAATGGTAGTGTGTAAATGGCCTAACGGTGGTGCATTAATGAGTGAGGTTTAGGAGGGCAAGAGTGGTTGTCTCGACACTTAGGTGAGGTTGACAACTTAGCAATATTAAGTGTGAGTGACATTCTCGCCGACACCCCCTAGTATCTTCTTTGTAGCGTGAAGTACTTAGCCGTGAAGTGTCATGCCTTAGTACACCTAGGCCCACCACGGACACAAAATCCCAAGAGAAACCAAGCATGTAAGGATGTACGAACGGCACCTAGCCCGATTTCCTTTAAATTATCTTTACACCCTTTCAACTTAGTCTTGTCTTTGCTTGCTTTTCCCAAACCTTTCATAAAATACTAATCAACCTAATCTAAATTGCATTTTTGCTCGGAATGTCTTGAACCCGCTCCTGTGGTTCGACATTACGCCCGTTCTCACTATTATTGCAAGGTAGACCAAAAATACACTCTTCAATTGGCGCAGTTGTCAGGAAGCGGCGTCCCCCAAGGCATCTTTGTGATTTGTGAAATAGTTATGTTGATTTTACTTGTTTTTAGTTAAGTAATTAAGTGCTACACTTATTTCTCCTATGGACTCTGGACTTTTTATACCATAGACTTGCTCATCGAGGTCACGTGTGGACTAAGAAAAGCTTAATCAAGACATCGAGAAAAAATGAAAGAACTTTGAGGAAAGAACGAAGAAGGAGAAGAGAGATGAAGCTAATCATGATGGAGTCTAGGCTGTGGGAGGTCCGTATGTCGTGGCCGAGGACATCTCCTTCATGGATTTTGCTCGTTTGACACTCGATGGAATGACATCCAGAGTGCCATGCCCGGATGTAGACTCCATCAACTACACAATTCCATCCGGATATGCCAAGGAAGGCCCAAGAGATCATCTTTCTTGGTTCTTGGCAATCTCTAACACGTTCATAATCGAAGGGGTCTCGGATGACGCCATCAGACTCTGTCTCTTCCTTGTATAGTGGAGCAAGGTTGTGGAATACAAGCTTGAGTGACTCAAAAATCACTACTTAGAGGGAAGTAGCAAATGCAAACTTCTCATCTGCCAAGACCAACCAAATCTTGTGGGAGATCAACACATTCAAGCAATACCAAGATGAGACTTTAGGAGAAGCATTGGAGAGATTCAAGGACCTCAAGAGATCATGCTCGGTTAAGAATATGAAATAAGATCATTTACTGCAAGCCTTCTTCTTTGGGCTCACTACTACAGCAAAAGCAACTCTGGACGTAGCAGCAGGCAGATCATTTTCAAGGAAGTCGCAAAGAGGGGTTGTCCATATATTGGAAGAAATCGCTTCCTCTACATCCTCCTATTTAGGCGAGCGTGATCTCTATCCCTCTACACCTTAAGGAGGAGCACAAAATTCAGACTTGGTGATTCAATTGCAAGCATAAGAGATAATTTTAGGAGAATCTCATTGGAGTGATTCAAGGATCTCAAGAGATCGTGCCCAGTTAAGAATATAACAGAAGATCATTTACTAAAAGCCTTCTTGTTTAGGCTCACCGCCATAGAAAAATCAACTCTGGACGTAGCAGGCGGATCATTTTTAAGGAAGTCGCAAAGAGAGGTTGTCCGCATATTGGAAGAAATTGCTTCCTCTACATCCTCCAGACCTTGAGGAGGAGCACAAAATTCTGACTTGGTGATTCAATTGCAAGCACGAGAAGCAGCATTAGAAAGGCCTTGGGATGAGGACAGACATAATTCAAAGAAAGTGGCATTTGACCAAATGATATGCGAGGATTCTGGTAGAGAAGGGCACGATGCTAAGGAATTCCCTGGGATTGAGACTCCCATCTCACAAGTCCACTTTGTTAGGCGAGAGCAAAATCATAACTACTCATATCCCAGAGGGTTCAATTCTTACAATACAGGATTGCATAACTACCCTAACTCTTCCTACTCAAGAGATACCAATCCATTGGCAATAGTACCCAACCAACGATCACCTCTCTAGACTTACTCACAGGGACATCAAGCGCTAGCACCTAGAGGATGCCTCTATGATTGAGTAGAGCATATGGAGATTAAGGCTCAATGGTGGAATTCAATGCTCGATAAAATGGAGGAGATTATGAAAAGTTCAAAGGAGATGATGGCGAGCCTGAGTCAACAAGGGTCTTGGATGGCAAACCTAGAGAGAATAGTTCAAGGACAAGCTCAGGCACACCATGGGTTAGAGAAGAGAAGAGAAACCGGACAGCAAAGGCTTCTACCAGGACCGGCCAGTACTCCAGTACATGCCATAGAAGATATACCACAAGAGGAGTGTGCAATGATCGTCAGTGAGGAGCGAGATCCACAAGAAAGTGCCTAAGGAATAAATCACACTCAGAGAGACCCTAGAAGGATCATGATTCTTGTATGAGTAAAGAAAGAGTTGGCACAAAAAGCTGTTATAGACGCAAGATCTTCAGTGAATGTTATGCTTCTATCCTTATGGAAGGAGCTAGAATCATACTCGCTAATCCCGTCCAAAAACCAGTTATGAATGGCAATTGGGTCAGTATCAGGCCCTGTCAGGAAGTTGAAGCGATGGACAATTTTGGTCAAGGGAATCGAAGTACAAGCTACCTTTGAAATCATACAAGATCCCGAAGGGATGGAAAAGTTTATGATATTGGGATGGCCATTCTTGGTTATAACCCATTTTTTAATCGATCTAAGAAATCATGCATTAGATCTCAAGCTTGGAAACCATTAGATGCACATAACTGTAAAAGAAGATGGGATAGCATCTAGACTAGAGAAGGAGGGAGATGGCCAATGTGAAAACCGAGATCGCAATGACAACAAGTGCACATTGAAATTGGAATTTCAAATAGGCGAAGAAGAATGCTTTACCATCAGCACGAAGAAGATTCCACCAGCCACGAGCAACATGGCTAGGGGTGTGGATAATGACAATAACGCATCAGTCAAAGAGGAGTTTGGTGAATCGAGCAACTCCAAAAGGAAGAACCCAAGTCTTGGAATCCCAACGGTAATTAGAGGAGTAAATGTCCCCTTTGCTAGATGTGAAGGAAGAGCTGATAGACAAACATTATGGCAATTCACTTGTAGAGGAAGATGGACTCCATTGGACTATACCCATGCCATACAAGCATTCAACTGGCCAATGGGAGGACAATCACCCCATTGGGCTATGCTAAGGATGTTCCAATCATGCTTCAAGGGTATGAGTTAAGGAAGATTTCGTAGTGGTTGAGCCCCTAAACACAAAAGAACTCCTCCCAGTATTAGGAAGTCCATTTTTGGCAAGAATACGTGCTATAATTGATGGCCACGAGAAATCAATTTCACTCTCAATTGGTGAAGACAAAGTGGTATTTCAGATCAACGCCGGAACCAAAGTTCAAGAAGAAAGTAGCCTGCCAGTCAAACTCTTTGGATCGTACACTCACAAACCCTTTAATAGAGTGTGCATCTTGTCCCCTGATCCAAAGGAAACTTGATATCAAGATTGAGAAAGTTTAAGTAACTCTCCAGGAAGATCACGAGGAAGAACAAGGTGAGAAGGACTTAGAGTCCAATCATGGTGCCTGATAAAGCTGAAAGAGAGGCAAAGTAATGCTAAAGACCATAAATTAGGAGGTTATGTTTCATTTTTTCTTTGTGTAGGCAGAAGTAGAAGTCCCTCAACCCGGTGGTCACCACCTACCCATCTGGTGATCAAGTAATTTTGTGTTGGAGACTGACCAAAGTCGTTAACAACTGAAAGATGAGTTTGAGCAAATATGGCAAATTTCTAGAATCAGCCGGATGGTGGCACGTCCACCGAGCGGTGGTTAATACAGGAGAGAAACTCTGCTCACTTCTTCTATGCTTCCTAACTAAGACCCGTTAAATCTGGGACGACCTCTATCTCTCTTCCCGAGTCGTGATCATGTTGTCATTTTGCATTTATCTTCAATCATCGTATTCATTGTGACCATGGAGGTCGTTTTGTGTGATTTTGATTGAATTATCTTTGAGACTTTGTTGACCACGGAGGTCATCAAAGTCACCCTTTTTCATTGTCATATTCTTTTCCTAGCTCTTCCCACATTGAGGTCAATGTGTCGTTCAAGTGTGGAGGGGAGTTCCATGTAAGAACTTGCATGCTTAGGTCTAGATTAAGTTGTTTATTTCAAGTTCTGGCATGCTTTTGACAATTTTGACCCCCAAATTTTTTTGATTTCTTCATCTTAAGATGAATCACGTGCTTAATAGGAATCTTTCCCCGATTGCAAGATATAGGAATACGGAGCCTCCATACCCTCACTTTTTTAAACTTGCGGTATTCCTAGTTGGGCAGACTCGAGGGTTGATGAGTGACCATTTGTTAGCTAATTTTTTAGCCAAAGGTGGAGACTACCGTCTCTAAATTTTTGTTCATGAGGTGCTTATACACTATGGGCAATTGGGTTATCCTATGAGTACTTGGTTGTCTCTCATTGTTGAGTGAATTGCGAGAGGACGGGGGCCGTTTTTGATTGAATTTTTCCTAGAGCTTTAAAAGCCTACCCCTATATTTTCTTTTCCCTTGTATTACCCTTTGAGCCAAGCCATTCCATTGATACACACAAAAGGAATTTGTGTAGTATGATTAAGGGATTTCTCCACCTTTGACATGTAGTTTGAGGATGCATTTAAGGGATTTATGTATGGGTTTTAGGATAGAATAGGCTCATTAAGGGATTTTACTTCGAGAAAATATGTAGAAAAGGGCCAAATTCAATCACCAAACCTTGCCTAAACCAAAATGTTTCCAAAAGTGAATAAAGGAGAATCAAGAGAAGAAAAAGAAAAGTTACAAAAAAGAGAAGAGAAAAATGAAAGGAAAAATAACAAAAACAATAGAAAAGAATAAAAGCGCAAAAAAGAGCAAGTGTGACATCAATAAGGCAACCAAATAAAAGGCAAGCTTTTGGCCTTATGACTATAGGTCTCGGGTATATTGGGTTGAGCGTTCAAGTGCGATGAGCAAGTAGCATAGTCGAGTGCTAGTTTACGTGTAATAGCACCTCTGATTTGGGTGGATAGCCATAACTCATTCATTTATCCTCACCATCACGTTGACCCCATTTTGACCCGAGCCAAGTCCCCTTGATCACGACCCTCATTTAGTGAAATACGAACACGAGCACGAGTAGGATGACTCAAGACCCCCGAATGTGTACGTGAGGGATAGAGAGTAGACCACACCACAGTGAGGATAATCAAAGTACTTAGCTATGAAGGGGAGCATGGAATAGCCTAACCGTTAGACTATACATTCACCCGATGAACTTAGCTATGAAAGTGGAATTTGCTAAGAATGGCAGTGTGTAGTTGGCATAAGGGTGGTGCATTAATGAGTGAGTTTTAGGGGGTAAGAGTGGTAGTCTCGACACCTAGGTGAGGTTGATAAATTACCAACATTAGGTGTGAGTAACGTTCTTGTCGGGACCCCTAGTACCTTCTTTATGGCGTGCAGTACTTAGCTGAGAAGTGTTATGCCTTAGTACACCTAGGCCCACCATGGACATAAAAGCCCAAGAGAGACCAATCATATAGGAATGTGCGAAGGGCATCTGGCCCAATTTTCTTTAAATTCTCTTTACACCCTTTTAACTTAGTTTTGTTTTTGCTTGCTTCACCCAAACCTTTCATAAAATACTAATCAACCTAATCAAAATTGCATTTTTGCTCAGGATGTCTTGAACCCGCTCCTTGTGGTTCGACATTACACCCGTACTCCCTATTATTGCATGGTTGACCAAAAATCCACTCTTCAGGTATACTGCTCGTTTATCGCCATTGAATTATAAGTTATCTTTCTACAATCTTGTTTCCTTTCATTTTGTTACAACCTTTGATTTTTATGCTACGTGTAATTGATTGCTTGATTTCGTGTTCCAACTCTCAGTTACAAACCATACTCTTCCACTATACTATTTGATTATTTTCTCGCACATCAAATTGGCGACGTCAACACAAAACTGAGATTTTAGGACATAAAATCAAAAGCAATTAGATTTGTGTATCATACTTGCTAATTTTGTGCTTTCTTTTGCAGGATTCTCTGGTGAATGTTTAGAACCGAGAGTGAAGGACTAGATCTTCACATAGATACTATGCTTGAGGTCGACATTGAAGTACTCGAAAGGATAATTAGGTCTGAAAAGAGGAACAATCTAGATCAATGGCACAAAATTAGGAAGACGGAGTGAACCACGCTCTTGTGGATGCTCTACAAAGAAGGACGCTACTGGAATCGTCCGTTCCCATATGGAATGGGAACCCTAATAGTTTACAACAACCAGCTATAGGCCCTAACACCTTCCAGATCCCAGTGGCAATTTTTGAATTACTGCAAAACTCGGTCCAATTCGGCTGCTTGCCAAGTGAATACTCTCAAGACCGTCTCTCTCGATTTGAAGATATCTGCAATATGAAGTTCTATAATATCGATGATGATGTCTTGAAGCTGCATCTTTGCCACTTTTCTTTGAAAGACCGAGTTCGCATGTGGTACGAAAAGTTGAAAGAAGAGACAATAAGAAGTTGGACTGATCTGGCCCATGCTTTCCTGCGGAAGTTCTTTTCTATGGCTAAGTCAGCCAAACTCTTGCAAGAAATCAACATATTTATACAAGGAGATGGGGAGAGTATCTATGAAGTTTGGAGATAGTTTACATATCTCCAAGGTGCCTTTCCTCAACATGGCATAACCGAGGAAAACCTCATGAAGATTTTCTACAATAGGTTAAATGGTCCATCCCATGCCCATATTGACTCCTCATCTCAGGGGTTTGATGGAGGAGATGAAGCTACGCGTTTGATGGAGGAGATGGTCGAGGTCAATGGTATGTGGCCAATAGAATGCGCTAAGTAACCACATAAGGAAGCAACCTGATGGGTACTTGAAGTGGATGCCAACACCAGGCTTGAAGCTAAATTGGAGGCATTTGCCAAAAAATTTGAAGAATTGGCCAAGGGCAAGGAAAAGGTAGCTACGGTGCAAGATACTTGTGAGGTTTGCAAAGAATCACATCCCACTAATAACTGTTCATTATTGGGGGAGATTCAGGATATCATTGATAGAACACCACCAGGTATGGGCTATTAAAGACAAACTATTGCTCAGACAAATTTCTCTCTATTTGACCAGCATGCAAACAACACTGGTACCCAGCAAGAACCCAGGAAGCCTAATTTGGGAGATCAATTCAAAGCAATGGGTGAGAAGATCGATCAATTTATAGAAGACCAAGTCAATGTCTTCTCCAAGATTGACCAATTGGTAGTGGTTGTCCAGCAGTCCATTCAACAACAAAGTATAACTATACAGTGGGTAGATCATATTGAAGCCCACCAACAAGAAGTAACGATGTTGCTCAAGGGGCAGGCAACTCAACTAAAAAAGATGGAGATCAAACTTGGGAAGTTACCTCAAACAAATTCTCAAAAACCCATGGTTTCCCTACCCAGCAACACTGAATCAAACCCGCAAGGATAAGTGATGGCCATCACATTGGGGATTGGGGATATGGTTGATGAACCATATATTTCTTCATAACCTTGTGTCCCTCCACATCAATTCCCTCAAAGACTCCAGAGAAAGCCACCACTTGAGAACAAGTCCTCTTCAAAAGAGTGTATCGAACCGATCGAGCCAACCATAGAGAAGGAGGTAGTTGCTGAAAAGAAGGCGGAACAAGCCTATATTAGTGAAAAATAGGATTCTTATGTTCCTCCACCATCACCTCAACAGGCTAAAAAGAATATAGTGATCGATGAGAAGGCCCTTTAATTCATTGTAACGATGGAGGACATTCAAGCCATCTCTTCTTCTTGAAGATGTTAGATCAAAGACCACAATATGCCGAGTTCCTTAAGGAGATCATCGCAAGGAAGAAAAAGAAATTGAAAGATCCAGGTAGTTTCACTATTCCTTGCACTATTAATGGTGTTCAGTTTCTATATTGCTCTTATCATTTGGATGCCAATATTAATTTTATGCCTTTGGCTACTTCCAAGAAACTCAAATTTGGGGATCTACACCTTTCAGACTTCAGCTTGCAGATCAAACTATGAAGAAACAGCACAGAATCATAGAGAATGTGCTAATCAAAGTCGACAAGTCCCTCATACCTTTAGACTTTGTGGTGCTAAACTATGCTGCCAATGAAAGTTACCCACTTATTCTGGGATGTCCATTCCTCACACTAGTCATGCAATAGTGGATGTCCACAATGGCAAGCTACTTGTCCGCATAGGCCCAGATAAAATAGATTTCCAAGTAATCGATGGGCACCTTAGTGTTTTAATGGTCCTAGCATGAGGTTTAAAGAAGAGAAAACTAGGTTTCAATTAAGCTTGCCATTCCCTAAAAAAACTTTGTTACACGTCAAAGACAATTGGAGTGAAACACCACCAACCTGCCCCACCACCTCCTTCTCAATTGGAGTGAAAACTAGGTTTCAATTGAGCTTGCCATTCCCTTAAATTATTGGCTTTCTAGCAACCGAATATCGTTAGGAAAGTTCATGTCATGATACGAGTAGCAATGATAGGATTAAGCCCATATTGAGAAGTAGTTCTTGCTTTTAAAAACCTTATATTTGGATTAAGTGATTGCTAGGTACGGGACCAAGAGAACACATGAGTAGTTGATGGAACACGCTCTTAGTAATTGATCCCCACATGTATATTAAAAAGGTTTTAGCTAACTTATGAGTCTAATCGAGAGAGTGCTTGCTGCCAAAAATCCATTTTGAAAATATTTGTAGGCGAAAGGCACTAGTTAGGTTAATAAATTGGAGCAAAGTCCCGGCCCAAAACTAAAGGAAAAGAAAAAAGAGAGGATAGTGTGTGGAATATGAAAAGAAAAAAAAGTTGATGAAAGGGATTGGATGGAATTGGTTGTGGATTGTATTGGAATGTTTAATGTTATATGAGAATATGGTATGTGGCTTGTAGATGAGTGGAATGAGAAGATCCATAAAAATAGAATGATGGATCTTGGTAGGGGCGAACTCCAGCCTAATCGGGACGAACTCAAAGATTCCTGGAGGTAGCTATAAAAAATTGAGTTTTGTGACTCGGCCTGCCAATATGTGCTAGTAACTCCTAAGACTCCAAATGAGTGAAGCTAACCGCTAACGAAAACTATTTTAGGGCTAGGTAAAATGATGGAGCAATATGTTCTTCATTATCTTTTCATCTCTTGTGCTTATTGCGCGATTGTTCCTAGTAGTCTTCACTATTTTTTCCAATGATAAAATTATTCAAAACTTCTTTTATTTGTGGGCTAGACTTGAATTTTAGAATTCAGCTCATATGAGATTTTCTTCGGATAGTTTATTGCAAGGGGGCCAAAAATTTAGCATGTACCATGCTTACTTACTTAAGAACAAGTAAGGAAATAAGTGTGGGGTATGATGAGTGTGTATACGCTCATGTTTTGTTATGTGTTTTGTATATGTTTTGCCACTTTTTCATTCATTTTTGTCTTGTCCTATTGAGTCTTTTGTCATTTCTATGTGTTTGAGTCTTGGAGTGGACTTCTACCAATTGTTGTCTTTTGTGATAAGAAGTGAAGCTCATTGGAGGCCGTTGAAGGGGTAACTTCGAGAGACCATATTGCAAGAGCCATAAATCATTGCTCGGGCTTTTAATTGCAGCAAATGCAATATTGTTGGAAATCTTGAAGAGAGATCTACATTTTATCTTTTATAGTCGAGGCAAAATTTCGAGTGGAATGGTGTCTAAATTGGAAAATATAAAGACATAACGAGGCTGATCGACCCCGACGAGCTCCACATACTTGGAGGGTGCCAAGGAAGTTATAGAAAGCACTACCTAGCGGGCTCTATGCCTTTAGAGCCCGCCAGGTCTCCCAGATCCAATAATTTTAGACTTCCTTTTTAGACGGGAATTCGACCCATTTTGGATTTTAACAAATTTGAGCCCCTATTTTGACTCTACGACATTATGTTTTACTAATTTCTGTTATTCTAGGCCTTTTTTGATTGACCGTAGGACTTCTAGTTTAGGTTAACCTCCTCTAGATTTTCCTATTCTCTTGTTAGATGCTTGGCTATATATAGGCCATTAGCTCTTAGGTTTTAGATCATTATTTTCTATGACAGCACGATTCCGGTTAGCAACGTGGAGGAGATTGGCAAGGCTTGCTCGAATGACTAAGCTTTCTCTGTTCTTCTCTTTGTGCTAATTGTTATCATGTTCTTCATTAATCTATCTTGCTTTGTTACCATGCTTAGCGAGTAGGTCTTTTGTGAGACGGATGCCCTAATTATGTGATTGATTATCTATGTTAGGTTTTGGTTCAAATATCTTTGACATTACTTGTTAATTGATATGCTTGATACTTAATCTAAATTGGTCACTTAGATTATGATTAGAGTTGGAAAGAGTGGACTGAAAGGCACTTCATTTAATGGAAAGAACCAATTAGCATATTCTTAGGTATTAATGAGACGTTTTAATATCGTAAAGGTAACCCATTAGGAGGAATCCTCATAATTAGGATTAGTCTAGTTCTAGATTTAATTGATGAGCGAAAGCGTTAACTAGTAGTCTGGACCTTTGCTATCTTAGTTGTATCCCTCTAATTAGCAAAAGCGTTAGGAAGATGCATTAGAATACTTCGGGTACACTTAGAACTTCATAAGAACTACAATCTTGACATAGGCAGTTAATTGAAAGGAAGGATTTTTACACCCCTCTTGCAATAAAGAGTAAGTAAGGGATTGTTGTCCCATAAGGACTAAGTGTTAGGCCACAAATACAACTCGATAACTAGTTTAGGACTACAAGTAATGGATTTGTCAATTACAAACACGAATTGGTTACTACAACGACTAAACTAGAAGATGATTTAAACACGGATTGGGTGCCTAAGGAAGAACTTTTGCGATCCAAGAAGGGACCATGTGAGACACGATCCAAAAGGAGTGATCGACCTACAATCTATAAAAGTTACCATATGAAGCATGTGTATGAGGAGGTACCAAGAAATCTGAACCAACCCTCGGGGGGCAAGTTTCTGAATTCTCATCGACCGACTCTTACGAAGTCTTAACGAAGAAGGGTTGGAGTGCAAAATCTAGAAGCAAAAACAGAAGCTTAGAGACCTCCATAAATAGTTTAATGGTCGTTCTAATGAAGGACAAAGAGCTCATACTCAACCACGAAAGCTTATTATTGTATAAGTGATCATCTGCATATCTAGAATAGCTAGGTCTCGGCCGGTTTGATGGTAAATTTTCTATATATTATGGTCTTGACTTAGCCAGTTATTGTAGAGTGAAGTTAATTTTATGCATGTTTAAGGAAAAGTACACGTAAATGCTTTTCCTGGCGTCAAAATATTGACGGGTGGGGGCATTGTTGGAGCAAAAAATTAATTCATAGATTTGTCAATCTTGTCTCGGTAAAATAGCCGTAACTTTCTGCTCAAGTATCAGATCGACGTGATTTCAAAAGCTACAAAAAGATAAGACAAAGATCTACAATTCTTATATTAAACACGGCCTATAATTTTTTTTATTAGACTGGGACTAGGTTTTTCTATATAAGGAGAGCTTAGGAATTGAAGAAGACACTACACAACAACATACAAACCCCTCTAGTTTCATAGCTTTTATCTTTTTTCTACAAAGTTCTTGCTCCTCCACCAATTCTTTTCTCTCCTCCACAAACCATACACCGTTCTTCATTCAACATAATTGGAAACCTATCACCCTTGAGGACAAACCTGATGTCCTTAGCATCATTGATCCACTCCCAAGTCGGGTGAGCAAGATCAGCATAGGATCGCGGCTGACCATGTTTGTTGGATTGTTCTAAGGTAGTCGATGCATTTAATATTGTCTTCACTATGGCACTTGGTTGGGTAGAAACCAAGCCCACCTCATGCACCACCACAGAGTGTGTTGAGGTGGCAACCTCTGTGGGACCAGCCTAAAGCACATCATCGAAGTGAAGGTTTGGCAATGAGGGACCATAGCCGAGTGCATCACGATGACCAAAATCCCACCTTTCAACACATGAGATAGGCTGCGTGTAGGGAAAAAAATGTAGAACTGTGAGGAGTTTAGGAAAAAGCATAATTGGGTCAGCACCTGCGGCTACTCCTTGGACCAGAGAACCAGTCAACAAGCTGGCAGCATGCGTCCTACAAAAATTTCCCAGTATAGGAGCAGGCCCGAATGTATCACCATTACTATCAGGCCATAGTGGACACTTGCGGTAAGTGTCATCAAGATAGGCACCTAATTGGTGTGAAGAGAATTCAAGGCCGTTGGGCATACACGTGACTCTTCTAAGGCTGGGATCGAGTAGACAATAGCCAGTACATCTCTAACTGGTGGAAGGAGGGGATGGTCAATCGCTTGGGAGGCCGCTGCAGAGGTTGTGCTGGGAGCGGCATCGAAAACCCTAGTCGTGGGGCCGATGGAAGGAAGGGATTGGTCGTCGCTTTGGTGGCACCCACTTGTGAAGGACTAGATGGTGGTGTAGGAAGGGGCTCCATCACCCTACCAGTCAGCTGCAATTGAGCCATACCTTCGGGAAAGGATAGAGAAGGAATAGCCTCAAAATTGTCCAAAAGGAGAGAGAGACGGCCGGATTTCATTTTATTTTGGTTTTGCTAATGGTTTAGGGTTTAGGATTTCTTAAAAATAGAGGGATGCAACACCCTTAAATACCTCTATTTAATGTCCCTTCCTCTGGACTCCTCCCAAAAACACCGAAAGACTCTACAAGTAAATTCATTCAAGGTAACAAGCCTTTAATAGATGAAAAGATTCAAGACTCAAAGATAAAAGGACTAAAAACATTCAAAATGACACCTAATTGACATGGTAAATGAGTTTTTTTCCAACACTTTAATCTTTGCTTGTTCTCAAGCAAAAACTAAACTTGGGCACCCTAACACAAACACAACAAACAAAAAATACACAAGGTAAAGGACTATGCAAGACTAATTCACCAAAGAACTCCCCCCAAATCATCGAAGTCTCATCTAAAGGCCACCATACAACCTAGAAGTTTACTGCGTGAGCGCAATGAGTAAGAACGTGTAAATACCACATCATTGGTTGTTTAACCAAATGTTAATTCTAGGTAAATGACACTAGAAGGTCGGCCACTCAAGTTTTCATAAGTTTGTTGAGCTCACATATGTAGGTAGTCAACTCCCTATTCCTTGCGTACAAGTCCGAGTCTCAGAGTTTCCTGCATCCTACTTGGTAGTGCCTCAAGTCATATGGGGCATCGTGATTGTAATACCTTAGTCCTTTAACCATATTTGTCTGACTTAAGTGAAGTATACTTAATCGTATTGATGCATTAGATTAGTTTACGAGTAACTTTGCTATGTATATAGAGTGCCAAAGATAGTTGCAAGAAAATTATTTGTTATATCGGACTACCTCGGACGGTTCGAAACATGGTATGAAAAATTGATCATAACTTCTTCATTTGGGATCCAAAAGAGATGATTCAAAATGGTATTGAATGGTGAGATATGGACCTATAAGCTTTGAAAGACATGCATTTGTCATCCTATCAATTTGGACTAAACCCAGCATGCGGATAAATAACACATTTTGTTATTGGTTCTTAAAATGTTTTGGTTTGGCTTCTCAGTCTTTGTTTCAAGAAGAATTCATATTCCTACACCTTTATGAAGTGTGTATAGACATGAGTTAGTCTTTTAAGGATTATATATTAAGCTCAACAAGCCTACTCAGTTGATTCCCAAGCTTTATGAAGTTAGTTGAACAAGTTTAGACAACAATGACATCTATTTGGTAAAATGGGCATAACAATTTCAATATATCTCCAAATTGTACAAATCAATATGATTTGGAAATTAGACACATAGACCTACAAATGAAAAATGGGACTCAATATGCTGCATCCTGATTAGACCCCATGGAAAAAGCATCTAATCACCTTTAACCACTTGCAAGCTCATTAGAATTAGTTGAGGAGCTGAATCATGCTCGATGCCTACTCAACTGGTAACGTTTTTGTCACGACCCGCTCTCAGGTCGGTGAATGGCGCTAGACTCCACGACAAACATCTGCAAATGTGCAATCTAGCAAGCCTCACACAAATTCATCAATACTCACATCATACAAACCTGAGAAAGATACAACACATGCAAAGATGGTACACAACCATCAACGAAAATCTGGAAAAAATCCATCTCCAAATGACAAATCCAAAATCAGACATAAACCAGGATCTAACCACTACGGAGCATCTATACAGATGTACAAGGAAGTACAAGTCTGGAGACCTCAAAATGTGGCCCTCGAACGAAGAAGATGGGCTCGAAATACAGACTCCAGAATCAACGCTACTATGGCACCTCGGAACCTGAGATAGATTAGTAGGGGGTAAGTATTTGGGAACACTTAGTAAGAAGATAGAACATAACATATTAGTTATGTCTGAGATATACGTGCCACAGAACTCAACCATGTTCGACGTAACTGAACTTGAAATGCATGATGACCATATGATGCACAAATTACCGAAAACATAAATATAAACACACAGACACATAGAGCCATGAACAGGTTTTGAAAGGCCCCTTCCTCTGACTGCCAAGGGATATCCAAATGGCCAAACGAATCTCCGTCCACACAAACACAAAGCTAGCTTACATACGTAAACTAGTGATATCCCCAAACTATGAGCTCATAGACTAACATCCCCGGTTAGTACGGGAAAGCCTGTTCATCTCTCTCACAAAACACATATCCTAACAAACATATGACCCAACGGTCCAGAATCATATCCCTCACACATATGCCAAACGTATCACATATGCACAATCTCATCTCATAACCAACAACATATGCATGAGACGCACATCAATCAAGATCTGAAACATGCATATAAAAAACACAACCAACATATCATGGTCTATCTGCTTACACAACGAAGATCCACCGATCACACTGATTTCTGAATCCAATGCCTTTCACTCAAAGCTTTTGAAATGATTCTCCTTTACCCCTACCCCTTGCGGATGTTCTGTTCACAATCCCAAATCACAATAATGAGGTTAACCTCCAAATTCCTAAACCAAATCGATGCCAACGCTTTAGAACAATGGATAACGACATAATTACAACACATCGTCTAAACAAGCATCAAACATGTCCAAATATCTCAATCTCTTTCAATCCTTACTTTCTTGAAAAATATACCACACATGTATAATCTATTTATAGCCTACTCATGGTCATAAATGTCATCTAACAATCTGTTTTGGCAATCACAACACAAACCAAACACAAGAGAAGCTCAACCACTTCATCTTCAACAATTATCACATATAACTCAATCTCAGATCATAACCACTTCAAATAACACTTTACATGACTTCCCCTGTATGTCCCTGATATCTCAGAATCCACATATTCACTGAAATTTCCAAACAAACCACTTACCAAGTCTCTATTCTTGACCCCCTTCAATCTGAACACAGCAGACAAGTCCGAACTTCAACCAAGTCTTGAACAAGATTTCTTCATCCAAATAAGACATATGATATACGGTTAGAAAGCTTATAGAGTCCTCTGTAAACTGTCAAAATTTTACGTCCCAATTCGAAGCCTAAGTATGCTTACCGATCACGTTTTCCTCAATAACCTCAGCTGTGTGCTTCTTCAATGACAGTCTGATTCAAAACGAATTTCCCGTCGATCCCCTGATCCAAATTCCACATATGATATACCAAAAGAAAGGTATTGAAGTCCTCTACAACTATCTTCAAAGGTTCAAAGTCTAAATCTTAACGCAATTAGTGTTACCGCTTGATTATTTATTGAGCAGCTTCTTTCTCTTTCCTTCAGCTCTCTCTCTCTTCTTCTTTTCAATTCTGTTTTGTGGCTAAGTGTGAAGACGTTTTGCTTCTTAAAGGAAGTCTCTGAGATATAGAAGGAGGTGAGTGAGGTCCAATAGCATTCCACTCACCTCTTCAATTTAATCTATGGAGAAAACAAGTGGAGTGTTGCAATTGGCTACTTAAAATTTGGGGTCCAATCAGATTCATTCACAAGCAAGCAGCTCAAATATGGCGGCCTTCCTCTGGTTTTTATCCAATTTGATAGTCAACTTATTTGTTCCTCTATTTTTCTAGTTTCTGAATCAAGTTCATTTGTACCATTTGAAGCAATATTGAGAATGTTATGCCCAATTTACTAAGCAAAGGTCAATCTGTCCAAATATGTCCAAGTAGCTTCTCAAGAAAATAAATTCAGTAAGGATTGTTGTGGTTGAAATTGAACTCCAATGACACCAATTCACATCTTGAACACTTAAAATCACATATCTCATGTAACCATCTCGATGCGATGCATTCCGACCAACCATTTTTCCGAATGTCACAATTCTCCCCCCCTTATAAAAATTCGGTCCCCGAATTTACTTGTAACTATGTTATCAAACGAAGAACTTACTTTGTTATTCAAACAGGTGCAGAAATCTTCCTCGTATATCATCCTCTAACTCCCATGTGGCTTCTGATGGAGAATGATTTTGCCACAATACTTTCACGAACGGTAACTCCTTAGTCCTTAGTTTTCTTACCTGCCTATCCATAATCTGTAGTGGCTGCTCATCGTAGGTGAGATCGTCACGAAACTCCACATTTGGCTGATCTACTGCATGTGAGGAGTCATGTAAATATCTCCTAAGCATGGAAACATGGAATACCGGATGTATATGTGAGAACGTAGGTGGTAATGCCAACCGATAAGCCACTTGACCAACCCGTTCTAAAATCTCGAATGGTCCCACATATCTTGGACTTAGTTTACGCTTCTTTCCAAATCTCATAACACCCTTCATCGGAGATACTTTGAGAAATACACTTGAACCCTTTTCAAATTCAATGTCCTTTCTCCTTTTATCCGAGTACGACTTCTGTCTACTCTGAGCTATCATTAGCCTCTTTCGAATCACTTTGATCTTCTCAACCGTATCATCCAAGAATTCAAGATTCACATTCTGTTTCTCACCAACATCATCCCAATATACCGGTGATCTGCACTTCCTGCCATACAATGCTTCATACGGTGCCATCTGAATACTACTCTGATAATTATTATTGTATGAGAATTCCATCAAAGGCAAATAAAGTTCCCAACTACCTCCAAAATCAATCACACACGATCGCATCATATCCTCGAGAATTTGTATTGTCCGCTCGGACTGTCCATCTATCTGAGGATGAAAAGCTGTGCTCAAATCCAAACGAGTACCCATGGCATCTTGAAATTTCTTCCAAAACCGAGACGTGAAATGTGTCCCTCGATCGGAGACTATTGAGACAGGAACTCCATGCAATCGAATAATATGATCAATGAACAACTGAGCAAACTTAGCAGCATCATATGTACTCTTGATCGGTAGGAAGTGTGCTGACTTTGTCAATCTATCCACGATAACCGAAACTGAATCAAATCCTCATGGTGAAGTCGGAAGGCCTACTAATAAATCCATCATAATTCGTTCCCATTTCCATTCCGGAATATCTAGCGGTTGCAACAAACCCAAAGGTCTTTGGTGCTCAGCCTTCACCTGTTGACACGTTAAACATCTAGCAACGAAATCCCCAATGTCCTTCTTCATACCATTCCACGAATAATGAATCTTTATATCATGGTACATCTTGGTAGAACCTGGATGCATGCTATAAACAGTCTTGTGTGCCTGAGCCATAATGTCTTTCCTTACGTCTCTTACATCAGGTACGACCAACCGAGTACCGTAGTATAAAACACCATTTGAACTGAGATGGAATTTTGGCAATTTACCTTCTTCAACTCTTTCAATCATCTTCATCAACCCAAGATCATCTCTTTGAAGTTCTACAACCCGACCACGTATAGTTGGTTGCAGATGTAACTCACCTAACATCATAGGCTGATTTCCATCAAGCACTGTTGTCAACTCTAACCCTTGGTCGACTATCTCATGTATACTTGAAATCAAAGGCCTTCGCGTCACTGACATATGTGCCAAACTACCCGCTGACTTCTGACTCAAAGCATCGGCCACAACGTTAGCTTTACCTGGATGATAGTTAATAATACAATCGTAATCCTTCAAAAACCCCATCCATCTCCTCTGCCTCATATTCAGATCCCTCTGATCAAAAATGTACTTCAAACTCTTGTGGTCACTAAATATGTCAAACTTCTCACCATATAGGTAATGTCTCCAAATTTTTAGCGCAAACACAACTGCACCCATTTCCAAGTCATGTACTGGATAATTATGCTCGTGTTTCTTCAGCTGTCTAGAGGCATACGCAATCACATTCCTTTCCTGCATCAATACACATCCCAAGCCAATCCTAGAAGCATCACAATACACCGAATACTTTCCAGTTGCAGACGGTAAAGCCAAAATCAGAGCATTAGTCAACAAGTATTTCAACTCCTGAAAACTTCTCTCACAATCTTCTGTCCATTCGTACTTCACATTCTTTTGAGTCAATCGTGTCAATGGAACGGCCAAAGTGGAAAAGCCTTTTACAAAACGTCTGTAATATCCAGCCAAACCAAGAAAACTTCGTACCTCCGTAACATTGGTAGGAGTTGGCCAATTCACCACAGCTTCTATCTTCTTTGGATCAACTGACACTCCATCCTTGGAAATAATATGTCCTAGGAATGCCACACTTTGTAACCAAAATTCACACTTGGAAAGTTTGGCATACAACTCATTATCCAACAACGTCTTCAAAACCAAGCGAAGATGTCTCTCATGTTCTTCCTCAGTCCGTGAATAAATCAATATGTCATCAATAAAGACAACTACAAATTGATCCAAGAATGGTTTAAACACCCGATTCATCAAGCCCATAAAGAAAGCAGGAGCATTCGTAAGACCAAATGGCATAACCAAGAATTCATAATGCCCATACCGAGTTCTGAAAGCTGTCTTGGTCACATCTTCCTTTCGAATCCTCAACTGATGGTACCCCGACCTTATGTCAATCTTTGAAAACCACTTGGCATCTCGCAACTGATCAAACAAATCATCGATACGTGGAAGAGGATACTGGTTGCGGATCATTACCTTATTGAGTTGGCGATAATCAACACAGAGTCTCAAACTTCCATCCTTCTTCCGAACAAACAACACAGGAGCACCCCATGGTGAAACACTAGGCCGAATATATTCCTTATCCAAAAAAACCTTCAACTGAATCTTCAACTCTTTTAACTCAGCAGGTGCCATACGATATGGTGGTATCGAAATCGGCTCTGTTCCTGGCATCAACTCAATACAAAACTCAATCTCTCTCTCTGGTGGTAAACCCGGTAACTCATCTGGAAAAACATCAGAAAATTCTTCCACAACGGGAATATCATCAACAGTTACCTTTTCCATATTAGCCTCCTTAACAATAGCAAGGTAACTTACACAACCCCTCTGTAACAATCTCGAAGCCTTCAAACATGAAATAAGCCTTGGTGGAGTCAACATCCCATCACCCCGAAACATAAATTCAGGTTCACCCTCAGGCTTGAACTTCACAATCTTATTAAAGCAATCCACCGTAGCATGATAGCACGATAACTAGTCCATCCCCAAAATCACATCAAAATCATCCATGTCTAACACATGTAGGTCAGTCAACATCTCTTGACCATCCACAACTATCACACACGATGTAAGAACTAAATGCACATGAATGATATGACCTGAAGGAGTACAAACATCTAACGGCTCCCTCAATGACACAAGTGGACTATCAGAGGATCTAGCAAAGTGGGGTGACAAAAACGAATGTGTCGACCCTGAATCAAACAAGACTCGAGCATTAGACAAGCCTATAGGGAGTATACCTGAAACCACATTATTAGACGCCGTAGCATCTTTCCTGGTGAGAGCATATACACGAGCAGGACCACCTTCACTCTGCTCCATCGGCTCCTTTCCTCGAAGAACCGAAGTCTCTCCCTGATGGCTCTGACTAACTGGACTCCTATATTCTTCTTGAGGTCATCCCAATAAGCTAGTAAGCTGCGCATATTCTCTTGCCTTAGCCACACGACAATCCTTAAGATGATGTCCAAACTTACCACATCCAAAACAAGCTCCCGATTGTCTGTAACAAGGTCTTCCAGGATGTTGCTTTCCGCAACTAGAACAATTCACTGGGCCTCCGGATTGGCCTCGACCTCCTGCTTGTCCGCGAGGGCCATTTCCTCTCCCAAATCCTCTACCAATTCTTCCAAATGCTCCTCCACCTCTCGAGAAATTAGTTTGAAAGTTTGGCCTTTGCTGCTGTTGTCCGAAACTCTGGTTTGAACCATACTGCAGTGGCCTATCAAATTGCTGCACCTTAGCTTGCTTCTGCGCTGTAAGCCGCTCATTATCACGCATCTCCAATGTCCTCACACAATCCACAGCCGCTGAATAAGATTGGAATCCACGTGGGTACATCACTTTAAACATCGCATCATCGAGTCCTCGAACAAATCTCTTCACCTTCTTCTCCTCAGTAGGAATCAGATGCTTTGCATAGCGAGAAAGATAATCAAATCTCTGTTCATACGCCATCACCGTCATCTCTGGCATCTTCAACAATCTTTCAAACTCGAACGCACGAGCATCTCTCAGATTTTCAGGCAGGAAGCGATCCAATAGTGAATCGCGAAACTGATCCCAAGTCCATCCAGTTGATTCCATAGTTTGTAACCATACTCCCGCCTCTTTTCCATCTCATCAAGGAACAACTGAGGATCATCTCGCACACCAAAGAATGTGGGTGGGTCTAGCCTCAGAAACTCTGCCAATGTATCATCTCTAGGTGTCATAGCGACTTTCTTCTCCGCCTGACTTTGTTGAGTAGCGATAAACTTCTCCATCGCCATCATCACTCTGTCTACAGCATCACCACTCCGCTTTCTACGTCCAGAAGTGCCACTAACTGGTTGACCTATCTCAGCTGGTGTGGCAGTAGCGGTAGTAGTATGCTCAACTAGATGTGTAGGCTCTAATGTAGCATCATCGCTAACTCTATCAGAGCTCTCACCATGCTCCCTCATCGTAGCGTTAGAACCTTTACGTGTCACAGGCATATCCTCCTTACTAGAACAAGTCAACATTTAAGAGGCCAAATGAAAAGATTATCCAACAGAGGCCAAAGACACGACAAATCCTATGCTCCGTAGGGTACAAACAAAACACATTCAACGACAAACCAAACAAACACAATCAAACTCTGATACCAACTTTGTCACGACCCACTCTCAGGTCGGTGAACGGCGCTAGACTCCACGACAAACATCTGCAAATGTGCAATCTAGCAAGCCTCACACAAATTCATCAATACTCACATCATACAAACCTGAGAAAGATACAACACATGCAAAGATGGTACACAACCATCAACGAAAATCTGGAAAAAATCCATCTCCAAATGACAAATCCAAAATCGGACATAAACCAGGATCTAACCACTACGGAGCATCTATACAGATGTACAAGGAAGTACAAGTCTGGAGACCTCAAAATGTGGCCCTCGAACGAAGAAGATGGGCTCGAAATACAGACTCCAGAATCAACGCTACTATGGCACCTCGGAACCTGAGATAGATTAGTAGGGGGTAAGTGTTTGGGAACACTTAGTAAGAAGATAGAACATAACATATTAGTTATGTCTGAGATATACGTGCCACAGAACTCAACCATGTTCGACGTAACTGAACTTGAAATGCATGATGACCATATGATGCACAAATTACCGAAAACATAAATATAAACACACAGACACATAGAGCCATGAACAGGTTTTGAAAGGTCCCTTCCTCTGACTGCCAAGGGATATCCAAATGGCCAAACGAATCTCTGTCCACACAAACACAAAGCTAGCTTACATACGTAAACTAGTGATATCCCCAAACTATGAGCTCATAGACTAACATCCCCGGTTAGTACGGGAAAGCCTGTTCATCTCTCTCACAAAACACATATCCTAACAAACATATGACCCAACGGTCCAGAATCATATCCCTCACACATATGCCAAACGTATCACATATGCACAATCTCATCTCATAACCAACAACATATGCATGAGACGCACATCAATCAAGATCTGAAACATGCATATAACAAACACAACAAACATATCATGGTCTATCCGCTTACACAATGAAGATCCACCGATCACACTGATTTCTGAATCCAATGCCTTTCACTCAAAGCTTTTGAAATGATTCTCCTTCACCCCCGCACCTTGCGGATGTTCTGTTCACAATCCCAAATCACAATAATGAGGTTAACCTCCGAATTCCTAAACCAAATCGCTGCCAACGCTTCAGAACAATGGATAACGACATAATCACAACACATCGTCTAAACAAGCATCAAACATGTCCAAATATCTCAATCTCTTTCAATCCTTACTTTCTTGAAAAATATACCACACATGTATAATCTATTTAGAGCCTACTCATGGTCATAAATGTCATCTAACAATCTGTTTTGGCAATCACAACACAAACCAAACACAAGAGAAGCTCAACCACTTCATCTTCAACAATTATCACATATAACTCAATCTCAGATCATAACCACTTCAAATAACACTTTACATGACTTCCCCTGTATGTCCTTGATATCTCAGAATCCACATATTCACTGAAATTTCCAAACAAACCACTTACCAAGTCTCTATTCTTGACCCCCTTCAATCTGAACACAGCAGACAAGTCCGAACTTCAACCAAGTCTTGAACAAGATTTCTTCATCCAAACAAGACATATGATATACGGTTAGAAAGCTTATAGAGTCCTCTATAAACTGTCAAAATTTTACGTCCCAATTCGAATCCTAAGTATGCTTACCGATCATGTTTTCCTCAATAACCTCAGCTATATGCTTCTTCAACGACAGTCTGATTCAAAATGAATTTTCCATCGATCCCCTGATCCAAATTCCACATAAGATATACCAAAAGAAAGGTATTGAAGTCCTCTACAACTCTCTTCAAAGGTTCAAAGTCTAAATCTGAACGAAATTAGTCTTACTGCTTGATTATTTATTGAGCAGCTTCTTTCTCTTTCCTTCAGCTCTCTCTCTCTTCTTCTTTTCAATTCTGTTTTGTGGCTAAGTGTGAAGATGTTTTGCTTCTTAAAGGAAGTCTCTGAGATATAGAAGGAGGTGGGTGAGGTCCAATAGCATTCCACTCACCTCTTCAATTTAATCTATGGAGCAAACAAGTGGAGTGTTGCAATTGGCTAATTAAAATTTGGGGTCCAATCAGATTCATTCACAAGCAAGCATCTCAAATATGGCGGCCTTCCTCTGGTTTTTATCCAATTTGATAGTTAACTTATTTGTTCCTCTATGTTTCTAGTTTCTGGATCAAGTTCATTTGTACCATTTGAAGCAATATTGAGAATGTTATGCCCAATTTACTAAGCAAAGGTCAATCTGTCCAAATATGTCCAAGTAGCTTCTCAAGAAAATAAATTCACTAAGGATTGTTGTGGTTGAAATGGAACTCCAATGACACCAATTCACATCTTGAACACTTAAAATCACATATCTCATGTAACCATCTCGATGCGATGCATTCCGACCAACCATTTTTCCGAATGTCACAGTTTTAGACTTAAGAAACTCAAAGAAAGAGAAGAGAAACTCATTAACCAAGCCATAAACTGAAAGATACAAAAAGTAAAGAGAGAGAGCTAAAGGAAAGAGAATGAAGTAGATCAACAAAGAACAGTTTGGTAATTAATTTTTGGCTTGAAATAGACTTTGATGTCTTCACCAAAGTTGTAGAGGACTTAAATACCTTTCTAAAAAAATATTATATGTCCTATTTTAATCAAGATATCATAATTAAATTTGTTCAAAACTACGGACTAACTGATGGAGTATACAATTGAGCTAGTGGAAGAAGAAGTTCTTGATAAGTCTATTTTGACTCATAATTAGACTTTGGTATCTTAATAAAGATTGTAGAGAACACAAAGGCCTTTATAAAACTATATTATAATCCTGTTTGCATCAAGGAATCATTCAAAAAGCTTGGTTGAACAAAAGACTGGCTGGCTGGGTTTGAAATTAAGATGGTGCAAGAGTAACGACTAGGTAAGTGATTTCTTTGGACTTCTAAGTTAATTTTTGGACTTGGTGTAATGATATAAGAACAGAGCTGTGATATATATATTAAGATTTGGACTTCCTTTTGTATGATATAGGGTTATATCTGCTATTTACCAAAGTTAGATGCAATTAAGTTTATCGTGTACTCGGTATGGATTTGGTTTGTGAAACAGATTGTTAACTGCACTTCTAGTGATGAACAACTGTTCTACTGATTATATACATGTGAATAACTTAAATATGGACCAATGAGTGAAAGGAATCGAGCTACTATGATGGATTTGAGTTATTTTAGACATTGGAATTGTTATACAGGGTATATAAGGCTTCCTCAAAGTGGTTGGTAGAAGAAAAAATCTTGGAAGGAATGGTTGGACGAAGGTCCAAAGTGAGCATATATAAGGCTTCCTCGGGGAATGAGCACTCGTCAAATGGTCTTCAATTGAGTAAGCATATAGATCGTGACAACGTTGATTTGTTTGGTACATGGACATGTTCAAACCTTAAATATGTGTCTCATGCAGATGAGTTTTATCTACGAAGTGGTCATCTGCTTATGTGATATGTTTGGTCATAATTGGATTGGTATGTGATGTGTGTGGCATATGTATATAGCCAGTTAGAGAATATGTATTTCCTAGATTAAGGCTAATTTGTAAGGGTGACACGTGTCCATTTCTCTGGGATATGGTCTTGGAACTTGATTTTGTGATGTGTATGTTATGTTTATTTTTGGTGAGAAATGGACATATTTTCTTGTGCTAACCTTGGATGTTAGCCTATGTGCACATAGACTGGTATATCTTAGTTACTGCTATAAACTTAATATGTGATTACGATGATGGAGATCTGATGTCCATGATGATATCCTTGCGCTGGAGAGGAAGTGGCTCGTCTAAACTTGTTTAGAGCTTACCATTGATTGACTACACTAAAACTCCTCTAAAGTGATATCGATGGCATTGGGGAAAAATATCACTTTATATAGGTTATCACATAAGAGAGATTAAAGTTTTTACTCCAAAATTATAAAAATTAAAATTTTGGTCAATAATTACGTAAATACCAAAAAATTACTTTGTCTATATTCAAGTCACTTAAAATTTCTGTTTATAACGTTATTCAAATGCAATACTTGATTGAGATATTTCTTGTAACAATAAAACGACAATAACAAGAACCATTTGAAGATAATTTAGAATAAGAATGATGATGTAAAAAAATTTAAACAAGCAAATTTAGCACTAACTGTATCTTAAAATATTTTTCACATTAATTAAATATGTATTTGTTAAAAAATATCACTTTATGCGAAAGTTGAGACCCAGATTTATCACTATTATCTTCTGAAAAACTATTAGTTATTACGATAGAGAGATTATTAAATTTTAACACTGGTCGTGACTCAAGACTGGGACATTCTATCAATATAAAGAGTTATCACTTTACAGAGGATTTTTTATAGAGATTTTACTGTATGTGATTTTGTGTTCATGTGATGTGTTACATGATGGAATGGGATCTCACGTAATTTGCCATGTTTCTGTTTATATGTGTCATATGATTAATATGCATTTTAGTATTGTCTTGAATGATGTGGGACATAGTTAAGTTATGTTTCTCCCACAAGTATTTGATATAATCGATATGTTATGTTCTATCTGATTATAGTGTGCTTCCCAAAACACTCACCCCCTCTCACACGTTTTGTAGGCTCATTTATAAGGCTATATATCCGTTCAGAGATAGCTTTGGTTCTGTCAAGTAAATTTGCTTCTTCAAGACTTGAATTATGACTCTGGCTTTCTTTTTTTTTTGTCTAACAGCTCTGTAGCCAAAGTTTTGAGTTTGATCTAGGGATAAATGTAAAGAATAATTATGAATGCTTATTGTTGGGATAAAACATGTATGATCTTGTAAAAGTAAAAATATGTTTGAGGTTAACTGGACTGATCATATTAGTTTTCAAAATAGGTAAGGGTCTAGCGCTGGTCACCGACCTCAGATTTGGGTCATGAAAGACTTGGTATCAGAGCATGGTTTGAGCCAAGATTCGTGCTCTAGGTATAAGAAAAGTTTCGTTTCTTGAGTCAACTCTTTAAAGTAAAAAAATGGAGCATAGGATTCGTCATGTCTTGTTGTCGATTATCTTCCTAATCTTTAGATCCTTTGAATTCTAAAAGTTGTTATGTGCATTTTTTGTGGACTATTTTGATGAAAGTAGATGGTGTTAAATTTGTGATATGCATGTGTAGTGGTCTCATGGTTTAAGTTACTTGGAGAGTCCAAAGAAAATAAATATGATCATATAGAGACTATACAAGCAGGAGGTTACCTAGTAAAGCAATAGATTATGGCCTAATGGCGGGTGAGACCACTACAGACCATAGATGCATGTGTAGTGGTCTCATGCACAACCATGGAATCGCATTTTTACACGTATTTTTGTATCCTGCCCTGTACACTTAATTTTGTGATTCAGACGTAGACACTTACGCTATGCCTTTTTTTAAATAACAATAAAATATAACAAGGTTGAATTGTTGACAAAGTTGTACCATGTTTATTGAACACTTTGATCACATTATCATCACTAGCCATAAAAAAATTTGTTGTTCCGGTCTTAGTCCACTTTTACCTGATAAGGGAGCATATAAATCAGCCAACAAGTATCCAAAACTATTGAGTTAGAAATGATAATAATAATAAGATATGCCTACATTTTTAAGCAACAACACACATCCAGTGTGAGTAATACCAATAAAGTCTTTTATGCTACCACAAATACTGCCAATGGGATCCTTGAAATATAAAATGTTAAGTAATTTTCATAACAAAAAATACTTAAGAATTATTAAATATTATTTGAATTCTACCTGGAATGTAGCAGGAGTGTAGTTACTTATACGATTGAAACTTTTCGAGTACACAATCACCTACAAGCAAATACAAAATATTTTCTACAAAATGAACTATCAAATATCACAGACAAACTAAATTTGACGGATAATTTTAAAACTACTACCTGTAAAAATGTAGTGCCACTATGAGTAATTTTAAAGTCTTGAATACTTGCCCCAGTAAAAGTGTTTCCAATCATTATCCCTGTAAAAAAATTAAAATTTGATAAAAATATTAGGTGGTTGAAGTTAGAAACACAAAATACCTTGAGCCCTAACAAAGTCAATGGCTCTCCTCCATGGATCTCTTTTGAAAATGTTGTTGTCACACTTGCTTTTGATATGTTTTTGAGCAGGGACTTCTGATCTATTGTTGGATGGCATCGTTAATTGTTTGAAAATATCCCCATGTTTAGAGTTGATGAATGTGTATACGCTCATGTTTTGTTATGCATTTCGTAAGTGTTTTGTTATGTTTTCGTTTGTTTTCATCTTATTCCATTGATTCTTTTGTCATTTCTATGTGTTTGAGTCTTGAAGTGGACTTCTACTCTTTGCCGTGTTTTGTGATAGGAAGTGAAGCTCATTGAAGGCCGTTGAAGGGGTGATTTTGAGAGACCGTATTACAAGAGCCATAAATCATTGCTCAAGCATTGGATCCCAACAAATGAGATATCATTGGAAGCTTGAAGAGAGATCTATATTTTTTCTTTTATAGTCGAGGGCAAATTCAAAGCAAAATAGTGTTAAAATTGGAAAATTTAAAGACATGATAAGGCTGATCGCCCCCAGCGAGCGCCAAGGAAATTACAAAGTGCAGTACCTGGCCGGCTCTATGCCTTTGGAGCCAGCCAGGTCTCCCATATCCAAAAAATTTAGACTTCTTTTTTAGATAGAATTTTGACCCATTTTGGATTTTAACGACTTTGAGCCCCTATTTTGACGCTACAACAGTATGTTTTAGTTATTTTTCTTATTCTAGACCTCTTGTGATTGGCCATAGGACTTCTAGTTTATGTTAACCTCTTATAGTTTTTCCTATTCTCTAGTTAGATGCTTGGCTATTTATATGCCATTAGCTCTTAGGTTTTAGATCATTATTTCCTGCGACTTTGAGACTACTCTTGAGATTAATAAAGGCACGATTCCAATTAGCTACGTGGAGGAGATTGGCGAGGGTTGCTTGAATGACTAAGCTTTCTCTATCCTTCTTTTTATGCTAGTTGTTATTATGTTCTTCATTAATCTATCTTGCTTTGTTACCGTGCATAGCGAGTAGGTTTTTTGTGAGTGCGATGCCCTAATTATGTGATTGATTATCTCTGTTAGGTTGTGGTTCGAATATCTTTAGCATTAGTTGTTAATTGGTATGCTTAATGCTTAATCTAAATTGACCACTTAGTTTGTGATTAGAGTTGGCAAGAGTGGACCGAAAGGCACTTGAGTTAATCGAAAGAACTAATTAGCATATTCTTAGGTATTAATGAGATGTTTTAATATCATAAGGGTAACCCGCTAGGAGGAATCTTCATAATTGGGATTAGTATAGTTCTAGATCTAATGGATGAGAGAAAGCGTTAATTAGTAGTCTAGGCCTTTGCTATCTTAGTTTTATCCCTCTAATGAGCAAAAGTATTAGCGAGATGCATTAGAATACTCTAGGTACAAGTTAGAACTTCATAAGAACCGCAATCTTGACATAGGTAGTTAATACATAAGGGTATTGATGAGGGAAAGAAACGCTCATTTTGTCCCCTCATTTTAGGGTCATTTAGACCCGTTTTCGAGTCTGTTTGAGTCATTTTATGCCATTCTTAGGTTCGTTGCCTAGAAAGCTTTCAATCTTTTGTCTTTGTGTCTTTTGAAGGATGATTTTATAGGGACGCGAGGATCTTATGAGAAGAGATGAGCGTTGGAAGAGTCGAGCAGAGAGATAGCCAGCCAGAACCAAGCTGCACCCACAAAATGGTGAAATACGCACTGATCGGCGTCTTTACTATAGAAACACGCTGGACGGCGCCCCTACCGACAGATTGTGTAAGAACTTCACCTGGATTTTCCTCAACCTCCTTTTCCCCACCGGGCGATGCCCCCTTTCCGCCTAGCTGCGCCTAGACCTGACCATGAATCGAATTGGGTCGAATTCGAATCGAATTGGTTCGAATTCGAATTCATCAAAACCTTAAACCGTATTCAATTCGTCCAAAGTCGAATTGAATACGAATTATGATTATTCGAATTTGAATCGAATTCGAATTGAATTCAAATTATTTTGTTAATTCTAATATTGAATAAAAAATTAAAAAACAACCAAATTTTTTGAAAACTTTCAAAATTTTCGTAATGTCTTTTAAAAAATTCAAAAATTTTGAATTTTTTTGATGTAGTCCAAAATTAAGGTTTAATATTGAACATTTTTGGAGAAAAAGAAACAAATTAAAGATTAGACTTGTATTTAATGTACCAAATTAAGTTACCTACGTATCTTTTGCTCTACTTGATGACATAATTAGATAGTAAAATTAGTACTTCTTGGTACTTTTTAAAAAATATATATAATATGGATGAATTTATACGAATTAGACTCGAATCGAATTAGATACTGGAATTCGAATTCAATTCTTCGGTTTGACGAATTGTAGAAATCTTAAACCGTATTCAATTCGTCTCTCGACGAATTCGAATCGAATTTTGGGTGAATCGAATTGTGACCGAATTGAATCGAATTGAGAACGAATCGAATCACGAATCAGATTCTAACAATGGCTAGGTCTAGCTGCGCCAGAAGAGAGTGAGGTGAGCTTTTTTCATGAAGAAATCATCGAACAACACAATTGCCCACCGATCGATGCCCAAGCAGCCGTATGAAGTCTGCACCTGCCAGTCAGAACCTAAAACCAAGAATTAGCCACTAGCTCAGCTCGCTGGACGGCGCCCCTTGCACCGAATGGTATTTTCATCAAATTTTGCCTGGGAGAATTAGATATTTTGAGGGCTTTTCAAACATTTGCACTACATTTTAGGGTTGAGGGGGAGACTTCTCTATAAATACCCCCCTTAAACCCTCAAGTTGTAAGCTTTGACACAAAAGACTAAAAGTTAGGGTCTTTAAGAGGAGGAGCTCTAGGAGCAGGGAGTGGATGCCGGGAGAGGATTGAGGGCTCACAACAATGATTGAGCACTCTTTATCCCTTCTCTTTAATTCTGTTCTTGTGACATTGTTTTCTTCCATGCATTGTTGTTTTAATTAAATGACGAGGTGTGAGTAGTTCCTTTTTGGGTCGGGTGCAATAGCACCCCTGAAATGCTTAGTTTTGAATGGGCTTAACCTTTAGAGCATGTAGCAATCAGTGGGCATAATGCATTGGGTAATGGACTTTCGTTGGAACCTAGTGGCGAGTAGCGTTAGTAATGACCTAGGGTCCTTCCCAATCGATTGTAGCATGACCCGAAGTACTTAGCTGTGAAGGAGAGCATGGAAAAGCCTAACCGTTAGACTATACATTTACCCGATAGACTTAGCTATGAAAATGGACTTTGCCAAGAATGGTAGTGTGTAAATGGCCTAAGGGTGGTGCATTAATGAGTGAGGTTTAGGAGGGCAAGAGTGGTAGTCTCGACACTTAGATGAGGTTGACAACTTAGCAATATTAAGTGTGAGTGACATTATCGCCAACACCCCCTAGTATCTTCTTTGTAGCGTGAAGTACTTAGCCGTGAAGTGTCATGCCTTAGTACACCTAGGCCCACCACGGACACAAAATCCCAAGAGAAACCAAGCATGTAAAGATGTACGAAGGGCACCTAGCCCAATTTCTTTTAAATTATCTTTACACCCTTTCAACATAGTCTTGTCTTTGCTTGCTTTTCCCAAACCTTTCATAAAATACTAATCAACCTAATCTAAATTGCATTTTTGCTCGGAATGTCTTGAACCCGCTCCTGTGGTTCGACATTACACCCGTACTCCCTATTATTGCAAGGCAGACCAAAAATCCACTGTTTAATTGGCACAGTTGTCAGGAAGCGGCGTCCCCCAAGGCATCTTTGTGATTTGTGAAATAGTTAGGTTGATTTTACTTGTTTTTAATTAAGTAATTAAGTGCTACACTTATTTCTCCTATGGACTCTGGACTTTTTAGACCACAGACTTGCTCATCGAGGTCACGTATGGACTAAGAAAAGCTTAATCAAGACATCGAGAAAAAATGAAAGAACTTTGAGGAAAGAACGAAGAAGGAGAAGAGAGATAAAGCTAATCATGATGGAGTCTAGGCTGTGGGAGGTTCGTATGTCGTGGCCGAGGACATCTCCTTCATGGATTTTGCTCGTTTGACACTCGATGGAATGACATCCAGAGTGCCATGCCCGGATGTAGACTCCATCAACTACATAATTCCATCCGGATATGCCAAGGAAGGCCCAAGAGATCATCTTTCTTGGTTCTTGGCAATCTCTAACACCTTCATAATCGAAGGGGTCTCGGATGACGCCATCAGACTCTGTCTCTTCCTTGTATAGTGGAGCAAGGTTGTGGTATACAAGCTTGAGTGACTCAAAAATCACTACTTAGAGGGAAGTAGCAAATGCAAACTTCTCATCTGCCAAGACCAACCAAATCTTGTGGGAGATCAACACATTCAAGCAATACCAAGATGAGACTTTAGGAGAAGCATTGGAGCGATTCAAGGACCTCAAGAGATCATGCTCGGTTAAGAATATGAAATAAGATCATTTACTGCAAGCCTTCTTCTTTGGGCTCATTACTACAGCAAAAGCAACTCTGGACGTAGCAGCAGGCAGATCATTTTCAAGGAAGTCGCAAAGAGGGGTTGTCCATATATTAGAAGAAATCGCTTCCTCTACATCCTCCTATTTAGGCGAGCGTGATCTCTATCCCTCTACACCTTAAGGAGGAGCACAAAATTCAGACTTGGTGATTCAATTGCAAGCATAAGAAATAATTTTAGGAGAATCGCATTGGAGCAATTCAAGGATCTCAAGAGATCGTGCCCAGTTAAGAATATAACAGAAGATCATTTATTAAAAGCCTTCTTGTTTAGGCTCACCGCCATAGCAAAATAACCTCTGGACGTAGCAGGCGGATCATTTTTAAGGAAGTTGCAAAGAGAGGTTGTCCGCATGTTGGAAGAAATTGCTTCCTCTACATCCTCCAGACCTTGAGGAGGAGCACAAAATTCTGACTTGGTGATTCAATTGCAAGCACAAGAAGCAGCATTAGAAAGGCCTTGGGATGAGGACAGACATAATTCAAAGAAAGTGGCATTTGACCAAATGATATGCGAGGATTCTGGTAGAGAAGGGCACGATGCTAAGGAATTCCCTGGGATTGAGACTCCCATCTCACAAGTCCACTTTGTTAGGCGAGAGCAGAATCATAACTACTCATATCCCAGAGGGTTCAATTCTTACAATACAGGATTGCATAACTACCCTAACTCTTCCTACTCAAGAGATACCAATCCATTGGCAATAGTACCCAACCAACGATCACCTCTCTAGACTTACTCACAGGGACATCAAGCGCTAGCACCTAGAGGATGCCTCTATGATTGAGTAGAGCATATGGAGATTAAGGCTCAATGGTGGAATTCAATGCTCGATAAAATGGAGGAGATTATTAAAAGTTCAAAGGAGATGATGGCGAGCCTAAGTCAACAAGGGTCTTGGATGGCAAACCTAGAGAGAATAGTTCAAGGACAAGCTCAAGCACACCATGGGTTGGAGAAGAGAAGAGAAACCGGACAGCAAAGGCTTCTACTAGGACCGGCCAGTACTCCAGTACATGCCATAGAAGATATACCACAAGAGGAGTGTGCAATGATCGTCAGTGAGGAGCGAGATCCACAAGAAAGTGCCTAAGGAATAAATCACACTCAGAGAGACCCTAGAAGGATCATGATTCTTGTATGAGTAAAGAAAGAGTTGGCACAAAAAGCTGTTATAGACGCAAGATCTTCAGTGAATGTTATGCTTCTATCCTTATGGAAGGAGCTAGAATCATACTCGCTAATCCCGTCCAAAAACCAGTTATGAATGGCAATTGGGTCAGTATCAGGCCCTGTCAGGAAGTTGAAGCGATGGACAATTTTGGTCAAGGGGATCGAAGTACAAGCTACCTTTGAAATCATACAAGATCCCGAAGGGATGGAAAAGTTTATGATATTGGGATGGCCATTCTTGGTTATAACCCATTTTTTAATCGATCTAAGAAATCATGCATTAGATCTCAAGCTTGGAAACCATTAGATGCACATAACTGTAAAAGAAGATGGGATAGCATCCAGACTAGAGAAGGAGGGAGATGGCCAATGTGAAAACCGAGATCGCAATGACAGCAAGTGCACATTGAAATTGGAATTTCAAATAGGCGAAGAAGAATGCTTTACCATCAGCACGAAGAAGATTCCACCAGCCACGAGCAACATGGCTAGGGGTGTGGATAATGACAATAACGCATCAGTCAAAGAGGAGTTTGGTGAATCGAGCAACTCCAAAAAGAAGAACCCAAGTCTTGGAATCCCAACGGTAATTAGAGGAGTAAATGTCCCCTTTGCTAGATGTGAAGGAAGAGCTGATAGACAAACATTATGGCAATTCACTTGTAGAGGAAGATGGACTCCATTGGACTATACCAATGCCATACAAGCATTCAACTGGCCAATGGGAGGACAATCACCCCATTGGGCTATGCTAAGGATGTTCCCATCATGCTTCAAGGGTATGAGTTAAGGAAGATTTCGTAGTGGTTGAGCCCCTAAACACAAAAGAACTCCTCCCAGTATTAGGAAGTCCATTTCTGGCAAGAATACGTGCTATAATTGATGGCCACAATAAATCAATTTCACTCTCAATTGGTGAAGACAAAGTGGTATTTCAGATCAACGCCGGAACCAAAGTTCAAGAAGAAAGTAGCCTGCCAGTCAAACTCTTTGGATCGTACACTCACAAACCCTTTAATAGAGTGTGCATCTTGTCCCCTGATCCAAAGGAAACTTGATATCAAGATTGAGAAAGTTTAAGTAACTCTCCAGGAAGATCATGAGGAAGAACAAGGTGAGAAGGACTTAGAGTCCAATCATGGTGCCTGATAAAGCTGAAAGAGAGGCAAAGTAATGCTAAAGACCATAAATTAGGAGGTTATGTTTCATTTTTTCTTTGTGTAGGCAGAAGTAGAAGTCCCTCAACCCGGTGGTCACCACCTACCCATCTGGTGATCAAGTAATTTTGTGTTGGTGACTGACCAAAGTCGTTAACAACTGAAAGATGAGTTTGAGCAAATATGGTGAATTTCTAGAATCAGCCGGATGGTGGCACGCCCACCGAGCGGTGGTTAATGCAGGAGAGAAACTCTGCTCACTTCTTCTGTGCTTCCTAACTAAGACCCGTTAAATCTGGGACGACCTCTATCTCTCTTCCTGAGTCGTGATCATGTTGTCATTTTGCATTTATCTTTAATCATCGTATTCATTGTGACCATGGAGGTCGTTTTGTGTGATTTTGATTGAATTATCTTTGAGACTTTGTTGACCACGGAGGTCATCAAAGTCACCCTTTTTCATTGTCATATTCTTTTCCTAGCTCTTCCCACATTGAGGTCAATGTGTCGTTCAAGTGTGGAGGGGAGTTCCATGTAAGAACTTGCATGCTTAGGTCTAGATTAAGTTGTTTATTTCAAGTTCTGGCATGCTTTTGACAATTTTGACCCCCCAAATTTTTTGATTTCTTCATCTTAAGATGAATCACGTGCTTAATAGGAATCTTTCCCCGATTGCAAGATATAGGAATACGGATCCTCCATACCCTCACTTTTTTAAACTTGCGGTATTCCTAGTTGGGCAGACTCGAGGGTTGATGAGTGACCATTTGTTAGCTAATTTTTTAGCCAAAGGTGGAGACTACCGTCTCTAAATTTTTGTTCATGAGGTGCTTATACACTATGGGCAATTGGGTTATCCTATGAGTACTTGGTTGTCTCTCATTTTTGAGTGAATTGCGAGAGGACGGGGGCCGTTTTTGATTGAATTTTTCCTAGAGCTTTAAAAGCCTACCCCTATATTTTCTTTTCCCTTGTATTACCCTTTAAGCCAAGCCATTCCATTGATACACACAAATGGAATTTGTGTAGTATGATTAAGGGATTTCTCCACCTTTGACAAGTAGTTTGAGGATGCGTTTAAGGGATTTATGTATGGGTTTTAGGATAGAATAGGCTCATTAAGGGATTTTACTTCGAGAAAATATGTAGAAAAGGGCCAAATTCAATCACCAAACCTTGCCTAAACCAAAATTTTTCCAAAAGTGAATAAAGGAGAATCAAGAGAAGAAAAAGAAAAGTTAAAAAAAAGAGAAGAGAAAAATGAAAGGAAAAATAACAAAAACAATAGAAAAGAATAAAAGCGCAAAAAAGAGCAAGTGTGACATCAATAAGGCAACCAAATAAAAGGCAAGCTTTTGGCCTTATGACTATAGGTCTCGGGTATATTGGGTTGAGCATTCAAGTACGATGAGCAAGTAGTATAGTCGAGTGCTAGTTTACATGTAATAGCACCTCTGATTTGGGTGGATAGCCATAACTCATTCATTTATCCTCACCATCACGTTGACCCCATTTTGACCCGAGCCAAGTCCCCTTGATCACGACCCTCATTTAGTGAAATACGAACACGAGTACGAGTAGGATGACTCAAGACCCCCGAATGTGTACGTGAGGGATAGAGAGTAGACCACACCACAGTGAGGATAATCAAAGTACTTAGCTATGAAGGGGAGCATGGAATAGCCTAACCGTTAGACTATACATTCACCCGATGAACTTAGCTATGAAAGTGGAATTTGCTAAGAATGGCAGTGTGTAGTTGGCATAAGGGTGGTGCATTAATGAGTGAGTTTTAGGTGGTAAGAGTGGTAGTCTCGACACCTAGGTGAGGTTGATAAATTACCAACATTAGGTGTGAGTAACGTTCTTGTCGGGACCCCTAGTACCTTCTTTATGGCGTGAAGTACTTAGCTGAGAAGTGTTATGCCTTAGTACACATAGGCCCACCATGGACACAAAAGACCAAGAGAGACCAATCATATAGGAATGTGCGAAGGGCATCTGGCCCAATTTTCTTTAAATTATCTTTACACCCTTTTAACTTAGTTTTTTTTTGCTTGCTTCACCCAAACCTTTCATAAAATACTAATCAACCTAATCGAAATTGCATTTTTGCTCAGGATGTCTTGAACCCGCTCCTTGTGGTTCGACATTACACCCGTACTCCCTATTATTACATGGTTGACCAAAAATCCACTCTTCAGGTATACTGCTCGTTTATCACCATTGAATTATAAGTTATCTTTCTACAATCTTGTTTCCTTTCATTTTGTTACAACCTTTGATTTTTATGCTACGTGTAATTGATTGCTTGATTTCGTGTTCCAACTCTCAGTTACAAACCATACTCTTCCACTGTACCATTTGATTATTTTCTCACACATCAAATTGGCGCCGTCAACACAAAACTGAGATTTTAGGACATAAAATCAAAAGCAATTAGATTTGTGTATCATACTTGCTAATTTATTACTTTCTTTTGCAGGATTCTCTGGTGAATGTTTAGAACCGAGAGTGAAGGACTAGATCTTCACATAGATACTGTGCTTGAGGTCGACATTGAAGTACTCGAAAGGATAATTAGGTCTGAAAAGAGGAACAATCTAGATCAATGGCACAAAATCAGGAAGACGGAGTGAACCACACTCTTCTGGATGCTCTACAAAGAAGGACGCTACTGGAATCATCCGTTCCCATATGGAATGGGAACCCTAATAGTTTACAACAACCAGCTATAGGCCCTAACACCTTCCAGATCCCAGTGGCAATTTTTGGATTACTACAAAACTTGGTCCAATTCGGCTGCTTGCCAAGTGAAGACTCTCAAGACCGTCTCTCTCGATTTGAAGATATCTGCAATATGAAGTTCTATAATATCGATGATGATGTCTTGAAGCTGCATCTTTGCCACTTTTCTTTGAAAGACTGAGTTCGCATGTGGTACGAAATGTTGAAAGAAGAGACAATAAGAAGTTGGACTGATCTGACCCATGCTTTCCTGCGGAAGTTCTTTTCTATGGCTAAGTCAGCCAAACTCTTGCAAGAAATCAACATATTTATACAAGGAGATGGGGAGAGTATCTATGAAGTTTGGAGATAGTTTACATATCTCCAAGGTGCCTTTCCTCAACATGGCATAACCGAGGAAAACCTCATGAAGATTTTCTACAATAGGTTAAATGGTCCATCCCATGCCCATATTGACTCCTCATCTCAGGGGTGTTTTTGAGGAAGACTACAGATGAAGCTATGCGTTTGATGGAGGAGATGGTCGAGGTCAATGGTATGTGGCCAATAGAATGCACTAAGTAACCACATAAGGAAGCAACCTGATGGGTACTTGAAGTGGATGCCAACACCAGGCTTGAAGCTAAATTGGAGGCATTTGCCAAAAAATTTGAAGAATTGGCCAAGGGCAAGAAAAAGGTAGCTGCGGTGCAAGATACTTGTGAGGTTTGCAAAGAATCACATCCCACTAATAACTGTTCATTATTGGGGGAGATTCAGGATATCATTGATAGAACACCACCAGGTATGGGCTACCAAAGACAAACTATTGCTCAGTAAAATTTCTCTCTATTTGACCAGCATGCAAACAACACTGGTACCCAGCAAGAACCCAGGAAGCCTAATTTGGGAGATCAATTCAAAGCAATGGGTGAGAAGATCGACCAATTTATAGAAGACCAAGTCAATATCTTCTCTAAGATTGACCAATTGGTAGTGGTTGTCCAGCAGTCCATTCAACAACAAAGTATAACTATACAGTGGGTAGATCATATTGAAGCCCACCAACAAGAAGTAACGATGTTGCTCAAGGGGCAGGCAACTCAACTAAAAAAGATGGAGATCAAACTTGGGAAGTTACCTCAAACAAATTCTCAAAAACCCATGGTTTCCCTACCTAGCAACACTGAATCAAACTCGCAAGGATAAGTGATGGCCATCACATTGGGGATTGTGGATATGGTTGATGAACCATATATTTCTTCATAACCTTGTGTCCCTCCACATCCATTCCCTCAAAGACTCCAGAGAAAGCCACCACTTGAGAACAAGTCCTCTTCAAAAGAGTGTGTCGAACCGATCGAGCCAACCATAGAGAAGGAGGTAGTTGCTGAAAAGAAGGCGGAACAAGCCTATATTAGTGAAAAATAGGATTCTTATGTTCCTCCACCATCACCTTAACAGGCTAAAAAGAATATAGTGATCGATGAGAAGGCCCTTTAATTCATTGTAATGATGGAGGACATTCAAGCCATCTCTTCTTCTTGAAGATGTTAGATCAAAGACCACAATATGCTGAGTTCCTTAAGGAGATCATCGCAAGGAAGAAAAAGAAATTGAAAGATCCAGGTAGTTTCACTATTCCTTGCACTATTAATGGTGTTCAGTTTCTATATTGCTCTTATCATTTGGATGCCAATATTAATTTTATGCCTTTGGCTACTTCCAGGAAACTCAAATTTGGCGATCTACACCTTTCAGACTTCAGCTTGCAGATCAAACTATGAAGAAACAGCACAGAATCATAGAGAATGTGCTAATCAAAGTCGACAAGTCCCTCATACCTTTAGACTTTGTGGTGCTAAACTATGCTGCCAATGAAAGTTACCCACTTATTCTGGGATGTCCATTCCTCGCACTAGTCATGCAATAGTGGATGTCCACAATGGCAAGCTACTTGTCCGCATAGGCCCAGATAAAATAGATTTCCAAGTAATCGATGGGCACATTCGTCCATTGTAATGCCAAAGGGAGTAACATAGTCAAGCTACCGACTCTAAATTAGCACGTTTAGCTTTTAATTTTCTTTTATTTTTGTCTTTTCTTTAGTATCGTTATTTTGATTTAGTGTTTTAATGGTCCTAGCATGAGGTTTAAAGAAGAGAAAACTAGGTTTCAATTGAGCTTGCCATTCCCTAAAAAAACTTTGTTACACGTCAAAGACAATTGGAGTGAAACACCACCAACCTGCCCCACCACCTCCTTCTCAAGATTGACAGGGCAGTACCAGTTCACTTTCCTTTTTTTATTTTTTTCTCTATTTTGTGCCTAGAATTAGTGTATTGTGAGGTTTATTTGTGTCTTGCCCCACATTAAGGACAATGTGTTTAATAAGAGTGGGGGGGGGGGGGGGGGGGGTCTAATGTGTGTTTTTGTTTTTGTATGCTTCTCGTTTCATTTTCGGGTGTTCGCATTTTTTATTTTTATTTTTTTTCGTGTGTGATCAAGTCTAGATCTGAGGTAGGGGTATGCTTAAGTCTGAAGTGGTGTCATAAGCAAATGATGAACTCCACCCTTAAATTATTGGCTTTCTAGCAACCGAATATCGTTAGGAAAGTTCATGTCATGATACGAGTAGCAAGGATAGGATTAAGCCCATATTGAGAAGTAGTTCTTGCTTTTAAAAACCTTATATTTGGATTAAGTGATTGCTAGGTACGGGACCAAGAGAACACATGAGTAGTTGATGGAACACGCTCTTAGTAATTGATCCCCACATGTATATTAAAAAGGTTTTAGCTAACTTATGAGTCTAACCGAGAGAGTGCTTGCTGCCAAAAATCCATTTTGAAAATATTTTTAGGCGAAAGGCACTAGTTAGGTTAATAAATTGGAGCAAAGTCCCAGCCCAAAACTAAAGGAAAAGAAAAAAGAGAGGATAGTGTGTGGAATATGAAAAGAAAAAAAAGTTGATGAAATGGATTGGATGGAATTGGTTGTGGATTGTATTGGAATGTTTAATGTTATATGAGAATATGGTGTGTGGCTTGTAGATGAGTGGAATGAGAAGATCCATAAAAATAGAATGATGGATCTTGGTAGGGGCGAACTCCAGCCTCATCGGGACGAACTCAAAGATTCCTGGACGTAGCTATAAAAAATTGAGTTTTGTGACTCGGCCTGCCAATATGTGCTAGTAACTCCTAAGACTCCAAATGAGTGAAGCTAACCGCTAACGAAAACTATTTTAGGGCTAGGTAAAATGATGGAGCAATATGTTCTTCATTATCTTTTCATCTCTTGTGCTTATTGCGGGATTGTTCCTAGTAGTCTTCACTATTTTTTCCAATGATAAAATTATTCAAAACTTCTTTTATTTGTGGGCTAGACTTGAATTTTGGAATTGAGCTCATATGAGATTTTCTTCGGATAGTGTATTGCAAGGGGGCCAAAAATTTAGCATGTACCATGCTTACTTACTTAAGAACAAGTAAGGAAATAAGTGTGGGGTATGATGAGTGTGTATACGCTCATGTTTTGTTATGTGTTTCGTATATGTTTTGCCACTTTTTCATTCATTTTTGTCTTGTCCTATTGAGTCTTTTGTCATTTCTATGTGTTTGAGTCTTGGAGTGGACTTCTACCAATTGTTGTCTTTTGTGATAAGAAGTGAAGCTCATTGGAGGCCGTTGAAGGGGTAACTTCGAGAGACCATATTGCAAGAGCCATAAATCATTGCTCGAGCTTTTAATTGCAGCAAATGAGATATTGTTGGAAATCTTGAAGAGATATCTACATTTTATCTTTTATAGTCGAGGCAAAATTTCGAGTGCAATGGTGTCTAAATTGGAAAATATAAAGACATAACGAGGCTGATCGACCCCGACGAGCTCCACATACTTGGAGGGTGCCAAGGAAGTTATAGAAAGCACTACCTAGCGGGCTCTATGCCTTTAGAGCCCGCCAGGTCTCCCAGATCCAATAATTTTAGACTTCCTTTTTAGACGGGAATTCGGCCCATTTTGGATTTTAACAAATTTGAGCCCCTATTTTGACTATACGACATTATGTTTTACTTATTTCTATTATTCTAGGCCTTTTGTGATTGACCGTAGGACTTCTAGTTTAGGTTAACCTCCTCTAGATTTTCCTATTCTCTTGTTAGATGCTTGGCTATATATAGGCCATTAGCTCTTAGGTTTTAGATCATTATTTTCTATGACAGCACGATTCCGGTTAGCAACGTGGAGGAGATTGGCGAGGCTTGCTCGAATGACTAAGCTTTCTCTGTTCTTCTCTTTGTTCTAATTGTTATCATGTTCTTCATTAATCTATCTTGCTTTGTTACCATGCTTAGCGAGTAGGTCTTTTGTGAGACGGATGCCCTAATTATGTGATTGATTATCTATGTTAGGTTTTGGTTCAAATATCTTTGACATTACTTGTTAATTGATATGCTTGATACTTAATCTAAATTGGTCACTTAGATTATGATTAGAGTTGGAAAGAGTGGACTGAAAGGCACTTCATTTAATGGAAAGAACTAATTAGCATATTCTTAGGTATTAATGAGACGTTTTAATATCGTAAAGGTAACCCATGAGGAGGAATCTTCATAATTAGGATTAGTCTAGTTCTAGATTTAATTGATGAGCGAAAGCGTTAACTAGTAGTCTAGACCTTTGCTATCTTAGTTGTATCCCTCTAATTAGCAAAAGCGTTAGGAAGATGCATTAGAATACTTCGGGTACACTTAGAACTTCATAAGAACTACAATCTTGACATAGGCAGTTAATTGAAAGGAAGGATTTTTACACTCCTCTTGCAATAAAGAGTAGGTAAGGGATTGTTGTCCCATAAGGACTAAGTGTTAGGCCACAAATACAACTCAACAACTAGTTTAGGACTACAAGTAATGGATTTGTCAATTCCAAACACGAATTGGTTACTACAACGACTAAACTAGAAGATGATTTAAACACGGATTGGGTGCCTAAGGAAGAACTTTTGCGATCCAAGAAGGGACCATGTGAGACACGATCCAAAAGGAGTGATCGACCTACAATGTATAAAAGTTACCATATGAAGCATGTGTATGAGGAGGTACTAAGAAATCCGAACAAACCCTCGGGGGGCAAGTTTCTGAATTCTCATCGACCGACTCTTACGAAGTCTTAACGAAGAAGGGTTGGAGTGCAAAATCTAGAAGCAAAAACAGAAGCTTAGAGACCTCCATAAATAGTTTAATGGTCGTTCTAATGAAGGACAAAGAGCTCATACTCAACCACGAAAGCTTATTATTGTATAAGTGATCATCTGCATATCTAGAATAGCTAGGTCTCGGCCGGTTTGATGGTAAATTTTCTATATATTATGGTCTTGACTTAGCCAGTTATTGTAGAGTGAAGTTAATTTTATGCATGTTTAAGGACAAGTACACGTAAATGCTTTTCTTGGCGTCAAAATATTGACGGGTGGGGGCATTGTTGGAGCAAAAAATTAATTCGTAGATTTGTCAATCTTGTCTCGGTAAAATAGCCGTAACTTTCTGCCCAAGTATCAGATCGACGTGATTTCAAAAGCTACAAAAAGATAAGACAAAGATCTACAATTCTTATATTAAACACGGCCTATAATTTTTTTTATTAGACTGGGACTAGGTTTTTCTATATAAGGAGAGCTTAGGAATTGAAGAAGACACTACACAACAACATACAAACCCCTCTAGTTTCATAGCTTTTATCTTTTTTCTACAAAGTTCTTGCTCCTCCACCAATTCTTTTCTCTCCTCCACAAACCATACACCGTTCTTCATTCAACATAATTGGAAACCTATCACCCTTGAGGACAAACCTGATGTCCTTAGCATCATTGATCCACTCCCAAGTCGGGTGAGCAAGATCAGCATAGGATCGCGGCTGACCATGTTTGTTGGATTGTTCTAAGGTAGTCGATGCATTTAATATTGTCTTCATTATGGCACTTGGTTGGGTAGAAACCAAGTCCACCTCATGCACCACCACAGAGTGTGTTGAGGTGGCAACCTCTGTGGGACCAGCCTAAAGCACATCATCGCAGTGAAGGTTTGGCAATGAGGGACCATAGCCGAGTGCATCGCGATGACCAAAATCCCACCTTTCAACACATGAGATAGGCTGCGTGTAGGGAAAAAATGTAGAACTGTGAGGAGTTTAGGAAAAAGCATAATTGGGTCAGCACCTGCGGCTACTCCTTGGACCAGAGAACCAGTCAACAAGCTGGCAGCATGCGTCCTACAAAAATTTCCCAGTATAGGAGCAGGCCCGAATGTATCACCATTACTATCACGCCATAGTGGACACTTGCGGTAAGTGTCATCAAGATAGGCACCTAATTGGTGTGAAGAGAATTCATGGCCGTTGGGCATACACGTGACTCTTCTAAGGCTGGGATCGAGTAGACAATAGCTAGTACATCTCTAACTAGTGGAAGGAGGGGATGGTCAATCGCTTGGGAGGCCGCTGCAGAGGTTGTGTTGGGAGCGGCATCGAAAACCCTAGTCGTGGGGCCGATGGAAGGAAGGGATTGGTCGTCGCTTTGGTGGCACCCACTTGTGAAGGACTAGATGGTGGTGTAGGAAGGGGCACCATCACCCTACCAGTCGGTGCAATTGCGCCATACCTTCGGGAAAGGATAGAGAAGGAATAGCCTCAAAATTGTCCAAAAGGAGAGAGAGACGGCCGGATTTCATTTTATTTTGGTTTCGCTAATGGTTTAGGGTTTAGGATTTCTTAAAAATAGAGGGATGCAACACCCTTAAATACCTCTATTTAATGTCCCTTCCTCTTGACTCCTCCCAAAAACACCGAAAGACTCTACAAGTAAATTCATTCAAGGTAACAAGCCTTTAATAGATGAAAAGATTCAAGACTCAAAGATAAAAGGACTAAAAACATTCAAAATGACACCTAATTGACATGGTAAATGAGTTTTTTTCCAACACTTTAATCTTTGCTTGTTCTCAAGCAAAAACTAAACTTGGGCACCCTAACACAAACACAACAAACAAAAAATACACAAGGTAAAGGACTATGCAAGACTAATTCACCAAAGAACTCCCCCCAAATCATCGAAGTCTCATCTAAAGGCCACCATACAACCTAGAAGTTTACTGCGTGAGCGCAATGAGTAAGAACGTGTAAATACCACATCATTGGTTGTTTAACCAAATGTTAATTCTAGGTAAATGACACTAGAAGGTCGGCCACTCAAGTTTTCATAAGTTTGTTGAGCTCACATATGTAGGTAGTCAACTCCCTATTCCTTGCGTACAAGTCCGAGTCTCAGAGTTTCCTGCATCCTACTTGGTAGTGCCTCAAGTCATATGGGGCATCGTGATTGTAATACCTTAGTCCTTTAACCATATTTGTCTGACTTAAGTGAAGTATACTTAATCGTATTGATGCATTAGATTAGTTTACGAGTAACTTTGCTATGTATATAGAGTGCCAAAGATAGTTGCAAGAAAATTATTTGTTATATCGGACTACCTCGGACGGTTCGAAACATGGTATGAAAAATTGATCATAACTTCTTCATTTGGGATCCAAAAGAGATGATTCAAAATGGTATTGAATGGTGAGATATGGACCTATAAGCTTTGAAAGACATGCATTTGTCATCCTATCAATTTGGACTAAACCCAGCATGCGGATAAATAACACATTTTGTTATTGGTTCTTAAAAGTGTTTTGGTTTGGCTTCTCAGTCTTTGTTTCAAGAAGAATTCATATTCCTACACCTTTATGAAGTGTGTATAGACATGAGTTAGTCTTTTAAGGATTATATATTAAGCTCAACAAGCCTACTCAGTTGATTCCCAAGCTTTATGAAGTTAGTTGAACAAGTTTAGACAACAATGACATCTATTTGGTAAAATGGGCATAACAATTTCAATATATCTCCAAATTGTACAAATCAATATGATTTGGAAATTAGACACATAGACCTACAAATGAAAACAAAATTTTTTTAGACAAAAAGCTACAGAGGGATGTGAAAAATGGGACTCAATATGCTGCATCCTGATTAGACCCCATGGAAAAAGCATCTAATCACCTTTAACCACTTGCAAGCTCATTAGAATTAGTTGAGGAGCTGAATCATGCTCGATGCCTACTCAACTGGTCACGTTTTAGACTTAGAAACTCAAAGAAAGAGAAGAGAAACTCATTAACCAAGCCATAAACCGAAAGATACGAAAAGTAAAGAGAGAGAGCTAAAGGAAAGAGAATGAAGTAGATCAACAAAGAACAGTTTGGTAATTAATTTTTGGCTTAAAATAGACTTTGATGTCTTCACCAAAGTTGTAGAGGACTTAAATACCTTTCTAAAAAATATTATATGTCCTATTTTAATCAAGGTATCATAATTAAATTTGTTCAAAACTACGGACTAACTGATGGAGTATACAATTGAGCTAGTGGAAGAAGAAGTTCTTGATAAGTCTATTTTGACTCATAATTAGACTTTGGTATCTTAATAAAGATTGTAGAGAACACAAAGGCCTTTATAAAATTATATTATAATCCTGTTTGCATCAAGGAATCATTCAAAAAGCTTGGTTGAACAAAAGACTAGCTAGCTGGGTTTGAAATTAAGATGGTGCAAGAGTAACGACTAGGTAAGTGATTTCTTTGGACTTCTAAGTTAATTTTTGGACTTGGTGTAATGATATAAGAACAGAGCTGTGATATATATATTAAGATTTGGACTTCCTTTTGTATGATATAGGGTTATATCTGCTATTTACCAAAGTTAGATGCAATTAAGTTTATCGTGTACTCGGTATGGATTTGGTTTGTGAAACAGATTGTTAACTGCACTTCTAGTGATGAACAACTGTTCTACTGATTATATACATGTGAATAACTTAAATATGGACCAATGAGTGAAAGGAATCGAGCTACTATGATGGATTTGAGTTATTTTAGACATTGGAATTGTTATACAGGGTATATAAGGCTTCCTCAAAGTGGTTGGTAGAAGAAAAAATCTTGGAAGGAATGGTTGGACGAAGGTCCAAAGTGAGCATATATAAGGCTTCCTCGGGGAATGAGCACTCGTCAAATGGTCTTCAATTGAGTAAGCATATAGATCGTGACAACGTTGATTTGTTTGGTACATGGACATGTTCAAACCTTAAATATGTGTCTCATGCAGATGAGTTTTATCTACGAAGTGGTCATCTGCTTATGTGATATGTTTGGTCATAATTGGATTGGTATGTGATGTGTGTGGCATATGTATATAGCCAGTTAGAGAATATGTATTTCCTAGATTAAGGCTAATTTGTAAGGGTGACACGTGTCCATTTCTCTGGGATATGGTCTTGGAACTTGATTTTGTGATGTGTATGTTATGTTTATTTTTGGTGAGAAATGGACATATTTTCTTGTGCTAACCTTGGATGTTAGCCTATGTGCACATAGACTGGTATATCTTAGTTACTGCTATAAACTTAATATGTGATTACGATGATGGAGATCTGATGTCCATGATGATATCCTTGCGCTGGAGAGGAAGTGGCTCGTCTAAACTTGTTTAGAGCTTACCATTGATTGACTACACTAAAACTCCTCTAAAGTGATATCGATGGCATTGGGGAAAAATATCACTTTATATAGGTTATCACATAAGAGAGATTAAAGTTTTTACTCCAAAATTATAAAAATTAAAATTTTGGTCAATAATTACGTAAATACCAAAAAATTACTTTGTCTATATTCAAGTCACTTAAAATTTCTGTTTATAACGTTATTCAAATGCAATACTTGATTGAGATATTTCTTGTAACAATAAAACGACAATAACAAGAACCATTTGAAGATAATTTAGAATAAGAATGATGATGTAAAAAAATTTAAACAAGCAAATTTAGCACTAACTGTATCTTAAAATATTTTTCACATTAATTAAATATGTATTTGTTAAAAAATATCATTTTATGCGAAAGTTGAGACCCAGATTTATCACTATTATCTTCTGAAAAACTATTAGTTATTACGATAGAGAGATTATTAAATTTTAACACTGGTCGTGACTCAAGACTGGGACATTCTATCAATATAAAGAGTTATCACTTTACAGAGGATCTTTTATAGAGATTTTACTGTATGTGATTTTGTGTTCATGTGATGTGTTACATGATGGAATGGGATCTCACGTAATTTGCCATGTTTCTGTTTATATGTGTCATATGATTAATATGCATTTTAGTATTGTCTTGAATGATGTGGGACATAGTTAAATTATGTTTCTCCCACAAGTATTTGATATAATCGATATGTTATGTTCTATCTGATTATAGTGTGCTTCCCAAAACACTCACCCCCTCTCACCAGTTTTGTAGGCTCATTTATAAGGCTATATATCCGTTCAGAGATAGCTTTGGTTGTGTCAAGTAAATTTGCTTCTTCAAGACTTGAATTATGACTCTGGCTTCCTTTTTTTTTGTCTAACAACTCTGTAGCCAAAGTTTTGAGTTTGATCTAGGGATAAATGTAAAGAATAATTATGACTGCTTATTGTTGGGATAAAACATGTATGATCTTGTAAAAGTAAAAATATGTTTGAGGTTGGCTGGACTGATCATATTAGTTTTCAAAATAGGTAAGGGTCTAGCGCTGGTCACCGACCTCAGATTTGGGTCATGAAAGACTTGGTATCAGAGCATGGTTTGAGCCAAGATTCGTGCTCTAGGTATAAGAAAAGTTTCGTTTCTTGAGTCAACTCTTTAAAGTTAAAAAATGGAGCATAGGATTCGTCATGTCTTGTTGTCGATTATCTTCCTAATCTTTAGATCCTTTGAATTCTAAAAGTAGTTATGTGCATTTTTTGTGGACTATTTTGATGAAAGTAGATGGTGTTAAATTTGTGATATGCATGTGTAGTGGTCTCATGGTTTAAGTTACTTGGAGAGTCCAAAGAAAATAAATATGATCATATAGAGACTATACAAGCAGGAGGTTACCTAGTGAAGCAATAGATTATGGCCTAATGGCGGGTGAGACCACTACAGACCATAGATGCATGTGTAGTGGTCTCATGCACAACCATGGAATCGCATTTTTACACGTATTTTTGTATCCTGCCCTGTACACTTAATTTTGTGATTCAGACGTAGACACTTACGCTATGCCTTTTTTTAAATAACAATAAAATATAACAAGGTTGAATTGTTGACAATGTTGCACTATGTTTATTGAACACTTTGATCACATTGTCATCACTAGCCATAAAAAAATTTGTTGTTCCGGTCTTAGTCCACTTTTACCTGATAAAGGAGCATATAAATCAGCCAACAAGTATCCAAAACTATTGAGTTAGAAATGATAATAATAATAAGACATGCCCACATTTTTAAGCAACAACACACATCCAGTGTGAGTAATACCAATAAAGTCTTTTATGCTACCACAAATACTGCCAATGGGATCCTTGAAATATAAAATGTTAAGTAATTTTCATAACAAAAAAAACTTAAGAATTATTAAATATTATTTGAATTCTACCTGGAATGTAGCAGGAGTGTAGTTACTTATACGATTGAAACTTTTCGAGTACACAATCACCTACAAGAAAATACAAAACATTTTCTACAAAATGAACTATCAAATATCACAGACAAACTAAATTTGACGGATAATTTTAAAACTACTACCTGTAAAAATGTAGTGCCACTATGAGTAATTTTAAAGTCTTGAATACTTGCCCCAGTAAAAGTGTTTCCAATCATTATCCCTGTAAAAAAATTAAAATTTGATAAAAATATTAGGTGGTTGAAGTTAGAAACACAAAATACCTTGAGCCCTAACAAAGTCAATGGCTCTCTTCCATGGATCTCTTTTGAAAATGTTGTTGTCACACTTGCTTTTGATATGTTTTTGAGCAGGGACTTCTGATCTATTGTTGGATGGCATCGTTAATTGTTTGAAAATATCCCCATGTTTAGAGTTGATGAATGTGTATACACTCATGTTTTGTTATGCATTTCGTATGTGTTTTGTTATGTTTTTGTTTGTTTTCATCTTATCCCATTGATTCTTTTGTCATTTCTATGTGTTTGAGTCTTGAAGTGGACTTCTACTCTTTGTCATGTTTTGTGATAGGAAGTGAAGCTCATTGAAGGCCATTGTAGGGGTGATATTGAGAGACCGTATTACAAGAGCCATAAATCATTGCTCAAGCATTGGATCCCAACAAATGAGATATCATTGGAAGCTTGAAGAGAGATCTATATTTTTTCTTTTATAGTCGAGGGCAAATTCGGAGCAAAATAGTGTTAAAATTGGAAAATTCAAAGACATGATAAGGCTGATCGCCCCCGGCGAGTGCCAAGGAAATTACAAAGTGCAGTACTTGGCCGGCTCTATGCCTTTGGAGCCAGCCAGGTCTCCCATATCCAAAAAATTTAGACTTCTTTTTTAGATAGAATTTTGACCCGTTTTGGATTTTAACGACTTTGAGCCACTATTTTGACTCTACAACAGTATGTTTTAGTTATTTTTCTTATTCTAGACCTCTTGTGATTGGCCATAGGACTTCTAGTTTATGTTAACCTCTTATAGTTTTTCCTATTCTCTAGTTAGATGCTTGGCTATTTATATGCCATTAGCTCTTAGGTTTTAGATCATTATTTCTTGCGACTTTGAGACTACTCTTGAGATTAATAAAGGCACGATTCCAGTTAGCTACGTGGAGGAGATTGGCGAGGGTTGCTTGAATGACTAAGCTTTCTCTATCCTTCTTTTTATGCTAGTTGTTATCATGTTCTTCATTAATCTATCTTGCTTTGTTACCGTGCATAGCGAGTAGGTTTTTTGTGAGTGCGATGCCCTAATTATGTGATTGATTATCTCTGTTAGGTTGTGGTTCGAATATCTTTAGCATTAGTTGTTAATTGGTATGCTTAATGCTTAATCTAAATTGACCACTTAGTTTGTGATTAGAGTTGGCAAGAGTGGACCGAAAGGCACTTGAGTTAATCGAAAGAACTAATTAGCATATTCTTAGGTATTAATGAGACGTTTTAATATCATAAGGGTAACCCGCTAGGAGGAATCTTCATAATTGGGATTAGTATAGTTCTAGATCTAATGGATGAGAGAAAGCGTTAATTAGTAGTCTAGGCCTTTGCTATCTTAGTTTTATCCCTCTAATGAGCAAAAGCATTAGCGAGATGCATTAGAAGACTCTAGGTACTAGTTAGAACTTCATAAGAACAGCAATCTTGACATAGGTAGTTAATACATAAGGGTATTGATGAGGGAAAGAAACGCTCATTTTGTACCCTCGTTTTAGGGTCATTTAGACCCATTTTTTAGTCTGTTTGAGTCATTTTATGCCATTCTTAGTTTCGTTGCCTAGAAAGCTTTCAATCTTTTGTCTTTGTGTCTTTTGAAGGATGATTTTATAGGGACGCGAGGATCTTATGAGAAGAGATGAGCGTTGGAAGAGTCGAGCAAAGAGATAGCCAGCCAGAACCAAGCTGCACCCACAAAATGGTGAAATAAGCACTGATCGGCGTCTTTACTATAGAAACACGCCGGACGGCGCCCCCACCGACAGATTGTGTGAGAACTTCACCTGGATTTTCCTCAACCTCCTTTTCCCCACCGGGCGATGCCCCCTTTCCGCCTAGCTGCGCCTAGACCTGACCACGAATCGAATTGGGTCAAATTCGAATTGAATTGGTTCGAATTCGAATTCATCAAAACCTTAAACCGTATTCAATTCGTCCAAAGTCGAATTGAATACAAATTATGATTATTCGAATTTGAATCGAATTCGAATTGAATTCAAATTATTTTGTTAATTCTAATATTGAATAAAAAATTAAAAAATAACCAAATTTTTTGAAAACTTTCAAAATTTTCGTAATGTTTTTTAAAAAATTCAAAAATTTTGAATTTTTTTGATGCAGTCCAAAATTAAGGTTTAATATTGAACATTTTTTGAGAAAAAGAAACAAATTAAAGATTAGACTTGTATTTAATGTACCAAATTAAGTTACCTACGTATCTTTTGCTCTACTTGATGACATAATTAGATAGTAAAATTGGTACTTCTTGGTACTTTTTAAAAAATATATATAATATGGATGAATTTATACGAATTAGACTCGAATCGAATTAGATACTGGAATTCGAATTCAATTCTCCGGTTTGACGATTTGGAGAAATCTTAAACCGTATTCAATTCGTCTCTCGACGAATTCGAATCAAATTTTGGGTGAATCGAATTGTGACCGAATTGAATCGAATTGAGAACGAATCGAATCACGAATCAGATTCTAACAATGGCTAGGTCTAGCTGCGCCAGAAGAGAGTGAGGTGAGCTTTTTTCATGAAGAAATCATCGAACAACACAATTGCCCACCGATCGATGCCCAAGCAGCCGCATGAAGTCTGCACCTGCCAGTCGGAACCTAAAACCAAGAATTAGCCACTAGCTCAGCTCGCTGGACGGCGCCCCTTGCACTGAGTGGTATTTTCATCAAATTTTGCCTGGGAGAATTAGATATTTTGAGGGCTTTTCAAACATTTGCACTACATTTTAGGGTTGAGGGGGAGACTTCTCTATAAATACCCCCCTTAAACCCTCAAGTTGTAAGCTTTGACACAAAAGACTAAAAGTTAGGGTCTTTAAGAGGAGGAGCTCTAGAAGCAGGGAGTGGATGCCGGGAGAGGATTGAGGGCTCACCACAATGATTGAGCACTCTTTATCCCTTCTCTTTAATTCTGTTCTTGTGACATTGTTTTCTTCCATACATTGTTGTTTTAATTAAATGACGAGGTGTGAGTAGTTCCTTTTTGGGTTGGGTGCAATAGCACCCCTGAAATGCTTAGTTTTGAATGGGCTTAACCTTTAGAGCATGTAGCAATCAGTGGGCATAATGCATTGGGTAATGGACTTTCGTTGGAACCTAATGGCGAGTAGCGTTAGTAATGACCTAGGGTCCTTCCCAATCGATTGTAGCATGACCCGAAGTACTTAGCTGTGAAGGAGAGCATGGAAAAGCCTAACCGTTAGACTATACATTTACCCGATAGACTTAGCTATGAAAATGGACTTTGCCAAGAATGGTAGTGTGTAAATGGCCTAAGGGTGGTGCATTAATGAGTGAGGTTTAGGAGGGCAAGAGTGGTAGTCTCAACACTTAGGTGAGGTTGACAACTTAGCAATATTAAGTGTGAGTGACATTCTCGCCGACACCCCCTAGTATCTTCTTTGTAGCGTGAAGTACTTAGCCGTGAAGTGTCATGCCTTAGTACACCTAGGCCCACCACGGACACAAAATCCCAAGAGAAACCAAGCATGTAAGGATGTACGAAGCGCACCTAGCCCAATTTCCTTTAAATTATCTTTACACCCTTTCAACTTAGTCTTGTCTTTGCTTGCTTTTCCCAAACCTTTCATAAAATACTAATCAACCTAATCTAAATTGCATTTTTGCTCGGAATGTCTTAAACCCGATCCTGTGGTTCGACATTACGCCTGTACTCCCTATTATTGCAAGGTAGACCAAAAATCCACTCTTCAATTGGCGCAGTTGTCAGGAAGCGGCGTCCCCCAAGGCATCTTTGTGATTTGTGAAATAGTTAGGTTGATTTTACTTGTTTTTAGTTAAGTAATTAAGTGCTACACTTATTTCTCCTATGGACTCTGGACTTTTTATACCACAGACTTGCTCATCGAGGTCACGTGTGGACTAAGAAAAGCTTAATCAAGACATCGGGAAAAAATGAAAGAACTTTGAGGAAAGAACAAAGAAGGAGAAGAGCGATGAAGCTAATCACGATGGAGTCTAGGCTGTGGGAGGTCCTTATGTCGTGGCCGAGGACATCTCCTTCATGGATTTTGCTCGTTTGACACTCGATGGAATGACATCCAGAGTGCCATGCCCGGATGTAGACTCTATCAACTACACAATTCCATTCGGATATGCCAAGGAAGGCCCAAGAGATCATCTTTCTTGGTTCTTGGCAATCTCTAAGACCTTCATAATCGAAGGGGTCTCGGATGACGCCATCAGACTCTGTCTCTTCCTTGTATAGTGGAGCAAGGTTGTGGTATACAGCTTGAGTGACTCAAAAATCACTACTTAGAGGGAAGTAGCAAATGCAAACTTCTCATCTGCCAAGACCAACCAAATCTTGTGGGAGATCAACACATTCAAGCAATACCAAGATGAGACTTTAGGAGAAGCATTGGAGTGATTCAAGGACCTCAAGAGATCATGCTCGGTTAAGAATATGAAATAAGATCATTTGCTGCAAGCCTTCTTCATTGGGCTCACTACTACAGCAAAAGCAACTCTGGACGTAGCAGCAGGCAGATCATTTTCAAGGAAGTCGCAAAGAGGGGTTGTCCATATATTGGAAGAAATCGCTTCCTCTACATCCTCCTATTTAGGCGAGCGTGATCTCTATCCCTCTACACCTTAAGGAGGAGCACAAAATTCAGACTTGGTGATTCAATTGCAAGCATAAGAGATAATTTTAGGAGAATCTCATTGGAGCAATTCAAGGATCTCAAGAGATCGTGCCCAGTTAAGAATATAACAGAAGATCATTTACTAAAAGCCTTCTTGTTTAGGCTCACCGCCATAGCAAAATCAACTCTGGACGTAGCAGGCGGATCATTTTTAAGGAAGTCGCAAAGAGAGGTTGTCCGCATATTGGAAGAAATTGCTTCCTCTACATCCTCCAGACCTTGAGGAGGAGCACAAAATTCTGACTTGGTGATTCAATTGCAAGCACAAGAAGCAGCATTAGAAAGGCCTTGGGATGGGGACAGACATAATTCAAAGAAAGTGGCATTTGACCAAATGATATGCGAGGATTCTGGTAGAGAAGGGCACGATGCTAAGGAATTCCCTGGGATTGAGACTCCCATCTCACAAGTCCACTTTGTTAGGCGAGAGCAGAATCATAACTACTCATATCCCAGAGGGTTCAATTCTTACAATACAGGATTGCATAACTACCCTAACTCTTCCTACTCAAGAGATACCAATCCATTGGCAATAGTACCCAACCAACGATCACCTCTCTAGACTTACTCACAGGGACATCAAGCGCTAGCACTCAGAGGATGCCTCTATGATTGAGTAGAGCATATGGAGATTAAGGCTCAATGGTGGAATTCAATGCTCGATAAAATGGAGGAGATTATTAAAAGTTCAAAGGAGATGATGGCGAGCCTGAGTCAACAAGGGTCTTGGATGGCAAGCCTGAGTCAACAATGGAGGAGATTATTAAAAGTTCAAGGACAAGCTCAGGCACACTATGGGTTGAAGAAGAGAAGAGAAACCGGACAGCAAAGGCTTCTACCAGGACCGGCCAGTACTCCAGTACATGCCATAGAAGATATACCACAAGAGGAGTGTGCAATGATCGTCAGTGAGGAGCGAGATCCACAAGAAAGTGCCTAAGGAATAAATCACACTCAGAGAGACCCTAGAAGGATCATGATTCTTGTATGAGTAAAGAAAGAGTTGGCACAAAAAGCTGTTATAAACGCAAGATCTTTAGTGAATGTTATGCTTCTATCCTTATGGAAGGAGCTAGAATCATACTCGCTAATCCCGTCCAAAAACCAGTTATGAATGGCAATTGGGTCAGTATCAGGCCCTATCAGGAAGTTGAAGCGATGGACAATTTTGGTCAAGGGGATCGAAGTACAAGCTACCTTTGAAATCATACAAGATCCCGAAGGGATGGAAAAGTTTATGATATTGGGATGGCCATTCTTGGTTATAACCCATTTTTTAATCGATCTAAGAAATCATGCATTAGATCTCAAGCTTGGAAACCATTAGATGCACATAACTGTAAAAGAAGATGGGATAGCATTCAGACTAGAGAAGGAGGGAGATGGCCAATGTGAAAACCGAGATCGCAATGACAGCAAGTGCACATTGAAATTGGAATTTCAAATAGGCGAAGAAGAATGCTTTACCATCAGCACGAAGAAGATTCCACCAGCCACGAGCAACATGGCTAGGGGTGTGGATAATGACAATAACGCATCAGTCAAAGAGGAGTTTGGTGAATCGAGCAACTCTAAAAGGAAGAACCCAAGTCTTGGAATCCCAACGGTAATTAGAGGAGTAAATGTCCCCTTTGCTAGATGTGAAGGAAGAGCTGATAGACAAACATTATGGCAATTCACTTGTAGAGGAAGATGGACTCCATTGGACTATACCCATGCCATACAAGCATTCAACTGGCCAATGGGAGGACAATCACTCCATTGGGCTATGCTAAGGATGTTCCAATCTTGCTTCAAGGGTATGAGTTAAGGAAGATTTCGTAGTGGTTGAGCCCCTAAACACAAAAGAACTCCTCCCAGTATTAGGAAGTCCATTTCTGGCAAGAATACGTCCTATAATTGATGGCCACGATAAATCAATTTCACTCTCAATTGGTGAAGACAAAGTGGTATTTCAGATCAACGCCAGAACCAAAGTTCAAGAAGAAAGTAGCCTGCCAGTCAAACTCTTTGGATCGTACACTCACAAACCCTTTAATAGAGTGTGTATCTTGTCCCCTGATCCAAAGGAAACTTGATATCAAGATTGAGAAAGTTTAAGTAACTCTCCAGGAAGATCATGAGGAAGAACAAGGTGTGAAGGACTTAGAGTCCAATCATGGTGCCTGATAAAGCTGAAAGAGAGGCAAAGTAATGCTAAAGACCATAAATTAGGAGGTTATGTTTCATTTTTTCTTTGTGTAGGCAGAAGTAGAAGTCCCTCAACCCGGTGGTCACCACCTACCCATCTGGTGATCAAGTAATTTTGTGTTGGTGACTGACCAAAGTTGTTAACAACTGAAAGATGAGTTTGAGCAAATATGGTGAATTTCTAGAATCAGCAGGATGGTGGCACGCCCACCGAGCGGTGGTTAATGCACGAGAGAAACTCTGCTCACTTCTTCTGTGCTTCCTAACTAAGACCCGTTAAATCTGGGACGACCTCTATCTCTCTTCCTGAGTCGTGATCATGTTGTCATTTTGTATTTATCTTCAATCATTGTATTCATTGTGACCATGGAGGTCGTTTTGTGTGATTTTGATTGAATTATCTTTGAGACTTTGTTGACCACGGAGGTCATCAAAGTCACCCTTTTTCATTGTCATATTCTTTTCCTAGCTCTTCCCACATTGAGGTCAATGTGTCGTTCAAGTGTGGAGGGGAGTTCCATGTAAGAACTTGCATGCTTAGGTCTAGATTAAGTTGTTTATTTCAAGTTCTGGCATGCTTTTGACAATTTTGACCCCCCAAATTTTTTGATTTCTTCATCTTAAGATGAATCACGTGCTTAATAGGAATCTTTCCCCGATTGCAAGATATATGAATACGGAGCCTCCATACCCTCACTTTTTTAAACTTGCGGTATTCCTAGTTGGGCAGACTCGAGGGTTGATGAGTGACCATTTGTTAGCTAATTTTTTAGCCAAAGGTGGAGACTACCGTCTCTAAATTTTTGTTCATGAGGTGCTTATACACTATGGGCAATTGGGTTATCCTATGAGTACTTGGTTGTCTCTCATTTTTGAGTGAATTGCGAGAGGACGGGGGCCGTTTTTGATTGAATTTTTCCTAGAGCTTTAAAAGCCTACCCCTATATTTTCTTTTCCCTTGTATTACCCTTTAAGCCAAGCCATTCCATTGATACACACAAATGGAATTTGTGTAGTATGATTAAGGGATTTCTCCACCTTTGACAAGTAGTTTGAGGATGCGTTTAAGGGATTTATGTATGGGTTTTAGGATAGAATAGGCTCATTAAGGGATTTTACTTCGAGAAAATATGTAGAAAAGGGCCAAATTCAATCACCAAACCTTGCCTAAACCAAAATTTTTCCTAAAGTGAATAAAGGAGAATCAAGAGAAGAAAAAGAAAAGTTAAAAAAAAGAGAAGAGAAAAATGAAAGGAAAAATAACAAAAACAATAGAAAAGAATAAAAGCGCAAAAAAGAGCAAGTGTGACATCAATAAGGCAACCAAATAAAAGGCAAGCTTTTGGCCTTATGTCTATAGGTCTCGGGTATATTGGGTTGAGCATTCAAGTACGATGAGCAAGTAGCATAGTCGAGTGCTAGTTTACGTGTAATAGCACCTCTGATTTGGGTGGATAGCCATAACTCATTCATTTATCCTCACCATCACGTTGACCCCATTTTGACCCGAGCCAAGTCCCCTTGATCACGACCCTCATTTAGTGAAATACGAACACGAGCACGAGTAGGATGACTCAAGACCCCCGAATGTGTACGTGAGGGATAGAGAGTAGACCACACCACAGTGAGGATAATCAAAGTACTTAGCTATGAAGGGGAGCATGGAATAGCCTAACCGTTAGACTATACATTCACCCGATGAACTTAGCTATAAAAGTGGAATTTGCTAAGAATGGCAGTGTGTAGTTGGCATAAGGGTGGTGCATTAATGAGTGAGTTTTAGGGGGTAAGAGTGGCAGTCTCGACACCTAGGTGAGGTTGATAAATTACCAACATTAGGTGTGAGTAACGTTCTTGTCGGGACCCCAAGTACCTTCTTTATGGCGTGAAGTACTTAGCTGAGAAGTGTTATGCCTTAGTACACCTAGGCCCACCATGGACACAAAAGCCCAAGAGAGACCAATCATATAGGAATGTGCGAAGGGCATCTGGCCCAATTTTCTTTAAATTATCTTTACACCCTTTTAACTTAGTTTTGTTTTTGCTTGCTTCATCCAAACCTTTCATAAAATACTAATCAACCTAATCGAAATTGCATTTTTGCTCAGGATGTCTTGAACCCGCTCCTTGTGGTTCGACATTACACCCGTACTCCCTATTATTGCATGGTTGACCAAAAATCCACTCTTCAGGTATACTGCTCGTTTATCGCCATTGAATTATAAGTTATCTTTCTACAATCTTGTTTCCTTTCATTTTGTTACAACCTTTGATTTTTATGCTACGTGTAATTGATTGCTTGATTTCGTGTTCCAACTCTCAGTTACAAACCATACTCTTCCACTATACTATTTGATTATTTTCTTGCACATCAAATTGGCGCCGTCAACATAAAACTGAGATTTTAGGACATAAAATCAAAAGCAATTAGATTTGTGTATCATACTTGCTAATTTTGTGCTTTCTTTTGCAGGATTCTCTGGTGAATGTTTAGAACCGAGAGTGAAGGACTAGATCTTCACATAGATACTGTGCTTGAGGTCGACATTGAAGTACTCGAAAGGATAATTAGGTCTGAAAATAGGAACAATCTAGATCAATGGCACAAAATTAGGAAGACAGAGTGAACCACGCTCTTGTGGATGCTCTACAAAGAAGGACGCTACTGGAATCGTCCGTTCCCATATGGAATGGGAACCCTAATAGTTTACAACAACCAGCTATAGGCCATAACACCTTCCAGATCCCAGTGGCAATTTTTGGATTACTGCAAAACTCGGTCCAATTCGGCTGCTTGCCAAGTGAAGACTCTCAAGACCGTCTCTCTCGATTTGAAGATATCTGCAATATGAAGTTCTATAATATCGATGATGATGTCTTGAAGCTGCATCTTTGCCACTTTTCTTTGAAAGACCGAGTTCGCATGTGGTACAAAAAGTTGAAAGAAGAGACAATAAGAAGTTGGACTGATCTGGCCCATGCTTTCCTGCAGAAGTTCTTTTCTATGGCTAAGTCAGCCAAACTCTGGCAAGAAATCAACATATTTATACAAGGAGATGGGGAGAGTATCTATGAAGTTTGGAGATAGTTTACATATCTCCAAGGTGCCTTTCCTCAACATGGCATAACCGAGGAAAACCTCATGAAGATTTTCTACAATAGGTTAAATGGTCCATCCCATGTCCATATTGACTCCTCATCTCAGGGGTGTTTTTGAGGAAGACTACAGATGAAGCTACGCGTTTGATGGAGGAGATGGTCGAGGTCAATGGTATGTGGCCAATAGAATGTGCTAAGTAACCACATAAGGAAGCAACCTGATGGGTACTTGAAGTGGATGCCAACACCAGGCTTGAAGCTAAATTGGAGGCATTTGCCAAAAAATTTGAAGAATTGGCCAAGGGCAAGGAAAAGGTAGCTGCGGTGCAAGATACTTGTGAGGTTTGCAAAGAATCACATCCTACTAATAACTGTTCATTATTGGGGGAGATTCAGGACATCATTGATAGAACACCACCAGGTATGGGCTACTAAAGACAAACTATTGCTCAGCCAAATTTCTCTCTATTTGACCAGCATGCAAATAACACTGGTACCCAGCAAGAACCCAGGAAGCCTAATTTGGGAGATCAATTCAAAGAAATGGGTGAGAAGATTGACCAATTTATAGAAGACTAAGTCAATGTCTTCTCCAAGATTGACCAATTGGTAGTGGTTGTCCAGCAGTCCATTCAACAACAAAGTATAACTATACAGTGGGTAGATCATATTGAAGCCCACCAACAAGAAGTAACGATGTTGCTCAAGGGGCAGGCAACTCAACTAAAAAAGATGGAGATCAAACTTGGGAAGTTACCTCAAACAAATTCTCAAAAACCCATGGTTTCCCTACCCAGCAACACTGAATCAAACCCGCAAGGATAAGTGATGGCCATCACATTGGGGATTGTGGATATGGTTGATGAACCATATATTTCTTCATAACCTTGTGTCCCTCCACATCCATTCCCTCAAAGACTCCAGAGAAAGCCACCACTTGAGAACAAGTCCTCTTCAAAAGAGTGTGTCGAACCGATCGAGCCAACCATAGAGAAGGAGGTAGTTGCTGAAAAGAAGGCGGAACAAGCCTATATTAGTGAAAAATAGGATTCTTATGTTCCTCCACCATCACCTCAACAGGCTAAAAAGAATATAGTGATCGATGAGAAGGCCCTTTAATTCATTGTAATGATGGAGGACATTCAAGCCATCTCTTCTTCTTGAAGATGTTAGATCAAAGACCACAATATGCTGAGTTCCTTAAGGAGATCATCGCAAGGAAGAAAAAGAAATTGAAAGATCCAGGTAGTTTCACTATTCCTTGCACTATTAATGGTGTTCAGTTTCTATATTGCTCTTATCATTTGGATGCCAATATTAATTTTATGCCTTTGGCTACTTCCAGGAAACTCAAATTTGGGGATCTACACCTTTCAGACTTCAGCTTGCAGATCAAACTATGAAGAAACAGCCCAGAATCATAGAGAATGTGCTAATCAAAGTCGACAAGTCCCTCATACCTTTAGACTTTGTGGTGCTAAACTATGCTGCCAATGAAAGTTACCCACTTATTCTGGGATGTCCATTCCTCACACTAGTCATGCAATAGTGGATGTCCACAATGGCAAGCTACTTGTCCGCATAGGCCCAGATAAAATAGATTTCCAAGTAATCGATGGGCACCTTCGTCCATTGTAATGCCAAAGGGAGTAACATAGTCAAGCTAACGACTCTAAATTAGCACGTTTAGCTTTTAATTTTCTTTAATTTTTGTCTTTTCTTTAGTATCGTTATTTTGATTTAGTGTTTTAATGGTCCTAGCATAAGGTTTAAAGAAGAGAAAACTAGGTTTCAATTGAGCTTGCCATTCCCTAAAAAAACTTTGTTACACGTCAAAGACAATTGGAGTGAAACACCACCAACCTGCCCCACCACCTCCTTCTCAAGATTGACAGGGCAGTACCAGTTCACTTTCCTTTTTTTATTTTTTTCTCTATTTTGTGCCTAGAATTAGTGTATTGTGAGGTTTATTTGTGTTTTGCCCCACATTAAGGACAATGTATTTAATAAGAGTGGGGGGGGGGGGGGGGGTGTCTAATGTGTGTTTTTGTTTTTGTATGCTTCTCGTTTCATTTTCGGGTGTTCGCATTTTTTATTTTTATTTTTTTCGTGTGTGATCAAGTCTAGATCTGAGGTAGGGGTATGCTTAAGTCTGAAGTGGTGTCATAAGCAAATGATGAACTCCACCCTTAAATTATTGGCTTTCTAGCAACCGAATATCGTTAGGAAAGTTCATGTCATGATATGAGTAGCAAGGATATGATTAAGCCCCTATTGAGAAGTAGTTCTTCCTTTTAAAAACCTTATATTTGGATTAAGTGATTGCTAGGTACGGGACCAAGAGAACACATGAGTAGTTGATGGAACATGCTCTTAGTAATTGATCCCCACATGTATATTAAAAAGGTTTTAGCTAACTTATGAGTCTAACCGAGAGAGTGCTTGCTGCAAAAAATCCATTTTGAAAATATTTTTAGGCGAAAGGCACTAGTTAGGTTAATAAATTGGAGCAAAGTCCCGGCCCAAAACTAAAGGAAAAGAAAAAAGAGAGGATAGTGTGTGGAATATGAAAAGAAAAAAAAGTTGATGAAAGGGATTGGATGGAATTGGTTGTGGATTGTATTGGAATGTTGAATGTTATATGAGAATATGGTGTGTGGCCTGTAGATGAGTGGAATGAGAAGATCCATAAAAATAGAATGATGGATCTTGGTAGGGGCGAACTCCAGCCTAATCGGGACGAACTCAAAGATTCCTGGAGGTGGCTATAAAAAATTGAGTTTTGTGACTCAGCCTGCCAATATGTGCTAGTAACTCCTAAGACTCCAAATGAGTGAAGCTAACCGCTAACGAAAACTATTTTAGGGCTAGGTAAAATGATGGAGCAATATGTTCTTCATTATCTTTTCATCTCTTGTGCTTATTGCGGGATTGTTCCTAGTAGTCTTCACTATTTTTTCCAATGATAAAATTATTCAAAACTTCTTTTATTTGTGGGCTAGACTTGAATTTTGGAATTGAGCTCATATGAGATTTTCTTCGGATAGTTTATTGCAAGGGGGCCAAAAATTTAGCATGTACCATGCTTACTTACTTAAGAACAAGTAAGGAAATAAGTGTGGGGTATGATGAGTGTGTATACGCTCATATTTTGTTATGTGTTTCGTATATGTTTTGCCACTTTTTCATTCATTTTTGTCTTGTCCTATTGAGTCTTTTGTCATTTCTATGTGTTTGAGTCTTGGAGTGGACTTCTACCAATTGTTGTCTTTTGTGATAAGAAGTGAAGCTCATTGGAGGCCGTTGAAGGGGTAACTTCGAGAGACCATATTGCAAGAGCCATAAATCATTGCTCGGGCTTTTAATTGCAGCAAATGAGATATTGTTGGAAATCTTGAAGAGAGATCTACATTTTATCTTTTATAGTCGAGGCAAAATTTCGAGTGGAATGGTGTCTAAATTGGAAAATATAAAGACATAACGAGGTTGATCGACCCCGACGAGCTCCACATACTTGGAGGGTGCCAAGGAAATTATAGAAAGCACTACCTAGCGGGCTCTATGCCTTTAGAGCCCGCCAGGTCTCTCAGATCCAATAATTTTAGACTTCCTTTTTAGACGGGAATTCGACCCATTTTGGATTTTAACAAATTTGAGCCCCTATTTTGACTCTACGACATTATGTTTTACTTATTTATGTTATTCTAGGCCTTTTGTGATTGACCGTAGGACTTCTAGTTTAGGTTAACCTCCTCTAGATTTTCCTATTCTCTTGTTAGATGCTTGGCTATATATAGGCCATTAGCTCTTAGGTTTTAGATCATTATTTTCTATGACAGCACAATTCCGGTTAGCAACGTGGAGGAGATTGGCGAGGCTTGCTCGAATGACTAAGCTTTCTCTGTTCTTCTCTTTGTGCTAATTGTTATCACGTTCTTCATTAATCTATCTTGCTTTGTTACCATGCTTAGCGAGTAGGTCTTTTGTGAGACGGATGCCCTAATTATGTGATTGATTATCTATGTTAGGTTTTGGTTCAAATATTTTTGACATTACTTGTTAATTGATATGCTTGATACTTAATCTAAATTGGTCACTTAGATTATGATTAGAGTTGGAAAGAGTGGACTGAAAGGCACTTCATTTAATAGAAAGAACCAATTAGCATATTCTTAGGTATTAATGAGACGTTTTAATATCGTAAAGGCAACCCATTAGGAGGAATCTTCATAATTAGGATTAGTCTAGTTCTAGATTTAATTGATGAGCGAAAGCGTTAACTAGTAGTCTGGACCTTTGCTATCTTAGTTATATCCCTCTAATTAGCAAAAGCGTTAGGAAGATGCATTAGAATACTTCGGGTACACTTAGAACTTCATAAGAACTACAATTTTGACATAGGCAGTTAATTGAAAGGAAGGATTTTTACACCCCTCTTGCAATAAAGAGTAAGTAAGGGATTGTTGTCCCATAAGGACTAAGTGTTAGGCCACAAATACAACTCGACAACTAGTTTAGGACTACAAGTAATGGATTTGTCAATTCCAAACACGAATTGGTTACTACAACGACTAAACTAGAAGATGATTTAAACAATAAATGAAAGAGTGGGCTTGTTACCAATGACACCTAGATAACCAAACGGCCTATGGGGTTTATTAAGTTCATATTATGGTCCGGGTGTTTCTAAAGCAACTAACTGACACCTAGATAACCAAATGGCCTATGGGGTTTATTAAGTTCATGTTATGGTCCGGGTATTTCTAAAGTAACTAACTAACGTTCCCGCCATTAATGAGTCTAAATTGATCATTAATTAAGCTTAGTTGAACTAATTATGCTCCCACGATTAATTAACCACCTAATCTAACTAATTATCAATTTTAACCATCACCCTTTGGACAACTAACTACCTAATGAGATTCCTCATCAAAAGATAACTAATTAACTAGTTAAATGGTCCATTAATCCTAACTCCTCCTGGTGATTAGTATTAATCAAGTTCATAATCAAGGTGATCAATCAAGATTAAGCATTAAACTCATTAACTAGTTTACAAACCTTAATATTTTAACCCCACTAAACCATAGGCTAAGTAGATGCCATCAAGGCACCTAACCCACAAATCAACTACTCACACATATTCATCAAATAACACAAATTATCTATTGAACAATGCAAATTAAACATGAACGTAAAGATAGAGTTTAAGAAAGCTCATTGAATCTTCAAGAGCTCTCTCCTAGTTCCTTCTTTAAGTTCCTCCCAAGCTTCTCTACCATCTACCTCCAAGTTTTCTCTACAAGCTTCCCTACTATGATGAGCCAACTTTCTTTTCTCTTTTTAAGAGAGAGATAGTGGAGTGGGTGAGAGAGGTAGTGGAGTGGGTGAGATGAGGTAGTGGAGTCAAAGAGGGAGGTAGTAGAATGCCAGCCATGTAAAGTCATGAACAAATCTGAAATGGGCCCAAAATGGTTCATGAATTTTGGCCCATTTCGGTTAGGCAAGTTCTCAGATTTGAAGCTTGACTTTGTACGCATTTTTTACCCTCTTAGACTTCGAATTTGAAGAAGACCATTAGAGACAAAGTTGTATCCACAAATGTCTTCTTTCTAGAACTGCCTCACGCGTCTCCATCAGACTTCATATGCAAAAGTTATCTTTATTTGAGTCGCTCGAGATTAGTCTGCCCAGTGTCGTCGCATTCCCGATCGTGCACCATTCTTCACGGCTGATCCAATCGCCTTTGACACGCTCCAAAGTGCACCAATATCCTCCTCGCATCAACACAAAGTCTCCTAGTAATAAACATGAATGAAACGCAATGAAAATCACAAGAACTACACTAAAATATTCAAAGCAAGAAATATGACATTACATCAATACATAACAAACAAAAATACTAGAAACAACGAAAATCCAATACTAAAACATACATAGAGGATAGAGTGTTTTCACACTCATCATTAATTCACAAGGGTATCGCCCTCATTTATCGCTATTGAATTACAACATATCTCTCTACAATCTTATTTCCTTTTGTTTTGTTACAACCTTTGATTTTTATGCTACGTGTAATTGATTGCTTGATTTCGTGTTCTAACCCTCAATTACGAACCTCATTCATCAACTATACTATTTATTTGTGCGTTTAATTGTTTGTCAATTTCTCGTACATCAAATTGGCACCGTTGATAGGTTTTTGAGCCATATAGCGCCTTTAAATCGATTTGAGGCCGCTCAAGATATGGTGCTGGGGGAGTTTGTTGTTGGGATTCTTCGTGATTAACCCAATTTGAAGGCAAGCCATTTTTGAGTTTCTTTGTCATCCTACGAGATTGACTCTTTGCCACTCCTTCTCATTATATTACACCTGAAAAATTACTAGAATACACATAGTTTTTTTATGAGGATCTTTAAGATGTGTTAAGGAAACATGGTTGTGTACATAAATAGATTCTTATCTTGTTTTTGCATTATACAAGAAAATAACTCGTACTGTGCCTGATCCAATACAAATCTTATTTGGGCAGTAATGATATTATTTTTTTATAAAGTGGTCTCGTCTAAATAGTACATCCGCGACTAATATAGTTACAACGGACACGACAAAACATTGACACATGTGACAACAGAGTCATTACTGTCGGAATCTCTAAGAGCATCTCTCCTTCTAAAAAGACAGAGCAACTCTCTCCAACACTATTTTCACATCAATTCTAAAGAAACCCTAATAAAATAAATTCTCCTTCCTGATGATTAAACTAAAGATAAATTATTCTTAAATCCCTGGTCTATGTCATAATTCCTAGTAGGGTCCCTGACATTTGAAATTTTTTTTGGGGTCCCTGCTCTTTGAAAAAATATTGGTTTCAGGTCTCTGACTGACGTCATCAGTCATTTTTAAATGTTGGTCTTAGGTCCTTGCCGATTGTGAATTGGAATTTAGGGTTTTGTTATAATTTTAGACTTACGAGATTTAGAATTTGGATTTAGGGATTTACGATTTTGTATTGTTTATTGCGACATGTCGAGATGGATTTGTCTTTGTTGCCTTTTTCCTGTTCTCTTGATGCAGGTGATCGGATCGCAGAGGAGAAAGTTGTTTGGCGTGAGGTGGAGCTTTGTTCGTCGCAAAGAGGAGCTGCTCATTCTTTTTCGAGATGGGGCATCCCATTCTGGTTTGCTTGGCGTGAGAGGAGATGTTCGTGGAGAGAAGGAGCTTCCTTTCTGTTTTGTTCGTGGCGTGATGACTTGCCCACCACAAAGAGAGAGCCCCTTTGCTTTGTTGGATATGTAGACCTCTATTTGCTTGGCTCGGTCCTTCGTTGTTTTTGTTTTTCGGCTTTTGGCTTATTTGTCATTTTTCATGATAGGTTTTGCAATGAGTTTGGTGCTCTTCTTTTACGAATTTTTTACAGAGGCCCTAGGTTGCATCCTTGCATGCTATAGTTAGTGTGGGGGAGTGGTCTCGACATCTATTTCAGGCATTCAGATCCATAGTTATAGTTTAATTTGTAGGTGGGATTAAGATATACTTTTGGCTTCCGTGTGTGGGATAGCTTGAATATGAGTGTTCCGTCTCGGGTTTATAGCTAGATTTTCGATTGTGGATGGGACATAGGGTGCTCTTGTATGCCCGTTTGTGGGACAGCTTGAGTGTGGGTGTCCTATCTGAGGTTTGGATTATATCATGTTCTTTCAACATTTGTATTTTCTTTTTTTTATTAATGCAATCCACAAATTATTTAAAAAAACATAAGCTCAGATAACATAATAAACTTTCAAAATGTGAAAAGAGAAATGTGTCCAACAATCATATATAACTTTTTTTTTAAAATAATTATTGCACATATTGTTGCCTTGAATTGAACCCTCAACTTTCGTTAATTCATAGATACCGCTTGTGTCGCTGGATCAATGGGCTTTGGCAAATCAAATATAACTTGGATATAAATCTTGATCAAATGTGTATGAAGTGGTAGGTTCCTCACTAAATTTGGATGAAGTGATAGAAGTCTAACCTGACATGAAGTCTTTAGGCTGTTGAAAATTTCCTTTTAGGGGCCTAAATTGCAATGCATCACCATAAATGCTAATATCAGATTCAAGCTCTTTCACATCAGATTGGCTTTCAAGCATGCTAACCACTTCAGATATTGTCGGCCTTAAGGATGGTGAAGCGTTGGTGCACGATATAGCAATTTTGATCATCTTCGCAACCTCTTCCTCATTGAACTCAATTCCTAACTGCGGGTCAACGATTTCCATTATGTTTCCTTTCTTATGTAGAAAAAATGCCTGCAATTGGAAAATTTGAAGAGGATAAGGAAAGAAGCAAAGCAAAATAAAACATATTTGGAGTGTCCCTTCCTCAGAGTTCGCTTCCGCTTGTGTGTTCAGACGCAATATCGGTGTTTCTCTTGGCAGCAGAGATAGGATCAGATTTTGGGAAGACAGCTGGTGTTCGGAGACTCCACTCGCCAGCCTTTTCCCGAGATTGTATCTCCTTTCTGTTAATAAAGGAGGTGCAGTTTCTGAGTTCGGCGAGTGGTCTTTGGATCAGTGGTCTTGGCGTTTGTAATTAAAGGTTTTCATGCATGAACTTAATTAATACGAAACCATAATATTTAATGAACAAATTATTAAATCGAAATAGTCATATTAAAGTATTTACTTCTTTTAGCGCAGTCCGTTCTTCGAGAGGTATGTCACAGGGTCGAGGGAGGCTTGTTACTGGTCGTCGTGACGTGGGGATCGGGTTTCACTGCCTAAAAGCCTTGTCTCCTACAGAAAAAACTACGTATCTTTTTCTCTCGTGTGTGTCTGTGTCTTTCTCTCTCAGTAAAAACTCCGTATTAATAGAGAATTCTGGGAGGAGAAAGGGGGTGGGAGAGTTATCACGTATAACAAACTCTCCTCATCCAAATCCCTTTTAAATTTAAATTAAAACTATAAGATATCAAATATCTTTTATTTAATTTAATAGGATAATCATGGGTGGATAATCCTTCAGCAATGGAGGAGGTTGCTCCGCTCTTGGGAAGACCATTCTCTAAGTGGGCTTGTGTCCATCTTGCCTGCGAACCTCCCTTCGAGAATTCAAGGTGATCGTCTCATTTGGAAGGCTGAGTTCGAAATGGGTTATTCGGTCGAGTGCCTTTATAGACTTATGTTTGATGGATTCTTCTTTGACGCTCTGGCTGTTCTCCAAAATGGATGGTCAAGGCTTATGCCCTACAAGGTCAGTTGCTTCATTTGGATAGCCTTGCAAGGTCGAATCAAGAAAAGGGATAATTTGCTTCGTGTTGGTTTGCTTAGTAATGCAGAGTCTTTTTGCCAGTTGTGTGGCTTGGACGTGGAATCCTCTAATCACCTTTTTTTGTCCGCATGTCAAGCGGGTTTAGGATTGGTTGGCGAGGTTGTTGGCTGTAAGCTGGTGTTGGGTTTTATAAACACGAACCCTAGGTTCGTAGCAGCGGAAGATAAAATTTTTCACCAACACCGAATCTGATCATGGCTGTATAACATAAAATCAAGATAACAACATAGTTAGAGAATTCTTACAGTGCGTTGTAGATCGAATCCTCAACTATGGTATCCACGTAGTCCTCGTCTACGAACTCCTTGACAGTTGAAATCTTCGAGAATTCGATAGGAGAATTCTTTATCGAAGAAACTAGAGAAAATATGTGTCTTATATCTAGGTTAATGAATTTCTATGTTAAAACCCTTGACACCCACACACATATATATAGTAAAATAATTAACTAACTCCTACCCTTTTAGGAGTAGGTTTCCCAGGAGGCAAGGTTGGAAGCCCTTAGTGGCTTCCAACATTGACTTCCCTTTTGGGCCTCCAAGCCCATTCTATTATTTTCTTGACCCAGTCAATATGTCCAACATCTAATAGATTTTACTATACATATTAGTATTTAATTAAATCCAACTTAATTAAATAATTAAAATTATAATTCTATCTATTATAATTATAATATTTCTCTATAGAATAAATATTCTTGATCAAATCAATATTTAATCTAACCAACTTCAATTCGTAAACTAATACTACTTGCTGTGTGACCCATATGCCCTCACATGCCAAGCGATTAGTCGAACTAATGGTCTTAGTCGAACCCTAGACAATAGACCAGATAATTTCAACATATGAGGTACGTTGCGAGGATACTGCAACTACCTGTAATGTGAAGCTCACAGTAATACGGTCATTTCATTCACGAATACTCGATTAAGTCTTGAACATGGTTAAGTGTCTATTCAAATAACTTAATCATATTATCTCATTCTACTAATTGATCATGTTGTCACTTTTAGACACCATTCCAAAAGTGACGTGTATTGGCCAATGACTAACGATCCAATTAGTTATGAGAAGACAAGTATTCTCTCCAAGTCTATTTGAGGAATGAATCATATTCTTGGCTCAACTACCACGCACATGCACTTCGTGATGTACCCAACACATGCCGTATCTACCCCGTCAGGAGTGCAAGCTTTGGTCATGGTCAAAGTCTATCACTCCTTACATGTCGTGCGTATTGATCTCAAGTCGGAGGACTATTGTACTACTCCACAAACCGATATTCCCGTAGACACGTAAATAGAATACACCAAACAGTTTCTCGCTCGGGTATGCCAATACTCTCCAAAGTATCTGTGCATCCATCATGAAATACCTAGTATCTCATAGTTGTGAGAACCACTACATCCTCTAAGGATATGATGCAGATCGCACACCAATCTCAATCGCATCATCGATATCCCATTCTCGATGATCATTGATTGTGGCTCTTTAAGAACTACGTGCATAGTCATCTGAGATCTCACATTCTCAATGACAACACTAGTTCATGGGAACATAAACTTGAATATATGCAAACAATCAAACATTATATTCATTTATGTAATGCCGAACATTATTAATACACATTAATAATATAACTGAATGTCATCAAGTATAATGTCCTTATATTGATTGTCTCTAGGACATCTATACTAACAGCCGGTGCGCAAACAATTCAACTTTGCACTTCGCAGCAGCTTGGGTTGGTATAGTTCGTGGGAAGACTTGCAAGCAAATCTGGTATACGATTTTTGCAGCCGCCAGTTGGAGTGTATGGTCGGCAAGGAATGGTGTGGTCTTTGATAATAAGCTTTTCCTTGTTGATAGATTGCTGCTGGACATTTCAAGGCGGGTATCAAAGTGGTTGTAATGGTCTGGGGTAGCTTCTCATTCAAATTTGCAAGATGCAATCTTAGCTTCTAGAGCTATGGTGTAACCTGTACCCTTGGCTTTGTGAGTCTCTTTGCTATTTAGTGTGATGTACCGAGTGGTTAGATTGCTGTCTGTTCAATCAACCCTCATCTCTGATTGTAATTAACTTGGTGATCAAATAATACAATATACCTTTCAAAAAAAAAGTTACCCAGTCAAGAAGGCTAACACATTCATCTTCTGGCTTGAAAGTTGAATTGCATTTTCCACTTCTAATCTCTAGGGCGACGACTCCAAAAGTGTAAATATCTGCTTTATCTCTTAGATATCCTCAAAGTGCGTATTCAGGAGACATATATCCTTTAAATAGAGAAAAAAGTGAACAAGTTAACATAAGGGGTTGAAAATGTACATTAGCTCAACATATTAGTTTTTTACATGGTTCCTGCAACTCGTGTGCTTATGCGAGTGTTCTCTTCTTCATTGAGCTTAGCCAATCCGAAATCAGATATTTTTGCATTCATATCATTGTCAAGAAGAATATTTGTCAACTTGATATCCCTGTGGACAATCCTCAGGGTAGACCCTTCATGGAGAAAAGCTAGGCCTCTGGCTACTCCAACACATTTCATGACTCTTGTTCGCCAATCTAACATTAGTCCACTTTGTTCTTATGAATTTTTAGCTGAAGTAACATGGATGTTGAGTATATAATATGGTTCAGTCACAACATAATTCTTCTGGTAGGAGAAGTAAAATAACTGATCCAATGTATAAAGAAGTACCGAAAAGTAAATGCGGGAGGCAATTGTTCTCCATATACTCATAGACAAGCAGCAAACTATTACCTTCAATGCAACATCCATACAACTTTACAAGATTCGGATGGAGTAGCCCGGATATCATGCCTATTTCGTTCACAAATTCACGGTTCCTCTGTTTGGACTTGGAAGATAGCTGCTTCACAGCTATGAAAGCATCATCTGCTAACTCACCCTTCATTCAGAATTTAACATTGAGGGTGCTAAGGAGAATGAAATATATCTGCAATGTTTAACATCACACAAATTATAAACACACAATTACCTTATAAACTGCCCCGAAGCCGCCTTCTCCGAACTTATTCATGGGATCAAAGTTTCTTGTGGCTGCTTTAAGCTACCCTAATGTGAAAGTTTCAGTTTGCAGGTCAAGTCCTTTAAGATCTAGCCAAATAGCAAATTACCAGTTTTGTTCAAAAAAGGCATGTTCATAAGTAGTAATCTAGTAAGCTACGGCTCGTACCTCGTCTCCTTACCTATCGATCTTGAAAACTATACTTCCAGCAAACTATACACATCACAAGGAAAATCAAACATGTTGTTGATGCACCAATTTCGGCTATCAAAGGTACTTTATTTGGCGGAGATCCTTTTTTAGGGGTATTTGGAGTTGGTCTTGATTTCACCGGATCGGTAGAACCTATAATAGGAAAAGGCATCAATTATTAGTTACTGTAATACGATCAACCTGAGGAATATCAATGGAATGGACATGTCGCTTCTTCTCACCTTCAGAATATTCATTGGGGCCTGCAAAAACCAAAAAACATGATATCATGTTTCGAAAAGCAAAGTAACGTATATTTTTTTAAAGGTAATTTTTTACATCATTATATTTGTTAGAATTTGAATCCTATATTTTCTTCAATTTGACAATTCTTTGTGAAGTTAAATTACATGTCCAATAGTATCTCCAGTATATGTTAGGTATTTGATCCAAATTATGTTATGCTACACGTCTTGTACTATTATTAGCAAACTTGTACCATTATTAGCAAACTCACGTATATGTTTGGGTATTATCTAAACTATGTTATTGCACCTTGGGTTCGTGCCAAATAGTATCTCCGATATATGTCGAGAAAAGTATGTCAAATTCAAATGATAAGAGAATAGTGGGAAACATACTGAAAATGGCAGAAATTGCAGAAATAATAGGACCATAGTTTCCTCGAGACGGAACGCTGGTAGTCCCTCTTCCAGCCCAGTATAAACGGATTTCCGCAGTCCCATCATTAACCATGATGTTGTTAACCTCTAATGTGCAGCTCTTACTGTTTTCATTTGCTTCTTTCTTGATATCAAAATCCTTTTACTCCAGTTTTCTCTTCAATAAATATTCCAAAGTTAGTGGACGGAGTAGACGTTCGAATATGAGGCGACATCAACCAAAACAAATAGCTGGACAAATATATCAAATAATCGCCTTCCCACTTGCATGTACCCAACTTCTGTAAACTGTATCTCAGCGAAATGAAGAAAAATGTTGTAGTTCCCATTTTTTAAGCATTACCGTAGTATGTTAGCGATAATGGTGACCTTCGAGCGTTGGTATGCAATTCAACATTTTCCATCAACAGAGCAGAGGTGTTTTTCAATATGAACACGTTGTCGTCTTGGTTATAATCCAAGTAACTACCAGTGCTACTAAAGACGATGGCCAGGACCCCCTAGAACTACTAAGGATGAGCGATCTTCACCCGGCACGAAGCAAGCTCGAGGACATCAAGGCAGAGGTGAAGGATCTCTTGAAAGAGATACTTCTTTAATTTGAAAAAAGAGGCCAGCCCATGTTCATTAATGAACGGCTTCCCAAAGACTTTGAGAAGGACCTAGTTGAGCTGCTAACAGAATACTAAGATTGCTTTGCTTGGGACTACGACGAAATGCCAGGTCTAGATAGATTCCTTATAGATCATTGACTTCCTATAAGGCCGGATTTTTGGCCTTACCCGTAACCGATGAGGTGATGATGCTTGAAGTGGTAGAGAAAGTCAAAGTTGAGATAGATAGACCTTTAGATGCCCGCTTCACAAGAAAATCTGATTATGTAGAGTGGTTATCTAATATAGGTCAAAAAGAATGGCAAGATCCAGGTTTGGATTGACTTTAGAGATTTAAACTCTGCTACTCTAAAAGATGAATATCAAATGCCCATTGCAAACATGTTAGTTGACGCGGCTGCCGGACATGAAGTGTTGAGATTCATGGATGGCCATTCGAGTTACAATCAAATTTATCTTGCTCGTGATGATGTTCACAAGACGGCGTTCCATTGTCTAGGGTCCATTGGAATCTTCGAATGTATCGTTATGCCGTTCGGGCTCAAAAATACCGTGGCCACCAATCAAAAGGGGATACTCCTGGTCTTCCCTGACTTCATTAGTCGATTCATGGAAGTCTATATAGATGATATTGTGGTTAAGTCTCATGACCATAAGGAGCACCTCAACCACTTGAAAATGTCATTCGAGAGGATGCATGATGAGCAAAAGAAATGCTCACTTTATCTCCTTATTTTAGGGTCAATGAAACCCATTTTCAAGTCTTTTTGAGTCATTTTAGGTCATTCTTAGGTCTTTTGCCTAGAATAGTTTCACCCTTTTGTCTTCGTATTTTTTGAAAGAGGATTTACAGGGATGCGAGGATCAAGTGAGAAGAGGCGAGCATTGGAAGAGTCGTGCCGAGAGATAGCTAGCCAGAACCAAACTGCAACTGCCAAATGGTGAAATTGCACCGACCGACGTCTCTCCTGTAGAATTATGCCGAACGGTGTTAAAAAAGAATGATGTGAGCTTTTCACCAACAACCCGCCGAGCGACAAAATTGCCCACTGGGCGGCGCCTAAGCCATCGACTAAAGTCTGCACCCGCCTGTCGGTGCCCAAGAACTAGAATCCCCGGCCAGCTTAGCTTGGCGGGCGACGCACCTTGCACTGGATGGCATTTTTGCAAAATTTTGCCTGAGAAAATAGATGTTTTTAGGGTTTTTCGATCATTTTCTCCTTATTTTAGGGTTGAGGGGGAGACTTCTCTATAAATTTCCCCCTCAACCTCTCACTTTGTAAGCTTTTCACATAAGAACTTAAACTTAGAGTTTTTAAGTAGTTAGAGGAGGAGCTCAAGGAGCAAGGAGTGGATGTCGGGAGAGTATCTAGCAGCTCATCACCATGATTGAGCCTTCTCTATCCCTTCTCTTTAATTTCGCTATTGTGACATTGTTCCCTTTCATGTATTATTTTTTTAATTAAATGATGATGTGTGAGTAGTTTCCTTGTGGGTCTGGTGCCTTAGTGCTCCCAATATGCTTGGTTTCAAATGAACTTAACCTTTTGATCGTGTAGCGGTTAGTGGGCGTAATGCAATGGGTAACAGACCTCCATCAGAACCTAGAGGCGAGTCGCACTAGTAACGACCTAGATTCCTTCCCAATGGATTGTAGCGTGACCTGAAGTACTTAGCTATGGAGGAGAGCGTGGAAAAGCCTAATTGCTAGACTATACATTAACTGACGAACTTAGCCATGGAAATGAACTTTGCCGGAAATGGTAGTATGTAGTTGGCCCAAGGATGGTGCATTAATGAGTGAGGTTTAGAAGGACAAGAGTGGTAGTTTTGATAACTATGCGAGGTTGACAACTCACCAACATTGGGTGTGAGTAACGTTCTCGCCAGGACCCCCTAGTACCTTTTTTGTGGTGTGAAGTACTTAGCTGTGAAGCGTCATTTCTTAGTTCACCTAGGCCCACCACGGACATAAAAGCCCAAGAGAGACCAAGCACCTAGGGATGTACGAAGGGCACCTAGCCCAATTTCCTTTAATTTTCTTTATACCCATTCAACTTAATCTTTGTCATTGCTTGCTTCACCCAAACTTTTCATAAAATACTAATCAACCTAATCTTAATCGCATCTCACGCAAGATGTCTTGAACCCACTCCTTATGGTTTGACACTCTTCAATTGGCATCGTTGCCGGGGAGCGGTGTCTCCCAAGGCATCTTTGTGATTTGTTCAAATAGTTTAAGTAGAGCTAATTTGTTCATACTCTTACCGCCTAAAGTTAGGAAGGCCATTGGAGAATTCTGGAGTGGCCGAGGAGATGCTGAATTGACACTCTTTGCAAGGGAGTGGCTATACTACTCCATTCATGAATTTTGCGAAGCTCGCTTGGAAGGGTATATGCTCGCAAGCTAGGACACCCAAGACGGAGGTAGGTGCCTTTGAGATTAACCCTAAATTCCTCAAAATGATTCAAGGCTCAATCCAATATTCGGGGAAAGAGGACGATGACTCTCGTGATCACCTTTACAAATTTATTAACTTGTGTAACACCTTTAAGATTCAAGGAGTAACGGATGAGTCCATCAAATGGAGGTTATTTCCATCCACATTGAAAGGAGAAGCTGAGATTTGGTAAAGGGATTTGAGTTTGGAAGATAGTGATTCATGGGATAGTGTAGCAACTAAGTTTTTAGGGAAGTATTTTCCTACTTTTAAGGCATTGGAGAAGGTAAGAGAAGTCATGACCTTCAAAAAAAAGGAGGGGGAATCATAGGGGCGAACATGGGAAAGGTTCAAAAGACTATTGAAAGTCTATCCTCACCGCAAGTTCTCAAAAGACAATATCCTTCAGATACTGTATTTTGGGCTAACAGGCGTATCTAGATCAATGCTAGATTCAGCATCAAGCGGATCATATTATTACAGGATGAAACGCAAAGCTTGGAAAATCGTGGAAGAATTGGCCTCAGCAAGTAGCGAGAGAGATGGTGCATATTGTGAGGTATGAGATGAAGAGAATACAAGAAAGCAACTGACAAACCAGAAGAGGGAAGCCTTCAGGATGCCTAACTTTCCTTCCACATGAAGACTCTGGAAAAAATTAGGAAGCAAACTGCAGTGGGGAAGTTCGCTAAAGTAAATTTGGTGAAGAGCACGAACCCTAGGGAGAGAAAGGATGAGATTGAGGCTGCTAATGTGGAAGGAAATGTAGAGAAGGTCTGGAGAATGACGTTCATGCTTGAAGAAATTATAAGGGTAAATTCACAGCTAGATAAGCTTATTGATAAATACGACAACCATTTATCAGATCTGCATGACAAATTCGCTAAGCATGAGTTAGCTCTCCGAAGATTGGGGAAAATGTTGGTAAATTGGCCTGGCCTCACATATACCAGCAACCAGGGTTGTTCCCAAACTCTACAGAAGCAAAACCCAAAGGAGTTCTCAAGGCTATAACATTGAGAAGTGGAAGGAAACTTCAAGAGGAGGAGAAAAACAAGAGTGGAGAGAATGCAGAGGAAAGTCTAGGGATCCCTCGGGAAGAGAGTTTTAGATCTCCAGAGCCAGGAAGCAAGGAGGAGGAGAGGGACTTAAGATCGAGCTACGTCCCTCCCCTTCCCTCAGTAAGTAAGGAGGAAGAACAAGGAGCATGAAGCTTTCTGTCGATTCATGGAGAAATTGAAACAGATTCGATTCATGGAGAAATTGAAACAGATTCTAGTCAATTTTTCTAAGATGGAAGTTATGGAAGAAGTTCCATTATATGCTAAGTTTCTAAAGAATTTACGTAAGAAAAAGGGAGGTTGGAACTCTAAAGAGGGAACCCCTATTTTGTTTAACTGCAGTGCGATCTCAATGAAAGGGCTTTTGCAGAAATTGAAAGACCTAGGGAGCTTCACAATACCTTGCTTTATAGGGGAAGTTGAATTCCCCAAATGCTTATGCGATTTGGGAGATAACATCAATTTGATGCCTCTAACTATTTTCAAACGCTTGGGTCTAAGGGACGTTAAAGGAACAAAAACTGTCCTGTAGTTGGCAGACCAATCCACTAAAGAACTATATGGGATCATTGAGGATGTATTAGTGAGAATTAATGAGTTAATTTTTTGATTGATTTCGTAGTCCTGGATTTTGAGGAAGATAGGGGATGCCCTCTTCTCTTTGGGCGACCATTCCTCTACACTACAGGAGCCCTATTCGACATAAGAAAAGGAATTTTGACACTGTGAATAGGTGAGGATTAAGTCCATTTTAAGATGGGTCAGGCACTTCGACAACCAATAGAAGAAGAAGTTTGCATGTAAATCGATGAAGTAGATAAATGTGTTGAGTGGACATTTATGGAGGGAGTGCAAGAGGTGTTGTGACTGAGGCACAAACCATTGAAGATGTGACTGAAGGAGTAGAATGAGAGGTTTTTAATCACATTAGCGTAGCAGCAGAGGAGCAGCAAAAGGATATTGAGAAAGCACTATTCTAAGAACTCTTCTGTAAGTAGTGAAGACTCCTAAATTGGAACTCAAGGAACTATCGTCCCATCTGCGTTATGCTTTCCTAAAATCTAACAAAGAGCTAGCGATTATCATCTCTAACCATCTTTCAACAGAACAAGAAGAACATTTATTAAAGGTTGTTAGAAGAAGAATCGGCGCAATCGCATGGTAGATCTCAGACATTACAAGGATTAGCAAAGATGTATGTATGCATCACATTCATATAGAGGAAGGGGTGAAACCCTATGTCGAAAGACAACGCATGCTAAACCCTGCTATGAAAGAAGCAGTCAAGAAGGAGGTTTTAAAGCTCTACGAAGCCGGCATCATTTATGCTATATCTAACAGTGATTGGGTGAGTCCCATCCACTGTGTTACAAAAAAAGGAGGAATGACATTAGTCCCGAACGAGCAAGGAGAACTAATTTCAACAAGGACGGTCACAGGATGGCGAGTATGTATTGACTATAGAAAGCTAAATGCTGCCACTAGGAAGGACTATTTCCCTTTGCCTTTAATTGACCAGATGCTGGACAGGATTGCAGGGCACTCACACTATTTCTTCGTAGATGGCTATTCGGTATACAATCAAATTGTCATAAACCCTGCTAATCAGGAAAAAATGGCATTCACTTGCCTGTTTGGGATTTTTGCTTACAGGCGGATGCCATTCAATTTGTGCTGTGCATCTGTAACCTTCCAACGGTGTATGATGGCAATCTATGGGGAGATGAACGAGTCTATAATGGAAGTCTTCACAGATGACTTTTCTATGTCTGGGGATCCATTTGAGAACTGTATCATAAATCTTGATAGCGTCCTTGAGCGATGCGAGGAAATCAACATAGGTTTGAATTGGAAAAAGTGTCATTTCATAGTGGAGGAAGGAATTGTCTTAGGACATAAAATCTCTTGCCATGGAACAGAAGTTGACAGGGCAAAGATAGAAACCATAAAAAAATGAGCGCCCTAACTTCTGTTAAAGGAATCAGATCTTTTTTGGGACATGCGAGTTTCTACCGAAGGTTCAGAAAGGACTTCTCAGCCATCGCCCATCCTCTCACCAATCTTTTAGCAAAGGACACCCCTTTTGAGTTCAACAAGGAGTGCATGGAGGCCTTTCACACTTTAAAGACTGCCCTAACAATAGCATCGATCATATCTCCACCACAGTGGGATCTTCCATTCGAGCTCATGTGCGATGCAAGCAACTTTTTCGTAGATTATGTCATGGGACAATAGATTGATAGGAGACTTCATGTAATTTATTATAATAGTAGGGTATTATCTAGACCACAGTTGAACTACACCACTATAGAGAAAGAACTCTTGGCAGTAGTTTATGCTTGCGATAAATTTTGACAATACTTGTTGGGAGTTAACATCATTGTCTTCACAGACCATGCAGCCTTAAAGTATGCTTGCAAAACCCCGACTCATCCGCTCCGTTCTGCTCCTGCAATAGTTCAGCCTGGCTTTTAAGGATAAAAAAGGGAGTGAGAATGTGGAGCAGACCATCTCTCGAGATTGGAAGAGTTCAGCACACAGACACTCCGTGGTATGCCGACTTCGCTAATTATTAGGTCGGAGGTGCCATCCTAACAGACATTAGCCGCCCTAAAAGAAGAAAGTTCCTAAGAGATAGTCATAAGTTTGTTTGAGATGACCCCTATTTGTTTAAGATATGCATTGATGGCCTTCTCCATTAGTGTGTCACGGAGGAAAAGGCTCGAAAAATTATGGAACATTGTCATGCCTAGTCATATGCAGGTCATTATGGTAAATCACGTATAGCAATAAGAGTATTTAGAAGCGGGTTTTATTGGCCTACTGTGTTTCAAGATGTAAACAACTTTGTGGCTCGTTGTGATAAATGCCAATGCACGGGGAACATCTCCAAGCAAAATGAAATGTCGATTAGCAGGATTCTTAAGTAGAACTGTTTGACGTTTGGGGTATAGACTTCATAGGACCCTTCCTACATCTTATTGAAACAAGTATATCTTGGTGGGAGTTGAGTACGTCTCAATGTGGGTTAAAGGAGTAGCACTTCCATCCAATAAAGCCAAGGTGGTTATTAAGTTCCTTAAACAACTATTTGTGTGATTTGGAGTACAAAGAGCCATCATCAGCGATGGTGGGATGCACTTCTACAATAAGATATTTGAGGCATTCCTAAAATGATATGGGGTCACATATAAAGTCACGACTCCCTACCATCCTCAGAAAATGGCCAGGTGGAAGTGTCCAACAGAGAGTTAAAGAAAATTTTAGAAAAATGGTAGGCAACGCTAGAAAGGATTGGTCCAAAAAGCTCGATGATGTGCTTAGGCGTACTGCACTACTTATAAAACTCCAATAAGAATGTTGCCGTTTCGATTCCTTTATGGAAAAATATGTCACCAAATTGGAATGTCGGGCGTTGTGGGCTCTTAAAATGTTGAATTTTGACTATAAAGAAGCAGGAGAGCAGCGGTTATTAGAAATGGAAGAGCTGGACGAACTTTGCAATATGGCCTTTGACAGCTCAAGCAAATACAAGGAGGCTACTAAATGCCGACATGATGAACGCCTCGCTAAGAAAGACTTCCAGGTAGGACAAAAGGTCGTTGTCTACTTTTCTAATTTGAAATTGTTCCCTAGCAAACTCAAATCCAAATGGGGAGGTCCTTTCACGGTTATTAAAACCTTTTTGTATGGAATGTTGGAACTGGTAAACGAGGCCGGGGAAGATGTTCAAGGTCAATGGTCACTGTTGCAAGATATACATGGGCCATGGGACAACAGAGGGTATCCAAGTCCAATCCCTCAAAGAACCACCGTTCTATTAGGTCCCACACCAAGCTCAAGCTAAAGACCATAAATTAGCATTTTGTGTTTCGCTTTTTCCTTTGTGCAGCAGGTAGTAGAAGAAGACCCTCACCCCGGTGGTCACCACCCTTTTGGTGATCTAGTAATTTTGTGTTGATGATTGTCTGAAGTCATCAAGAGCTGGAAGATGAGTTTAAGCAAGGGTGGTAAATTTCCAGAATTCCCCGAGTGACAACCCATACACTGAGAGATGGGTAGATGCAGGGGAGCAACTCCGCTCCTTCCACCGTGCTCCCTAACCAAATCCGTCAAATTTGGGACATCATTTATTTCTCCTCCTAAGTTATGATCATGTTGTCATTTTATTTTTGTCCTCAATCATGGTATTTGTTGTGACCACAGAGGTCTTTATGTCTGCTTTTAATTGAATTATTTTTAAGATCTTGTTGACCACGAAGGTCATCAAGGTCATCCTTTTTCATTGTAATTTTCTTTTCCTAGCTCTCCCCACATTGTGGACAATGTGTGATTCAAGTGTGGGAGGAAGTTCCATGTAGGAAATTTCATGCTTAGGTTTAGATCAAGTTGTTTAGGATAAGTTTTGGCACACATTTGGCAAAATGGACCCCCCCCCCCCCCCCCCTAATTTTTGATTTTTAGTCAAAAGCTAAACCCCATACCTTTTAGGAATCATCTCCCGGGTGTAAAGGCATAGGAATACAGATTTTCTACACTCTTAATGGTTTAAGCTAGCAATCTCCCGATGTAGGGTAAGCGTGTGGGGTTGATGTGGGATCTTATGAAAGGATTTGATCTGAAGGAGGAGATTTCCATCTCCAATTTTTTTTCTTGAGGTGCCTATATGTTCAGGATGAGTGGAGTATCCTACTAACACTCTTATCATTTCTTTTAAGTGGGTGTCTTGCGGGAGGACGGGAACCATTTTTGAATAGTTTGAGCCTAGTGCCATAAAGCCAACCCATTAGTTCTCCCTTGTTTTAAACCCCTTTGAGCCTTGCATATACACGTATGTCATGCTAAAGTACTTTCCAAATTTCTCCCACCTTTTACATCTAGTTCGAGGTTGCGTATAAGTCGTATCTTAAGGGTTATTTGTAAAGGAAGCATGGTAAGAGTGGGTTCAATTTGTTGGGTTTGATCATTGATGAATAGGGTAGAAAAAGAGCCAAACTGAAAGACCAAGCTTTGCCCAAATCCAAAATGTTTCCAAGAAATGAATAAAGTTAAGTAGTAAAAAAAGAAAGAGCAAGTCGTGATGAGAATAAGGCAACCAAATAAGAGGCACGCTTGTGTCATGAGGCTATAGGTCTTTGGGATCATTGGGTTGAGCAGTATTAGAGCCAGGGTGAGAAAGTAGACTAGACGAGGGTTAGAGTACTTGAGCAACTTGCACCCCGGATTGGGTGGTTCAGCTACTACCCTTATTTTTATCCTCACCCAAACCTTAACCCCATCATAACCCAGGACAAGGTTCCTTTGATTGCAGAACCCATTTCATGTGATTCGACTCCAACTAAGAGTAAGATATCTCTTGACTCTGGACATATTCGCGAGTGATAGGAAAGTTGACTACTAAAAGAGTGAGCTTAAATGATTTCCTGTTCTCTGATTGCTGAACCCCCTAGCCTTACCTTCGAGGGTGTAGTCCTTATGTATTCTTATGTTTTACACCCGAGGGAGTGAACTATTTAGTTGTGGAGTGGTTTTGTGACAAGAGATCAAAATTTTGGGGTGTTCTTTTTGCTAAATGAGTGCCAACTCTTGCCATACTTGTGTGTGTGTCTTTGAGTTTTGTCTGAGTCTTTTGCTTGAGGACAAGGAAAGATTCAAGTGTGGGGGTGTGATGCGCACAAGAAATGCTCACTTTATATCCTCATTTTAGGCTCAATTAGACCCATTTTCAAGTTAGTTTGAGTTATTTTATGCTATTCTTAGGTCTGTTGCCTAGAATAGTTTCACCCTTTAATCTTTGGGTCTTTAGGAGGAGAAATTTGTAGGGATACGAGGATCAAGTGAGAAGAGATGAGCATTGGAAGAGTCGGGCCAAGAGATAGCTAGCCAGAACCAAGCTGCAACCGCCGAATGGCAAAAACTGCACCGATCAGCGTCTCTCATACAGAATTACGCTGAATAGTGCCCCATTCGATGGACAATGGGAGGACTTCATCCAAATTTTCCTCAACCCTCTGTGTCCCACCGGACAGTTCCCCCAGCCCACCGAACGGCCTTCAAAGAGAATGAGGTGAGCTTTTTATGAAGAATCTGCCGAACGCCAAAATTGCCCAACTAGCAGCGTGGCAATTGACTGAAGTCTGCATCAGCTGGTCGGTACCCAAGCACCATAATTGGCCATCAGCTCAGCTCGCCAGATGATGCATCTTGCACCAAATGACATTTTTGCCAAATTTTGCCAGGCAGAAATATATATTTTTAGGGCTTTTCAGATATTTTCTTCTTATTTTAGGGTTGAGGGGTAGACTTCTCTATAAATACCATCCTCAACCTCTCATTTTGTAAGCTTTTGACATAAGAACTTATACTTAGGGTTTTTAAGTAGTTGGAGGAGGAGCTCAAGGAGCAAGGAGTGGATATCGGGAAGGATAGAGCAGCTCATCACCACGATTGAGCATTCTCTATCCTTTCTCTTTAATTTCACTCTTGTGACATTATTCCCTTTCATGCATTGTTGTTTTAATTAAATGATGATGTGTGAGTAGTTTCCTTGTGGGTCAGGTGCCTTAGTGCTCCCGATATGCTTGGTTTCGAATGGGCTTAACTTTTAGAGTGTGTAGCGGTTAGTGGGCATAATGTATTGGGTGACGGACCTCTGTTGGAACCTAGGGATGACTAACACTAATAACAACCTAGTGTCCTTCCCAATAGATTGTAGCATGACCCAAAGTACTTAGCTATGAATGGGATCATGGAAAAACCTAACCCCTAGACTATACATTACACAACAAACTTAGCCGTGAAAATGGACTTTGCCAGGAATGGTAGTGTGCAGTTGGCCCAATGGTGGTGCATTAATGAGTGAGGTTTATGAGGGCAAGAGTGGAAGTCTCGACACCTAGGTAAGGTTGATAACTCACCAACATTAGTTGTGAGTGACGTTCTCGCCAAGACCCTCCTAATACCTTCTTTGTAGCGTGAGGTACTTAGCCATGAAGTGTTATGCCTTATTTCACCTGGGCCCACCATGGACATAAAATCCCAAGAGAGACCAAGCATGTAGGGATGTACGAAGCGCACCTAGCCCAATTTCCTTTAATTTTCTTTATACCCTTTCAACTTAATCTTTGTCATTGCTTGCTTCACCCAAACCTTTCATAAAACACTAATCAACCTAATCTTAATCGCATCTCACTCAGGATGTCTTGAACCTGCTCCTTATTGTTCGAGATTACACTCATATTCCCTATTATTACAAAGTGGACCCAAAAATCTACTCTTCAATGCGCAAGCACCAACTCAAGATGAACCCTTTAAACTGCGCATTTGGAAGCGGGGAACTTCTTGGGTTTCCATGTTCACAAACGGGGCATGAGATAGATGAGAATAAGATCAAGGCGATCCAACAAGCCCAACCTCCTCGAAATAAGAAGGACCTCCAATGCTACCTCAGCCAAGTTAACTTCTTGTGCCGGTTCATATCCAACACGGCCAGTCAAACACAGTCATTTACCAACTTGCTCAAGTTGAGGGGAGGCAAGCTTTAATGGGAGGACAAGCACCAATAAGCCTTTGACGAGCTCAAGGCGTACCTATCTACACCTCGCATTATTACTCTGCAGGCCCGTACCGGCCATTATTGCTTTACATATCGGCCACCCAAGAATCAATAGGTTGTCTACTTGCTCAAGAAAATGATGAAGGAATGGAGCAGGCCATCTACTACTTGATTCAGTCCCTCTTGGGAGCTGAGACAAGGTACTCATCTATGATGAAGTTATGTCTTTGCCTCTTCTTTGCTTGTAGGAAGTTGAGATACTACCTCCTACCCACGGAGGTAAAGGTGGTTGTCGAGACTGACATCATCAAGCACTTTCTTGCCGGACCTATTATGAGGGGGAGACTCGGCAAGTGGGCATTGGCCTTGGTGGAGTTCAATTGACGTTTGTGCCCCAGTGGGTAGTAAACATGCAAGTGTAGGCTGACTTCTTAGCTAACCACCCATTGTCAATAATTTATGCTGTAGAAGCAAGGAGACTAGTACAAAGTGGTGCGGTGACTTACCCACTGCTACAATGGACACTCAGAGTGAGACTCCATTAGACCAGATCCCTATTGCTAGGGACTTTCCAGATGTATTCCCGGAAGAGATACAAGGGCTGCCACCAGATCACGAAGTGGAGTTTCAAATTGAGCTAATTCCCGAAGCAAGACTAGTATCCAAGGTGCCTTATCGCATGGCCCCAGTAGAGTTAAATGAGCTAAAAATCCAACTGGTAGACCTACTGAAAAAGGGATTCATCAGACCAAGTATTTCACTATAGGGAGAACCAGTGTTATTTGTAAAGAAGAAAGATGACCCCATGAGAATGTGTGTGGACTATCGAGAGTTAAACAAACTCACTATCAAGAATCGATACCCCTTACTGAGAAATGAAGATTTGGTGCATCAGCTGAGAAAAATCCAAGTGTTCTCCAAAATAGACTTGCGCTTGGGCTACCATCAATTGAAGATTAGGGAGGAAGATGTACATATGACAGTTTTTCGCACTAGATATGGACATTACAATTTCCTAGTAATGCTCTTCGGATTGACAAATGCTCTGGTGAAGTTCATGGATTTGATGAATCGGACCTTCCGACCATACTTGGATAAATGTGGTGATGTTTATTGATGACATTTTGGTATTTTCATTAAGTAAAGAAGAGTTTGAGGAACACTAAAGGATGGTCCTGCAAATAGTACGGAAGAAGCGGTTATACGCCAAGTTGAAGAAATGTGAATTTTGGCTCGAGAAAGTCATGTTTCTTGGACAGGTTATATCTTAGGAAGGAGTATATGTAGACCCCAACAAGATTGAGATGGTTGTAGGGTGGCAGCAACCAAGTACTGTATCAGAAGTACGCAGTTTCTTAGGTTTTGCAGGCAATTACCGATGTTTTGTGAAGAGAGTGAAGTTTACATATAGTGAAGAGTGTAACAAAGCTTCTAGGAACTGAAGAAAAGATTAGTGACAGCACCCATACTAGTACAACCCAGCGAAGGGAAAGATTATGTTATTTATAGTGATGCTTTGAGAAATAGGTTGGGATGTGTACGTATGCAAGATGACAAGGTGATCGCTTATGCATCAAGACAACTTAAGCCATATGAAAGAAACTACCCTACTCACGATCTGGAACTAGCAGAAGTAGTTTATGCACTGAAGGTATGGAGACATTATCTCTATGGGGTACGCTACGATATATATACGGATCATAAAAGCCTCAAATACATCTTCACGCAGAAGGAATTGAATATGAGATAGCGAAGGTGGCTAGAACTGATCAAAGATTACAATATTGGGATACACTATCACCCAGGGAAGGCTAACATGGTAGCAGATGCTCTAAGCAAGAAGAACCAAACCAGGAACAGACTTACAACACAAGAAGCACTAATACAAAAATTGAGAAGTCTGGGGCTGGAAAACTCTGAATCGGTCTAGTGGCAAGTATGAGTTAAAGCCCATACTTCAAACCCAATTAGGTGAGGGACAATGCAAAGACGCAATTCTCATTGCTCTCCGACGATAAGTTGAACGAGGAGAGCTATAAGATTTCCACATTAGAACCAATAATTACCTTTACTACCATAACATGATATGTGTCCCAGCAGCCAAAGAATTGAGGAATGAAGTGTTGGAAGCGGCCCATATCGTCCGCTATGCAGGACATTCAGGAGGGACTAAAATGTACCAAGATCTCAAGCTAAATTTTTGTTGGTCTAGTATGAAGAAAGAAATAGCAGACTATGTAGCCAATTGCATGGTATGTCAATTGGTTAAGGCAGAGAACCAGCGAGCAGTCAGTCCCCTACAACCATTATAGATTTCAGAGTGGAAGTGGGAGAAGATTATAATGGACTTTGTGACTAGACTCACAAGGAACCTTCAAGGTAAGGATGCAGTGTGGGTAGTGGTAGATCGCTTCATCAAGTCAGCTCACTTCTTAGCATATAAGACATGTATGCCTATTGAGCAAATGGCAGAACTGTACATAAGAGAGATAGTGCAGCTGAGTTCCAATGAGCATCAATTTGGATCGAGACCCCAGATTTTTATCTAAATTTTGGAGCAGCATAAAGAAGGCAGTGGGGACAAAATTATAATTCACTACAACATTTCACCCACAGACAGAAGGACAATTTGAATGGACAATTCAGACCCTAGAAGATTTATTGAGAGCTTGTGTGTTTGATTTTAGAGGGAATTGGGAGGGATATCTATCATTATAGGAATGGCTCCATACGAGGCTCTGTACGGCAGAAAGTATCGATCGCCCATCAGCTAGAATGAGATAGGAGAGAAAGTAATTCTGCATCTGGATATGTTCAGGGAGCTAACTGAAAAGGTACCAATGATACAAAGTCAAATTCAAGTGGCTCAGGACTGGCAGAAGAAATTTGCAAATCAGCATCGCAGGGAAATATAATTTGAAGTTGGAGATCACGTATTTTTAAAGGTATCGTCTATCAAGGGAATCCAAAGATTTTGAGTCAAGGAAAAATTGAGCCCACGATATATTGGACCATTTGACGTGATCCAACGGATAGGGAAGTTAGCTTAGGAGTTGGCCTTACCTCTGATTCTGACTGGGGTACATGATGTATTCCATGTGTCTATGCTACGAAAATACATTCCAAGGGAGGGATAAATAGTGCAAGATATCTGAATACCGATTCATCCAGATGTAAGCTATTAGGAGGTACCTCTGAGAATTGTCAAACTTTCGCAGGAGGACAATTGAATATGCCAAAGTGCAATGGAGTAATCACACAGAGAGAGAAACCACCTGGGAATTGAGCTCTAAAATGAAGAAGAAGTACCCCTACCTCTTCGAACGCACAAGTAAATTTGAGAAAAAACTTTATTTTGTTGTGTGTGGGGGTGTGGGGGCGGGGATGTAAGAATTGAGAAATCAAAATGATAATTTTTTAAATTTAAAGGAGCAATTATCATGTCTTAATAAATTTGGGGAGCAAATGGTAATTCTTCATAAACCCTAGCCATATTAGGGTAACTTGCGACATATAAGGGTTTTTAGCATTGAAATTCATGTTAAATAGACATGTAGGCCGCCCATTCCATCACCACAGACATACCAACGAATTTTTTCTCACTATGAGGGTGAGAAGTGCAATTCGACTCGGGAGGAAGTGCTATAAGAGGACGAGATCATCCAGAAACTGGTGTAGCAGTTGTGAGGGGATAAGTCGAGTGGAATTCGTGGAACAATTTCAGGTTTAAGATTTAGGAACAATATCAGGTAAGTAAAATTCGTAGTTTCCTCGTAAATCAAGGATTTTAGGCTTTCTGAAATAACCACGTATTGGTCTGAACACATATGATTTGGGTTTGGACTCTGACCTAATCTGATATTCTAACTGTTGCTAAATCCAGTTTGGTTCTAATTTTCTTAATGCTAATGAATTCAATTCTGACTCTGTATTGCTTATGAATTTGATTCTGTCTGAATTTGATTATGAGTTTCGATGTGCATATGGTATCTTTATTCTGTTTCTGAAGAACTGGATTATTTTTACACCTTCTGGGCCCTATAGTTTATACGCATCATTTCAAAGGGGCTACCGAGTAACTCTAGATACGTGTAATCAAATGGATAGGGAGTGTGGTAATTTATATGTGCCCCATGAGAATCCTGTCATGGTTCTGTTAGGCTATAGAGTCCTATTATGTTAGTTGGTTAAGTAGTCGGTTAGGGGATTCTTTTTTATTTGTGAAGTCAATCAGTATGTTCGTAAGTTTAATATCGTTGTGAAATATGTTTATTTTTATTTCACTTACTGAGTTATTCAACTCACACTAGTTGTATTTATTTTAGATGGTTTAGGTGAGGTTCGTGATCGGGAGTAGAAGGGTTCAGCTGAATACATCATCACTGTTTCTTCTTAGTAATAAAGGATGTTGATTTTCTGACTACCAGTATTTGGTTTGGATGACAATCCATTTGTTTTTCAATTAATGAGTACTTTTGGATGTTTAGATTTATTTCATAATAGAGTTTGGTTCCTATTGGGGTATTCAACACCTCGAGCATTTGTCACTCACATTTTTGAGTCGTGACAAATTATGCTCCTGTTTCATAATAAATGTAATGCTCCGTGATTCAACTGACTGTCTTCACGGACCAACACGGATATTTTTTAGCGTATTTTTTTCTCACTCGTAAGCATCTTAGAAACTTCTCAGGAGGTCACCCATCTTGATTCTACTTCCGGCCAAACGCGTTGAACCTTGGAGTTCTCTCAAGATGTGTGCCAGAAAAGAAGGTACACCTTATTGATATGGATAGTCAAATGAAATCACTTAAGTATTTCAAACAGAACATATTATTTACGGGGTATCACAAAATTAGTGGTATTAATGTTGATTGTAAATTCTTGTAAGAATTCCTTAAAAAGACTAGTAAGAACAATACAGAAGAAAGAGAGAGAGAAGAAGGATTAAAATATCAAGAAAATTAAATATGATAAGTTGTTCGATAGAGGGACCGTGGACATAATTATGCGAGTTCATTTCCAAAAGAATAAAATACAAGGGGAGGGGCACCTACCAAACATGCTACTCATTTCATTACCAATCAAAACCAATTCTGATCCAAGGTATAAAATAAGTTACTCAACACTGTGATAAATACATGTTTAGGTTGATAAACGTCGATTTCCAAATATCAGAAATCTATCTCGTATAATGGAACCAAAGGCCCCTTGCTTTCCTGTTATGTGATGCATAAACGTAGCCTAAACTGCTGGGAACTGTAAAGCAGTCACGGTCTCCGTAGTCGTCTATGTCTTTGTCCAACCATTGTTGAAGTGCAAGCATTGGAGCTGTTTACACTAGATTGGAAATCTGTTGGATTTTACTTGCAAGACTCGGGTTGTTCCCCACCCTATGTTTGATTCATTCATCTTTCTAATTGCATCTCCCTTCATCAGAAAACACATGATAATACATACGTGTTGACATACTACTATTCACCCCCTATAGTATAGATTCAAGGTAGATCGTGGAAATTGGGTATGCCAGAAAAAGAGATAAGTTGGACGATATCCAGTACATCATCAAGAAGTTCCGGCTTGATGGAAAGCGTCGCAATGTGACCAGAAGAATTACAAGGCGCGGAAAGAGTAACTGCAAGCAATGCAATGAACAGAAAATAGGATAGATGCTTCAGAACGAAAGAAACCCACTAGCTACCCAAAGAAGAAATACAAAAAGAAATGAAGCGTTAATTTAAATATCAATTAATGACGACCAGTTAGCATAGAATGCATAATCTTAAAATCATCTATCTTCTGAAAATAAAATACTTCCAATAGTCAAGTTCTGCAATGTTCTTTCTTCGTCCAATTACATCTAAGGTTATGTAGTTCAAGGATGGCAACCTTGGCAACCTAGTACTGAGCATGGAATCAGTTGGAAAGCGCCGAAAAAACTCTAGGGAACTCACAGGGATGTGGGTGTGGGAGACCACCCTCAATTGACGTGTCAAGCTCATAGTCTACCATGTAGGGATGACAGAAATACCCATACTTTTATTTTGTTGGTCGGACCCTACTCTTACCCTACTGATTTAAGGTATGTTGACTTGTACTAGGTCTAGGGTATGAGTATGGGTCCATGTTTAGAAGTAGGGCCTAAGGGTAGGGTATGAATCCATACTTAGATCCTGTAGCACGGACCCTACTCTTACCTTTTTACCCTATTTTAGGATCTACCCTAATTAGACCATACCTTAATTAGACCCTATTAATAATATATAATATACTTTATGGTTAACTTTAACATATTTATTATGTTATTGCACAACGATCTTAAAAGATGTTGTGAATGATGGATCACTAGAAGTTCACACTTTTATTTTGTTGAATTATTTATGTACTTCAAACTCGAAAGGAGAAACTTGTACTATTAAAATTAAATTACAAAATTTAATATTTCATTAATTTTTTATTGAATGCTGATGTACAACGTAGTAGATATCTTGAATTTATTTAAATTTTATGTAAAAATTAATTTTTGAAACTTAAAAATGTGTTGTATCTTAGTTGATGAAACTTAAAAACGTAGAGAATCATATGCATAGTTTTATAGTACTGATTAGTCGGTTGAAACTTAAAAATGTTCTGTATCTTAGTAGATGACACAAAAATATTGGTTTTATAAATGGTCTCTCATGAGGTTGTACAAACATCACTAGATCCGACATAAGATTTGTTCTACGAACACAATATTTGAAATGGTTTATCTTTTTTTTCTTTTCTCTTGCTCTTTCTTTTTCCTTTCATTTTTCCCTATTTTTTCCTTTTCCTTTTCTTTTTTTTGAGTTTTAGTCTTATTGCTCTTTCTCTTCTTTCTTTTTGTAATTGCAGTCTTTTTAGGCTTTCTCTTTTTTCTTTATGCAGTTGTCAGGGACAGAGGGACGTAGTTCAATTGCTCCCACTTAATTTTTTTATTTGATAACTATGTATATCTTTTAATGTATGTCCATACTAAAATTAGAAATTGACCCCACTAAAAAATTAATCAACCTAAAAATTGAAACCAAATCTTAAAAAAATTTAGGCATCCCTTAATCTTTTAATATATATTATAAGATCTTAATTAGTCTAACTATACTACCATAAATAATAAAGAAATCAACTAAAAAAAAATTCTAAAACATTATAAATGTAATATGTTGAAATTTTTGAAAAAAAATATATTGCCCCCACTCCCCAAATTTTCTGGCTCTGCCCCTGACAGTTGTAGTCTTTTTTCTTCTGTCATTTTTATTTTTTCTTTTTGCCAGTTGTACATTCTTTTTTCAAAGATAGTTTCTTTACCCTTGGGATAGTTCAGAATCAATTTTAGGTTATTTCTGGACACACCCTCTTTTCCCCTTTTTTTGTATGGGTATAGTTTCTCTTCTATAATGACTTGTATTTCTTTATTTCTTAGCCTTAGACCATAGGATCTTGCATGCATTAGCACATTTTGTTCTATTAAAAAAGAATATACTTCGTCCATTGATAGAATCTCTAGTTTTTGGTCATCTAAATTTGTAGTCTCATAACCAAGTGATTTCTTTGGTATAAACCATGGGTTTTTATTATATAAGGTGAAAAGGATAAATAATTTTTGAAAGAACCACAATTCGAATTCAAAATTGCCTCATGTAAGATTTTGTTCTTTATTGATTCCCATCCAATCAAAAAGTTTTTTTTGTATTGGATGATTTGCCAAATAAAATAAACTTTAGATTCCAAAAATATATTTTATTTTATTTTTAATTTCATTGTTAAGAAAAAGAGATGTCCCAGAATATTGAAAGATAGATCTTAATTTAGATAAGTTAGAAATTAGAATTTGAGATAATTTTAAAAATACATATGCTTGTGATATGTCATAAACATTTTTTGAATCCTTATTGAGTGATTTTATTTAAGTGACAGAAATCGATTGAGTGATTTTATTTTAAGTGAAATAAAGTGAAGAGTATTTTGATTTGTTTTTTCCATTTTTTTCTTAATATCATTTGATTTTTTTCTTGATTCAAGAACAAGTTGTGCCCCGAGACTAGCTATCTTACTGATATCTATAAAAAATATATATATATATATATAGCCTTTCAATCCAAATTTTTATAAAAAAGTTAGATTGACGAACTAATCGACTTTTTTTTAACTATCTGCAAAAAAAAAATTTGACGATTGGAATTGAAATTCTTTAGCATTATAACTTATTTTCTTCGAACTCCTATTTTTTGCTAAAGGTAGACATTTTTGGTTTTTTTTTGTCATTTTTTCTATTTGATTTTTGATTTGGCTTGTTCTATCAGCCAGATCTTTCATTTGGGTCAAAAATTGATAAATTGTCCAGTTATTAGTATTGATTAGTGAATCTTTTTCTTTTTTAGGTTCACTCAATTTATCTAGTTCTCTCAATTTCATTTTCTTCCTTTGATTTGTTTTTAAAAGTGGTTTATTTATTTTTTTAGAAATTAATTTTTCAACTTTCGAATTATTATTTTTTAATTCTGTAAGGACAGGTTGGGTAAGTTGAAAAAGGACAAGTTGAGTTCGTATCAAAATTATCATAGGGCTCGGGAACTTCTATTCCCCAAAATGTTAAAAAACAAACGTAATCTTTTGTCATTCCCTTTTCCGATATCTTGCGAGAAGAAATTCTCTATTAGATCTGTGGGATGGTTTTAGGGAATTATTCATTAGATCTTGTTAGAAGGGAATTTCCCAGTGTAAACTGCAAAAATAAGTTTTCTATCAAGAATTGTTGGTCAAAGAAGTTCTTGGGCAATTCATCTCCCAAATAGTCACATATAATATGAATTTCTTTTTTCAAATCTTCGAAATCCTGAGCCCATTCGGTAATTCCAAAAAAAAGTTTACGAATGATATTTTTAACTAGTATTAATATTAGTATTAATATTTTTTCTTAGAAAGCCATTAATTAGTAAAAGACAACTCCTAATTAGTTGAAGAGATGGAAGAATTTTCCAGAAATGGATTGGCCTTGTACTTGTTGTGCTTGGTTTTATATCTTCAAATAGTTTGACTAGCCTTTTCTTCCGTTCTGTCATCTATTCGAATTGTCATTTTTTTTCTTTTTTTTTTGTCAAAATCTGAAATATCCTTATCCTTACTTAAATCGGAAATCAAAATGTTGAATTCGTTCTTTTGATTTTGAAATATTGAAGTTCTAAACTCTTTATATATCAAATTAGAAAGTCTATTGATAACCAATATGTTTATGAGCTCACAGATGTTGGACCCTGCAAACTCTGAGTCTCCAGGAGAGTAGGATATAAATTAGGGTATAAATCCAACTCAAAAAATTAGGGCATGGATAAGATCCTACTAATAACCTACCTATTCTCGTCCCTACTATATGATCCAACTTAGATCAACATGGGTGTAAATAACTAACACATGGAGTAAAAGACTTTGTTGCAGACCTATCTTGATGAGTGGGATTTGAATGGATTTGGAGACCCGATACTGGGGGAAGCACTGTTTTCAAAATTGAGGACAGCCAGGATGATGCACTTTTATGTTGTTACTGCCATGAACCTGAGAAGATGTAAGACAAGCAACTTATGCTCTAAAAAATATCCAAAAATTGCAAGACCGACATGATACAAAACTGAGGCCACTGGTAGTAGCGGCCACGTCCAAGGATATGCAGTAGAAACTGAGGCTTGCGATGTGCTTGCTTCTGCATCCGATCAATCTCAAACTTTGAAACAGTTGGATTAACATGAACATGCGTTGTCCAGTGATTATATTTCTTCAAGAGGTGAAGATCCCTCACTTCCCAAAATATGCTGACCACAACTATTCTGAGGCTAAACCTCGTCATACTTGGCTCTTAAACTCAGTACCTTGATGAAGCCGATAAGCAAGATCGGTAATGAGACGCTCTAATTTAAGCTGACCACATTGACGAGAACCAGCCAAACCAGAAAAGCCAGAGCAGCCGTGGGCAGGGGAGCGAGAGCCGCTGCGGGAAGGGACGCGAGAGCCGTCGCTGGAGGAGGAGCGACCGGTTTGAAATCACATTTTTAATTGCGTTCATTTGGTTGAAATTAAATTAGACTCAGCGATGCCTATCTGCAAGAGTGAAGGTGAAGGAAAGGGAAAAATGTGTTGGATTTTATAAACACAAACCCTAGGTTCGCAGCAGCGGAAAATAAAATTTTTACCAACACAAATCCTGATCATGGCAGTATAACATAAAATATAACAACATCGTTAGAGGATGCTTATAGTGCACTTTAGATCGATCCTCAACTACGATATCCACGTAGTTCTTGTCTACGAACTCTTGACAGTTGATATCTTCGAGAATTCGCTAGGAGAATTGTTTATTGAAGAAACTAGAGAAAATATGTGTCTTGTATCTAGGTTAATGAATTTCTGTGTAAAACCCCTTGATATCCACACATGTATATATAGTAAAATAATTAACCAACTCCTACCCTTTTAGGAGTGGGTTTCGTAGGAGGCAAAGTTGGAAGCCCTTAGTGGCTTCCAACATTGACTTCCCTTTTGGGCCTCCAAGCCCATTCTATTATTTTCTTGACCCAGTCAATATGTCCAACATCTAATAGATTTTACTATACATATTAGTATTTAATTAACCCCTTGATATATGTCCAACTACGGTATCCACACATGTATATATAGTAAAATAATTAACTAGAGAATTCGCTAGGAGAATTGTTTATTGAAGAAACTAGAGAAAATATGTGTCTTGTATCTAGGTTAATGAATTTCTGTGTAAAACCCCTTGATATCCACGCATGTATATATAGTAAAATAATTAACCAACTCCTACCCTTTTAGGAGTGGGTTTCGTAGGAGGCAAAGTTGGAAGCCCTTAGTGGCTTCCAACATTGACTTCCCTTTTGGGCCTCCAAGCCCATTCTATTATTTTCTTGACCCAGTCAATATGTCCAACATCTAATAGATTTTACTATACATATTAGTATTTAATTAACCCCTTGATATATGTCCAACTACGGTATCCACACATGTATATATAGTAAAATAATTAACCAACTCCTACCCTTTTAGGAGTGGGTTTCGTAGGAGGCAAAGTTGGAAGCCCTTAGTGGCTTCCAACATTGACTTCCCTTTTGGGCCTCCAAGCACATTCTATTATTTTCTTGACCCAGTCAATATGTCCAACATCTAATAGATTTTACTATACATATTAGTATTTAATTAAATCTAACTTAATTAAATAATTACAATTATAATTCTATCTAATAGAATTATAATATTTCTCTATAGATTAAATATTCTTGATCAAATTAATATTTAATCTAACCAACTTCAATTCGTAAACTAAAACTACTTGTTGTGTGACCCATAGGCCCTCACATGCCAAGCGATTAGTCGAACTAATAGTCTTAGTCAAACCCTAGACAATAGACCTGACAATCTCAACATATGAGGTATGTTGCGAGGATACTGCAACTACCTGTAATGTGAAGCTCACAGTAATACGGTCCCTTCATTCGCGAATACTCGATTAAGTCTTGAACATGATTAAGTGTCTATTCAAATAACTTAATCATATTATCTCATTCTACTAATTGATCATGTTGTCACTTTTAGACACCATTCCAAAAGTGACGTGCATTGGCCAATGACTAACGATCCAATTAGTTATGAGAAGATAAGTATTATCTCCAAGTCTATTTGAGGAATGAATCCAATTCTTGGCTCAACTACCACGCACATGCACTTCGTGATGTACCCAACACATGCCCATCACGAGTGCAAGCTTTGGTCATGGTCAAAGTCTATCACTCCGTACATGTCGTGCGTATTGACCTCAAGTCGGAGGACTATTACACTACTCCACAAACCGATATTCCCGTAGACACGTAAATAGAATACACCAAACAGTTTCTCGATCGGGTATGCCAATACTCTCCAAAGTATCTGTGCATCCATCATGAAATACCTAGTATCTCGTAGTTGTGAGAACCACTACATCCTCTAAGGATATGATGCAGATCGCACACCAATCTCAATCGCATCATCGATATGCCATTCTCAATGATCATTGATTGTTGCTCTTTAAGAACTACGTGCATAGTCATCTGAGATCTCACATTCTCAATGACAACACTAGTTCATGGGAACATAAACATGAATATATGCAAACAATCAAACATTATATTCATTTACGTAATACCGAACATTATTAATAAATATTAATAATATAACTGAATGTCATCAAGTATAATGTCCTTATATCGATTGTCTTTAGGACATCTATACTAACAAAATGTGCTAAACAATAGACAGCGTGGTTGGTCGTGCTTTTTGTTTGGAGCTGAGCCCACTAACTTACTTTTGTGTTTGGGCCCTGATTGTTTAACCTTTTTATTTAGTCTTATAAAACAGGAAGTACCAAGTTCAGTTTAGTCTTATAAAACAGTTAAGTATCTTATAAAACAGGAAGTACCAAGTTCAGTTTGGTTTTATAAAACAAGTAAGCGTCTTATAAAACAGGAAGTACCAAGTTCAATTTTGTCTTATAAAACAGGAAGTGTCATATAAAACAGGAAATACCCCTCTCTCTATATATGTTACACGATTTTCCCCTCCTCTAACCTCTCTCTCACACACCCTTTTAACGATTTGTTTTCGAAAAAAATTTCCCTCCCTCCCCGCCACATCCAACTGCCATGGACATCCCTCCCGAGATCATCCCTCCTCCGGCCAGTTTTCTGTGAGTGTTCTTCTTTATCTATTTCTGCTGTTTTTCTTTTATGTTGTCTTATTATTAATCTTCTCCTTTGAAAGTGAATACTACAAGAGCCTGATGATTGAGCCAAGCCTGTATGGAGCTGACGAGCTGGTGAGGAAAGCGTCGTTTTGGTGGAACACTATATTCAATGACAGTGTAAGTGATTTTTGTGTCTATTATTATTTTTGTTTTTCTAAGACTCCTATCCGATTTACAGCTTCGAAGCTGTCTGTTGTTTTGATTAGGTTCGATCTGGATTCCAAGCGCTTTACGGCGACGGCCCGGAGATCGTGGCAGATGTGGAGGCGGAGATCGCTCCTCCAGTGGCAATCAAGTTCAGGAACATTTCGAGTTTCCCACTTTAAATTCAAGTTACTTGGGCTGAAATTGTGAAGTTAAGCAGTATAAAAGAATTGAGTCAATATGCAGATTGCCGTTGTCTCATTGATTTGGCTATGATTGAATTTTATGCCGCAAACTAATATTCCGATATATAACTATTTTAAATCATATCAATATCAAAAATCTGAAGCTATAGATTGAAAATATTTTGCGTATAAATCAGATATAAAAAATTGGTTGACTTTCAAATAACAATCGGGATATCTTATCTATATACTAGTATAAGTCATTTGTAGATTATTCCAAACCCAATAAACTACCAAGAATCCGGAAAAACAAAAAAAAAAGTTTTCAGAAGGAACTCGTGTGTTTAGGCCACAGTTGAAATCTATATTTAACGTGATTCCAATTTAACCCGGAATAGGAAAGCCGCTACTAATTGGTTTAGGCTCAATTCCTTGTTTCAATAGGGAACTACCGCTTTAGCCTCTCTCAATGCTCCAATTAATTATCAGGCAATTTGAGTAGAAAAAGTTTCCGACTATTTGTGAATCGACTAACACATACTCGAACAACGTAACTTTCACCCCTGATCCGATACCATATGATTTAACAAAAACAAAAAAGTAAGTGACAATCGCTGCCGGAACTGCTCCTCCTCCTCGTCGGAGTTGCCCTCTCTCCAAGGCCGATCCATCAACCTCACCACCTCCCCCTTCCGCCTCACCAACTCCTACTGCTCCCACCTCGCCTCCCTCACTTCATGCCCTCTCCCCACTTCGCCCCCTCTAAGTAACCGATGCCGCTGCTGCAGTGTCCACTGCTCCCTCCTCCTCAAAAACCAGCTCCGCCTTCTCTCCGACGGATGTGAGTCTGCCCCCAGGAGGAATGACCTGTCGCCCTGCGCCTGCCAGGACGACGTCCTGGGCCTTCTCTGCGAAGTCATTTTGCAACGAGATCCTGATCCTCTCGTCGCTAACCCACCCGAACCTGGTGAAGCTCCACGTGTACTGCTCCGACCCGAGGGGACTCCTCCTGGTCTATGACTACGTCCCCAACGGAACCCTAGCCGACCACCTCCACCACAACAAGGGATCCTCCCCAATGACGTGGCTAACCCGCTTCGCTTGCAGCTTCTTCGCAACAATGCGGATATGCATGTCATTTTTCTTGAGACCTCCTCAAAAGGTGCATTTTTCAGTCACTCGAGTTGCTTGGTGAATTTTTCTTGTACTAGTACTCATGGTTCATGTTTCTGTTGCGGCAATTGTTCTGGTTTTGATGTTGGTTGATTGCTTGGAGAAACGTCCGTTCTTCCAAACAGAACTTTCGAGTCCTTCAAAAAATGATTAAAAAAAATTCAAGAAGAAACGTAAAACAATAATACCGACCCTTTTCTATCAATACACGTACATCAATTTACAGTAAAAAATAGACATCGTCGTCGCCGTGAAGTATCTGCACTGCCACCGGACGAAAGTCGCCGCGGCCTTCTCTACGAAGTCATTTTGCAACGAGATCCTGATCCGCTCTCCGCTAACCCACCCAAACCTGGTGAAGACCCGAGGGGACTCTTCTTCTTTCAATCTTAAAGCTCCGCTTGTGACACATTCCTCTGTTTCCCTGCCAGTAGTCCACCGTGATGTAACATCGTCGAACATCTTCGTCGAGAGGGACATGAGAGTGAAGCTCGGGGACTTCGGGTGCTAGATATATTTGATATCTATAACCCAAGATCATCATCATGCTGAATAGTTAAGGATTCATAGGAATACCTGGATCCATCGCGAATGATCGTCAACTGTTGCAGAATCTCTACGACGATCAAGAACAACGAAAACCTGCACGAACATGGTGGTTTGTGGTCTTCCTCAACTAAATCCCTTAGACCCTCAAGGGCAACCGTCGCTCTTTCTAATGGGGAGAAGAGAACGTAATCGATTTAATGTATTGGGGACCATAACCTAGGGATCTTTATATATTGGCCAAGTAGGGTTCCCATAATCCCCTTAATTAGACCAATAACTGGTATCTGCTTATTGAGTCCATATTCCATTAGAAGTCAAGTAGTCTTGGACTTCCTAAACTATAGATCACCTTATAGTAGTCTAATTAGTCAAATAGCTAATATAACTGATAAATAAATATGTGGCCCATAATATAATTAGGAAATAAATTTCCTAACAATCTCCCAGATGGGCTACATATTCTTCCAGAAATAGTTATATCACAAATTCCTTAGGCGCGCATCTGTATGCTATTTATCTTTAGACTACTTCTGAAACAATCTGGTCCATCTTATGTACAGATATAAAACCATCGCGGCATTTTATCACATTAGAATCGTGACTAATCCTCGATGATCACAATACCAATACATTCAATGACATAGATCAAATATGGTTGAGCAGCATGGAAATTACATGAATTACGATCTCTAGCATTTCTATTTCCAACTGGTCCTACTTTAGCCAGATCAAAAACTTTAATGCAATAGAAACATTGCATATACCAAAACATACTTCATATTCAAGAATAGAATCAAGAAGTATCCTTATTCTTTAATTGAACAAATAGTTCACAAGTTATAGAACATCAAAACGACTCCCACTAAACTACGGCATCAACTGGAACAATACCTATATGAGCAGTGTGCTCGTGAAAGACCTTAGGTATTAAGCCTTTAGTTAGTGGGTCTGCTAGCATAAACTTTGTCCCAATATGTTCTATGGAAATCTTCTTTTCCTGAACTCTCTCTTTAATAACCAGGTACTTGATGTCAATAAACTTTGACTTTGTTGAACTGCTGTTGTTGTTAGAGTAGAGCACCGCTGAGCAGTTGTCACAGTAAATCTTCAATGGTCTATCAATGCCATCTACCCAACGTAGTCTTGTGACAAAGTTCCGTAACCATATTCTTTGACCGAATGCCTCATAACAGGCTATGAACTCCGCGACCATGGTTGAAGGAGCTATTAAAGTCTGTTTAGCTGACTTCCATGAAATAGCCCCTCCAGCCAACATGAAAACGTATCCTGATGTGGAGCAAAAATCATCCTCGCACCCTGCAAAATCAGAGTCAAAATACCTGATGACCTCTAAGTTGTCTATCCTCTGATAAGTGAGCATATAGTCCCTTGTTCTCCTCAAATAACGCATCACGCATTTAGCTCCCTTCCAGTGTTGCATACCGGAATTACTGGAATATCTTCCCAAAACTCCCATTATGAATGCTATATCCGGACGTGTGCAGACTTGAGCATATATTAGACTCCCTACAGCTGACGCATAAGGGTACTTGTGTATTTCTTTTCTTTCATGATCATTTTTGGGACATTACTTGCGACAAAATTTGTCTCCTTTAGCAACGGGCGTATCCCCTTTATGACAATCTTTCTTGGTGAATCCAAATCTACTCAAAATCTTATCAATATAGCTCTTTTGTGATAACCTAAGGATACTTTGGGAGCGATCCCTCAGTATCTGTATACCCAATACAAAAGAAGCTTCACTAAGATCTTTCATCTCAAATTTCTTTGATAGAAATTTCTTAGTTTCATGTAGAAGGTCTATATCACTACTTGCGAGTAGAATGTCATCAACATATAATATCAAGAAGATAAATTTACTCCCACTGAACTTATGGTATACACAATCATCAACAACATTTATCTCAAAACTATATGAGCTAATGACTTGATAAAATTTGTGATACCATTGACGAGAAGCCTGTTTGAGACCATAGATAGATTTCTTTACCTTGCAGACCATAGACTTTGAATCTCCTGAAACAAAGTGTTCTGGCTGAATCATATAAATTGTCTCATCAATATTTCCATTGAGAAACGCAGTCTTCACATCCATCTGGTGCAGCTCCAAATCAAAATGAGCCACTAGTTCCATAATCGTTCTAAAAGAGTCTTTCGAAAATACCGGAGAGAAAGTCTCTTTATAATCTATTCCTTTCTTTTGAGTAAAGCCTTGTGCAACTAGACGAGCTTTATATCTCTCGATATTGCTATTAGAATTCCTCTTAGTTTTGAATATCCATTTACAACCAATAGGTTTCTTACCTACAGGCAAATCAATGAGATCTCAAACGTCATTGTCTTTCATAGACTTCATATCATCATTCATGGCATCGATCCATTTAATAGAAGCAGAACTTTGCATAGCTTCAGAAAAGTCTTCAGGGTCATATTCTGTTAAGCCAATGCCATCCTCATGTTCTTGAAGAAAGATGATAAAATCATCCGGAATTGCACTTCTTCTTTCTCTAATGGATCTCCTTAATGGCACTTCTTGAGTTTGTTGAGTTTGCTCAATAGGTGGTGCTTAAAGAAGGATCTCGTTGTTTTCTTGATCTGGAATTGTGTCATGAACAACAGTAGGTACTATGACCTGTTCATTTTCAACAACAGTTTCTTCTTCAAAAACAACACTCCTTATGTTTCCTTCTCCCCAAAACTCCACATCCTCAAGAAATCTTGCATTTCCCATCTCAAAGAATGATCTTGATGTGGGATTGTAAAACTTATAGCCTCTAGAGCGTTCAACATAACCAACAAAGTAACAGCTAACTGTTCTTGAGTCCAGTTTTCTCCCATGTGGCCTATAAGGTCTTGCCTCAGCTGAACAACCCCAAATGTGCAAATGCCCAATACTAGGTTTTTTACCTGTCCACGTTTCATAAGGAGTTTTGGTAACTACTTTGCTGGGTACCCTATTAAGGATGTATACTGCAGTCTTTAAAGCTTCTCCCCAGAGTGACTCTGGTAAGGTTGAATGAGTGATCATACTCCTTACCATATCCTTAAGAGTTCGGTTCCTACCTTCAGCAACACCGTTCATATTAGGTTTCCCTGGCATGGTGTATTGCGAAATAATTCCACACTCATTGAGGAAAAGTGCGAAGGGTCCTAGACATTGTTCTCCTGATCTATCATATCTACCATAGTATTCACCACCACGGTCAGATTTGACAGCCTTTATTTTCTTTCCAAGTTGAAGTTCAACTTTAGCTTTGAAAGACTTAAAAACATCCAAGGATTGAGACTTCTCATGTATCAAATATAGGTAACCGAATCTAGAGTAATCGTCTATGAACGTAATAAAATATTGTTGTCCATTCCAAGAAGCCGTAGGGAATGGACCACATATATCAGTATGTATAAGTTCTAAGACATCGGTAGCTCTTTCGGCACCTAAATTCCTAGAGTTTGTTCTTTTCCCTTTTATGCACTCAAGACAAACTTCATAATCTGTCAAATTTAGGGGTTCAAGAATTCTGTCTGACACAAGCCTTTGAATTTTCTGTTTAGAGATATGACCTAATCGTTTGTGCCATAAAGCAGCAGAATTTTCACTTAATTTTCGCTTTGTACCACGTGAACTTGTTTGCAGTATTTCATTATGGGAGCTAATGACATCAAGTTTGTATAGATTATCAATTAAAGAGCCAGAACCAAGAAAATTTGAATTTTGGTAGTGACTAACTTTATTATTTTCAAATGAACAAGAAAAACCTGACTTGTCCAAACTCGAAATGGAAATCAAATTCCGTCTAAAAGACGGTACAACAAATATCTCAAATAAATCCAAATAAAATCCAGTCTTTAATCGTAATCTAAAAGTCCGTATAGCCTCCACTGCAACTTTATTCCCGTCGCCCACGTAGATGAATTTTTCATATTCACTTGGTGGCCGGCTCGACAGAAAATCCTGCATGGACATACTTATGTGAGTAGTAGCACCAGAATCTACCCACCAAGTATTCTTAGGTACAACAGCCAAATTAACTTCAGAACAAACCAAAGTTAGAAGCATACCCTTCTTTACACGCCAAGTGGCGTACTTGGGACACTCTTTCTTCATGTGTCCCTGCTTTTTACAGTAGGAACCTCATCTTGCTTCTTTTGTTTCTTCTGCTGAGAAGATTTTTCTGCAACATCCTTAGCTCTTTTCTTTCCCTTTGACTAAGAGTTTGATACCAAGTGAGCACTTTCAGTCCTATCTCGCAATTGTCTATCTTCTTCTTGCACACAGTGAGATATGAGCTCATTTAGAGTCCATTTAACCTTCTGAGTATTATAACTCACTTTAAATTGCCCAAAGTGTGTAGGAAGAGATATCAAAACCAAGTGCACGAGTAAGTCTTTCGACAATTCTAACTTTAGTGACTTGAGTTTTGAAGCGAGATGAGACATCTCCATAATGTACTCCCTTATGTTCCCTTTTCTTTTATACCTCATGGAAACGAGTTTTGCCAAATGGTTACTCGCCTCCGATTTTTTCATTCTTGGCAAAGTATTGCTCAAGTTCTTCAAGGAACTTCTTGGTACTTTCTGTCTCCGTAATGGGGTCCCTAAACGCTTCTGGAATAGAGCGCCTCATGATCTTCAAGCACAAACGGTTGGAGCGATCCCACTTCTCAATTTTAACCTCATTGAGATTTTCTGGAGTGGAAGTGGGCCGTTCCGACAGAAGTGCAAGATCCAAGTCTACACAACCGAGGGTAATTTCTACGGTTTCCTTCCAGCTTTTGAAATTTGTCATATTCAGCATTGGGATAGTACTAAGTTTGGAAGCAATATTGGCTGGATCAACAAAGAACGTTAGGAAACTCACATCATAACAAAAATATATATCATATAATGCATGACATAAACAATCATATAAAAAAAATGGGAACCCGTCACAAGATACCTAGCACAACATTAATTCCTAGTCTTTGGACAGAGAAATTAACTGTAAGCGGTACTCTCAATGCGATGATCAAATCCTGATGATTAGTTCTAATAACCTATCTTTGAACTGGTTATTATTCACATGAAAAAAAAAGTACAATCATCACACATTTATCATCCAGGTGTATTGTTAAATGGCCAAATTGTGACTTCCTTTGGGCCGTACACAATTCGCATAAGTAATAGTACGCATAATATGTATATAGATTGGTTGAATAAAGTTTTTGGTTAATTGGCCAAACTGCGTCTTCTTGTGGGCCGAGCACAGTTCGCATAAGTAACTAACCATTCATACAACATCTATATACATTTGTTGGATAATGTATAATGTTAATTGGCCAAACTGTGTCTTCCTTTTTGGGCCAAGCACAGATCGCATAATTAACAATACATAGATCAATCAAATACGATTCCATGTATATTGCATGTTCAATTAATTATTTATCCGTATATAATACACGATTGTAAAGTAACACAGTAGATGCAGTTCTAATAAAATTCTAGAACACGCAGAATAACAAACAGGCTAGGATTAATTAGTCTCCTAACTGTATTCATCCAATCGTGCAACTGATATTGGTGCAACGAATTAAAAAATATTTTTGTTCACCGTGATTAGAATTTCTAGATTAACAATCGAGATCTAATTACACCGCAAATTACAAATCAGATTTCAAGTTAAATCAAATCAGTAAATTGCAAGTGTAATGCGTTCAATTAAAATATTGAAACAAATTTCATGAACCGTAAGTTTGGTTCTTTAACAACTTCGTCCGATCGTTAACCCTAAATAAACGAACTGCACCTTTTAGTCTGATTAGCAAAGAAACTAACAATTCAACATTGATGAAAGCTCCGATACCATTTGTTAGATATATTTCATATCTATAACTCGAGATCATCATCATGCTGAATAGTTAAGAATTCATAGGAATACTTGGATCTATCGCGAATGATCGTCAACTGTTGCGGAATCTCTACGACGATCGGGAACAACGAAAACCTGGTGGTTTGTGATGTTCCTCAACTAAATCCCTTAGACCCTCAAGGGCAACCATCGCTCTTCCTGACGGGGAGAAGAAAACGTAATCGATTTAGTGTATTGTGGACCATAACCTAGGGGTCTTTATATATTGGCCAAGTAGGATTCTCATAATCCCCTTAATTGGGCCAATAACTGGCATCTGCTTATTGAGTCCATATTCCATTAGAAGTCAAGTAGTTTTGGACTTCCTAAACTATAGATCACCTTATAATAGTCTAATTAGTCAAATAGCTAATATAACTGATAAATAAATATGTGGCCCATAATATAATTAGGAAATAAATTTCCTAACATCGGGTTGTCGCGGCTTTTAGTCTGCGGGGGAAACGGCACCGGCACTGGAACGACGTCATCTTTAGTTTCGGAGTGCGTTTTCACCGAGCCCCAAGGGACCCCCGGGTACTTGGACCCGGACTACCACCGGTCGTTACGGTTAACCGAGAAGAGTGACGCGTACAACTTCGGCGTTGTTTTGCTGGAGCTGATGTCCGGGCTTAGGGCGGTGGACCATCGGTTAACTGAGGAGCGGTAAATAAATTATTCTAGTTTAATTAATAATACGATTATTGGGATTTAGGTAATGTTAAATATTTATTTGAAATTTTTTTTGCCACAATCCAAAGATTTTACTTAGCTTGAAATTGGATTAGTCGACTATTCAGGTGTCTCGAAATTAAGTGGTACGTCGTCGTATCATAGACGAAGTCCTTCATGATATTGAAATTTATAGCCATTCGACACATAAAAACTAATCAATGTACAAATCATATTGGATATAGGAGAGAAACCATACATGTTTCCTTTGAGAGATGAGCTTCTGTAGGTGTTAATTTTCCTGAATCTTTTGCAAAAGTAATTAGCTAGACAGACCAGCAATCCAACATTTACAACTTAAACAAAAAAATGCATCATTTCTTACCGATTCTCTTGGCAGTTCGATGGCCAAGAAAGATTATTGTAGGATAGATCACTGCATTCAACCATTTAGAGCAAAATTCAAAAAGAGCAAATGATGTGGTGAATGAGATGTCGTGGTATCTTAAAAAAAAGTTTTAATAAGCTTATTATTACCAAAGGACTTATAGTACAACGACACTAGGTATTGAATATCTAGGAGGTGCATGATTCAAACCTAAGCATGGTATAAAATTTACCTTTAAAAAAAGGCCTATTCTGAAGGACACTACGTGGGAGTAAATTCTACAGTTTAATTGTTGTAAGGACCAATTTGCAAATTTGAAAAACTTTATTCCTAGGATTTTTTTCGCAGCCTTTAAATACAACATATTCTGAGGTTTTAAGGAGCCAGATTGAGATTTTGATAAATTTTTGGGTGTGTCCAATTATTGCTAAAATTTTCAATAATTGAAGATAGTGTGTTCAGTATTTTCAATAACGGTCTACAAGGTTGATTAATGTAGACCATTAATTATAAAGGGACAAAAAAAATTATGACCATAGGCTAAAGTTAGTAAAAAATTAGTGACCATGAATGTCTTTTACCGATAAATATACTTTAAGATTCAATGATAATCTTATATCCTATAAACATACTACAAATTTTCTTTTTGAGTTGACATACTACAAATTTGGATATGCGCCCATGATTCTAAAAGTAAACATGAAATACAGAAGGAATCAAATGAACTTTACGTTTCATGTTTTTTCGTTCGACTTCTTGCAAATGTAATACATTATAGTAAAAACTCTTTACATAAATAACATAATTTTAATCATCCATTTCTTAATTAACTACAAAAATTACTTTGTAAATTAAATATTGGAAAATGTCTACTTGAGTACCCTGTAATTTCAGCCTACTTTTGATACACCACTACCCGTGGTTCCAATTTCTCTGACCAATTAACAAATGTTTGTCTACTTAGCAACTAAGTGATATTGGTTAACCTCAGTTGATTAAATTATCTTATGTATCATGTCACGTAATATTTTTGTTCATATAGCATGACACGTCAATAAAATTATTAATGTGTCATGAACACGTCATCAATTAACCAGTTTTCTGAAATTTCACCCAAGTCATTCTGACCCTAACGTCAAATTTTTACCCATTTTTTTCAAACCGCCTCCATCCCTCCCTCTTCCGAGTCGACCTTGCTACCCCTTTACATGGTGGTCCCAGAGAAGTCAACAAAACCCTGCCATTCAAGACGGCGTCTATGAACTCCATGGATAGGGATAAGGTAGCTGTGAATTAAATCCTACGATGTACAAATCACTCTTTCTGAATTAGTTGAAAATAGAGAAGATGAGACATGTGAAGCAACCAACATTTCCTCTTCTTTTATCTTCTTACTTAGTTTTTTTTTTCCGGAATTCTTGCTGGATTAGTTATAAACGGGGGACCAAAAATCTATTGATGTATGGAAAAAGTTAGCCAATGGGTGTGCGCCAAGTGGCAACACTAATGATGTGGCATGACACGTGATTGACAAGATGTATTAATCTAACTATGGTTAAACAAATGTTACTTGGTTGATAAACATAGAAAACTTATATTACATGATCAGATAAATTAAAATCACAGAATAATGGTGTATCAAAAGCTGAAACCACACAATATTTAAGTAGACTTTTACCTGAAATATTTATTAAACATTATTAAAATATGATATATGATATATAAACTCCATAAATGTAAGTGTAACCAATGATAACCTTTTCAACTAACTAGTAATTTTTAAAAAAAATCATCAACTTTTACTTTTTCTATTTTTAGAAACTATCAAACATCAAAATTCTTAAATTGATATGATTCTCTCTTTTTTTTGTTGGATTAGAATCAAGTTGACAAACATTTACCCCAAAAAAGTTGCCGAATATTGCATTTAATATTTAATTCACGAATTCAAAATTTTTTCCTTAAACAACCAATGTTGAAATTTCTTAAACTATGTGGTTGTTAACTAAGAAATACTAGAAGCAAATGTATAATCACACAACAGTAAAATAATTATGTACAGTGATATTTTCTAGAGTTTAGGGATACGAACACATATATATTTATTTGGCTGTATTGATTTGATACATTTCAGATAGATCATTGCCACTTAGGAAACTGGAAAAGAATAAAACGAAAATATATTAATTGGATGCTTTTCACCATTAATCTATGTTCATCATAATCTATAAAAGATATTACTAATAAGTAAGAGTTCTTTGGTGCTACAATATAACTTTATTACTAAAATGGTGTTACTGTTGAAACAATTCTGAGAATAGTGTCTATTTTGCAGATCAATTTTTTTTTTGACCTGGGTCTTCAGATCGAAAAAATTATTCAACCTAGAACTGAAATTGAAAAAAATTTGGACTATAATTGTCGAACGAATCTTTTCGACTTGAAATTCAAGTCAAAAGTTTTTTTCGATCTGAAGAGAAAAAAACTGCTGGTAAAAAAAACTTGCAACCTGAGGGGTAATTTTTCAAAAAGGGGTTTATTTCCCTGACAATTCCCTGAATGGGGTTGTGAGGGGATGTTTTCCTTGTCTGGGGTCGAGCACGAAACCGCTCTACGGGGAGCGTTTCAGCTTTGCACAAAAACCGCTGCTCCACGAGCGTTTTCTTTTTCGACCAAAAATCGCTCCCCAAGGAGCGGTTTCTGGTCGAAAAAAAGGACCAGAAATCGTTCATTTTTGACCAAAAATTGCTCCCCATGGAGCGGTTTCTGGTCGAAAAAAAAGGACCAGAAACCGCTCCATGGGGAGCATTTTCTGGTCGAAAAAAAAGATCCCCATGGAGCAATTTTTAGCTTAAAAAATAAAAAATAAGTATTTATGTAATATATTATCTATATTTATGTAATATATTATTAATTATTTATATAATATATTATTTATTAAATAAATATGTATTTATGAAATATATTATTTTTACATTTTTATTTAAAAATATTATTTTATACAAATACGTATTTATTTAAAAAATAATATGTTACATATTTCATAGAACCCTTATCTATGAAATGTATTATTTATTACAAATTTATAAAAGAGTAAGCTCTCGTAGTTCGGTTGGTTAGAGCGCTTATCTAAAAATGTGGAGGTCTTGGGTTCGATTCCGAATAAGAGCAATTGTGTGTTTTTATTTGGATTTTCTCCCCCTTGCTCACCGCAGCTAATTTTTTTTTGTGACAACACAAAAACGCTGGGAGCACAGCGGTTTTTGGCAAAAATTGCCCCCCCAGCCGAGCCGAGCCGTGGATTCAACTTTTGTCTGAAAACGCTCCGATTGGAGCATTTTGAATAGAAAACGCTCGCGGAACAGCGGTTTTGTGCAAAGGTGAAACGCTCCCCGTAGAGCAGTTTCGTGCTCAACCCCAGACAAGAAAAACATTATCCGAGAACTCCATTCAGGAAATTGTCAGAGAAATAAACCCCGTTTTGAAAAATTACTCCAACCTGAGGTCCAACTAGCGCACACCCCCATGTATAGCATCATAGTGACACATCTCGTAGCCCCGTCCTACCCATTCTGCTCTTTCCACTCTCTCCTCTATCTTCCCTATTAATTTGCTATTTCCAATCCTAGTTTGTTTGATTTATTATTTTGGTTTTTCCCGAGAAAATTGTTATTTTGGTTTGAACTATAAGTTATAGATTCCACAAAAAATATATAAGTTATGTTAACCTTCAAGTTTTATACCGTTTACATCATATGCGACGTATCAAATCTTAAGATTCATCAAGTTATTTGAAACATAGTTCATTGTACTCTTTTATTCATGTAGGATTAAATTCTAACAATAATTTTGTCACTCGTGAAAAGGAGTTTAATTAATCTACTTGATTTAACTTGAACAATAATTAGTAACTTGTGATAATGATTTCAAATTAGTTTCTGTTCAGACAAATATTAAAGCACAATAAACGTCAAACGAGTCGGCAATAACAATTTCGAATTCAGTGGAGACTACATAAAAGATGTTCATACAGAAGAGACTAAATTTGGACCGTCAGATTTGATTGTCTTTAAATCTGATGGTCAATAACCTACAAGTGATAATGGTTTGCATGTGAAGTGATATTGGTATGTACGTTAAATGATATTGGTTTGTATGATATTGATTTGCATGTGAAGTGATATTAGTTTGCATATGAAGTGATTAGCCCAATCTCCACCAAATCTGACCCCGACAATAACTTGTATATTGCTTACTCGACTTTTAGGGGGAATAAATTATTTTCAGTCAAAATTATATAGCGACGATCAAACAATGCGGCCAATGAGTATAACAGAAGCAAACTGAATTTAGCTTTTGGGACCTTTGCTAATAATATGCCATTTTCAGAATTAGAGAGGGGAGACCACCTCGTAACTCGTACTGGCCTGAAAATAATTGATTCAATAAAAGGGTGGTCTCAGGTTGCAATTTTTTTTCGACCTGCAATTTCTCTTTCCTCAAAATTTCGACAATCAAAGTCAATTTTTTTTTTTGATTTTAGTCCTAGGTCGAATAATTTTTTTGATCTGAGTACTCCAGGTTGAAAAAAAAATTTCGATCTGGAGAACAGACACCATTCTCAGAATTTTTTTAACAGTAATACTATATTGATAATAAAATTATACTGTAGCACCATTTTGGACAAAAACCCAAGTTTTTTAGAGTCTTTTGGTCAAAAGTGCGTCAGGAAGATTGATGCCCAACATGTTGAAGGTGAGATCTATGCAAGATAGAAAATTGGAATAACATTATGATGGAGTTCATGTTCCGAGATGGGGCAACTTACGAAGCAGAGATTACTTAGGTCGAGGAAGGCGGCAACATAACTGAGTTTGAAGATGTGACGAGGACGTCGCAAAATTAGGTGGGAAGAATTGTCACGGGCCAACTTTGTGGAAGGCCCAACTCGGCCATCGAGGACCCAAATGATCAAGATTACTCTAGGAAGTTTTCTAGGAGCTTCTATGTAAAAATCGTAGAGACTTTCTTTATATTTATTGAGTAGTTAGTAGGTGATAGATGGTAGATGGAAGCTAGTATTTATCTTATGAATTCTTAAAGTTGTATAAATAGGGGTGTCATCCTCATTTGTAATCATCCAACAATTTTGAGAGCATTACAACAGGTGTTTTCTCACATATTCTAGCATACTTAGGTAGGTTATCTCTGGAAGGGTTAAGTAGAGAGTGTTGGAGTAAGTAAGGTTTACTTAGACGGGAAGCTTGAGTGCTGCACGAATTAGTTTGCGAGAGAGTGTTTTTAGCCCATGACATTTGACTTTGATACTACTCTTTGAGAATTTTTGAAACAGTAAATAGAATCTACTGAGATATTTAAATATCGCGACTAAAAGGACCCGTCAAACTAAAATAACTCACCATTTTATTATCACTCACATGATAATATTTGCACAAAATTTCTTGGGCAAATTACCCTCACGTCCCTGACCTTTGGTCACCCTCCCCCTAAGGTCCCTAATTTTTGGAAAATGATTTTCCCGTCCCTAAATTTTGATGATAATAGACTCTCAGGTCTCTGGAAGCGGAATATTTCTTTTTCTCCGGTGAACTCCCACCTGAAATGACCAAAATATCCTCCATTGTAAAAAAAAGGATATCTTCTTCCCTTATTCCTCTCTCCTCCTTCTCACTGAGAATAAAAAAATACCTACAATCAAACTTCATCTTCTTCCCTACCCTTTCTTCTTCTTCGCTGGAAATAAAAAAATAACTAATCAAAACTAAAATCAACAAAATACCTACAGAATCAATAAAAAAAAGTGACGAATCCAATAACCAAAAAGACAATTAATTGTCTTTAATTATTTTTGTTCGCAGGAAGAACTCAATCACCAAAAATCCTTCTCCTATTGCTTTCCTGTAAGGTAGTGAGGAACCCAACTCCTCCCATCCTCTTCGGGACCAAAAAAAAAAGTTTATCCACGAAGAACAGCGAAAAGGTACAACCTTGAGATCCAACCTCTAAAACCCTAAATCAAACTGAGGCAACGGCGAGAAAGTCGAGATCTAGGATTCTTGTCGGAAACAGAGCTGGCCCGGCCTGGCCGAGCCCGCCGTTGCCGTCGTCAAGTCCGGTTCCTAATTAATTTCGCTCCCGGCTCCCGCCGTCAAGGACCCACTCCCCGCTCCTACCACCTCCAGCATCCAACATGTCACCGCTTGAGTTCGTCGACTTCGTCGCTGCTTGAGTTTGATTGTGTCACTATTCTATTTCATGAATGGTGTCGGACTTCGATATGGTTAAATAGGAGACCTAGAAATTGACCAACCAATGAATAATTATGTCAATTGGGAGGGGCAAAGCGGTTGCATTGAACGGGTGAAGTCCGATGAAGAAGATGGTGTTACTTTGTTTTTGGGTTTTGTTCTATATTAGTTTTCTGGGTTTTGTGGCTATGGTGTTTTAGAGTTGTGGTGTTTTGGCTATGGTGTTTAAGACGGGAGAGAGGGATAATGGAAGAAGATTATTTTTGTTTTTTAAAAAGAGATGGAGTAAAATTGAACAAGGGAGGGTATTTTGGTCATTGGGGTTTACCGAAAAAAAAAGAATATTTCGACTCCAGGGATCCGAGAGTCTATTATTATCAAAATTTAGGATGAGACAATCATTTTCCAAAAGCCAGGGACCCTAGGGGAAGTGTGACCAAAGGTCAGGGATGTCAGGGTAATTTGCCTAAATTTCTTTCCACTCCTCCCGGTGGAACTCTCCTCTTTTATTTTCTAATTGCAAGAAATTTTTTTTCACTCAGAAGGAACCATGTGCAGGAGCATTTTGATAGTCTTTTCTGCCTTTTTATCTTGGTGACGACAACAAGTGTAATAGGATCACCATCAAGACCAAGTCCGAAAAGAGAGGCAAGGTGATGGTACTCACGAGTGTGTCGAGATTTCTCAAAATAAATCGATATTCGTAGTTCATTAATTTGTAATAACTAAGTAAAAATACCGAGTCAATTCAAAGGAAAAATGAAAATTCAATTAATCTAAATATTAAAACAAAAATAAAAGGAGGAAATTTTGTGAGATTCAAGATCGTGCAAAATCAACGAAAAAGAGAGAGTTGTAGGGGTAAAGTAGATTCGAGATCGAAGTACCACGACAAGTTGGTTGATCAGTTGATCACAAAAGATAATATAACACACATAGCAAGTAGGTGTAAATATTCCGCACTGCAAAGATGCCACAAACATCAACAATCAATTAGTCAAATAATCGTCTAACTAGTTGTTTACCACTTAATAGACAAAATATCAACCGATTTTAATTCTATAAGGCAATAGCATTAAGAACGGATGTTCATACTCCTAGCGATTATACTCAAAACCTTGGTATCTACAAACTAGTCTTACTTATTTCTAGTTAATTAGTTTGGTAAGTACATTTCCTCGCAGTATTAACCTTGCTCCTAGTTCAATTACTCATTGCAACTGCTAATCAATAATTAAAGGCAAATTAGTTCCCGAATAAATTCACTACTGCAAACCATTCAAGAACAATAATAAGCAAAATGAATAAGCAAATGCTACTGAATTAAATTGATAAACCAAGATCCTCACAACTAAATTCTTGGGTCCCCTCCCTCAAATCAACCTAGAGGATTAGTTCCTCATAGTCATGACAAAATCAAAATATGAAAAAAGTATAATTCTCAAGAATAGAAAAGTGTCGTAAAAACTAAGTCTAGAGGGTTATGTATAAGCCCTCCTTAGTCTAAAAACCTACAAGGATGTTCCTCATAGTCCTAAGCGGTGCAGAAGATCGAATTTCCAATAAAATTCTTCCCCGAATATTAGTCAATAAAATAATATCTGATCACCCTTCAGTATTTTGGTCATAACTTTGTCATCAGACCTCCGATTTAAGCGATCTTTATATCTGCAAAAAGAGGAAAGAAATTTCTTCAATTGTTCATCTAATAGACATCTTCTAATTAGGCTTAAAAATTGACCAAAATTGCCTTCCAAGTCATCTATCCCTACTAGGCTCCTTCTTCAAGTACAATTCTTCACCAAATTCGCCCATTTTTCTAAAAATTAGCACAAAAAGCTTATTAGTCATCAAAAACTCAAAAGTTTACTAAAATAACACTAAAATAAAGATAAGTGTACAAAAAAAACTCAAAATCCTATCTATTTAATGTGCATTTTAGACACACATCATCATCCCTGTGAGGCAAAACAGTGAGGTAAGTATCAATAAAATCTAATAAGGCTAAGTTAGATGAAGCAACTAATGCAACCTAGCCAAAATAGAAAGACATTGACACTAAGGCACCAATATATTGGCAATGTCGCCAATATAGAACGATAGGAATCAAACTTCCACAAGGGGAAGGCTAAGAGGAGAGCGATGCCAGCCTTGTCAACACTTTGATGAGTTAAGCCTTTCAAGGTGTCTATACCATTTCTTGAAGGTCTCACTTAGGTTATGACATCCTCGATAGTGCTTAGGCACATCTCACTATGCCATGTCAATCGGGTCACCCTGGATGAGAGGCATGTCAAAGTGGTGAACCGAGGGAGGTACACAAAAGGCTCAAGATTGATGAATGATGACTGAAGAGTGGATTTATAGTCCACCTTGTAATAATAGGTAGTACGGGTATAATGCCGAACCACAAAGAGCATGTTCAAGACATCCCGAGTGAGATTCAATTAAGATTAGGTTGATTAGTATTTTATGAAAAGTTTGGGTGAAGCAAGCAATGAAAAAATTTAAGTTGAAAGGGTATAAAGACAATTTAAAGGAAATTGGGCTAGGTGCCCTCCGTAAATCCCTACGTGCATGTTCTCTCTTGGGCTTTAATGACCGTGGTGGGCCTAGGTAAACTAAAGCATGACGCTTCACAGCTAAGTACTTCACACCACAAAGAAGGTACTAGGGGGTCCCAGTGAGAACGTCTGTCACATCTAGTGTTGGTAAGTTGTCAACCTTACCTAAATGTCGAGACTACCACTCTTGCCCTCCTAAACGTCACTCATTAATGCGCCACCTTTGGGCCAACTACATACTAGCATTCCTGGCAAAGTCCATTTTCATGGCTAAGTCCATCGGGTAAATGTATAGTCTAACGGTTAAGCTTTTCTACGCTCCTCTTCACGGCTAAGTACTTCGGATCACGCTACAATCGATTGAGAAGGACTCTAGGTCGTTACTAGTGCTACTTGCATGTAGGTTTCAACAGAGGTTCATTACCCAATGTATTATGCCCTCTAACTGCTACATGCTCTAATGGTTAATCCCATTCGAAAGCAAGCATTCCGGGAGCACTAAGGCACCCGACAAAAAAAAAACTACTCACACATCATCATTTTATTGAAATGACAATGCATGAAAGGGAATAATGTCACAAGAGCGAAATTAAAAGAAAGGAAAAAAGAATGCTCAATCATGGTGACGAGCTGCTTGATCCACTCGCGACATCCACTTCTTGCTCTTTGAGCTCCTGCTCAAACTATTTAAAAATCCTAAATTCAAGTTCTTATGTCAAAGCTTACAAATTGAGGGGTTGAGGGGGGTTTATAGAGAAGTCTCCCCCTTAACCCTAAAATAAGGAGAAAATGTCATAAAAGCCCTCAAAATATCTAATTCTCTTGGGAAAAATTTAGCAAAAATGCCATCCGGCTAGCTGAGCTGGCGAGTGATTCTGGGTCTTAAGAACCAACCGGTGGGTGTACACTTAAGCCGGTGGCTTGGGCACTGTCCAGTGGGCGATACCGCCGCTCGGCAAAAAGCTTGCCCCACGCACTTTGATCGCCAGCTCAGCGGACTGGGGGCACTATCTGGTGGGACACAGAGAGTTGGGGAAACTCTGGATTAGGTCCTCCCGCCATTCGTCAGATAGAGCATTGATCGACGTGTTCTTGCAGGTGAGACACCGATCGATACGAGTTCTGCTGTTTGGCGTGTGCAGCTTGGCTCCGGCTGGCTATCTCTCGGCCCGATCTTCCAACGCTCGTCTCTTCACTTGATCCTCGGATCCCAACAAAATTATCCTCCAAAAGACAGAAGACAAAAAGGGAAAACCATTCCAGGCAACAGACCTAATAATGGCGTAAAATGAATCAAACAAACTCGAAACCGAGTGTAAATGACCCTAAAATGAGGGGATAAAGTGAGCATTTCTTGCGCTTGTCATACCCTCACACTTGAATCTTTGCTTCTCCTTAAATAAAAGACTCAAACGAGACTCAAACACATAAAAAAATAAGGTCAAGATTTGGAATCCTCGTAACAAAAATAAACTCCCCCACAATATTGATATTTTGTCATAAGAAGAACCCACGACCCAGTAATTCACTTGCCCGGATGCAACAAAATAAGACCATACCCTCGAAAGTTTAATCAAGTGTTAATCTTAGGATGGTAGGACTCAAGAGTTGACCACTCAGAGGGAAGGAGATTTGATTATCCTTGCTATGATGTGATCTACTTCCTATCCCTCGAATACACGTCTGGGGCCCTAAGTTATCCTATTTGTACTCATGTTTGTCTCTCACTAAATGAGGATTGCGATCAAGGGGAATTGGCTCGGTTTGAAATGGGGTCAATGTGTTGGTGAGGATAAAAGAATGGGTAGTGGCAATCCACCCAATCCGAGGTGCTGTTACAAAGTTAACTAGCACTCGACTATTCTACTTGCTCACCTTAACTTGAACGCTCAACGCAATGTACCCGAGACCTATAGCCATATGGCCAGAATCTTGCCCTAAATTTGGTTGCCTTATTGATGTCACAATCTTTTTTTTTACTTCCTTTTTCACTCTTGGCAAAATTTTGGTTTAGGCAAGGTTTGCTGATTGAATTTGCCTTTTTCCACATACATTTTTGAAGTAAAATCTCTTAATGAGCCTATTATATCATGAAATCCTTACATAAATTCTGTTAGGTAAATCCTAAACACATCCTCGAACTAGATGCTAAAGGTGGAGAGATGGAGTTGGGGGTTGCATGGTCAATATGTGTATCAATGGAATGGCTTGGCTCGAAGGGCTATAGAAGGGAACAATATAAGGGTAAGCTTTTAAGGCTCTAGGGGAGATTCAATCAAAAATGGCCCCCGTCCTCCCGCAATTCACTTCAATAGGTGAGACAAGCAAGTACTTGTAGGATATCTCAATTGCACGAAGCGTATAAGCACCTCATGAACAAAATTTTGGAGACGGTGCTCTCCACCTTTCACTCAAAAATTGTGCACACAAGGTCGCTCTCAAATCTACCCAACAAGGGACACCACAAGTTTTAACAAGTGAGGGTATGGAAGCTCCGCATTCCTATATCTTACTCCCGGGGTAAGATTCATACTAAGCATTTTGGGGCGGTCAAAATTGTCAAAAGTATGCCAAAACTTAAACAACTTTAAACCTAAGCATGCAAGTTCCTACATGGAACTCCCCCACACTTGAATGACATATTGTCCTCAATAGGGAAGAGCTAGGAAAAGAAAATGACAATGAAAATGGGTGACTTTGATGACCTATGTGGTCAACAAGGTCTTAAAAAAATTCAATCAAAAGTGCATATAAAGACCTCCGTGGTCACAACGAATACCATGATTGAGGACAAAAATAAAATGACAACATGATCATGACTTAGAAGGAGAGATAGGGGATGCTCCTGATTTGATGGGTCTTTGTTGGGAGCACGGTGAGAGTGAGCGAAGTTGCTCCCATGCATCTACCGCCGCTCGGTGTATAGGCCACCGCCCGGCAAATTCCTCTGGCCTTCCTCCGATAGGTATTGCTCTATGTATAGCATTAATGGTGTGTTCAATTGGAAGCTGGATAATGACTGTCTTGTCAAGGATTCTTGCCACTGGAAATTTGCCGTGTTGTTTTTGGAAGAAAAAGTTGGGAAGGAAGATTAGAAAACCCTACGATTTATTTTATTAAATAACAAGTTTTTAAATTTAGATAGAATAGGGGTACTTTGTCATTTTAAATAGATCCTCGTCGAAAAAATGACCGGATATTAAATTCAGGGACTAACCACTTGATTTATAAAATATCAGGGACTAGACAATATTAGAATGTCTTTATTAATTAATTTCTTCAAACATTATGGACCTACGACTATTTTACCCATGGACTCTCCACCGTCCACCTCTCCACCTCTCACCTCCCCCCATGGACTCTTCCGTAACTCCTAAAATACTAAACCTAACCCCTGCCCGTCTCTATCCCACCCAAAACCTAAACCCAATCGTCTCCGCGCTCTTGTTCTGGCATAGATTGGTTTTCATCCCAGATTTAGGTAAGTTTTTGGTTATCTCCTTGCTCGCACGGCTTCTAGATCATCGATGGTCACTCTTTACGTTGATTGCCTGCCACCCCAATGGAGTCACGAAGATTTGTGTTGCCTCTTCTCCAAGTACGTAAAGATTCTGGACGTGTTTGTCCCTATGAAGTTGTCGAAACGGGGCACCAAATTTGGCTTCGTCAGGGTCCCTCTCGGTGGTGAATCTTCTCTTGCCATAAAGAATCTCGATGGTTTTCAAGTGGGGCAGTCCAAGCTGTTTGTCGATGCTGCCCATTTTGACTGCAAGTCAAGAGCTCAATTCCGCGGCCAACTAAACTTTCTAGCTCTGGCGTCCCAGCATGTGTCAGAATTTCTTATGCTGATGTGTTAAGGAAGGCCCCATTGGGGTTCCCAGAGACCCACTCGGGTCCCTTCCTGCAGGCAGCCCCAGTTATCTTCTCGCCTCCAAGTCCTCCTAAGTGGTTATCAAGAAGCTCTGTTCTGAAGGTCAAAGATGTTAAGCAAGGTCTGGGTTTGGAGGTGCTTCTTAAAGGCCTCGGTTGCCCCTTCTCGGCTGTCCGTCCTTTGGGAGGCCTCCACTTCCTGGTTTCCTTCCCGGATTGCGATACCAAAGCTAAGTAGGTTGCGGAGCTTTCATTGCACTACCAAGAGGTTTTTGACTGGACTCCTTCATTTGTGCCCTTGCTCAGATCGGTGTGGATATCGTGCAGCAGTATTCCACTTAATGTATGGCGGATGAGCATTATCATTCGTTAGTGGATGAGGTGTTCCTACTAATTCACACGAATTTTCCAAGTTTCATTAATCTTTCCCTTCAGACTTTGATTGGTGGTAATCCGCATACTGTGGTCATGAAGGAGATATCTAGGGTTTCTAACCATGTTGAGTGGACAAAGATGACCAGAAATTGGGAGACTAGTTCCTTTGATTCGCCCTTGTTGGACTTCGTAGAAGACTCGCTGGCCGGATTGCCGATCAATGAAGGGCTACATGATTGTGACGTTTCATTTTCTCCCTCTGAAATGTTAGCAGGCTCCTCGATAAGCAGCAAGGCTTCTGTAGGTGTCTCTTCGACTCCTCGAGGATTACTGCACGTGGATCCCCATTCCAAGTTAGGGGTCGTCCTTGACAATTTAGCTTCAGCGGATTCTCTCTTTTCTCATGGGCCTCGCGCTATTATAAAAAGTCCAATAAATGCAGGTGTTGTTCCTCCTCCGGGAATTACTCAGCCCAACCATTTCTCTCCAGGAGCCACTAATCCAGCTAATCCTCTTATGAGTTCTCCCACTTCGGGTTATGGGAAGTTGGCAATTATTCTAGTTATTGGGCCCGCATGCTCTCCTTCTCTGTTCCCCATTACCTCTCCACATAGGCTCGCTAATTCAGTGGGTGACTCTAATGGGGCTGAATCTAACTCCATCAGCCCTCTCAGAGTTGCCCCAGGAATCACTCCTTCACATATTCCTGGTCTCGAATTTAGACCTGCTGCTCTCCCTTCCATTGTGGCCGGGTTTTCTGGAGATAACACTGCTATCACTAAATCAGTCCCAACATCAGAGGAAGCTCAACAGATCAAAGGCAAGGCGAAGATTAAAGGGCGTAAACCTGTTAAGCTGAGATCCATCAACCTCATATTATACAAGTTCAAATCCTTCCGACGTGCTCCCAGGTGCTCTTTGGATGCGAATTCTAGAAATATTGGTGATTTGGAAATCGAAAACAGAAATAGAATTATTCTGGAATCTCTGAGTTATACTTCTATTAAACCGGATGATGTGTTGAAGATAGCGTGTGATGTGGGTGTTATCTCCAAACCAAGTTCAGCCTCTCTACTTGAAGTTCTCAAGTCTCTCCTCCCCCAACATCCAATTCAAGATGATTCCCCTGCTTCCTCTCTCCCAATAGATGCACAAGGTGATGATTTAGCCCAATGAATTTGCTAGCTTGGAAGGCGCGAGGTATAAACAACTCGGCAAGAAGGCGTGTCATAAGGAGTATTGTCCGGCTTAATAAAGTTGGTGTTCTTGGTCTCACGGAAACTAAAATGGAGCGTCCAACTAATATTATTGCGAAACAAATGTGGAGAAAGGAATCTTTTGGTTAGGAAGATGTCCCTTCCAATGGTTGCTCAGGAGGTCTATTCTTACTGTGGAGTCTATCTTTTTTCAGGTGCTCTTCGGTTCTCAAGGGCGCTCGTTGGCTGTGAGGCAATCTTGTTGAAAATAATACTGCTTGTTGTATCTTTCTAGTGTATGGACCGTCAAATTTATCCGAACAACAAAAATTATGGGATGAGCTTGTTGCGGTCAAGAATTCTTCTACGGTTGATCTCTGGCTTGCGATGGGTAACTTTAATGCTGTGATCGAAAGGCATGAGCATAAGGGGAACTCTGATTCCAGTATACTTGCCTCAAGGTATTTTCGAGAATTTATCGATGTTATGAACTTACTTGATCTTCCTCTATGCGGGAGTAAATTCACATGGAGCAGTACTGAAGCTGCCAGTAGACTCGAAAGATTTCTGGTGTCTCCTCTTTGGTTACAGCTTTATCCGGATTATTTACAACTTGGGCTTTGCAAGAGTGGCTTGGATCATAATCTGGTTATCCTCAAGACGGATAACATTAATTGGGGCTCAAAGCCTTTTCGCTTCTACACAGCCCGGATATCATCCCCTGGTTTTCTCAGCAAAGTTACATCATGGTGGAACACGTTTGATAGTGAAACTCATGGGCCGAATCGTGTGATCTTTACCCCGTTTGCTGAAATCTCCGATGGTATTAAAGTGTTAGAGGATGAGCTGGATTCACTCGATCTTGTGGACGAAAGGTTAGGCCTTACAGATGATCAGAAAAATAGGAGACGGGTGGTTTCTAAGGAAATTTGGCAAGGTCAAAAGCTACTTGATTCCATGTGGAGGCAACGGTCACGTGCTCAGTGGGGCTCTCAAGGAGATCGAAATTCCAAGGTTTTCCATGCTCTCACTAAAATCAGAGATCAATCTAATTCAATCAGTAGCATATGTACGAGTGGCGGAATTTTTGTTGAACCAAGTGATATCAAGAGAGCCGCTGTGCGTCATTTTAAGGATCAATATTCTGAAGTTACATGGAAAAGACCTTCACTTGATCCATCTCTTTTTGATAAACTATCCACTGAATCAATGATTGAGCTAGAAAGGGATCCTAATGATGATGAGATCAAGCAAGCTGTGTGGTCGTGTGATGGTGACAAGGCCCTGGGCCCTGATGGCTTTTGTTTCTATAAGGCTTGTTGGAGTGTGGTTGCTGCTGATGTGATTGACTTCGTTAAGCACTTCTTTAGTACTTCATTCCTCCTTCCGGAAGTTAAAGCATCCTTCATTGCACTGATCCCTAAATGCCAAGGTGCAAGCCAATTTAAAGACTTTCGTCCTATTTCCTTGGTGGGCAGCTTATATAAGATCATTACTAAAGTCCTTTCCATCCGGCTTAAAGAGGTTATGAGTCAAGTTATCGGCCCAGAACAATCCGGTTTCATCGAGGGTCGTCAATTACTCGATGGAGTTATGATTTGTAACGAGCTTGCTGGCTGGATGAAGCGGACCAGAACTGAAGGGGCATTCATTAAGCTAGATTTCAAGAAAGCATTTAACTGCATTTCTTGGGATTTTCTCGAAGACTCTCTCAATGCTATGGGTTTTTGTCCTCGCTGGAAGAGTTGGATCTCGGGTTATCTTCGTGGATCTTCTTCTTCTGTCCTGATCAATGGTTCGCCCACTTATCTTTTCAAGCTAGAGAGAGGGCTTAAACATGGGACCCAATGTCCCCGTATCTTTTTCTAATTATCGTCAAGGGGCTCCGTCGCATGATCTTGAAGGCTGAGAGCTTGGGGATTATTTAAGGCTTATCAATTCCTGGGATGACCTCCAATCTATGCCTTCTTCAGTTCACAGATGACACAATCCTTTTCACAAAACCTAGCCATCAAAATGTTTCTAACCTCAAAAACATTTTATTATCCTTTTCCTTAGTGTCAGGGTTAACCCTCAATTTTGACAAGTGTTCTATTGTTGGTTTCAATTTAGATGATGATTGGACATCAAGAGCTACGGCATGCTAGGGTTGCAGGAGTCAAGTGCTTCCATTCAAGTATTTAGGCATACCCGTGGGGGCTTCTATGCGACGTCGATCACACTGGGAGTCTCTTGTTGAAATTTTTTACAAGAGACTTTCATCTTGGAAGGGCTTCTATCTATCGGTGGCCGAGTCACTTTGGTCAAGGCGGTGCTATCAAGTCTTCCTATTTTTTATATGTCAATTTTCAGGCTACCAACTGGTGTTTTGAAGCTCTTGGAAGGAAAAATGAGAAAGTTTTTCTGGCCCAGAGACCCTTCTAAAAGGAGCCTCACCTTTGTCTCTTGGAGTCACGCTTGTCCCCCGATTGACAAAGGCTGCTTGGGTCTTACGTGTTCGGAGTTACAAAATGAAGCTTTGCTGCTTAAGTGGAATTGGCAGTACTTGTCCGAACCTAATGCTCTTTGGGTCAAGGTGATCAACGGCATGCATGGCGGCTCTTTTCTTTGTTCCTCTGCTGTGCTTTCACGGGTCCCTTGTCGGGACCGCTTTCCTGGCCTTTGGCATTCTATATGTCAATTGGCCTCTTCCGACGAGGCATCCGCTTCCTTACTCAGGCGCAATGTTTACTTCAATCTCGACAGGGGTAACCGTATCTGCCTTTAGGAAGATACGTGGTGCACGGATGTCCCGTTATGCAGTTTATTTCCTAGACTCTACACTCTTTCAACTCAGAAGGGTGCTTTAATGTCTGTCTTTCGTAACTGGGATGCTAATCAGTGGACTTTCTCTTGGAGACGGGTTCTTCGAGCTTGGGAAGAGGACTCCTTATGTACGCTTCTTGCTAGGTTGCCGGATCCCTCTTCCTTACAGGATGCTCCCGACCGAGTATCTTGGAGGTCCGATCCTTGCTTTGGTTTCTCCGTTCGTCAGTTCTATAATCTCATGTTTGAGGGATTCTTCTTCATTGCACCGCCAGTGCTTAGAAACGGTTGGCCAAGCCTCGTCCCTACTAAGGTTAGTTACTTTTTATGGATGGCTTTACTTGGTCGAATCAAGACACGGGACAACCTTCATAGAGTTGGTTTCCACCAGAAAGGCTACACCAAATGCCCTGTTTGCAACACTTGCGTGGAGACGTCATGTCACCTCTTTATTCACTGTCCAATTGTGATTAAAATCTGGAATTTCTTTGCTAAAGCTATTGGCTTTCAATGGTGTGCTTGTGACTCTCCTCCTCGCTTCCTTGATGCGTGGATTGGACTTGTGTGAGGCAAAATCCTTAAGCAAGTTTGGTACACGGTGTTCGCGGTTGTTTGCTGGGGCATTTGGAAAACCAGAAATCGTATTGTGTTCGATGGTAAGCAGTTCGATCATGGAAAATTGATGCTTCTCATTGGCAGGCGCTTATCCGAGAATTTTATTAATTCTCTGGTGTAATGTGTTCATCGGTGTTATTGTTTGTTCTTATGTTTATGCTTTGATTGTTACTTACAATCAGGTCGTCTTGTACAGTTTCTTCATGGTGAAATAAAATTAATTTACCTTTCAAATTTTTTTTTATCGAAAGTTAAAGGTGGTAAACATGATGCTAGAGAGGAATGAAACCCCAACTAAAAACCCACCTTGGTATCATATAAGTGCAAATTATCTGTCATTTCATAGTCAAATAGTTCAACCAAATAGAGTCGCTGTGAAGAGGCCACTCCGTCCTCTTTCTATATATTTCTTGCATGGTTGCCTCTACTCTTCCAAGTCGTCGGCGGATTCCAATGGCAAGAAACCCGACTCGAAATCCAAGATACTCAAATAAATAGAAACAAAACTTCCTCATATGATGTGTACGAGGTTCAAGCTTTGCGACACTGGCCTGATATTCTATGTTGCGTAAGTTATGTTGGATTAGCCGTCTAATCATCATCTGATCTCTTTGTTCTAATAAGTTCCGATTCCGGTTTGACGTCCTACATGTCCTGGTCTAATGTAAAAGAAGAAAATGTATGTACACCGGTCGAACCGCGAGTCTTGATAACAGAAGAGAGAAAAGAATAGAGAGAGTAGAGAAATAGTTACAAGCATTCCCAACTTTTACCGTGTAGGGATGGGAGAGAGCGATGAAGTGCCCGTACTTGGTGAACCGATCTGCCACCAAGATCACAATTTACCTCCCAACTTTGGAAGCCCCTCTACGAAGTCTATAGCGATGTTCCTCCACACGCCACGCGGAATGGGCAAGGGCTGGAGCAAACAAGGGTATGCCATGTGCCCTGATTTGCAACGTTGGCAAACATCACATTCTGCGACAAATTCCCCCACATGCGCTTTCACCCATGGCTAATAAAAGGGCGGCTTGAATCACTTGTAGGTAACCAGATTAGGAGTGTCCGCCAACTGCAGAATCATGAAGAGCAGCCATAATCTCAGTACGCAACTAACCTGAGCAACCCACCTAGATATCAGGCAACAAAATGATAACATTTTGGAAAATATGTCCGAACTGTTGCCCGAGTCTTGTAAATGTCCAAAAATGAAAAAAGTGAGTTTGTTTTATACTGCACTAGTAAATATGCACTCGCTACGCGAGTGCCGTTTACATTTTAAAATTTGCAAAACATATCGTTCATTCATTTTCTATTTTAAACTATACCAAAATAAAAACAGAACGGGGTCATGAGGTCCGGGGGTCAAGGTCCATGGTCGGGGGTCAGGGCATGGAGATCCGCGGATACAGGGTCCGAGGATTCGGGGATTTGGCGTCGGGGGTCCGGTGGCACGGTGGTCTAGGGTTGGAGGTCCAGGGTTCTCGGTGGTCTGGGGTCCAGGGGTTCAGGGTCAGGGGTGCGGGATGCAGGGGTCCGGGGTTGGGAGTCCGGGATGTGGGGGTCTTGGGTTCTCAGTGGTTCCAGTTCTGGTGGTCCGAAATCAGGGTTCTGGGGGTCGGGGTCAGGGGACGGGGGTCCAGAGTTCTGTGTCAGAGGTCCGGAGTTCAGGGTTAAAAATTTGGGTTTCGATGGTCCGGGGTCCGAGGGTTAGGGGGTTCGGCGTCAGGGGTCAGGTGGCCCGGTGGTTCAGGGTCAAGGGTCTGGGTGTTCAGAGGTCCGGTGGTTCAGGGGTCTCAGTGGTCTGGGATGCGGGGGTTCGGTGGTCTTAGTGGTTTGGGTGTCCGGGGTTCGGTGCTCCAGAATCGGTGGTCTAGGGATCTCGGTGGTCCGGAGATCTGGAGTCCGGGTTTAGGGATCCATGGATTCGGGGATTCGCGGTCCAGGTGTACGGGGATTCAGGGTTCGGGGTTGGGGTCTGGGATTTAAGTTTTGGGGTTTGAGATTTGGGTTTAAGGTTTTAATATTTATGGGTAAGTTTGACATTTCTATCTCTCGGACCAAACCACAAAAAAGGAGGTTCTCTTTATTAGGACCAGATTTGGTATTGGAGTGATCTTTCTAATACGGTCCTCGAAAGCGAACTATTTTATCATAACTGAGCAAACTATTTTATTATACTTGAGTGAACTATTTTATTATAACTGGGTTGTATTGAGTAAGAGGTTGTAGCCACAGACCTTATTAAAAACTCGTCATGGCAAAATCTCGTGAGAAAAACTCACGATGGGAAAAAAGAGTATCCAAGATTATTATCATGCTTTAATTCCACACCAAGTTGTTTATTGAAAAATTAACATAAGCTCAAATACCAAAATGAACTTTTACAATGACAAAAAGAGAAATGTGTCTCTCTCACCTATGTCTATCTTTTCCAGAACTAAATATAACTTGGATAAAGATCCTCACCAAATGTGGATGAAGTTGTAGGTTCCTCACCAAATGTGGATGAAGTGGTAGGAGCCTGATTACTACCTGACATGAAGTCTTTAGGTTGTTGAAAGTTTCCATTTAGGGGCTTAAATTGCAATGCATCACCATAACTGCTAATGTCAGACTCTAGCTCTTTCACAGCAGATTGGCCTTCAAGCATACTAATCACTTCGGACATTGTCGGCCTCAAGGATGGCGCAGCGTTGGTGCACAATAGACCGACTTTGATCATCTTTGCAGCTTCTTTTTCATCAAAGTTAGTACCTAATCGGGGGTCCATGATCTTCATTATGTTTCCTTTCTTTTGCATAACAAATGCCTGCAATTGGAAAAAATTGTACAGGATAAGGAAAGAAGCAAAGCAAAGATAACATGTTTGGTGTTTATGAGAAAATGCAAGAAAAGTTACCCAGTCAAGAAGGCAAACAAATTCATCTTCTGGCTTGTAAGTTGAAATGCTTTTTCCACTTACAATCTCCAGGGCAACGACTCCGAATGCATAAACATCTACTTTATCCGTTAGATATCCCCAAAGTGCATATTCTGGAGCCATATATCCTCTAAAGAAAAGAAACAAAGTAAACAACAAGTTAATACTAAGAGGTTGAAAATGTACATCAGCTCAACGTATTCGTTTCTTACATGGTTCCTGCAACTCGTGTGCTTATGTGAGTGTTCTCTTCTTCATTGAGTTTAGCGAGTCCGAAATCCGATATTTTAGCATTCATGTCCTTATCAAGAAGAACATTTGTTGCCTTGATATCCCTGTGGACAATCCTCAAGGTAGACTCTTAATGGAGAAAAGCTAAGCCGGTGGCTACTCCAACACATATCTTAACTTTTGTTTGCCAATCCAATGTTAGTCCGCTTTGTTCTTCTGAGTTTTTGGCTGAAGAATCATGGAAAGTTCAATATAGAATATGGTTCAGTCAAAAAATATTTCAGTTGACAAGAGAAGTAAAAGTAACTAATTTAATGTCTTGAGAAGTACCAAAAAGTAAATGCGCAAGGCAATTGTTTTCCATATACTCATAGACAAGCAGCAAACTGTTGCCTTCAATGCAACATCCATACAGCTTTACAAGATTCGGATGGAGTAGACCAGATATCATGCCTATTTCGTTCACAAATTCGCGGTTTCCCTGGTTGGACTTGGAAGATAGCTGCTTCACTGCTATGAAAGTACCATCTGCTAACTCACCCTTCATTCAAAATTTAACATTGAGAATGCTATCCAGAATTATATTAATATGCAAAAATTTTAACAGAACACAAAATACATACAAACAAATACCTTATAAACTGCCCCGAAGCCACCTTCTCCGAGCTTATTCATGGGATCAAAGTTTCTTGTGGCTGCTTTAAGCTGCCTCAATGTGAAAGCTCCAGTTTGCAGGTCAAGTCCTTGAAGATCTATCCAAATTGCCAATTATCAATCTTAAATGTTGTTCAAGAAAAGGTATCTTTAAAAACAGTGATCTCGTAAGTTACTGCTCGTACCTCGTCTCCTTGTGTATCGATCTTGGAAGAAATATTTCCAACAAACTATACCCATCACAAGAAAAATCAAACATGTTGCTGATACACCGATTCCGGCTATCAAAGGTACTTTTGATCTTGATTTCACTGGATTGGCAAAAATGTTGAGAGCACAAGGCATCAAGTTTTAGTTACTCTGTTATCTTTGAAATGGACATGTCACTTCTTCTCACCTTCGCAATGTTCTTTGAGGCCTGTAAAAAAATACCTGGACGTATAAGCATCATTTCAACTTTCAAAAAGCTAACTAACGTATATAATGCGTATTTGATCCAAGTTAAGTAATTCCTCCTATATATGTTGAAAAGAGTACATGTCGCTTTCAAATGATAAAAGAATAGCGGAAAACTTACTAGAGCACACTGAAATTGCCGAAATAATAGGACCATAGTTTCCCCGAGACGGAACGCAAGTAGTCCCTTTTCCAGCCCAGTATAAACGAATTTCTAGAGTCCCATCATGAACCATGGTGTTGTTAACCATTAATATGTGGCTCTTACTGCTTCCACTTGCTTCCTTCCTGATATCAAAATCCTTTCTCTCCAGTTTTCCCTTCAATAAACAATTCCCAAGTTAGCCTACTTGGTGGGTATCCGATACCGAAAATATCAACAACAACAAAAAATTACCTGGACGTATATATCAAATAATCGCCTTCCCACTTTCATGTAACCCTTCTCTTCTGTAAACTGTATCTCAGCGAAATGAAGATCAACATTGTAGTTCCCATTTTTTAAGCAGTATCCAAAGTACGTTAGCGATAATGGCGACCTTCGAGCGCTGGTATACAATTCAGCATTTGCCATCAACAGAGAAGAGGTATTTTCCAATGTGAACTTCTCACCGTCGTTGCCATCGTCCATGTAACTGCCAGTGCTACTAAATCCCCAGTTCTTTTCGTGATTGACGTAGCTTCTCGCAGGGCCACCGGGGTCTCGGTCATCATCGTAGAGGAGGTGTCCGTGCTCATTGGTTACCTTCACTTCCTCACCTCCACAGTTGATGTGAAATGAATCGTATGGTTCTCCTAACACCACAAAATGTAGTGTTAAATGTTTGTTGAGAGAGTTTTTCTCCAATCAAAAGTCATATAGAAATCAGAATTCTTGGCATTAGGCCAAATAACATTTGGCTGAAATGTTACGTTGGATACCTCGTTAGCAAACAGTTGCACAAGTGAAGCAACTGAGGCGCAGAGTCAAGAAAAAAAATCCAGATAAACAAAAACTATCCTCTCATACGGAATACAAGATTGCACCCGCGGACTATCATATTGCCATTTGCTATATATCTAACCCAATTCAGAATTGCTATAATATTATTTTTATCCTTTCACTTCCTTTGCTAGGTATAATTCAAAGATCAAGATATTAGATAGGAAATCATAAGCGAAATCACATTAGATTAGAATTGCATGCATACCTTCAGGACAACTAAGTGGTATGCATGGAAGAAGTCCGCTCCTGAATGAAATATCATCGACATGATGTTGAAATTTATAACCATTCGACAGATCAAAACTAATTAATGTACAAATCCTATTGGATATATGAGAGAATCCATACATATTTCCTTTGAGAGATGAGCTTCGGTACGTGTTCATTTCCCTAAATCATTTACAAAAGTGATTAGCTAGACTGATAGCAATTCAACATCTACAACTTGAACAATAACTACCTCTAAAAAAACTTGAACAATACTTAGAAACTCTTACAAATTCTCTTGGCAGTTTGATGGCCAAGAAAGATTATTGTAGGATAGATCACTGCATTCAACCATGTAGAGCAAAATTCAGAAGAGCATATAATATGGTGAATGGGATGGTGTGTGAGTTCCTTTTAAAAAATAAGATTTGATAGGCATATTTCGAAGGAAACAGAGTCAAATTTATTGTTTTATTGTTTCAAGGAACAACTGTCACATTTGGAAAATTTATTCCTCGCGGCCTCTTAATACCGCGTATTCTAGGGTTTTAGGAAGACATATTGAGATTTCGATAAACTTTGAGCCTGTCAGCTCTAGCTTTTCCAATTAATGAACTCGTAGTTTTCTAGTATTTTGTGCAATTAATGAACTCGTAGTTTTCTAACCACATGCTTGTTGCGTCAGAAAATATGACCATGACATTTCTTAAAAACAAAATTGATCATACAAGGGTAAAGTTCGGGATATTATGAAAGTTTTATAATTTCAAAATTACTTATAGTAATTATGCAATGTAGATTATTTATCATTAGTGGACAAAAAAATTTAGTGACCGTAGGATAAAAATTGTAAAAGATAGACCATGAACATGCTAGTGTTATAGACCATACATATATATGTATGTATACATATATATATATATATATATATATATATATATATATATATATATATATATATATATTACATTTATTGCTTTTGTCTCTTGTGTTTTAGTGCTAGTATATCCCAAAAACATTTTACAAATTTGTATATACATCCCTGATTCTAAAAGGCTAAACATAAAATACAGAAGAAATCAAATGGAAAACTTTACTTTTTTTGTTTTGTCGTTCGACTTCTTCCAAATGTAATACGTTGTAGTAAAAACTGTTTACATAGATACCATAAGTTTAATCAATCATATCTTAATTAACTTAAAAATTACTTTGTAAATTAAAAAATATTAAATATTTAACTTCAACAAAAGTTGTCGAATATTGCATTTACAAATTCCATATTTTTTTCCTTAAATTACCAAATGAAATTTTATTCAATCAAATGATGTGGTTGTAAACTAAGAAATAGTAGAAGAAAAATCATCTAATCAAACAATACTAAAATAAAGATGTACAATAATATTTCATAGAGTTTAGGGATACGAACACATCGGTTTTTATTTGGCTGAATTGATTCAATACATCTCCAGAGAGGTTATTGCCACTTAGGTAACTGAAAGGAATAAAAAGAAAGTATATATGTTAGAAATTTTTTTTACGATTAATCTATAATCATCATACTCTAAAAATGTTATTGCTAAGAAGAGTTCTTTACAGTTTTTTTGTCAAAGGCGTGTTATAGGGGAGATTGATGTCCAACTTGTTGAAGGTGAGATCTCTGCGATAAATGGTAGTACATTCCAAGAAGCTTGCATTAAGATAGAAACTTGAAATAATAATATTGTGATGGTTTAAAACTAATTTTATGAAAGCATGCGAACATCAAACTATATATTTTTTTTAAAGAGACTAATAAAACAATGTGAGGTTTATCATAAATCTATGAGCCAATAGAATATTCATATCTGGATAAAAACTTAAGGCAGTTTGTAGGTAGAATTTCTACGCTTATAATTTGGGCCCAACAACTTTTCACTTCTGATGTGGAATTTCCCAACACGCTTCCTCAAACAAATCCCACCAGATTAAAATTTGTATGGACTTGACGTTGTCTGTTGTTCTTCCAAAAGGGGTCGTACAGACACAACAGGCTATTAATTCAACCCACTTTAATACCTTGTTAGAATCTCTATATCCAACCTAAAACCTAAAAAAATTTACCTACCACATCATATATACACTAGGATCAGAGTAAAAATTTTCGAGCATGTAATGCTTAAACATGACTCATTAACAACTAGCCTTTAATGTTAGTACCATAATTTTGTGCAAGTGATAACATTTTTTTAAAAAATATTAAAATAATCAGTTACATACAAAAATATCAAAATGACCATGTCATGGACATATTTTCAAATAATTAAGAATAGCTAAAAATAGTTAGGACGTAAAAAAAAACTACGTATGCATATATACATACATGAAAGCACTAAAAACTTACACAAGTGTTTTCACCTTCCAGATTTCGTCGGGGATCGGGCCGATTAAATTCACGCTTCTCAAAATTCTTGCAGTAGAGCATGCATATATTAGTTAACCATCGCAGGATAGTTGAAATTGAACTTCTAAATGCCTTAGTGATTTTCCCTCGAGAAGCAAATCTCTTAAATAATTGGTATAGAAAGTATAATTCAAGGCACATACAAGGTTTGCATGTTCGTGGGCACGTTTGGAAGATGAAATTCTTTCCCGTCGGCATCGGTAATCCTCCTGTGAAATAAAAGAAAAGCAGAGCCAGCCAAATAACCCAATTTATTTTGAAACAATTAATCAGAAACCATGCTAAGTTGGAGCTCTTAGGAATCCAAGCAGTATTATCATCATCTCAAATTCTAAATAGTTTAGAACTATATTAGTATATTGAGCTTATCTCTTATAGGAGGTATAGAATTCCTTGGCTTTGGCTTCGGGTTGACAATGAGCATAATAATTTAGGCAAAGATTTAGGATCAAGATGTAGCCTCTCATACAACCTATGTTTTTTATAAGTAAAATTATATTATTCCTAAAATAATTACCAAAAGATAATTACAAAATAATTACACAACCACTAAGCTCCTAAAGTATGAGATATGCATGTATCAGAGAACAACTATGATAAGTACTATCTAAGTAATTTTTTTGCAAAAGTATCTCCACCTAATTAAAAAAACCATAATACCCTACCTTTTGTGGTCACTTTAATTACGAGAGTTTTTAAATTTTTGTTTTATTTTTCCCCTAATTTGAAGCCACAAACTTCTCATTATTGATCTGAAACACGGTGACTATGGCTCGACTGCCTTGAAGTACAACTTTATTTTGGTGCTACAGAGCTCCATATTCTCTGCCAAATCGAAAAGGATGAGAAACGCACCCTTTCCGAGTGCCCTAAATAAGTTATACTTGATGTACCTTGTTTGACCTACATCAAGTAAGGTCGTTACCAAACATCGCCTCAGCCACTCATCTTTCAGATTATCTGGAGGTAAATACTCGAAGTTATTCCCAAATGTCAATGGCCTTGAGAATCAAGGACTTGAGATCTTCCTGTAGAGGTCCCCTAACTTTCCTCACCTAAACGTCTTTGTTATCTGATTTCTGGATGAGGTAAGCCCAAGGCTGCTGCATATGATTTTTCCTTCCTAAACCCATTGCGTCCCATAAGATTTAACCTTGAGTTGGGTCTCCTGCATAGGTGAAATTCATTTGGGGAATGGAGCCCAGCGAGATACGAAGGAGGGTTTGTTTACAAATGATTAGGGTATGCCAGAGTTGATTTGGGGAATTTTTTTTAGAAATTAGGTTGAAGATGAACAGTAGGAGTGTGTGTGGAAGGGAGGGAGGAAAAATAAGTAGTAAGCACAAGAAGATGACTGACACTTCACATATACGATGTATCTCCACATAATATAGAGATGATCGTCTCGATCTCGTGGATGTAGATTTTTCGATAGAACTATGTATATTGTTCTCTATTTTCCTATATCTCGTAAGTATTTGTTATACGTATTTTAAATATATATTAAAAACACTTAATTACCATGTAATATTGATAATATACACTATAGACCTTAAATTATAAAAATATTTAAAAAAATCCTGAATTTTATTTTTTAAAATTATTACATTGAAAAGTCTATAATATCCTATCTCCCTTCTAAACTTCCCCTTCTACTTCCTCACCGGCTTCACCTCGTATCTCCCGACCACTTATAAAATAGAGAGAGCATCAAAATTTCATTTAGGATTTCTTTTTAAAGATTGAGACAAAAATAGTTGGGATCGCTTGTTTATATATATTTTTTGGGAATCGTCTCCGTTGGAACAAATAGGAGCCACCTGGCGGACAAGTGTCAAAGACCTTGGTATACTTCCCGGTGGCCACGTTTCCGCTACAGCTACCAGCTGTCCCAATTACATGCAACCTAATACATGGAACATAGGTTTCTTCTTTTCAAAGTAGAATTTCTTTATTTCCCTTTCAACGGCAGCAGCAAGGGAGTGTTAGTGGCCGGGGTATGTGGCGAGGGCAGCCAGTGGGGAAGTAGGAGGGGAAGGCCAGGAGGGAGAGAGGTATAATGGCTTTTTTAATGTGATAATTTTTGTTTTTTAGAAATTCAATTTCTTTTTTAATATTTCAATAACAGATGATCTAAAGTGTCTTTTTCTAATAAGTAGGTTATGTCTTTAATTTTTTAAATAGGAATTAAGATTAAATAAGCTCTATTATTAAGTCAAAAATTTAATTAACATCCGCTACTCAAATTTGGGTTATGTAGTACCCTAATTTTTATTTTTGGAGCAAATAATACCGTGAAAATTCATCATTTTAGTGGCATCCACGTCAATTTATATTTGACACATCATCTAGTTGACTTAGTTTTAATGATTTAGATTTAATTTTTAACAATTTAGACTTAATAGTAGATTTGAAAAAAATAAAATAAAATTGTCAAAAAATTAAAAATCCATAAATTCTAAATGAGTTTTAAAATTACTTATTAACCGCACCCACCTAGACCTAGCATCGAATGATGTTTAATGTGCTAAAGCCTTGCCATTTTATATCATTGTAAAACAACCTTAAAAAAATCATAGCAAAACCTCACCCAAACAGAAGATCCATCGGATTGGGTAGAGCAACACAACTAAATGGTGATTATGATGGCTATGGCGGGAGGGGGCTCGGTTAGCCACCGTCGATGCTGGGTCTAGGTGATTTTGATGGAGAGGGAGAAATTTGAGAGATGGAAACAGATTTTAGGGGTTTTTTTTAAATATTTTTGTTTCACTTTTAAAGGCTTCTATTTATTTAATTATTTATTTTTAAAGTATTTTGATTTTTTTTATCAATTTTAGATTATTCTTAAATTTTGAAACTTAGAGTTTATGGATATTTTCATCTGTTTGGGAGAATTTCTTAAATTTTTTTATTAAATCTAAATTGTTAAAATTATGTCAAAATAGATGATGGGTCAAATTTTGCTTAACGTGGATGTCACTAAAATGTTGAAGTTTAAATAAAATTAGTAGAAGGGAATTATTTTCTCCAAAATAAAAAGTATAGGTTACTACATGACTCAAATGACTCAAATTTGAGTATATGGTAATAATTGAACTTTTTTGAACTAATATAAGAGACTATTTGACCTTTATTCTTTTTAATTATTCATTTAAGTTTCTTAATCGACTCGAGATTTATTTAATCGGTTTAAACCAAAAATAATTATTGAGAAATTCCAAGCATGCTTGTCGTGCGATAATCATATATATACTTACAAGTCTGTCAAGTTCGTTAGATTGAAAATGGCGGCAGGAACAGGACCTTCCAGTCCACTTGCGTAGAGTTGGCTACGTTGAAGTAGAAAAAGATTAAAGGAAATTAATTAATTCTATCAAAACAATATAATATCAACATATTGGAAACTCAAAGATTCCACTTAAAATTTTAAAAAGTAATAAAGAAAATCACTGATCTTACAGTTCCCCAAGATTGCTCCAATGCCCAATGAAGTCCGGTATTGTACCATTGAGTTTATTGTCACTGGCGCTACTGCAAAATGACATATAAGTAACAACACTACAATTAACAAAAAATAATATATCTTGCATGTAATAATTCTTCCATTTTTTTTCCCATTCTAGCAAGAGTTGGAACTATTTTTGGTTTTTTTATAAAGTAAATTCTACACAATAACAATGGTAGAGTTTGAACCCTCAACCTCATATATATTTACAATGCCTTGTCTTCTTGGGTTACAGGACTTGCACAGAACTATTTTTGGTTGCCCTAAAAAATTGCCAATATGTTTACTAATATGTGATTTTCACGATTTATCAGTCATCAACTACTTAGGCAATATATCAAAAAGTGTACAACTACCATTCAAAAACAATGAAAACTTTTTTTTACCCAAAAAGGAAATTTAGTAGGGTATTTGCAAAATTTCCAAATATTTTCATTTCACATACCGCCTTTGATAAGGCGATTCCCCAGAAGCATCACAATTACAAATTAAAAGACAATGCTTAATTGATTATATAATTAAAAGGTGCATTCACAATAAGGAAAATACAGCAGAGTATTACAATAGTGTCAAGTTTGTTAGTTGCGCAAATGTCTCCGGCAAGGGTCCCTCCAACTGATTAGAGGAAAGTGCTCTGGAAGAACGTTAGAAAAGACAAAAAAAATAAATGTGTCATTAGAATCTACGACATGAACCAAAGTCATTCCTTCCTCGGAAGAAAATAGAATGTTTAAGAAATTTGGTATCACATTTTGCGTTCTCAAAGATTACATGAATTGTATGATTCAAAAGTTTCAACGTAATCGTGCCATAGATATCTAACTTGGGTAATCAAGATTTGTCACTGTATTTAGATTTCTTAAAATAAAGCCGGCGAATACATTCTTCTGATGTAATTTGTCTAAAAGACAGGATCAATACTTGTCTGCATGGACTTGTATTTCTGTGTAAATATTTTTTATAAGTATTTTTTTTTTACAAGTTGCACCTGTCAGGAATTGAATACTAGACATCCAATTTTCTACGTAAAGTATCATTAGACTAAATGTGTTTGACTTATGCATAAATATTTTGGCAGTATAAATCAATTACTTAAAAAACTAGATAGCAGGGAGCTTATTATGGGGGATTCTTCTGTATTGTAGGCATGGCTTAGTTGTGTTGGGAATGGGCCTTGCGGCCGCTAGACCCCTAGCGGACGCTAGGGGTGCAAACATAATATTCGGAAAACTGATGACTCAGTGCCAGCTAGAGGGTGCAGACAGAATGTTCGAAAACCTATCTAGGTCGTCCGTTAGGGTGTACTGCAAAGTATTTCATATTTTGCTCGAACTCTTATTTCGGACTCCTAGGATGACCTAGGTTGGTTTCTTGGTGTGCAAGGTTTTTTCTAATATGTAAAGGCATGTTACTCTAGTTTATGTAAGGATTTGTGGTTCAGATCTCATCAATAAAAATTCTCATTCTCTCTGTGGACGTAGGCATTAGACCGAACCACGTAATCTCGTGTGTCCGTATTCTTTGTATGCTGTTGTTCACTTGTGGTAATTTCCTAACAACTAGTATCGGAGCTAAGGTGAAGGATGGCGGATCACGGCTTGAAGTTTTGCTCGGTGAAGTTAGATGGATCATCAAATTTTAGGTTATGGCAAAGAAATTTTAAAGATCTACTAGTGCAACAAGGGATGGTCAATAGACTCTCAGGGAAGAAGCCTGAGGAGGTGGAGGAACAAGAGTGGGAAGAGTTGAAGGCCAAGGTGGTGGCAACGATTCGCTTATGATTGGCGGATGATATGATGTATCACGTCATGGATGAGGAGTCACCAGCTGAGGTTTGGAAGAAATTAGAGCATAGGTATTTGTTAAAGTCTCTGTCGAACAAGCTCTATCTTAAGTAAAAGTTGTACGGGCTTAAAATGATGGAGGGCTCAGATTTGAGCCAACATATCAACGGTTTCAATCAACTAGTGAGTAATTTGATAAGTGTCGATATAAAGTTCGAGGATGAAGATAAGACATTATTGCTGCTAAATTCGTTACCAAGTTTCTAACTTGAGGCAAAGAGTCCTTAGTGTTGGAGGATATTACTAGTGCTCTACTAGGGTTTGATCAATTGAAGAAGGCGTCTGATGAACGAGGAGAAGGGCTGGTTGTTAGGGGTAGGCATGGTCGTAGAGAAGGAAAAGATGGAAGAAGATCCAAGTCGCGGTCAAGGAGGTTCAAAGTAAAATTTTTGAGTGCGGAGAAAAGGGGCACATGAAGAAGGATTATCCAAGAAGATCTCAGAACCATGAGAAAAAAGGATCGGCATCCATGAATATGGCCTCATATTTGGATAGGTCAGATTGTGATTATCTTTCTGTCTTATTAAGTCCAAATCATCTTGTTGATTTGTAGATTTTGGATAGCACTTGTTCATTACACATGACGCCCAAGAGGGATTGGTTCGACATCTACAAGTTCGTTGATTCATATATGGTAACTATGGAAGCTATTTATACTTGTAGAATTTCTGGCATAAGAGACTTGCGAATCAAGATGTAGGATGGTGTTGAAAAAAAGTTGTATGGTTTCAGGCATGTTTCAAAGTTGAAAAACATTTTGTTCTCATTAGGAGCCTTGGATTATAGTGTGTACAACTATAAGGTGGAAGGTGGTCTAATTGAGGTGGAGAAGGATGCTATGATGATGATGAATGGTGAAAGGGATGCTAGAAATACCTACAGGTTAGTGAGGGCACGGTTGTAGGTGGACTCACCTCAGTGGAGTCTAATGGAGGCGGTAAAAGCTCTTGGCATATGATGTTAAATCGTATGAAGGAGCGAAGTCTTGACATGAACTGTTTGAGTCCAGCCAAGAGGGTTCTTACAATGGGGATTCGTGGAGACAAGGTTAGCCAACCTCTGTTATGGTTGTCTAATGACGCTCGCAAAACAAAGGTATTGGGTAGGTTTGGCATTGGGTAGGTTTGGCATTGGGAATGCGAAGTCGTTGGTAACACCACGGGCAAATCGAGTATCTAACTAAAGGTTGAACGGTGGAGTTCATGACATATCAAGGATTCTACTAAGTAGAAGAACATGCTGCCCATTGTATGCTATGACTTGTAGCATTGGTTCGAGGCAGAAAGGTCCAATGGAGATGCGGTTCGAAGTTGCAAAGCGTGAGGTTGATCAAAAAAATACAGGAGTGTCTATTAGTCATAAGGTTGCTTCAGTAGGTGAACTTACAGGTTGGGGTTCGATGGAGGTTGGAGAAAATGCACCAAGCAAGCTCGGGAGTTGCTTGAGTTTGGAGAATTTCTCCAAGTAATTGAACAAAGGTTGCGGAAAAATGTAGATGGTCTTATATGACAGTGTATCTATGGTTCAAAGTGGAGTCGGCAGAGTCGGTTTGGTTTTTGCAAGATCTCATATTTTTTCAAAGGGCAGTTTCTCATCAAAGTAGAGTTTGTTGAAGTTCGGGTGGAGCTACATGATTCTTCCAAGGTATGATTTCTCGCAAAGGTGGAGATTGTTGGGAATGGCTCGAAATCAGTTAGATCTAGCGGCCGCCAGACCCCTAGCGGACGCTAAGGGGTGCAAACAGAATGTTTGGAAAGCTGATGACCCAACGCCTGCTAGAGCTCTAGCGCCCGCCAGGGTGTACTGAGAAGTATTTCATATTTTGCTCGGACTCTTGTTTCGGACTTATAGGACTAATGACCCAACGCTCGCTAGAGCTCTAGCGCCCGATAGGTTTCTTGGTGTGCAAGTGTTTGTCTAATATATAAAGCCATGTTACTCTATTTTATGCAAGGCTCTGTGGTTTAAATCTTATCAATAAAAGTTCTTCTTCTCTCCGTGGACATAGACATTAGGTCGAACCACGTAATCTCTTCTGTCTGTGTTTTTCGTGCGTTGTTGTTCAGTTGTGGTAATTTTCTAACAAGTTGCACGTTTAGCAACTTGGCTTTACGTCATGGATGTACTCTATATTTTTTTCATTTTTAAGGAATATATTATACCTTTTAAAAATCTGGATAGCAGAGGAGAGAAAATAACTTGAGAATTAAGAGTAGATACTTACAACCATGTTAAGTTAACCATAGACCCAAGCTCATCAGGGATGGTACCACTGAACTGATTAGCCTCAATGTCCCTGTGAGGAATTTCATGTTCCCATAATTGAACAAATCTGTTTGTTAGTAGAACAATCATATAAAAAAACAGAATGGCCGACCGGCTTAAAAGACAATCAGATCAAATTCTTGTGCATTCGGAAAATTAGTTCAAATGATTGCAGTTGGCAACAAAACATGTGTACTTAAAATGTGTAGGTTTTAAAATGTAAACGATTTAAATAGAAATGTGCTCGTTTTATCGTCAACTGAAAATGAAAAATTGTCTACATATTAAAAAAAAACAGAACTTAAAAGCATGTGATTTAAATAACCTACAACTTAGTGAGACTCCTAAATTTGCTCAAGCCCTTGGGAATATTTCCTGACAACCGATTGGCAGTGAGTGCTCTGCAAGATTTTTTTGACATAAATAGATTAGTTCATATGTACTCCGACATGCTTAACAGACGGAGAAATATTTTGACGATCCAAAGGATGGAGAACGTACATGGAACTCAAATTTTTCAAGGAGGCCCATTGTAGTGGAATCGATCCAGTCAGACAATTGCGAGTTAGATCACTGCAGAATAAGGTCGTTTGTTATGCAGCGAAAACATAAATTTTTAAACACCCGTAATTAATCGCACCGAGAGAAACAAAGAATAGATAACACACGATTTACTTGGTTCGATCAAAAAATCTACATCTACGGGATTACAATTATCAATGCAAGAATACATAGGCTATAGGTGAGCCAATATTACTAAGTTTATTCCTGAAACCATCTAACTTAAAAGGTAACGGACGCCTAACCTAACCTTCTATTTATAGGAGATGTTCACATTTATGTACACAATGGTAACACAGAAACAGATCCTAACATAGTTTAGTTGTAACTTACCAAAAAAACATAGTTTAGTTGTAACAGACAATTGATGCAAGCGTAGAGATAAAATGTTGTGTGTCTGTTCTTACACAAACTCCAGATGCGAGAGGTTGGCTAGTTCTGGCGGCAAGGAGCCCGGAAAACTCAACCCTTCGAGGCACCTGTTATAAAAAAAGTACAAATTGCATATTAGCCAACCTTTTCTTTTGGTATAAACAGACCGGCTAACTTAGTAAACTAATTCTTGACTGAATCATGCATTTTTAGTATTGAATAAAAAATTTAAAGAAATAACTTGGTTAAGTGATAACATATTTGGATTCATTTAAAAATATTTTGGTTTTAAATTTTATGAAAAAATATTAAAATAATCACCAATAATGCTCGACTCAACTCTGAATATTAAAAATGTACAAAAATCATTAAAGAGATAAATTTTACTCGTTGTTTAAATTATGAGGTTTAGTATAGGTTGAATCAAGGGTGCACTCTCTGGTTTGGTCGATTTTGAAATATGATCTTGTACTTTAAAAATAATTATTTGAACTCCGTGATTTCGTTGACCAAGCACATAGAGGTCCGAGGTACTAACCGAGCCTCTTTCGACTCCGAATCTCAAAATGACGCCATTTTGAGGCTGATGTGGTGCTTTAGCTATACAAGTTGTACACTCCTAGATGATGAGTTGTCTCGCGGTAAATTTTGAACCAATCACTCTTAAATATCAAAAAATCTAATGAAACTTATCAAGCAAAAGAACAAAATGCACAAGAAGAACATTCGTATTATCTAAATCCGAGCTATCCGAATTACAAAAGATTGATATTAAAAATTAAGGAGAAGATAAACACATTACACATTAAAAATAAAAGCAGAGTTGTCTTCAATTCCCATGAGCAAAAAATCCATACATCTTGAAACCTTTCCGAGCCACCACGGTCCTCTGGGAATCCAAGTCATGAAGTAGCTCAAAGTCGACCACTTACCACAAAGAAGTAAGATGGAAGAGCGACGAGCAAAGACTACGGGACGGGAAGTCGACGGAGGGCATAGGCTCAGAGCTGTGGGGCCGAGTGGGTTGGGGAATGTCATGTGGAGAATTATGGGGAGCCGAATCTTGCTATGCTGGTTGGAGAGGCAGTCGTGATTGGTGGTGAAATGGAGAAGGAATAAGAAATGGAGAAGAAGGTTGTCATACCATATAAATGATATGTTCTCTCTGAAATATTATGTGATTTGATTTGGACTATCCATACCAACAATGTGTACTTTCTTTTCTGGTACACATCTTGAAAAAACTTCAAGGTTAAATGTGTTTGACCTAGAGTAGTCTTAAAATAGATTACCTCCTGGAAAGTTTCATAGGATGCGTGCAAGTGAGGACAAAACACAATAAAAAGAAATTCGTGTTGGTCTTCGGAGACAATCGGTCAATTTACGGGGCGTTACAAAAGGCTTAAGCGTGGGAAATGGCTACTGGCCGTCAGGAAGCGATTGCAAGCGTGGAAGGAGGGAAATAATGGCTTGGACACACGTCAGCCAAGCACGAATCTCGCGAGAGGCGCGGAGACAAGCGTGAAGTGGGCTTCGTGGGCCGTCAACGAGAACTGTTTTATTAGGTTTTCTCTTTCTCGTAGAGGGAGGAAAGGGGTTTTGTAAAATAATAATGAATTAGCGACTATTTTGAAATTTACCTCTGGACAACTCATCCCGATGGATAAAAATATTGACATGGCGGACCACGTCATCACCAAAACGGCATCGTTTTGAGGCTCCGTATCGAGAGAGGCCCAGTCATCTCCTTGAATCTCTATGTACTTGGTAAGCTAAACCACACAATTTAAATAATCATTTTATAAATACCGGATCATATATCAAAATTAACCAAATTACATAGTGCAAAAATAAATTTTTCTCTTGAATTAATCCCCATAATTTAACATATTAGGTTCAGGATGGATTAGTCCATTAGTTTAACAAAATATACTAATATGTTGATCAATTTTTATGGCTATTTTGATTATTTTTTAATCAGTTTTGACTTTTTTCGGAAAGTATAAATTCGACTAACACTTTTCAATAAGTTATTTTTATTGCTAGCATTGAGAATCCTAATTTTTTTTTAATTAAATTGAGAATCATAAGTTACTATGAGCAAGAGTGGTGAATGCGTGGAAAATTTTTGTTGAAAATCCGGATGATGGTATACTTGATTAGAATCTAAGTTGAGGCAAGAGTTTGACTCTTTTTCCGTAAGACAAGATTGTCCTGTATTCAGTGGTTACGGGTTATGGCAATTGTCCCCAACATACAACGACTTCAAACTTCAAGATCGTAGCACAACAACTCTCGAAGCTTTGGCGAACCTTTGAATACTTAGAATTTTCTTGAGAGGGAGAGAAAAGACAACTATTGCTAATGAATGCTTATGCAATGAGTTGCTGGGATGAATTGAAAATGAGGGGGAGAGGGCCTATTTATAGACACTGGATGGAGGGAGGCAGGCAATTCCGAGGAGACGAACCTTTCCGGCCAGCAGGCAGGCAACCCTTCGACACCTTTTCAGCCAGCCAGAGACACCCCTTCGCACATCAGATTCGATCATCCAGAGGCACCCCTTTGCAGTCCAAATTTCCTGACGGCCAGAGGCACTCCTTCGGCCACGCCAGGCTTGCTTGTGACTTTTTGGATGCTCGTGACCCTTCGGTGGATATTCTGGACAATGCCCTTTCAGCTGGCTAGGAGAGTGTCGCACTCCTTCGCGAGGCATCCTTTTGGCTAGCAGCCTACACTCGTACTTCTTTGGGCAGCCTGTAGCTTTCTAAAGTTGGACAAAAATCTTAAGGTTCCTCCACCTCCTCGCAATGATGCGCACGTACAAAGTGCCAAGTGCGCCTCAAAGTGCCCAATGTGCTATGCGCACACGCACGTGCCCGTGCACGTGTGCGCTTGGATGGTACTTCGCACCATCCTCGCATCATGTCCGAGTTGCCTTTCCAGGTAGAATATTTAATATTACACTAGCTTGAAGCTCCTCCTTATATGCTTGAAAATATTTGTTCCATTTTCCAATATGGGATTAGTTTTCCTTCAACCTTGGGCCTTCCCACATTGGGCCCCTTATACATTTATTGTCTTTTAATTTCAACAATCTCCCACATAAATGATGATTAATGCATGCTGATGCTTTTGAGAAAAATTTCGATGAGTTATCATTGTATCGAGATAGGTAGCTTACGGCTTTGAACCTTCTCTAGTAAGATGTTATCGAATTTACTTGCTGCTCAGTGAACATAATGTCTTAAACTGGTCAGCTTTCTATATAAACCAAGACAATAACATTTACATAATGATATCTCTAATTATACCACCAGAGATCAACTGTCTAACGGTGTTATATCTTCTACGGATGTGTCGAGACTTACCATTGTACATAGTACTTTGTGCTCTCCCGATTGCTAACATACTATCACAATGTATCAATACAGGAGGCACAGGTTTGTTCTAACAAGGAATATCCTCTAGGAAGTTTCTGAGCCATTCAGCTACTTCTCCAGCTTTATTTAGTGCTATGAACTCTAACACCATGGTGGATCGAGCTATGCACGTTTGTTTAGAGGATTTCCAGGACACAGCTCCTCAACCTATGATAAACACGTAACCACTAGTAGATTTGGGTGTCCGATATCGAATTCGCATCACTCTATCCTTCCAATATAGCTGGATATATGCCATGGTTCAAAATATGTTTTAGGTACTTTAGAACCCTTTCCAGAGTTAATCAGTGATCCGTTCCTGAATTGCTTGTGAATCTACGAAGCTTGCTAACTGAATATGCAATATCAGGGCATGTATAATTTGTCAAGTACATCAGGCTCCCAATGATCCTTGCATATTTCAGTTGAGATACTGGGTCCGCTCTATTTTTAGCTAACTTTAGACTCAGGTCTACCAGAGTCTTAGCCGGAGGTTTGTCAAAAGCTTCGAATTTCTTGAGTACATTCTCAACATAGTGAGATTGTGACAAGATAATTTATTCAATCGTCCTAGAGATTTTGATGCCTAGTATAACGTTAGCTAGACCCATATCTTTCATGTCAAAGTTGTTCTTTAACATGTTCTTAGTTTTTACGATAAGATCATTACTGTTTCCCATGATTAGCATGTCATCTATATACAGACATACAATTACATAAGTATCATGTGTGCCTTTAATATATACACATTTATCACACTCTTGGATCTTAAAGCTATTTGACATCATTGTTCTGTCAAATTTATCATGCCATTATTTCGGCGTCTGTTTCAAACCGTACAATGACTTGACCAGTTTGCATACTTTATGTTTTTGTCCAGGGGCAACAAACCCTTCAGGTTATTCTATATATATTTTTTCTTCTAGTTCTCCATTTAGGAAAGCTATTTTTACATCCATCTAATGTATCTCAAGGTTATAGAGTGCTGCAACGGCTATGAGCACTCTAATGGATGTGATTCTTGTGACCGACTAATAAGTGTCAAAGTAATCATATCCTTCCTTCTGTTTGAATCCTCTTGCTACCAACCGAGCTTTGTACTTGTCGATTAATCCATTAGCTTTGTATTTCCTTTTAATGATCCACTTGCAACCTAAAAATTTGCAACCTGGTGGGAGATCTACGATTTCCCATGTGTAGTTTTACTTGATGGACTCTATCTCACTGTTGATAGCTTCTTTCCATAGAGGAGCATCTGGACTAGACAATGCCTCTTGAATTATCCTAGGTTCATTTTCTAACATGTATGTTAGAAATTCTGGATCAAACGACTCGACTACCTTAGTCCTCTTACCATGTCTAGGTTCCTGAGCATCTTGATCAGAACCTCGTGCAGCCTCATAAGTCCTCTTACCTCTTATTATAGCTTACTTATTTGCTTTCTTTATTAGGAAAAGTGTTCTCAAAGATTATCGCATTCCTTGATTCCATGACCATTCCCTCGTTGATTTCAGGGTTTTTAGACTCATGCACTAGAAATTGGTATGCGCTACTGTTGTAGGCATATCCGATAAAAATGTAGTCAACGGTCTCGAGTCCTATTCTCACCTTTTTAGGCAGAGGTATTTCTAACTTAGCTAGGTACCCCACACTTTAAGGTAGCCGTATGAAGGCTTTCTCCCTTTTCATAGTTCATATGGAATTTTGTCCCTTTTCTTGTGTGGCAATTTATTTAGAATGTGATTAGCTGAGAGCACAGCTTCCTCCCACATATTCTGGAGTAAGCCCAAGCTAATCAACATAGCATTCATCATCTCATTGAGAGTTTGATTCTTATGTTCTGCTACTGATATGAATTCTAGCAGCCTTATAAAGTACTAATCTGAGCAATTGTGAGAGCATGTGCAAAGCGCTTCAGGTTATAATATAATGGGCTGATTTCCAAGCTTATATCGAAGAGTTGGACTCAAGTGGGTTCACTGATGTCCATTGTTAAAGAACCACGAAATTGAGAGCATTCTTTCATGTTAAAGAAGGAAATTCTAGCAGCAAAGATCTTGAAGATTCATTCTTTCTGATTTGGGCATTATATTTAGGAAGTAAATTCAGCCATTAGTTTTGATTAAAAAATTATATTCCAGCAATTTTTGGTTTATTATTGCTTGATAATTAAGTTTGTAGCCTTCTTAAAAGACATTTGTTTCCTTTTTAGTTTCTCTTTCCAGCCAGATTTTTATTCCTTTTTAGGAGTTATTTGTTTATGAATCTCTTTGTAATATTAAGCCTATTTATAGAGGCTTGTGCAATGAGAATAATAGACCATTATTGATTGAAAAATGTGGGCTTTGCTCTCTTGGTTCTTCGAAACTGTTCGAACACAACTGAGTGATTCCGTAAAGTTCACCATCGACTAATCAAGCGGATCTTCATCATCGTGTCATCAACATATCAAGGTCCTTTGTTTCAACTCAAACAGTAGGTTGCGGTCTTAATAGCAAGGTTCTTATTTGGTTGTGAGCATCAGGTCGAGATCTCAATCACGAACTGATCTAGAACGATCTGGAATTTCAATGCTTCGTGGACAGGTCTCGCGCATCATTGCAGGGATTTGTATCATTTGGTATCAGAGCCTAAGTTTTATTTCAATTATGTCTATCCTTTAAATTTTATTTTTATTATTATTTTGTAGTTAGTTGTTCTTATTGTATTCTGAGTTGGAGAAAGAAAAAAAATCTGGAAAAAGGAAGGAAAGAAAAGAAGGCAGCCTAGAAAAGAAGAAAGAAGGTCGAAAACAAAAGAGTTCAAAAAAAAGTGGAAGGAAAAAAAGAATGAGCAAGAACATCATGTTCTACAACTACTCAGGAAGGAACTTTGAAGGTGATGAGTCATTGGCTGATCCACAAAAGTTCATGGATGCCATGATGAGTGAGATGAAGTGCATGGTGAGCGAGGAGTTCGAGAAGTTTTACAAACGGATAGATCGAATTGAGAGTAAACTTTTGGGGCATATACAAGCTGTTCCTTATGTTTGTAGGGATAAAAGAGCTCAACAAAGGAAGATTGGGGATGTAGGTGAGAGACTTTCAGGAGTTGGCTTTGATGAAGGAGATTATAATAGAAGACATGGAGGGAGACCTAAAGAAGTTCGAAATAGATGTGATAGCACTTTTAGAGTTATAACGTGGGATGATGAAGAAAGGTGGGAGAAAATTATGTTATTGGCAAGAAAATTTGACATGCATGCAAAAGAAGTTGGTGAAGTGCAACGTGAAAACATCACTCACACTAAGTGTGACATTGAGGACAAGGTATGTGGTTCTAAAAATTCTTTGAAGGTTGCTTCTCATGAAGTTGTTTAAGAGGTTTTGATATGGGAGGAGTTTGGTGAATATTCAATTGACTTATTTGATGGAGATGGTTTTGATTAGCATACCATGTCACTACTTTACCCGAGGGATTTATTTGACGAATCAACTGTGATGGATGTTTTTAACATGAAGAAGTGCATCATTAATATTGATGATGAATCTGAAGAATTTGTTGTTACTGTTGACAATAAAGAGGTCCAATCTATAGCGTGCAAGACTCTGAATTATCATGTCGAGCACATTGACTTCTTGGGAGTTGACAAGTTTGATTATATTGGTGGTTCCCCATTGATCAACTTGTGGAATAGTTTGAAGACAGGAGAAAGGGTTATTCGACTAAGTAAGTCTTTAACTTTTGATTTATAGTGAATTCTAATTGTATATCATCAAAGTATCTATTATGTTGGAGCGGAAGGTATCAAGTACAACCACGACGTTCGAAGATTCAACTTGTTCCAACATGATTTTTAATTGGCACAAGCATGACGTATGCAAGGATTTGAGGAAAAATCCCTTTCAAGAGGAGGGGAATGATATGAATCCTAGCAGCCTTATAAAGTACTAATCTGACCAATTGTGAGAGCATGTGCAAATCGCTTCAGGTTACAATTTAATGGGATGATTTCCAAACTTATATTGAAGAGTTGGACTCAAGTGGGTTCATTGATATCCATTGTTGAAGAACCACGAAATTGAGAGCATTCATTCATGTTAAAGAAAAAAATTCTAACAGCAAAGATCTTGAAGATTCATTCTCTTAGATTAGGGCATTATATTTAGGAAGTAAATTCAGCCATTAATTTTTATTAGAAAATTATATTTCAGCAACTTTTGATTTATTATTGCTTGATAATCAAGTTTGTAGCCTTCCTAAAAGGAAGAGATTTATTTCCCTTTTAGTTTCCATTTCCAGCCAGATTTTTATTAAAAAATAAGAGTTATTTGCTTAGGAATCTCTTTCTAATATTAAGCCCATATATAGAGGCTTGTGTAATGAGAATAATAGACCATTATTGATTGAAAAATATGGGCTTTGATCTCTTGGTTCTACGAAACTGTTCGAACACAATGGAATGATTCTGTAGAGTTCACCATCGACTTATCAAGCGAATCTTAATCACTATTTGTGGCGTCATCAACATATCAAGGTTCTTTGTTTTAACTCAAACAGTAGTTCGCGGTCTTAATACCAAGATTCTTGTTTGGTTGTGAGCATCGGGTCGAGATCTCCATTACGAACTGATCTAAAAGGATTTGGGATTTCAATGCTTCGTGGACGGGTCTCGCGCATCGTTGAAGGGGTTCGTATCAGCTATGCCATTTGATTGAGGTGAGTATGGGGCAGTTGTCTGATGAATAATGTCATTGTGTTGGTAGAATTCCTCAAACGGAGCTACATATTCTCCCCCTCTATCACTTCGAATCATTTTGATTTTATTGCTAAGTTGATTTTCAACCTCATTCTTATAACTCTTGAAAACTTCAAAGGCTTCATCCTTTCCTTTCAAGAGATATACATAGCAGTATCTTGTGCAATCATCGATAAATATGATGAAATACTTTTTTCCATCTCTAGTTTGCATGTGTTTCATATCGCAGACATCGGTATGAATTAACTCTAAAGATGTTGTACTTCTTTCCACTGAATGAAAAGGTACTTTGGCCATTTTTGTCTCAACACATACTTCGCATTTATCGTTTGGGTTAAACTCCAGTTTAGGCAATAAATTTAAACTTACCAACTTTCTTAGTGAGTATAAATTTACGTGTCCTAATCTATCATGCCATAAGTTAGAACACTCAGCCAAGTAAGAAAAATTAGAAACTTTATTCTGGCCCTCAAAGGCACATTCTACAGTTATTATATTCAACTTAAAGAGCTCCCTATCTAGGTAATCCTTTCCTACAAATGTACCAGCTGTGGTCATTACAAATTTATCAGCCTCAAAAACTAGCTACAGCCCAGCTTTGCTTAATAGAAAATCGGATATCAGATTCTTGCGGATGTCTGGGACATGCAGAACATTCTTGGGGGTCAGCTCTTTGTCCGAGGTCAGCTTCACGACACTTTTCCTAATCCGACTACCTTGGAAGTTGCAGAGTTACCCATAAATAACTTTCATCCACTGATTGGAATATAGGTCGAGAACATCTCCTTGTCTGAGCAGATGTGGCGGGCTGCCCCTTTGTTGACGAACCACTCTCTTAGATTATCCACCAAATTGGCTTCAAACACTACGGCGGATAGGTCTAACTCAGACAGGTCCTCAACTAGATTAGCTTTTTCACGATTGTCCTTCTTTGGTAGACGATAATCCTTTGCCATGTGACCAGGCTTGTCGCAGTTGAAGCAGTTGTCCTTCATCTTCTTGGCCTTTTTTGGCTTTGGCTCTTGCTTCTCCTGCTTGTTGTCAGAATTCTTCCTCTTCTTGCCAGTACCTCCTTCGGCGAGGTGTATCATGGCTTCAGAGTTGGTCTTGTTGTTCTTGACTTTGGACTTTCGATTGTCTTCCTCAATCTTTAGTCTCACAATCAAGTCTTCAAGGCCGATTTTCTTACTCTTATGCTTGAGGTAGTTCTTGAAATCCTTTCATAGGGGTGGTAGTTTTTCAATCATTGCTGCCACTTGGAAAGACTCACTTAGGTGCATCCCTTCGGTGTGGATCTCATGCAAAATTAGTTACAACTCTTACACTTGATCTATGACCTTCTTGGAATCTACCATCTTGAAGTCAAAGAATCTCCCGACTATGAATTTCTTCAACCTGGCATCTTTCGTCTTGTACTTCTTCTCCAAAAAATCCCACAATTCTTTTGCAATCGTGGTTACCACATAGATATTGTAGAGGGTGTCGTCTAATCAATTTATGATGTAGTTACAACATAGAAAGTCGCTATGGTTCCATGCATCCAGGGCATTGATCTTCTGTTGACCAGCCTCATTCTCTACCACTTTCGGGGCCTCTTCTTTCAAGAATCAGACTAGGTTGAGCATTGTCAGGTAGAATAGCATCTTTTGTTGCCACCTCTTAAACTTGGTGCCATTTGAACTTTGCCGGCCTTTCGGCGTGGACAGTTCCTGGGACACTCGGGACTGGTGCCTGAGCAGAGCTTGATGATGCCATCTTCAAGTACACAAAATCTCATCATATGATTGCTGAAAATCCGGATGATGGTGTATTTGATTAGGATTTAAGTCGAGGCAAGAGTTTGACTCTTTCTCCGTAAGACAAGATTGCCCTGTATTCAATGCTTACGGGCTTTGGCAATCGTCCCCAAGATACAATGACTTTCCACTTCAAGATCATAGAACAACGACTCTCGAAGCCTCGGCGAACCTTTAGATACTCAGAACTTTCTTGAGAGGGAGAGAGAAGACAATTATTGCTAATGAATGCTTATGTAATGAGTTGCTGAGATGAATTGCAAATGAGGGGGAGAGGCCTATTTATAGGTGCTGGATAGAGGGAGGCAAGCAATTTCGAGGAGACGCACCTTTCCGGCCAGCAGGCAGGCTACCCTTCAGGCTTTGAGGCGCACATTTTCGGCAAGCGCCAAGTGCGCCTCAAAGCACCCAATGCGCCTCGAAGTGCCTAATGCGCCATAAGGACACGCACGTGCGTGTGTGCACTCGGATGGTGCTTCGCACCATCCTCGCATCATGTCCGAGTTACCTTTCCAAGTGAAACATTTAATGTTACACTAGCTTTGAGCTCCTCATTATATACTTGGAAATGTTTGTGCCATTTTTCAATGTGTGATTGGTTTCTCTCAAACCTTGAGCCTTCTCACTTTGGGTCTTCTCACATTGGGCCCCTTATGCATTTATTGTCTTTTAATTCCAACAATTTTCACAATTAATAATTTTTTTGTTAAAAATATCTGTCAAAATAAAACTTACCAAAGAAGTCAATACTCGGCTAAAACTAAAATCTTACTAGTATCCAATTATAATTGAGATATGGATCTAAGTAAATGTTTATGCATCCATAAGATCAAAATCTAGACATAATCTTTTAAAGTGGTGCAAGATCCGCCATCTATCTATTTCTTTAAAATAATATAAATTTTACCTATAAAAAATAGCAAGATCCGCCATCAAACAAAGGCCGGTATAACAACAGGTAGAATTCACATACAACTAACGACGTCAGTTCCAAAACGACGTTATCTTGTTACGAATTTTCAGGCAGCTGAGTCGCTAAATGTTAGATCGTTCAAACCACAAGTATGTATTTTGTGTGTTTAATCATCTGTGAGACCAAATCGTATAGCACTAAAATGAAGTTTTTGGTATCTTTTTATTATCCTAGCTACAATTATATTCTATTTCTTTTCAAATATGACTACAAATAATCAATATATACCGAAATAAGAAGCTAAATGATTATTTGACTTTAAATGATCAAAATTCCAATTCTAGATGTGTAACAAATTATACGTTGGACCAACCCGTCCAACACCACAAAAACTTGATAAGAATTAAAATTTTATTTAAATAATAGAAGACTTGAATTTACTTAAGAAGACCAAATCGTATAGTACTAAAATGAAGTTTTTGGTATCTTTTTATTATCCTAGCTACAATTATATTCTATTTCTTTTCAAATATGACTACAAATAATCAATATATACCGAAATAAGAAGCTAAATGATTATTTGACTTTAAATGATCAAAATTCCAATTCTAGATGTGTAACAAATTATACGTTGGACCAACCCGTCCAACACCACAAAAACTTGATAAGAATTAAAATTTTATTTAAATAATAGAAGACTTGAATTTACTTAAGAAGATAGAATTTAAGTTTTACGAATATAAACATACTATTGAGAGGTAGCCACTCGTTAGAATATCACAATACTGGACTTTCAACAAGAAATTTAGACACAATGAATCAGGACTTACAGACGGGTTATGTGGCAGGTACCGTTTCCATGGCAGTCACATATAACGCTCCCATTTTCACAGCCTTTGACATCGCCAAATATCGTTCCATTAGGAAACTCACAGGGATCGCCAATCGGCCAGGTCGAGCTGTTCGCACCCAGTGTCGTTCTTATGCTTTTAATCGCTACCACTGCATAATTGTTATTTGAAACGGTAAATTTTATTCCAGATAAAAAATCACACCACGGATACAATAAACGACCAAGTCGCCCATCGCCAAAGGATACCGATCATAAATAAATGACAAAATTATAAGGTTCTATTTTTGGTATCCGTAAAAAATTGACGTTAAAATTTACTTAAAAAAGTGTACCTTCATCCGGATGAAGTTTGAAAGAAGCTATTGATTCGACACAATTCAAAGCGACCAAGAGAAAGAGAACCCAATGCGGTTTGCTAGGGGTGAACATAACTACAGTTTCTGATAAATAAAATATCCTCATGCATCTCTTAAATATAGCTGGACGCACAGAAACAAAGCACACTTTCTGACAATATCGTTGGATTTTTTAGAAGACTTTGGTTTTTCCAATTCTGTTTCTTCGTCAACGCACAGTAACAAAGGTATTTTCTATATTAACGTCTGATAATATGATTATCTAGTATAATAATTTATTTAACAATAATTCTTCCATGTATTTCTCTTTTATTCCTAAGAGTTAAACTCAAAATATTTTTTAATAAATTTTTTTTACTTAAATTAATTCTCATTAATTCTTATTGAAATTTTTTGGATCGTAAAGATGTTGATTTGATTGTTATTGGCAAGGATTAAAACAAATTAAAGCACGGCAAAAAAAATTAAAGATGTTGAATTTTTTTGGATTGTGAAGATGTTTATTTGATTAGTTAGAGATATGTTGATTTTAATTCAGTAAAGCACGGCAAAGATTAATTAATGTCAATTTTATGTTGGGGTAATTTTCTGGCGAGGCGTGGGAAAAAAATCCTCGGGATAACAAAAAAATATTATTAAACTAAACTTTTCTTTGGAAGTTATTTCTCAGTGAATTCTAGAACTCGGATCCGAGATCCGACTAGTGCCAAGTTTCAGTCAAGGGACACCGGTACAAAATATGGTTTATTAATCAACGAAGTATTTAATATGGTTGTATGCATTTTCAATAGATGTATTCAATGTGGAATTTGCTTTTATGTTGGTTGGTTGATTAATCAACGAAGCATTTAATATGGTTGAATGCTTTTCAATAGAGGTACTAAATAGCGGGGCCGGAGGGAAGCTTGTTCTCACCGATGAGGATTAACGCAAAACAATATCAGTACATATACAAATTAATATCACTTCGCATGCAAACTAATATTATTTCATATGTAAACCAGTCTCATGCAAATGAATATCACTTCACATGCAAACTAATATCACATAATAAGTTATTGACCATCAGATTTAAAGATAATTAAATCTGACGGTCTAAATTTAGTATTCTCTATATGGACATCTTTTATGTAGTCCCTACTAAAATCCTAAATAGCATTTACTGAATTTATCGGTGGAAGATCACAAAGTATTTAATTATATCGAATGGAGTTATTAATGTTGAAAAAGCAGGAGTTCCACATCTATCTATTATTACGTTCTAAGAAATACTTCTAATGACTTTTTTTAGATAAGGGTATCTCAACATCTATTATTTTATTAATCTGATAGCAACATGATCGTGAATATTTGCAAGTCTCTAACCTCTCTCTACCAACGATTACTTTGAAAGATTAAATAAAAATATTGTCAACAAATCAAAATGAGATTTTCAGGTGCTCGAAAGTATATATCAGATTCCAAGTTGTTTTTAGAAAGAACATTTTATTTTACAAAATAATCAGTTTATTTTTATCTTTATATATCGTTACAAATCTTCGTTGTTGATAACAGTCTTCGTTGGTGATGGAAATTTGGTCCCATGGAAGGTGAAGGTGTGAGAGGGTACAAAATTTCGTGTATCTAATTTGTTGATGACGAATGTCCATTCGTTCCAGGATGACTATTAATCTGGCTGTCCTATGAGACTTTGGCCAACTGTCTTTGTCCATGGCACGTTAGTAAAAAATTCTGTATAAATTTCGGTCGGTCTGATGAGTTTCGTTTGAAAGGACGAGCGAGTGTATTGAAATTATTTATAAGGGTGAAAGAATGTGTTGAGTTTATTTATAAGTATGTAAAATTTACCTACTCGAAATTTTAATAGTGATGAGGTTATCCGGGATTTGTTTGGTAGCAGGCTTCTTTCGATTTTATGATCTTCAGATCGCCTTTGATGTTGAGCTTCAAGCTTTGTTTATTTTTTTAATAGATCAAAATATATATAAACCAAATGAAAAAAGATTAAATTAACGCAAAGCAACCAAAAAAATCTTAAGTTAATCCCACAGGCAAATAGTTAAAAGAGAAGCCATCTAATCAGTATCTAATCTCTCTGGCCTAATACGTTCCGATTCTGATCTCTCTAGTCTAATACATTCCAATTCCGGATTTATCTCATCCCTGCTCTAATGTAAAAGAAGAAGAGAATGTATGTACACCGGGGGTTTGGATTGGGTACGGAATGCCACTATTCCGAACCGTTTGGAATGAAGACACGCTGGGACTTTTTTGTAAATGTGCTAAAATACCGGGACCAAAATTAAAAAAGCCATGCACAAACACAGGCCGGATACAAATGTCATTATCACATAACTGCACATACCAGTATCACATAACTGCGCATGCCAGTATCATATACCAGTGCATTCCAGTGTGACCTTTTTGCAAAAATGCTAAAACATGAGGGACCAAAATAAAAAAAACTATGCGTGCCATTATCATCAACGGGGACTTGCCGTTTTCACAAAAATAAATGTCATTATCACATAACTGCACTTGCCATTATCAAATAATTGCGTTTGCCATTATCACTTACCTGCGCTTGCCGCTGCGGTCCCCCTTCAGTCCAAACTGTTCGGAATCAATTCCTTCACTCCGTACCCAATCTAAACCTTGTACACCGCTGGAAACGAATTTAGCTCCTACTCCTGCTTTGATCATGTGATTCCCGTTTCAGGTAGCTCCTAGTCAGGTACAGCCGTTCGTCCTTCGAGCATGCTTACAACACATGGAGTTTGGCAGGAAAGGTGATATGAAAAAAATCTTTAGAAATTGTCGATCTAGGGTTGTCACTAAAGATAATAGTTATCTAATAAGCACCGCTAATTAGATATGATATTATATTTTATTTATATAGACGATATGTGCTGGTGAGGACTAATTGGTATAACAAATAACAAATTTAATTATTTGTTATTATAGCGACTATTTTTTTGGATAAATAAAATTCTACTTGTTCAAAAAAATTCTATGTTGGATTAGTTACTTAGCCTTTCAGTAAGTGTTAAACCTAGTGGACTAAAAGGCATTAGGAATAATAGACAATTTAATAACCATCATAATTGGTTTTTTTCACAGATAGTTTTTTACACCTAGTTAACATAGATTGAACCACGTCGATCAATTTATGCTAATTTTTTGTCATTAGGCCAAATACCCTCACGATCATAATTGGTTGTAAATAAGAAATTTTGATGAGGACCTCGAGATGTATTTGGGTTCCATAGCCATTTCCCCATAGGAGGCTAATGACTGAAATTTTATTTTTGGAAAATTTGGTGTATTATGTGGTGTCTTGTGATAATGGGGAAATTACCGGTGTACATATTACTATAATTAATAAAAACAATTACTCATAAAAAAAAGAAGTTTTGATAATCGCTGATAAATCCAATGGAAAAAGCTTAGTTGATGAGCGGAAATGTCAATGAGTGGCTCTTACTCTAATTAATCTTAGTTTTGCCTAATGAGCCGAAGTGTTACTTGACCGCATTAAAATTTTTTGGATCGTAGTAAGCATTAAAACCCATAAGTTTAGCTTGATAATTACTCTTTAAAGGTTTGTTAGTGTTATTCCTACCTGATAAGCCTAAGCTAGTTTTTTTTTTTGCGCGACAAGGTGGATAAGTGCCTAAGCTAGTTATTACCTAGCTGTTTAGCTGTAATTATCCCTCTATAATTATCTAGTCGTTAGTCATCTAGTTGCTCACCAAGCTATATATAACAACTATGTCATTACCAAAATAATATATACAACTATGAGGTTCAGTAATCAATCATCAACCAAGACGTTACATGGCATCAAAACTAATTAATGAACAACTAAATAACTAATATAATCAGTTAATCAACTAAAACTTTAGAGCATATGAGGTGTCTTTAGTGAGGCGGATTTGGTGGGGACTAGCCCAGACCAATATTACTACACATGCAAACTAATATCATTTCACATGCAAACCAATATCACTTCACATGTAAATTAGTCTCATGCAAACCAATATCATTTCACATGCAAACCAATATCACCTCACAGACAAACCAATATCACCTAATAGGTTATTGACCATCATATTTAAAGACAATCAAATCTAACGGCCCCAATATTTAGTCCCTACCTAAGGACAGATTTTATTTAGTTCCACTCAATCCAGTCTCGTCTTTAGGATAAGGAACTTCATTCGTAGAATTTGCTTGACTTTATATACCTTCGGGTTGTTGACAGGCAATTACGTAAACATCGTATTGCACTATAAGACTACCCACAACAGCAATCCACCAAATCCAGTTCACGGAATGAACAATTAATTTTTTTGTCATCCATACTCAATCTAACCCAATTACATATTTTTCTACCCACAGCAGTAACCCAGTTTACAGAATAAACAATTAATTTCTCTCTCATCTACATATTATCTACTATCATTTTTTATTTATATATAAATTATAATAAATATACGATAATGATTATTCCGTAATTACAACAAGGAAAAAAATTACAATAAAGTAATAAAATTAAGATTACAAAATGACTGCAAAATTAGATAGAAATTAAGATCCCTCCACTTCATTCATATAATATCTACTATTATTTTTTATTTATATATAAATTACGAGTATGAGTTTTAGTTTGGGAAGCACAACTTCTTATTCAAGAGTCTAATTGAGTTGATTCAAGTTGTTTTGCGAAGGTGAGACATATATCTACAACTTTTTAGTTCATGACTTTTCCAAATTCTGAGTGTAAGAATGTCAAAATTAGGTTTAAAGTCAATAGTCAAGCGAGTTATGAGTACAAGTTTTAATTTGGGAGCTACAACTTCTTATTCCGGAGTCCAATTAAGTTGATTTAAGTCGCTTTGAGAAGGTGGGATATATATCTACAATTTTTTAGTTTATGACTTCTCTAAATTCGAAGTATAAGAATGTCAAAATTATGTTTGAAGTCAATAGTTGAGCGAGTTACGAGTACGAGTTTCATTATTACTTTTTAGTTTATGACTTTTTAGTTTTAATTTTCATATTTTTTTTTTAGTTTTGCTAAAGATAAGGCCAGTTTAGATAACCACAAAAATATTATTCAAAAAAATCTATTTCTTACGAATAACATTATGCAAAGTAGAATTAAATAGATAAATAGGTAGAGAAAAAAACCGACGTGGCTCCTTGGCCGCGCGCGAGCTCCTATCGGGTGAGGAGCATCGCACGGCCGCTCCTCCCCTTTTTCTTTTTTATTTTTTTAAATACTAATAAAATATTTACCCGAGCGAGCTTTTGATCGCTGCTGCGGGTAGTCTTGCATTGTGACCTGTAGACGAGATAGAGATGAAGCAGGTGATGGGGTCATGCCCATTAATTGTGGAAAAGAAAAAGTTTCCACATGGGAAATGAGAGTTAAAAACATTTAATGCAGGAGACAAAGATGAGATGGATGAGTTCTAGAGATATTCAAGCATTTAATGTTTGGTGGGCAAAGTCAACTAAAGGGGCTTGCAAGTGGTATGTCAATATCACAGGGAAGGACAATTGAAGGAATTCACGCAGGATTTTGTGGGATGTGGTCATTTGTCCTTTGTGAACTCTATTCCCTGTAAAAGGGAGAGTTCCTCGGCGTAGTTGATATCCAAAAGTGTAAAATTCCATGCAGAGAGTTTAGAGAGAAATTAGAGCAGTATCAGTATTTTGTGCTGAGATAATTTTGAAGACTACTCGCATTGCTCAACAGATCTCATCAAATTATTATTCAGTCTAATCTAATCTAACCTAATTTTTTATCATTTTTATTAATAATCTCATCCAATCTGCTCACAAAATAAAAAATTAATTTTTCTCTCATCCACGTATTATCTATAATTTAATTTATGTTTACATACAAATTATAATGAACATATAAAATTATGCATCCATAAATATATAATTACTACTGTTGAATTTTAATTTTTATAACCACATAAATAATATCTACCAGTATATATTTTAACGAATAATATTATGTCATGTATCATTAGGATTGAATTAGGATAAAAAAGGAAAAAAATGGGCCGATCGTCGCTTGGTTGGCCAAGCCGATCGGCCTATTTCATTTCCCTTTCTATTTTTTTTATTTTCCCTTTGTTTTCTAGATGTGAGCGATTGGTGATGCTCACCAATGCTAGTGGTGATGCTCACCAATGGAGCTAGCCTAAGTTCTACGGAGAGGGTTTGAAGTAAAAAGAGAGTGAGTAAATTTTTTTTACTGTAAAATACGAGTGAAACATGTAAATCTTTTCTACTGTGGGAAAACTTGGATAACGGGTAGTGAGAATATTTTTACTGCTATAATTTATCTATTTATTAGTAAATATTTTCGAAGCTGGTCCGTGATTTTTTCCTCTAGCATTTAGATAATTTCCATGTAAATCTTGGTATTCGCTCTTGGTAGTTTATTTTCCATCTACTTTATTTATCGCTTCCACCAACAGGTCAAATTCCGAACAGCAGGAACTTCCAAATTGTATAAGCATATTACAAGATAGACATTGTATTTTATTAGGCTTGGTCAAGGCAAATCTTAGCCAGCAAGCCCCTTTCTCTTTCTTTCTGTACATAAATTGCATTCACGAAACTAAGTTTTTCAAGCGGCATATTATTTTGCATGGTATTAGGGCTAGATCAATTGATACAAGGCTCTGTTTGGTTTCATAGTTTGAACAGTATTGGACAATAATTTTTGTCCTAACCTATATTTGGTGCACAAAATAGACAGGACAAAATTAAAAATTTGTCCTAGTCTATTCCCAATTTCTTGTCTCATTTATTATCATGAAACATATAATTCTATCCAAAGATATATATCTCTTGTAATATATTTTCATCATATTATCCTAAAATCTTTCTTTTTCTTATTTCTTCATCAAGTTTAACCCAATTAAGATTAATCAATTTCTCTAGGGAAAATTACTCTCAAGTCCTCCATGTTTGCATAAATACATGCTAAAGTCTCCCGTGTTTGAAAAATGATCATGTTGTCTCTCTTGTTTGATTTTCTTATACTTTCGGGTCCCTCAATGAGTTTTTCATTTTTTGTCATTGAAATGACAAAAATATCCTAGAACAAAAATCAAAAAAATTGTTGACATCATCTCTTTTTCTATCTCGTAGCATGTGACGTCATCTCGATAATTTATTGACAAAAAAAAGTACATCAAACAAGTGGGTTTATCAATTAACCCAGATCAATATAATTAATCCATCGTCTTCTTCGCCTCGAAGTTGGTCTAGTGCTTTGGAGAGATGGAACCACAAGTAGGGAAACTGCCACCACCACCTCCCCTACCCCTCTCCCCTTTCACAAATTCTAAAGCGACCCCATCATCATAAAAATAGACCGGTAACCAGAGGCGGTGCGAAAGTTCCCGGAGTCGAGGGCATTGGCGGCGTCAGCGTGGCGTTGGTCATCGTCGAGGGTGCTGCCGCAGTCGCTCTTAATGGACCAAGAGTCTGCCGCCAGCGACCTCTCATCGTCGGAGACAAGGTCGCCGGTGGGGCGCAGCTCTTGCTGATTCAGGTCGGATTCCTCCGGTGGCAACCTCATTCCCTCATCTGCGAGCAAATTCATTTTCCACAGAGAGAATGGAGAGAGTTTTACAAAAAGGGGTTTAGTGTTCTTCAGAGAGCAGAGATTTTCAGTTCGACCCGCACCGTACTAGATCACCACCCATTCCATGAGTCGGTTGGGTTTGTATTTGGTGTCGGGAATTCATGAGTTCGTAATTTGGTGGAGTCGATTGGGTCTTAATTTGGTGGAGTCGATTGGCTTTGGGTGTTTTCAGTTGCCGGCAACATGGAAGAGGAGGGGGAACAAGAAGATGATGATGTCAGCAATCTAGAGAAAAAAGATGACCATTTTTTCTCTAAGGGTATTTTTGTCATTTCAATGATAAAAATGAAAAAAAAGATCTGATGACGTGAGCGAAGAATCCAAAAGTATAATAAAATCAAACACGGAGGACTTTAGCGTATATTTTTCAAACATGGAGAACTTTCGCATATATTTAAGCAAACAAAAGAGACTTGAGATTATTTTCCACTATTCTCTATTATATAATAATTTTGGGTCTCCTATACAAATCTTTTTAAATTTGTATTCAAATATTTTAATATTTATGTACTCATTTAAATTTTCTAAATTTTATATTTCAGATACAAATTCATATAAAGATATAAAATGGTTAATTCATATATTTGATTACTACATACATATTTATCATGATAGTATTTTAACGAGGCATTCACATAAAAAAATTCAACACACGACTCAGTTGTACATTGTACATGTACAAGGGGTTCTTAATAATACTTATAAATTTACAAAAAATATGTATATTTTTTAAATTACGTGATGATATATTAAAAATAGGGAAAAGTTTACTAAAGTACCCTATGGTTTCATGCTTTTTTACTATAGTACCATGTGGTTTGACTTTTTCTTCTTAGGTGATAGAAGTTTCGAAAAGTGACACTTTTGGTGACAGATTTTTAACTGGGGTTAATTTTTCTAACCTGACTATATACATCAATGCCATGTCATCGCCACATCCTATTTTTATATCCTAAGTGGCGATGATGTGGCAAATTATAAAATCTCAAAAGTCAAAATTACAAAATTGCCACATCACCAAAATTTTTATAATTAGGATTAGAAAAATAAAGGGATTGAGATTTTATAATTTTTTCACGTCATCGTCACTTAGGATATAAAAATATGACGTGGCGATGATGTGTCATCTATGTGTATGGTCGTTGGAAAAATCAACCCTGGTTAATAATTTGTCACCAAAAGTGTCACTTTTCGAAACCTCTCTCACCTAAAAAGAAAAAGTCAAACCATAAGGTACTAAGATAAAAAAGTATGAAACTACAGGGTACTTTAGTAAATTTGTTTCTTAAAAATATTCGTAATGTAACTTTGATAATCCAAATTTGTAAGAATTGTTTTGAAGGATTTAGTTTGATAATGATTTTTTATGCAAGGATTTTGTTTTTTTGGTTCAAAAAATTTTAACGTAACTTCGATGATCAATTTTACTCTAATCAATGAATATCCTCTTTGGTTGTCATGAAGATTAATTTTATCTTTTACAAAATTTGAGACTGTACACGTACCAAGCAGAGAACTGGACTTAATGTTCAATTATGTACCGAAGTTACCAAACACGGACAGGACAGCTAAAATAAACAAGTCTGTGTAGCACTATTCTGTCATATATTTCTAATCATGTCCAGAAGACGTACCAAACGCACCCGAATAACCTACCAATAAGATACCCTACCCACCGTACAACTTCAACCCCACTTAAATAATGTCGAGGGTCAGCGACATTTATGGAGGAGGTGAAGCTGAGTTGCTGATTTCACTCGTGTCATCTGGGGTCGTGGACGACCACTGCGAAAAAGTTGACACATGGACGATCAATGTTATGCGGTGATCAGTTATAGACCAGGCTAGATTAAGGAAGGGCAACAAGAACCTGTCCTAAACCAAGGCAGGCTGCAACCCTCAAACAGATCGTGAGCAAAGGTGGCTCAAGTGACGCAAGACGACAGTCCAATACTTGGTCCTAAAAAAGATCAATATGCGAGTTTGAAGAAATACCTCAACATAGGCAAAGATGCGAGTAAGCAACAACCCTAGTCGACCGAAACTCATATCAACATAGTCGGTAAGGATTTTGGTACTCATGCTTGGATAATTGATTCTTGATCAACCGAACACATTGTTTCGAATGTGGACTTGTTCCAAGGAAAGTTAAAAGGCATACAACATCGACCTGTTAAGATTCACAATGGAAAAAATCTTGTTCTTCAAGGAACTTGGGAAGTGAAAAATTGATGAAAGATATTGTGTTGGATCGAGTTCTTTACCTACTTGATCTCAAGTGCAATCTATTTTCAATGAGTTGGATGACAAAAGATCTCAATTGTGTTCTCACTTTTCTTCATGGTTGTTGTTTTGTACGGGACTTACCTATGATAAGACTGATTGGTTTTGGTAGACAATGCGACGGATCGTACTATTTTAATCATGTGCAAGATGGTGGGGTGATAATGACGGTACGAGAACGATTTTCAAGTTTGGCATCAGCGACTAGGACATCCATCACTATAGAAGATGAGGCACATATCTTTTCTTCAGAATAAGATAGGTGATAAAGAGTTATTTTGTGATTGTTGCTTTCGGGCAAAGCAAACAAGACTTCTTTTTAGAAGTAAATTTTTATAACTATATATTACACTTATAGAAATTATCATGGTTACACCTTGTGTCGTTGGGTAGCACTGCTTGGCTCAAAGCAAACAAGACTTCCATTCAATAAAGACAACTTTCTGTTATGATATGATCCATTGTGATATATGAAGACCATATCGTGCCAATACATTAATGAAGGCACGATATTTCCTCAGGATTCTTGATTGCTTTAGTCGTGGAGTCTGGGTTTATTTTATGTGCCAAAAATCAGAAGTTGGGGGCATTCTATGCATGTAACATGCTATGGTGGAGCGACAATACGGTGCCATAATAAAAAGAATTCAAAGTGATAATGGGGCTGATTTCAAATCGAAACAAATGATGGAGTTTTTTGTTGAATTTAGGATCATTCTACAAACGTCTTGCAACAACACACCCTAACAAAATGGTGTTTTTGAACGTAAGCATAGACACATACTTGACATGGCTGATGTACTTCGATTCTAGGCTAGCCTATTAGTAGAGTTTTGGGGTGAGTGTGTCCTCATGCCAGTCTACCATATAAACCGACTACCATCTGTGGCCATTCAACACAAGAAACTATATGAGATCATATTCGGTAAGCCAGTGGATTACGCTCATATGAGGAATTTTGGCTGCCTTGCTTATGTACGCCAACATCTTTTTGACAAGTTTGACGAAAGGGAAGACATTGTGTATTTTTTGGATGCCCCTCGGGACAAAATAGGTATAGAGTCTATGACTTGAAAAAGGAAAAATCCTCACAAGTTGAGACGAACTATTCTTTGAGGACCATTTTCCATTCGCTTAAGCCTTGTAATGAAGGAAAGAGACCAACCGAATGGAAAAACTCAAGGAATAGACATCGACACATTGCCTATAGTCAACGATGAGGCAGAAACCTCCTCCGCACCATTCACAGAAGGGTCAGGATCTTAATAGGTTTTGAATTTACCTGAACATGGAGATGAAGTGACAGAAGGAAACATGGCCAAACCTAAAGTGACAGGGACAGTTTCGGATAACGAAGAAATAATTCATTCTCAATGAAGCCGCAAACTGCATGCTCATTTAGACAATTTTGAAGTCACTTTACCACCCTCCATCATATCGCAAGAGTCAAGCCAGCCATCAGGAAACTCTACGGTATATCCATTGTCTCATTTTGTGAGCTATAAACCTTTCTCACGATCGCATGAAGCTTTTATTGCTGCCATTACTTTGCAGGATGAACCAAAAGACTTTTATCAAGTGGTCAAGCATAAACATTGGAGAGATGCAATCCTAAAGGAGATGGAGACCTTGGAGGCAAATGGCATATGGACCTTGCAAGAGCTACCAGATGGCAAGAAAGTCATCGACTCTAATTGGATGTATAAAGTCAAGTTTAAACCAAATGAAGAGATAGAACGATACAAGGCAAGGCTGGTTGCTAGAGATTTTATACGAGTCGAAGATATGGAATTTCACGACCCTTTTGCCCCGTAGCAAAACTTGTGAGTTTACGATGCCTAAGCAATCAAGCAAAGCTGGTTAGTTCACCAAATAGACGTGAACAATGCGTTCGTACACGGTGACCTACACGAGGAAGTTTACCTTGAAGTTCAACAAGGATTCAAGAAGCCGGGAGACACAAGAGTTTGTAGGCTTTAGAAGTAACTTTATGGTCTAAAACAAGCCTCAAAGAGCTGGTATAGCAAATTCACAAGTTCGTTACTAAGAAAGCGTTTCTTACAATGAAAAGCAGATCATTCCCTAGTCATGTGCATGAATGGTCGCAGTAATGGCCCTTATATATGTTGACAATGTTATATTGGCAAGAGCAAGCGAAGAGAAAATTAATAACATCATGGAATACTTAAATGTCTTATTTGGGATAAAAAATTTGGAGTCCTTGATGTATTTCCTAGGAATTGAAGCTGCAAGAACTTCATGTGGTTGGTACTTAGCCAGCGAAAGTACACACTGGATATCTTAAAAGGAATGTGATAAGCAAGAAGCAAGCCAATGACTTTTCTTATAGAATAAAATCACCATCTCGCTGTAGAAAAAGAAGAAGAATTAGTGGATCACACCCGATACAAAAGACTAGTTGGGCACCTTACATATCTGGTAGTTACACATCCAGACATCTCTTATGTGGTGGGAGTATTAATTCAGTTTGTTAACTCCCCATGTGAAGAACATATGGTTGCACAGCAAGGCATTCTCTTAAGCGCTAATGGAGGAGATGCATTGTTGGCATTCTGTGATGCTGACTGGGGAAGCTACCCACCACTAGACAATCTTGGACGGGATACTATGTTTCATTACTAGAATCGCCAGTATCATGGCAAAGCAAGGAGCAGACCATGGCATTGCGATCATAAGCGGAGGCCAAGTACCGTGCCATGGCCAACAAGATTTGGGAATACTGTACTGGTTGTTACAAAATTTGGGAATCCCATATAAAAGGGGGACGTCACTATATTGTGATAATCAGGTGGCGTTACATATCGCAGTGAATCTAGTGTTTCATGAATGGATAAAATATGTAGAAATTGATTGTCATTTTGTTCTTGAATATATTCAGTCTGGAGAAATAATACCACAAATATTTTGACAGCAAATCAATTAGCCGACATTTTTACCAAGTCACTTGGAAGGGATCATTTTCATAAGTTGTTGAGAAAGTTGGGGGTTGTTCACTTGCACACGCCAAGAGTGCAACCTGTAGACGAGATAGTGATGAATCAAGAACGTGCACATTAGGATAAGCATAGTACAAGATAGACTTTGTATTTGATTAGGCTTGGTCAAGGTAAAGCTTAGCCAGCAAGCCTCTCTTCTGTACATATATTGCATTAACGTAATGAAGGTTTTTCATGCGGCATATTATTTTACACGGGTTCAAGAGTGGTTGAGTTAAACTGGTTTGTCTATTCCATTCACAGGAAAATACTTCCCTTTGATGGATAAAAGCATCATACAATAACACCCTCTAAAATGATACTCTCTACACTGATAATTTTTTTAAATTGAAAAAAATTCCGATCCCAAGTAGGAACCAGTCTTAATATTTTGATAACCCCTCTATCGTAATAACTCAAATTTTTAAAAAATATGTAGAGTTAAATCTCGGTCTCAATTTTTTTCATAAAGTGATATTTTTAAATAAATGTATATATGCTAACATAATTTACGAATTTGAAAAAAATTTATTAAAAAAATTATGTTAGAGTTGTTTGATAATTTTTACATCATTCTTTATCTCGTGGATCGTTTTCAAATGATCATTATAACTGTCGTCTTGTTGTAAAAAAAATCAATCGAATGTAACATTTGAATAACGCTAAATACCTATTTTTTGATGATTTTGAAAATAGACAAAGCAATAACTTCAAGTTGTCAAATTTTTTTGATGTATATTTATTTAGAGGCTATAAATTCATTTTTTATAATTTCATAACCTTTCTAAAGTAATATTTTTCTGTGGTCTCAACGATATTCATTTTATAAGAGTTTTACTATATACTTTAATTAAGTTGGAAAATAAGAATATAATAGAAATCCTAAGCCTCGGAGTAGGAGTTAGCCCAATCCTCCGGGAGAGAATGTAATCTACACATCTTACAAACACAATCTACAACTAAATTATTTGATCTAGGAATGTAGGAAAATGCTTCCTTGGTCGTGGATGGTCATGAAAGTCTTTATTTTCTTTGGATGGAGCACTGCTATCCTATTTTTCTCGCCTTGGAAGTGTGTCCTCCGACAATTTGCAACTGCTGGATGATGCCGCTGCATGCATCTGGCCGATTCCGCGCTGTGTATCTTTGACTTCGTCGTGCTTCAACCAAGACTTTCGGTTATTAGTTTTTCAATAGGATGCCAACATAAGTTTTCTGTTTGTGTTTCAAGCAGTACACAACATGAAGCAAACCACAAATACGACGAGAAAGAACGAACACAAACAAGAGGACAAAAACACAAGATTTGGTTACCCGATTCGATACGAAGGTCTACATCTGGGTGCGTACTAAGCCAGGAGAGATTCTCACTATTTTCCCTCTTTAGAACTTCACTCACTCTTAACAAGCAAAATTCACACTTTTTGCCTCTCCACACTAACTAGGGCTTGTCACACACTTTCACTAGAGCAACACAAACTTACAATGAGGCTTACATGGGTATTTATAGTGGCACCAACCATAAAAAGGGTTTTGGGGTCGGGAAAGGCAAACTTGTCCACTATAATTCATTTTTTCGGCCCCAACTTGTGATCGCCAAGCAATTGGCGGCCACCAGTTGCCCCCTCCCAAAATCTCTATAATGGCAATAAGCAACAACTCTGCATCATCCGTTGCACCTGCAAGGTTAATGCTCTCACGGGTGTTCGTTTTCGTATACAACGTTCCTTCCTTGACTCCTCGAGCCACCACCATAGCTCTCTTGGTAAATTTCCATGACCCGCAGCCAAAGGCCACATCATAACCTTTCTCATCTAATTGCCCCACGGAAAGCAAGTTCCTCTTCAACCCACGAATATGCCTCACACTCTTTAATTGCAACAACGATCCACTCATGGTCTTAATTTAAACATCCCCTAGGCCTACAATTTGCAACGGCTCATCATCCGCTAGATATACCTTGCCATAATCACCTAGAACATACCACTCCATCATTCCCACATCACTACAAGAATGAAACGATGCTCCCGAATCTAAAACCCACGCCTCTAATGGATTACTCACACTCAAGACCAACACATGCCTGTGGTCTTCCGTCGTAGCATTGGCCGACTCGTCCTCCTTCTTTGGTGCCGTGTACTAATCTTGAAAGTGACCATACTTGTCACAATTCCAACACTGAACCGAGCTCAAGACCTTTTTCGATCCACCCCTGCATTTAGATTTATACCTACCCTGGTCTTTCTTCCCATTTGACTCATACCTCCCCATATTTCCCACACTCAAAGCCGCACACGAGGCTACTCCAGATTCTCTCCTATGAATCTCCTCACTCATAGTCAAATCCCTCATCTCATCCAACTTGAGCGTCACTTTCCCCACCGAGGCACTCACCGTCGTGACTCTACCATTCCAATAATCGGGTAAAGAACTAAGCAAAATTAGGTCTTGTACCTCATCGTCGAAGTTGATCTTAACCAAACTCAATTAGGAAATCATCAAGTCGAACTCATTTAGGTGCTTGGCAGCCAACGTACCTTATCCCATCCTTAGGTTGAACAACCTCCGCATTAAATACACCTTGTTCGTGGCCGATGGCTTCTCGTACATCTCGGACAAAGTCTCCAAAACCTCTATAGTGCTTTTCGAATTCATCGTGTGTAAGGCGACAATCCTAGACAACGACAAGTGCACCACGCTCATCGCCTTCCGGTCTAGCAACTTTCACTCTTCTTCCTTCATGTCGTCGGGCTTCTTCTTACCAAGCGGTAAGTGCAAGTCTTTACTATACAAATAATCCTCTATTTCTATCTTCCAAAAGTCGTAGTCGATACCATCGAACTTCTTCATGGGCGACTTTCCTTCACCTTTCATGGTTGCTCCCACCACGCCCTCACCCAGGCTTTGATACCAATTGATTAGAAAATAAGGGGGCCCCAAGCAATACACAACACGGAGCAAACGACAAACATAACAAGAAAGAACAAACACAAACACGAGGACAAGAACACAAGATTTGGTTACCCGGTTCGACACAAAGGTCTAAGTCTGGAGGCGTTCCAAGCCAAAAATAATTTTCACTATTTTCTCTTTATAGAGCTTCACTCACTCTTTACAAGAGAAAACCATAGTTTTGGCCTCTTCACACTCACTAGGGTTTCTCACACACTTTAACTAGAGCAACACACACTTATAATGAGGCTTACATGGGTATTTATAATGGCACCAATCCTAGGAAGAGTTTTATGGTCGGGAGGGGCAAACTTGTCCACTATAATTCATTTTTTTTGACCCAACTTACAACCGCCAAGAAACTAGTGGCCGTAAGTTGCCCCCTCCCAAAATTACTGTAATGGCGACTTTCTATCGCCAGTTAATGTGATGTCGCAAGTTCCCCTAACAAGCAACAACTCTGTATTATTCGTTGCACCGCAAGGTTAATGCTCTCATGGGTGTTTCTTGTCGTATATAACATCCTTTCTTTGACTCCTCGATCCACCTTCATAGCTCCTTTAGTGAATTTCCATGACCCGCAGCCAAAGGCCACACCATAACCTATCTCATCTAACTGCCCCACAAAAAGCAAGTTCTTCTTCAACCCAAGAACATGCCTTATACACTTTAATTACAACAAAGATCCACTCGGGGTCTTTATTTATACATTCCCCCATGCCACCAATTTGTAACAGCTCATCATCTGCTAGATATACCTCGCCATAATCACCTATGACATACTGGTCCATCATCTCTGCATCACTATAAGAATGAAACGATGCTCCCAAATATAAAACCCACATCTCCAATGGACTACTCACACTCAAGACCAACACATCCCTGTGGTCTTCTATCGTAGCATTGGCCGAATCGTCCACCCTTATTGGTATCGTGCACTGATCTTAAAAGTGACCATACTTGTCACAATTCCAACACTAAACCGAGCTCAAGTCCTTCTTCGATCCATCCCTCAATTTAGATTAAGACCTACACCGGTCCTTCTTCCCATTCGACTCATACCTCGCCCTATTTCCCATACTCAAAGTCGCACTCGAGACTACTCCAAATTCTCTCATACGAATCTCCTCACTCATAATCAAATCCCTCACCTCATCTAACTTTATCGTCACTTTCCCCACCGAGTCACTCACCACCTTGACTGTACCATTCTAATTATCAGGTAAAGAACTAAGCACCTCATCATCGAAGTTGATCTCAACTGAATTCAATTGTGCAATCGTCTAATTGAACTCATTTAGGTGTTTGGCAGCCAACATACCTTATCCTATCCGTAGGTTGAACAACCTCCACATCAAGTGCACCTTGTTCGTGGCCTATGGCTTCTCGTACATCTCAGACAAAGTCTCCAACATCTCCATGGTGCTCTTCGGCTTCACCATGTGTAAGGCAATATTCCTAGACAATGACAAGCGCACCAAGCTCATCGGCTTCTGGTCTAGCAACTTCCACTCTTCTTCCTTCATGTCGTCGGGCTTTTTACCACCAAGTGATAAGTGCAAGTCTTTACTATACAAATAATCCTCTATTTGCATCTTCCAAAAGTCATAGTCGACACCAACAAACTTCTCCATGGGCGACTTCCCTTCACCTTTCATGGTTGCTCCACCACGCCCTAACCCGGGCTCTGATACCAATTGATTAGAAAATATGGGAGCCCCAAGCAATACACAACACAGAGCAAACCACAAACACAACGAGAAAGAACAAACACAAACACGAGGACAAGAATATAAGATTTGGTTACTCGGATTGAAACGAAGGTCTACGTCCAGGGGCGTACCAAACCAAGAGAGATTTTTAATATTTCACTCTTTAGAGCTTCACTCACTCTTTACAAGCAAAAGCCACGATTTGCGCTCTCTAGACTCACTAGGGCATCTCACACACTCTTTCACTAGAGCAACATGATGAGTGTGAAAACGCCCATTTATTCGTTATGTGGTTCGTGTGTTTGATTATTGTTTCATTCATTTTGTAGTTCTATTCTTTTAAGTCTTGTTGAGGCATTCGAGTGGTGGAGTAGACTTCTACCATTTGTCATATGTTTTTATAGATTAATGAGGAAGTTTGAGTGTATTTGGGACGAGGATTGGGCGATAAGATGACTTCCCATCGCAAGCGGACTGTCGAGCGCAAATGGACCAGCTCAGAGACCGTGAAATTGGGTCAACTGGCGATCGTAACTCAATTGGCGATCACCAGTCTTGCTTTGAAGGCTTCCCATCGCCAGTGCATTGGCGATCGACAGGAGGGGCACACAGAAACTTTTCTGAAGACTTAACTGGTGGTCGTCAGTTTATTGGCTGTTGACAGTCCCCCGATACAGATTTCTCAGACTTCTTAATTAGTCGGGTTTTGGGGTCCATTTAGTGATATTCAACTTTTGGCCTTCTGTCTCGATCTTAGGATTTAAGTTATATTATTATTTTACTTATTACTTGGCTAGAAAGTCTTCTAGTTTAGGGAAAACTCATTTAGGTTTTTCTATTCTCTAGCTTAGTCATTTGGCTATATATATGCCAAATGACTAAGCTAGAGAATAGGAAAATATATGCCATAGTCTCTCTAGTTTATGGGAGACCTTTCTACTGCGACTTGAGACAGCTTTGGGAGCTTAATAAAATCAGAATTTTGGTCAAGCTTATAGAGGAGATTGGCAAGGCTCGCTCGAATGACTAAGCCTTCTCTTTCCCTAGAGTGCGATGCCCTAATATGTGATTGATTGCCTATGCGAATTATGGTTCGAATATTCTAAGTATTAGTTATTAATTGATGTGCTTAATGCTTGGCCTAACTTGATCACTTAGGCTATGATTATAATTGATGAGAGTAGACCGAGAGGCACTCGAATTAATATAAAATCTAGTTACCATATTCTTAGGTATTAATAAGACATCTTGATATCGTAAGAATAACCCGCTAGGAGAAATTGTCATAATTTGGATTAGTAAAGTCCTAAGTCTAATTGATGAGCAAAAGTATTAATTAGTAACTTTGTCTCTGCTATCTTAGTTTTATCTCTTTAATGAGCAAAAGCATTAGTGGATACATTAGAATACTCTAGGTAGTAGTTGGAACTTCATAAGAACCATAATCTCGACATAGGTAGTCAATCCATAGGGTATCGTGCTCGTTTGTCTCCATTGCATTTATAACTATTTCATTTACATTTTTTAATCTCGTTTATTTACTTGCAACCCTGTGACAATCTTTTACAACCTTTACTTTTCTCGCATCGCATAATTAATTGCCTAGATTTTGTGTTCAACCCTCAGTTCAAAACCCTATTTAATCACTATACTATTTGTTTGTGTGTTTAATTGCTTGTCAATTTCTCGTAGATCAAATTGGCGCCGTCGACACAGAATTGAGATTTTAGGACATAAAATCAAAAGCAATTGGTTTTGTGTAGCAAACTTGCTGATTTTATGTAACTTCTTTTTCAGGATTCTCTTGTGCATGCGAAGAACTCAGAGCGAAGGATTAGACCTTGACACAAACACTATGCTTGAGGTTGTCATTGGAGTACTCGAAAGGGTAATGTGGCGTGAGAAGAGGGACTAAGTGAGATTGATGGCACAAAATCATGAAGATGGAGCGTTCCAAGCTATTGGGGGTGCGCCACGTAGAAGGACACTGCTAGAATCGTCCGTTCCTACATGGACTCGGAATCCTAATAGTTTACAACAACCACATGTAGGTCCCAACTCTTTTCAGATCTCAGTAGCAGTCGTTGGAATACTGCAAACCTCGATCCAATTTGTTGGATTGCCAAGTGAAGACCCACAAGACCATCTCTATCGGTTTGAGGACATCTACAATATCATGAAGTTTCAAGGGGTTAGATGATGTTTTGAAGCTGTGTCTCTTCCACTTTTCCTTGAAGGACAGAGCTACAAGTTGAAGGGAGAGACGATTCAGAGTTGATATTACTTGGCCTATGCTTTTCTTTGAAAGTTCTTCTCGATGGCCAAGTCAGCGAAGCTCTTGCGGGACATAAACACTTTTACACAATGTGATGGGGAGGGCATCTATGAAGCTTGGAAATGGTTCACATATCTCCAAAGTGCCTTTCCTCAACATGGTATCACTCAGGAGAACCTCATGAAGATCTTCTACAATGGGTTGGATGGTCCATCTCGTCAAGACCGAAGTGATCAAAAAGAAGCAACCACCTACAATGGTCAACACCTTCCTTGGACGTGCTGGGTTTTATCGTCACTTTATTAAAGATTTTTATTCTATTGCAAAACCCTTAACTAACCTTGAATAAGGATGTCCCTTTTGAGTTTGATGATTCTTGTTTAAGTACTTTCAGGACACTTCAAAAGGAATTGGTCACTACCCCAGTCATCACTTCATCATCTTGGGACCTCCCATTTGAGCTTATGTGCGATGCCAGCAATAATGCCTTGGGTTGTGTCTGAGGACAGCGAAAAGAAGGGCGCTTACACATCATCTACTATGCAAGTCGCATCCTTGTTGGAGCCCAACTCAATTACACTACCACAGAGAAAGAGACGCTCGTAGTGGTGTATGCTTACGACAAGTTTAGGCCTTACCTGTTAGGCTCTAGAGTCATCATCTACACTGACCACGTTGCTTTGAGGTATCTCTTCACTAAACAAGATGCGAAACCCCGACTTATCCGTTGGATTTTATATTTGCAGGAATTTGATTTGGTAATCAATGATAAGAAGGGCACGGAGAATATGGTAGCGGATCACCTTTCCCGCTTAGAAAATAGTGAGGGAATGGACGAGGAGGGGAGAATCCTTGAGTACTTCCCAGATGAAGCCTTGTTCTGTGTGTAGTAAGTGAGCCTCCATGGTATGCAAATTTTGCCAACTACTTGGTGAGTGAAGTCATGCCTGAAGACCTGCGCTACTCCCAGAAGAAGAAGTTCCTCAGCGATGTTCGCTTTTATGTGTGGGATGAGCCATACCTCTTCCGCTGATGTACTGATGGTCTACTAAGACGATGTGTTCCAGACGAGGAGATAACAGATGTTCTCCAGGAATGTCGTAGGTTGGCATATGCCGGTCACTTTGGAGCAACACAGATAGTTGCCAGGGTACTCGAGTGCGGATTTTATTAGCCTACAATTTTTAAGGATGCAAGAGAGTTCGCGGAGCATTGTGATTGCTGTCAAAGAATGGGGAATATCTCTCGAAGGGACAAAATGCCTCAATCAAGCATCTTAGAAGTTGAGCTCTTTGAAGTGTGGGGAATCGACTTCATGGGTCCTTTCCCTCCATCTAAAGGCAATAAGTACATCATTGTCAGAATTGACAATGTCTCCAAGTAGGTGGAGGGGTGGGCCACCCCAACTAATGATGCCAAGGTAGTCCTACGCTTCCTCAATAAGCTCTTTGCCCAATTTGGTGTGCCTCGTACGATTATCAGTGATGGCGGTTCACACTTTTGCAACCAACCTTTAGCCACACTTCTCAAGTACTATGGCATTACTCACAAGGTGGCCACTCCCTATCATCCTCAAACTAGTGGCCAAGTTAAAGTTTCTAATAGGGACTTGAAGAGGATTCTAGAGAAGCAGGTGAGTTCAGCCCAAAAAGATTGATCTTTAAAGCTAGATGATGTACTATGGGCCTACCCAACTGCATTCAAGACCCCTATTGGCACGACGCCTGATCGCTTGGTTTATGGGAAAGCATGCCACATCCCTGTGGAGCTTGAACATCGAGTATTTTGGGCAATCAAGGTGTTGAACTATGACTACAAGCTCGCTGGCAAACACCGAGTCCTACAACTCCAACAACTTGAGGAAATCTGCTTGAGTGCCTTTGAAAGTTCATAGATCTACAAGGAAAGTACCAAGAAAAGACTTCCAGGTTGGACAACAAGTACTCCTCTATAACTCATGCTTGAATTTGTTCCCCGAAAAGTTGAAGTCGAGATGGAGTGGGCCGTTCGAGATCGTTGATGTTGCACCTTATAGAGCAATCAAACTCAAGAATTTCGAGGGGCAAACGTTTAAAGTCAACGGCCAGCGATGTAAACTATACCTAGGAAACGATGTGGAGTGTGCTCGAGTTGTGCACACATTGCTCCCACCAACCACACCTTAGGCTCAGGGAGTATCAAGTCAAGCTAACGACTTAAAATTAGCACATTTTGTATTTTTAAATTTATGTGATTTACTTTACGTATTTTTGCTTAAGTAATTCAGCTTAATTATGTGTATTTTTCTTTCAGAAAAACAACAATAACAAAAAAGAAAAAAAAGGGCCGACTGACGATCACAAGACAACTAGCGATCGCAATAAATTTAAAAGCCGAGAGCTTTTTGAGGGACTTGCGATCGAAGTCCATTGGCAGTCGCCAGTGAATACGGGCCGGCCCATGCGAGGTATAAAAGGAGTCCCGAACTCAGATCTCTTCTCCTCCGCCCGATGCACAACCAAGAGCAAAAGGAAATGAATCCAAACCTGTTCCCGCTTTCTCCACCGGTGAACCAGAACTCTGGCAAGCCAACCCACGACCTCTCCACATCCACCACCACTCCCAACCACTGACAGCAGACGACGAGGCTCCCACATGCAAAAAGGGTAACACCCTAACTTTTTCTTTTTGTAAAAATTGCTGCTAGTCAGAGCTCATACGACACGAGCCACTTTGAGGAAAGTTGATCAGTGCGGCAAGGCCTACGCCCTGACACCACCACCTCTGACCGCCAGCCGGTCACCGTCCAACCAGCCTCCGGCCATCGTCTGACATCGTCATTCGTCTTCTCTTTGACCCGTACTATGGGTAAGACGGATGCTCACAGTAGCCAGCGAGTTCTTAAGAAGCAACCAGCTCCCAAGACCGCTACAAAGAAGAGGCGGGCCTGAATGCCCTCACCTTCCCCCTCATCTCAATCTCCTTCACCTGAGGCCTCTCCACTGCCGTCTCCAACAGCTGCCGAAAACTTTGACCAGGGGGCCCCGCGTCCGTCTCTCCTTCACGATTAGGAGCTGGCTAGGTATGATGCTAAATTCAAATCATTTTCACTGCATACATACCATGTGCTTAATTGGGATGACATGCATACACTTGGTATCGCAGATGACCTTCACACTACTTTAGACTTCCTAGGCTGGGGATATTTTGTGCGTACTTCTGTCAATGCATATGTTGGGATGGTGAGCGAATTTTATTCTACCTTGGTTATTGCTGAGAATAAGTCATCATTTTCTACACGTTTGTTTGGCAAGCCATTTACAGTAACTGAACCACTTTTAGCGAATATTCTGGGTAATAAGCCAGGTAGCGGACCTCTCAATTTTGCTGATGATGTGAAAGCGGATACGGCCTGGTATGGTATCACAAACTTCGTTGAGTATACAGCTGGACGTTCCCCTTCTGTCCTCATCAAGGCTCCACATTTGTCTGTACTGCATCATTTTATATGTCTTGCATTCAGTGGGTGTAAGGAAGAAAGTAAAGTGAGTCATACACAGTTGTACATCTTGCATTGCGTATGTCATAGGATTGCATTCGGCACATATAATCTAATTTTGGAATTGTTCAAGAATATCATAGAGGGCTACCATCAAACTTTGGTATTTCTTGGTCACGTGATCCCGCATCAAAGAGCATTTCTTTCTCGTTGATTTTGCAGGACCCCTTGGAGTTCCTCACGATCCTGATGAGATCAACATCGCCCTCCTCACTAAGTGTCATCTCATCCGCAAGACCAAAAGAAATGGTCAGGAGGTAGTTTCTTATAAGGAGTGGCAAGACAAGAAGACGGTGAAGAACTTTCAACGCGATGAACCCGTACGTGTCCCGGCACACCAAACAAACTTGGAGGAGCTTATAGAGCAAGTTGACAGTCTGTGTACGTGTATTAGGAGCTCCAGGTGCACCATACTTCCTCTATCAGTGCACAAGCGATATTCTACTAGGAGACCCGAGATTACCATTCGCGCATGGAGGCAGCCCACCGTGCTCGAGAAGCTACTAACCAAGCTCAGTTCAATGCTCTCCAAGCCCAATTTTCCACTAAACAAGAGTATAACACACAGATGGAAGCGGCTCAGCAAGCTCAGGTCGAGTAGATGCGCGCTAATTTCCCCTTTTTACCACCACCTCTGCCTTACGATTGATAGGGCGGTACCAGTCTTCTTTCCTTTCTTGTTGTCTTTTCCTTTAGTGTCTGTTATGTCCTCATCCTTGTGATGTTCATGTTCATATCTTGTGCTGTTTGTTTGTGTCAAGCCTCCACATTGAGGACACTGTGTTCAATAAGTGTGGGGGGTGTCCACATGTGTTTGTGTTTCCTTTGTGGTGTGTGATCGAGTCTAGGCCAGAATTAGGCATGTGTTTGTTTGTGTTTGTGGTTGATGTGGTGTCAAAAGCAGATGATGAACCTCCCCCCTTAAATTTTTTGAATTTTTGTTAGAAGTTAAACCCTATACCTCGTTAGGAATCAAGCTTGAGTACGATGGGTAGGAACGTGTAGGAGCAATGCCCTTGGTTATTTAGGTTAGTGGTTGCACTTGGTAGATTATACTAGTGGCATTGATGAGTGACCTTGTGAGATTGTATAGCAGAAGGGGGGAGACAACCGTCTCCACACAGCACGAGGTGCCTATATTACTCCGGTCATCGGGTTTCATGCCATTGTTTGGTACCATTTTGGTGGTGTGGGTGTAAGTGAGAGGACGGGGGCTATTTTTGTTAATAAGCCTAGAGCCTTAGAGCCGATAACCCTTTATATCTCTTATTCAAACCCTTGAGCTTGAGCCTTTTTATTGGAAATATTATATGTAAGCCACTGTAAGCCCTATTTCCACAATCTTACCCACCTTTGATCACTTTGGTTCGAAGATGCATTAGGTCTTTATCTTTGGGGTATGAATGTAAAGGTTCACTTTATAGATTAGCTCGGGAATGAACAATGGGAGAAATGGGTAGAATTGAGGCCAGCAAAGAAGCCAAGACCTGCTGCCTTTGATGTGTAATGTGGTGTATGGATGTGATTGAGGAAGGTTGTGAAGGAAAAAGTAGAAAGAAAAAAAAGAAAAGAAAAAAAAGTGAAAAGAGAAAAAAGTCCCTGTGAAAAGTGAAGGAAAAAGAAGAAAGAAAAAAGAAGTGGAAAAAAAGTGAAAAAGTGATGAAAAGGGAATGGGAAAGTTAGAAATGTAACAAAAATGATAAGATGGGAGTATGAAAAGTTGGGAAAGTGGTTGGAAAGTGAATAAATGACACGGCTCGAGCTACGCGGTCAATATGATTGGGTGTAATATTGGGATGAGTGCATATTAGATATAGTGTGAGGTATTTAGCATAGACGAGAGCTAAAACATTTTTGTGAGCTCCTCGGCCAGGTGGTTTAGCTACTTCCGACATATATTATCCTCACCTGACCATAACCCCATTACAACCCTATGAAAAGTCTCCTTGATCACGAGCCCCACATTTATCGAGACACCACTGGGTGAGACGTATGAAACTTTGAGACCCCGAACATGTACGCAAGTGATAGGTAGTTGGCTACTCATATATGTGAGCTTCAATTTTCAAACCTCTAAGTGGTCAACCTTTTAGTGTTATCTACTTAGTGTGAAAACTGGGTTAAACAATCAAGGATGTAGTGTCTACACGTTCTTACTCCTTGTGCTCCGGTAAGTGAACTACTAGGTTGTGGGGTGGTCTTTTAGTGACAGTTCGAGATTTTGGGGTGTGTTTGATGCACCTTACTTGGGGACAAGCAAGGAAATAAGTGTGGGAGTGTGATGAGGGTGAAAATGCTCATTTATTTGTTACGTGATTCGTGTGTTTCATCGTTGTTTCGTTCATTTTTTAGTTCTATTCCGTTAAGTCTTGTGTTGTTTTGAGGCATTCGTGTGATTGAGTAGACTTCTATCGTTTGTCATGTATTTTTTAGGTTAACGAGGCAATTTGAGTGTATTCGGAGCGAGGATTGGGCGACAAGATGACTCGACTACAAGGCTGATATGACTTCCCATCGCAAGCGGATTGGCGAGCGCAAGGGGACTAGCAAAGAGACCGTGGAATTGGGTCAACTGGTGATCGCCAGTCTTGCTTTGAAGGCTTCCCATCGCCAGTGCTTTTGCGATCGACAGGCGGGGCACACAAAAACTTTTTCAAAGACTCAACTGGCGGTCCGCCAGTTTATTGGCGACCGCCTGTCCCCTGATACAGATTTCTCAGACTTCTTAATTAGTCGAGTTTTGGGGCCTGTTTAGTTATCTTCGACTTTTGGCTTCCTGTCTCGGTGTTAGGACTTAAGTTATATTATTACTTTACTTATTACTTGGCTAACAAGTCTTCTAGTTCACGGGAAACTCCTTTAGATTTTCCTATTCTCTTGCTTAGTCGTTTGGCTATATATATGCCATAGTCTCTTAGGTTTATGGGAGACCTTTCTACTGCGACTTGAGACAGCTTTGGGAGCTTAATAAAGTCAGAATTTGTGTCAAGCTTGTGGAGGAGATTGGCAAGGCTCGCTCGAACGACTAAGCCTTCTCTTTACCTATACTTTACTTTTCATTATGTTATTCTTTGTTGATTTCTCTTGCATTGTTGCCATGCTTAGTGAGTAGATTTTCTTAGAATACAATGCCATAATATGTGATTGATTGCCTATGTGAATTATGGTTCGAATATTCTAAGTATTAGTTATTAATTGGTGTGCTTAATGCTTGGCCTAACTTGATCACTTAGGCTATGATTATAATTGATGAGAATGGACTGAGAGGCACTCGAATTAATGAAAAAACCAGTTACCATGTTCTTAGGTATTAATGAGACGTCTTGATATCGTAAGAATAACCCGCTAGGAGGAATCGTCATAATTTGGATTAGTAAAGTCCTAAGTCTAATTGATGAGCGAAAGCATTAATTAGTAACTTAGGCCTTTGCTATCTTAGTTTTATCTCTCTAATGAGCGAAAGTATTAGTGGATGCATTAGAATACTTCGGGTACTCGTTGGAACTTCAGAAGAACCATAATCTCGAAATAGGTAGTCAATCGATAGGGTGTCGTGTTCGTTTGTCTCCATTGAATTTACAACTATTTTATTTACATTTTTTAATCTCGTTTATTTACTTGCAACCCTGTGACAATCTTTTACAACATTTACTTTTCTCGCATCGCATAATTAATTGCCTAGATTTTGTGTTCAACCCTCAGTTCGAAACCCTACTTAATCACTATACTATTTATTTGCGTGTTTAATTGCTTGTCAATTTCTCGTAGATCACAACACACACTTACTGTGAGGCTTACATGGGTATTTATAGCGGCACCAACCGTAGGAATGGTTATGGTGTCGGGAGGGGCAAATTTGTCTACTAAAATTTACTTTTCCGGACCCAATTTGCGACCACCAATCAACTGGTGGCCGCCAGTTGCCCGCTTCCAAAATCTATTTAACGGCGACTTACTATCGCCAGTTAACTTGCGGTCACAAGTTCCTCCAACTTGTTATCGCTAGTTCCTCAGCCAACTTTCTCCAAAACTCGCCTGGCACTCGCCTCTTCACTTTTTCTTCACTTGATTTGATCCGATCGATTCCCCCGAGTGTATTTGGGCTCCGAACTCAATCCGATCGACTCGAATCATCCTCAGACTCCACACCTGTAACGCTCCGTGATTTGACCGACTGTCTCCACAGACCAACACGGGTCTTTTCCAGCGTGCTTTGTCCTCACTCGCACGCACCCTGGGACACTTCCCAGGAGGTCACGCATCCTGATCCTACTTTCGGCCAAACACGTTTAACCTTGGAGTTCTCTCAGGATGTGTGTACCAGAAAAGAAGGTGCACCTTGTTGGTATGGATAGTACCAATCAAATCACTTAAGCGTTTCAGACAGAATAGATCGGGGTATCACATACACCCCTCCTTAAATACGCGACGTCCTCGTCGCACCAGATACAGACAGTCCCAGAATCCCTCGGTTGCAGATGCGTTCGATCCCCGAACCACACCGTACAAGCCGAGGTCGCTCTGATACCAAATGTAACACCCCGTGATTTGACCGACTGTCTCCATAGACCAACACAGGTCTTTTTCAGCGTGCTTTGTCCTCACTCGCACGCACCCTGGAAAACTTCCCAGGAGGTCACCCATCCTGATCCTACTTTCGGCCAAACGCGTTTAACCTTGGAGTTCTCTCAGGATGTGTTCTAGAAAAGAAGGTGCACCTTGTTGGTATGGATAGTACCAATCAAATCACTTAAGCATTTCAGACAGAACAGATCGGGGTATCACATACACCCCTCCTTAAATACGCGACGTCCTCGTCGCGCCAGATACAGACAGTCCCAAAATCCCTCGGTTGCAGATGTGTTCGATCCCCGAACCACACCGTACAAGCCGAGGTCGCTCTGATACCAAATGTAACGCCCCGTGATTTGACCGACTGTCTCCACAGACCAACACGGGTCTTTTTCAGCGTGCTTTGTCCTCACTCGCACGCACCCTGGAAAACTTCCCAGGAGGTCACCCATCCTGATCCTACTTTCGGCCAAACACGTTTAACCTTGGAGTTCTCTCAGGATGTGTACTAGAAAAGATGGTGCACCTCGTTGGTATGGATAGTACCAATCAAATCACTTAAGCGTTTCAGACAGAACAGATCGGGGTATCACAATACCCAACACAACCTAGCCTCCTAACTCGAAGTCTCTCTTGTTTGTTCGTCTGGTGCCAAGCTCCGAAGAATTTATAGAGCCCAACGCACTTGTGTTTGCTCAGGCAATTCCCTTGTTTTTGCTTTTAGGAGATTCACTAAGGAGTCATGAGCTGAGTTTTGAATTTGGCGAAGAGTGTTGGAAGAATTTGAAAATGATCTCCTATTAGGAGCAGAATAGGAATTAGTTTCATGGTGGTATTGCACTGTAAAAAGTACGGCTGTAAAAAGTGGGACATGAGTGTGAATCCAAGTACACAAAAATTCACACAACTATGTCATACACATTTTTATAATAAATCTAGAATTATTAAAGCCAAAGAAAAAATTACAAAAATACCAAAACCATAAAATAATCTCTCGCCAATCCGCTTGCGGGTAGGCGATGAAACCCCTCAGCTAGGTCTCCCATTCCTGACTTGCTAGCTTGCCTCATTTTTTACGAGACAATATTCGATGTGATGTCCATTTGACTGGTTGCTTGTGCAAAATAGTTGGTTGCTCCTCCTCTGCTAGATCCTTCATTTTTTACCCGAAAATACCGACATTGATTGAATAGCAATTGCTTCGATGGAGTTCACAACTTCAAACTCATTGGTATTAAAACCCAACAAAAAGCTGGCCCCGTCATGACTAGCACCTTGATTACCTAACAAACTTGTGAGCGCATCACTGTTTGTCACCACCCCCGACCTCTTCCTCCCCTCTTCCGGGCACTCCCGAGTAACCACTGCATCTCTCTGCATACTGTAACGGCCATCATCCCTCTCCACCAGCTCAACTTCACTGTCTGCGAGGCCCAGCATTAGCGACCCCTCCATGCCATCCATATCCACCAAAGCCCAACAGCTCTGCATGTCTCCCACTGAGCATCCACGATAGCTTCAGCTCCTCCCGTAGCTCGCCTCTCTGCTCATTCCTCCAGTCAGACCCTAACCTTCTCCCGATCATCAAAATCCCCTGGCGACATTCCTTCCAAGGGCCTAACCACAACCATTGCCAACGTATCATCACGCCCCTTCATTCCCTCTAAGGGACCATGTCACGCCTAAAAAATGAAACATAACAACTGCCTCGAGGTATAAACACCTCTTTTTGCATCAGACTTTTTATTATAATACGAAATCCAAATATTCAGTGCTTAAATAAAATACGAAATCCAAACAGTAGAAAATTCAAATGTTAAGTCTTAAATTAGAAAAATAGTAAATGGCGAAGCTTATTCAAACAAAAGAACGTGTAGATGCATGCACACTGAACTCTCTTTACGGCCTCTAATCCCGAGCTGTAACCCTGTCTATGTGATCTGAAACACATATAATTTGTGGTGAATTACTATACTCAGTAAGTGGACAATATTTAACACAATTAAATACGAATAGAATTAATTAACCATAGACAGAATTAAGGTAGCAAAAATTAGCACAATATTTCGAAGTCTACAGAAACTATGACAGGATTCTCACGGGGCACCGATAAATACTCATTCGTTTCTCTAGCGGGGGCCCAGAAGACAAAAGAATATCCCCATCTCGAGTCCATACAGTCCATACGCTCTTTGTCCATTCCAATATACACCTTAGGTTACCCGGTAGTCCCTCATACGTAGTGTGCATAAACCATGGGACCCAAAAGGCGTAAGGAGGATCCCACGTGTCAGAAACGGAAACGGAAACAGAAACAGAAATCAAACATAAACAGAAACTGAAACACAATAGATATCGAACATTCTGAAGGGCAAAAATGAAACAGAACATATCCTTTATTCCGAGACCAAAGATATGAATAGGGACCGGATTTGGTCCTGGAGGCCAAATCCGGCACGGTGCTGAAGGATTTTTATTAAAGGACACGCGGGGACTATTTTGCAAAAATGCAGAAATACGAGGGTGCAAAATAAAAAAAGCCCACAACCATTGAATCGTAACTGGGTAAACCATTGAATCGTAATTGAGTAAACCATTGAATCGTAACTGAGTAAACCATTGAATCGTAACTGGGTAACTGGGACGGACCCCGATTTATCCGGGACGGGAAAAAATGGACCATTGAATCATAGGTAGACCATTGAATCATAACTAAATCAACCATTGAATCATAACTAAATCAACCATTGAATCGTCCAGGACGGTCCTTGTTGGATTTGGCCTTCCAGAACCAAATCCGCTCCCATGAATGAATCTGAAAGCAGAGATATGGAATATACCAAAATCAGAAACAGGCCCAACAAATATAAACCCTAGATCAACGATAAAATCATAGAAAATCTACTTACCTCTTGTAGTCTTTAACCTTCCCTCAATCTCCTCCCAATCCCCTTGATCAATCCTCCAACAGTTCTTCCAAATTCCTAAACGAATTCTGAACTAACACTTAAAAGGACATTCATATCAGTATGAAGGGCGAAAGGGGGAAACGAGAACGAAGCTTATCCTTCCTTTTCGACGGGTCCTTGTGTGTTCCCTAAAGATTGGTGCGTCTGTTTGATCGTTCGTCTTCCCTTTTGCAAGAAAAAGATGGAGAAGAACTCGTGAGAATCCTTACAGAATTCACGAATCAGTATAGAAGGTCAACAATATGGACTTACCCTCTACATCCAAGGCTTCGTCCTCTCCTAACTCGTCCGCCCTGATCGGATTTAGCTCTTCGCCTTCACAGAAGAGGAATTTCGTAAGTCTTTCTGGTGAGGTAAAAGAACTTGAGGGTTCCAAGCGAATTCGACCAAATTTGGCCAAATCATGCCTTTTAGACCATGTTTCAAGAACTTGAGGGTTCCCAAAGAGTCTCTCCCTGATGAACCTCTTTGTCCTATTAATGCAAAAAAAAAAAAATTGCGACGATAACGAACTTGAGGGTTCCCAACGATTACTTGAGGATTTGGTCGGTGAGCACAACGAGGACGTTGGTAGAGGCACGACTAAGGAGGGAGTCGGTGTGGGGGTGGTGATGGGCGTATAACTAAACAAGAACTTCCGTGGGGCATTGCGAACAAGGCGACGACGTGAGCGACTCTACTTCTCGTGAGCGGCTCTCCTTCTCGTCGGCGGGCCTCCTTGGAGTAGTTCTTCAGATCGTCGTCGGTCACGTAACCCAGGCATTTTTCAAAGAAGAACCCTAATAGCGAAGTCTCCAAATCGAACCACATAACCACCACCAGCAACACCAGTCCGTTGTAACCCTCAAAAGCGTCACCTTCCTAGCGCGGGAACTGTCTTCCCATGCTCCACCCGATGAAATCGAGCAAGAAGAGGCACTTCATGGTGTCCGAGGGGCTGAGGTAAATGAAGCAGGCGGCGGCGGCGTAGATGGTGGGGTGGGCGGAGCAGTGAAAGATGTTTCCGACGGAATCCCCCGGAGAGCTAGGCGGACGGGAGCGCAAGGTTGCAATAAGGAGGAAGAAACATATATAATCACAAGGATAATTCAAAAACTCTTTTAAAAAAAATCCTTTTCAAAAAGGATCATTCAAAAACTACAAACATTTTCTACCCAAAAAAAATTTTAATTTGGTATTTACCAAAAAGAAATATATAATCACAAGGAATATATAGCAAATATTGACAAATGGCATTTATGCTAATGGCACAAAGACGGTACTAATTTAAAGAGGTCAAATATTCAAATCTTGATAATAGTAAATCATGGTGTAAAATTTGATCTTTAAATATATATATATATATATATATATATCAAAGTATTACATGTCTGTCAACTTTGTTAGATGCGCAAGTGTCTCGAGCAAGGCTCTTTCCAACCATAGTTTTAAAATATGAATTTTGGTACGATCCAAATTTGGTCCATTTTCTAAGTTGCTGGTCCGACCGTTGGTCAGATTGAATATTTTTTATTAATTTTTTTACTTTTATTCGAATAAAATGTAAACCAAATAGTCAAAATATAGGTTTCAAAATTCACACTTTCCAAATATCAACCAATTTATAACATATAAAGTCTATTTTTTTGTTGATTTAGAGAAATCGAACATATGATACGATTTTTTATTTTTATTTTTGCTGATTTAGATAAAATTTGGTCAGATCGGGCGGTCCAAGCTAAAAACCCGTGCGAAACACCTGGTCTAACCAAATTTTGGGCAGTCCGAGCGAATGCCGTATAAACACTAAAAAATGATCCACTTTCTTGGGTGATTCGGTTGGACCACCGGTCGGATCGTATTTTTTGAAACTATGCTAATAACTAATTAAAGGAAAGTGTTCTGGAAGAATAATACAAACGAATAAATAAAATATCAATAGAAGCTACTTGAACCAAAGATGGATAGTTAGAGGATATAAAATAACTTTAGAGTTAAGTGTATAAAATTACAAATAAGTTAGGTTAACCATAAATCCAAGCTCATCATGAACGTTCCAGCGAGGAATTTCATGTTTCCAAATTTTACAGATCTTAGTTAGTAGAACAGTCACATAAAAGAACACAATTTTAAATGTGTCGACAACAAAATACGTCTACTTAAAATGCGTTCGTTTTAAAATGTACGCAATTTAAGTAGGACTTCACACATTATCATCAACTGCACCATTTAGTCGAAAATCATTAAAAAGTAATCAAAATTAAAAGCATGTTACCAAAATAACTTGCAAGTAAGACTGCTAAATCTGCTCAAGCCCTTGCTTTATTTCCTGGCAACCCATTGGCAGCGAGTGATCTGCAAGATATTTTTGACATATATAGATTAGTTCATATAAACAAGCGTACTATTCTTTCAATTAGCTATGCGGTAATCTCAACACCTGGGAAAAAATTTTGACGATCTAAATGGAGAACGTTAAATACGCAATGGATGGATAACGTACAAAAATTGTTGTGTGCCTTTTCTTAAACGGATTGGAGATGGGAAAGGTTGGCTAGCTCTCGCAGAAAAGAGCCAGCAAAACTCAACTCTTCGAGGCACCTGTTATCAATTTACACTAATTCTTAGTCCAGCGGAACCGAAAACAAAAGTATTTAACACGCTCATACCAAATGGTAGTAGAGATATATGAGAATAGAGAACACATGCGATTCGGTTAAAAGATATATGGGACTGATTATTATTATAATATAAAGAAATCCAAGTATGCATAGACCATGCTCAAGATTACGATCCTAAATCTCGTGCCTACTGCAATGCCAAGCCAAATCCTCCATGACTGAATCATGCACTTTTTTCGCCTAGTCGTGAGATGAGAAATATTGTCTAGGGTAATTAATTTAATTTTTTTTATAATAGTATTAAAATTTCTAAATTCTTAGTTGGGTCAATTTCATTTTCTTTTGGATGCCTAATGTACAACTTGATGTAATCATTAAAAAATGTTAGGAATTTGAAAAAATAGAATGAAAACAGCATCCTTTACTAAATTGTAAGTGCTCCACAGCTGTAACCGCTCATTTATTGACCATAGTTAATAGGAGATTTAATGACCGTCATTATTCCATAATTTCATGGGGTCTCAAAGCCTCCCTATAAAAAAGAACTTTCTCTTTTTATTGTAGATACACTAAAACTCACATAGAGTTTTCTCTCCTCTCTCCCTCTTAGACTAGCACATACATTCTTGCATAGAGTTAGAGTTCTGCAACCACTGAGGGTTCGCAGGTCAGTCAGATGTTGCTTCCATCTGACTGAGTGATTGAGCATTGTACCTTGGGAGCTTACATACCCTTGAGGCTTGAAGCAATATAGGTGGGTAATATGAGCTTAAGGGCACACAGCTTGAGTAAAGAGGAGGATTTCATCCCAAGAACCCGATCTCCAAAAAGGTGGTATTCCTACGATTTGCTCAAAGCGTGATTGTGAGTATTTTTCTGTAAATTTTCAATATTGTCTATTTACTTTTCCTATATGTTATTTGTATGTGTTTATATCCAATTATTGCCCTATAATAATAAAAATAAACTAGACCTAATTTCCAACAATCTTAAGGCAAAGTCAAATTTTGCATATTTTCGTGAGTCGTTACAATTGTGCAATAGTAGATTCGGTCATGTAAACTATAAGTCCTTACAAAAGATTATGTCACTAAACATATTACCCAAGTTCAACATTGATTATAAATACAAGTGCGAGGCTTGATCGATGATTGAACAAGATATTGATATGTCTACTTGATGAGAAGTAAAGATGAAGCAATAAATTTGTTCATACACCATAAGAATAAGGTCAAGAAACAACTTGGGATGTAGATCAAGAATCTTCAAAGTTGTAGGGGGGAGCCGGGCTTTCACCCAAATATGTGCTCAATAGTGTATCAGACAAAATATTGGATAAAATACTTTATGAATTGTGGAAAGGTCATGCACCTGAATAAAAATTCCTAAGAGTTTGGGAATTTCTTGCTAAAGTTTCGATCCCACCTCTCAAAAGGACAAGGATAGAACCAAAGATGGTGAATTGTGTGTTTATCGGCTATGCACAAGACAGTAATGCATACCAATTTTTGGTACACAAGTCAGATAACTTTGATGTCCACATAAACACACTTATTGAAGCTAGGGAGGCTTCATTCTTCGAGGAAGTATTTCCTCACAAAGCTCGTACAGAGGTGGACAATAAAGTTGATCAAAGTGAAAGCAATGTGAGGGAAGAGATACCTCAAGATGAAATTGAAGAACCTAGATGTGAGAAAATGACAAGAAAATCAAAGTCCTTTGGATCATATTTTCTAATTTATCTATTATTAAAGGATCCAGTAACCTACAAAAAAGTAAAGTTCTCTACAGACTCTGCTCTTTGGAAGGAAGAGTTGAATAGTGAGATAGAGTCTGTCTTACATAATCATACTTGAAAAATAGTGTATCTACCAGCGGGAAATAAACCACTAGGCCACAAGTGAATCTTAAAAAAGAAGATAAAATCGGATGGTACAGTGGCTAAGCACAAGGCTAGACTTATAGTTAAAAGCTACAAGCAAACTGAAGGTGTTAATTATTTCAACACGTATGACTCCGGTAACTGCTCATTTATTGATGGTGGTTAATAGAGGGCATTAATGGCTGTAACTACTCATTTATTGACCATAGATAATAGGAAGATTTAATGACCGTCATTATTCTAGAATTTAATGGTATCAAAGCCTCACTATAAAAGGAGATATCTTTCTCTCATTTTAGATACACTAAAGCTCACATAGAGTTTTCTCTCTTCTTTTCCCGTTAGACTAGCACATACATTCTTGCATAGAGTCAGAGTTCTGCAATCGATGAGGGTTCGTAGATCGGTCAGATGTTACTTCCATTTGACCGAGTGATTTGACTTACTTATCCTTGAGGCCTGAAGCAATATAGGCAGGTAATATGAGCTTAAGGGCACACTGATTGTTGTGGCCTCGTCCAGTATTAAATCCGAATTCGTGACGATCAAAGAGGAGGATTCCATCCAAAAAACCTGATCTCCAAAGAGGTGGTATTCCTACGGTTTACTCAAATCGTGATTGTGAATATTCTTCTCCAAAATTTTCATATTGTCTAGTTACTTTTCCTATATGCTATTTGTATGTGTTTATATCCAATTATTGCATGACAATAATAATAATAAATTAGACCTAGTTTCCAACAGATTTTGACTTGAAATAATCAAAATTCGGCGCTAGATGTGTTACAAATTATACTTTTGAAAAACCAACCCTTCCAACCAATAGAAAGAAACTGGCATAGGAATTTCTATGGATTTCATTCTATTGTTAAGAGATTTTAATTTATTTAAGAAATTCTGAAATTCTAATCTAACAAATATTAAAAATATCATTTAAAAAATTGCACCCTAAATAAGATTACACTCTGAATGTCAAAGATTCAAGTTTGGACGGGATGTATTATGACTTACTGGCGGGTGATGTGGCAGGTGCCATTTCCATTTAAAAAAATTGGTAAAAAGATGCCATTTCCATAAATGGTGCGGTTCCATACAACGCTTCTATTGCAAGTGTTTGGCTTCCGATACTACAACGCAACGTGTCTCCATGGATCAGAAGAATCTTTTTTAGCATGCTTAATAATCACTCGTATGCATCTTGAAATTTTTTTAGAAAAACACTCATCCTGAAATTTTAATAAGCTAAACATATTTAATTTTTGAATTCTTTCACGTGAATGAAAAATAGGTATTCCTTATTATATAGATATTATCAATCAAATTATTTAAAATTTTTGAAATTGTTAATGGTGTATTACAGATTAGGAGATTGCTACCACTGTAGGATTTTAGAGCACACCATTTCGCGTACGTATAAAATTGTTATTTTTATGTTGCATGTATCAAATTAATTTTTATATGTTTACTTTGTTGAAAATATTAATAAAGTAAAATTAAATAAATTTGACCATAGGAAAACAAATGAAATAAATTAACTTCTGAATTTTTTTACAAAGTGAGAATGAAGCTGGAAATATATAAATTTACTTTAAAAATTACCTTCGTCCGGATGAAGCTGGAAAGAAGCTGTTGACTCGGCACGCTTAGAGGCTAGAGCTATCAAGAGAGAGAGAAGAAGAAGAACCCAATGTAATTAAGTAGTATTGAACACAACTACAGATTTGAAAAATAAATGTGAATATAGTTTAGTAATTCATGTAAAATTTACACTTTGCACTTGTGTAATAGAAATATTCACTTTAGTATTCTGTATTATTTTTAAAAGATATTTAGTATTTTTTTTTCTTATGAGTTTTGACTTTTGTTAATATGGCAATAATGATATGGCTTCGACTTATTAATATAACACAATTAGATGATGTCGTTACGCATTGTTAAATAATTGATCAGATTTTATTTCCACGTATTGTCCTTTTAATATACATGTTCTTGTGAATTATTAATACCTTCTAAAAAATGTGAATTATTAATACATTCCTGTCCCACGGAAGACATTGCCGACAATCATTGAAATTTTGGAAAATTTTACATAACTATATGTATGACTTGGTAGAGTCACTGATTACGAATTCTATCATATACTTTTTCAATCACTGACTTGGAAAATTTTGGTGATCTTACATGTTTATTTTTTTCTCTTAAATTTTATTGAGAGATCAATAATTCAAACATTTATTTGTACATCCAAATTATATAAAATTAGTGTTAAATCATTTCATTTATGTTTGGACATCGATTTTTGGTAGACTTCGGGTGTTCTCGATCATCTTGATTCTGATTTACAAGTTCATTTTCTATCTCCTAAATTTAATTTTAAAATTGATAGTTCAAATATTACTCGTTAGTAGTGACCGTCAAACCATTCATTTATGGTTGGACATTGATATTGAGTAGACTTCGGGTCTACCCGATCATGTTGTTGAGATTTATAAATTCATTCTCTCTCTTCTAAGTTCTAAATTAATTGAAAAATTGTTAGTTCAATAATTACAAGTTGGTGATGACTATCATTTCATTTATGGTTGGACAACAATTTTGGGTAGACTTCGGGTCTTCTCGATCATGTTGTTTGTGATTTAAATGTTCAAATATTAATTGTTAGTCCGCTCGAATAAGGAATAATAATGACTGTCGGCTAGAATATAAGGAAAAAGACTCTCCATCTCATGGAGCAACCTCTCTCTCTCGACTCTCATTACCAAAAACTTCTCCTTGCTGTCTGGTGCAACCTGCTTTCCCTCTCATTCTCAGATATCCTTTATTTTCCTCATCCACGTTCCCTGTCAAATATGTGCGAGGTTCATCGTGCATGCTCAAGGCTGTAAGATAGACCTGATGTGCATGAGAAAAATGAGCATAGACCTGATAATCAAATTTGTGCGTTGGAGGCTGACCAACTCGTGTACTGTGGCGAGTTTGAAGAGAATCAGACTCAATGGTCTGTACGGCCGTCAACCCAACATCTGCTAAGGTTCCGACATTCTCATCAGAACTGATCAGGTTTTGTACTTCTTCGGATTGGCTGATTTCCCGAAAAACTTGTTGAACTTGGACAGGAGCAATAGGCGAAGCGTCCTCATGGGTCAGTGGAGGATGAGCATCAGAAACATCAACGAAGATTCAATCTGGTAGATGTGTCATAATAGCTGGCAGTTCGATGGCACCATGATGTGCCCGATATGGGAAAATGTCTTCTATAAACGGGACATCCCTAGAGACAATAAATTTCCCTGTCCGGAGATTGTAGACCCGACAAAAATGGGTACCTAACAAATATGCATGAATGGCTGCACTCATCAAACTTTTCAGTCCTGATGTGGTTGTGTACGTATGCTAGGCACCCGAACACGCGTAAGTGATCATAACAAGATGGTTTCAGAATAGAACCTCATATGGTGTTTGATTCTGGATTGCCCGAGACGGAGACCTATTAATCAAATAGATCGGTATCAATATGCACTCTCCCAAGAACCGCATAGGAAGATTAGCCTGGAATCGCAACGCCCGAGCAACTTCGAAGTTGCGCTCAATAATACCATTTTGTTGACGTGTATAGACACAAGTTGTTTGGAATAAGATACCTGCCACGAACCAAATCTGTGGTCGGTGACCGGCGCTAGACTTTGACTACTTAAATCACACACAAAGATCTAGCCAGCCTCAAACTTATTCAAATTCTTATAAATCTTAAACCATTAAACTTATAACTAAAATTTATATTATCTTGTATTTTAAATACCAAAATTTTACAACCAATTGTCAAGCTTTGTTATTAAATAAAATTAATATACTCTTAATAATTAAACATTCCCAAGATCAAAGCAAATCTTGTGACTACGGAGGTTCTAGATGAAAGAGCAAAATACAAACTAGAGACCTCGATGCAAGTCCTGGAGAACAAATCGGACTTGGTACGATCAGAGTAGATCTCCGAGCCAACACAACTCGTGTACGAGTTCCTGCAAAACTGGTGGGTGGGGGATGAATGTTTTGGATCACCCAGTAAACAAATAAGATATGCATCGCAATTTATTTAGCTACTCAATGCACAAACATTCCTAAAACATGCATATAACTAATATATTAAATGAATTATGCGGAGATGTACATCATACTTATCAGATGACCAAATATAGCATATAATCACAAAGTCACAAAAACATGAGCAAACTACGCAACGTCCCATTCCGTCACGCAATTTGACACATGAACACATAATTCCAAAATCAAATCACAAAACTGGACGAACGTTCGTCAAGTTCTAGATAGTGTCACTCCAACTTCGACACGAGGATACCATATCTCAAAGGCGCCATCAGAATCCAACCCCGCCGGCCAAAAAGATCATATCAGAATCTATTGTATCCTCAGTATATGTGCACATATGCCAACATCCCCGGCTGGTCACGAGTAGACCTCTGCCTACTAGACGTCCATATCACAGAGCCGAGCCATCCATATAACAGACTTTCATATCATAATAAATTCATAGACTCCCAAAACATATCAAACATATCCAGTGCCCCTCTGGGCCAGATTAAACAAACTTTCACAAATCATAATATCATACCATATGCTCATATGACAAATTCATAAATGCACTCACGTTATCATATTCAAATCATGACAAATAAATAGAGTGCGCTAAAGAAAGTACGAGTCACATATTATTTATTTACCAATTGTAATCGTTGGCTATCCGAACTGATCATTAGCTTTTCATACACATATTTTTCCACTGCGAATCCATACTTTCAGTATGCATGATGTCCAATTGCTTTAAAAACAAAATTCCGAGAACCTGATATTCAATATTGAATATCGCTCTTCAAAATTAATTAAACTAAAATTCTTATATTTCAAACCAAACAAGAATAATCGTCAACTACAATCATAAATTTCATAGCTCATTAACATAGCTTATCGATTTTTCATTGAATTCAGAACTAATTAAATTATTTTCATGAACCGTTAATATCCATTTCTTCGTAAAATCTTCGATTTAGCTTAAAAGACTAATTATACTCTTCTGTCTTATATTACCGTCTCCAACTTTACAGTTTCCATTTTTTTAACTTACAAAGCAGTAGTCACTTCCTTTAGATCAAGTTAAATAAGGTTCTTATTTCTAATTACTCAAGCCACACATGAAACTAATATTTGCTATCTCATTACTTCCGTCTTTGTTTTTTTTTAATTTACCTATCATAAGCATAGCAAAGAATGTAGTTATGAACATTAATTCGTTAGTATAGGATTCTATTAACCACTTGCTTGAACGTTGTACCATGTTCTGTCTAAATAGCTTCTTTGTAACTTATCAATTCCATAAACGATAATAGTTATATTCCAATAATTCACATTAAAACAATCGAAGATTTACTTACCGTGAGTTCTTTTTCTATGTTGTTATTTTCCCTCCTCTCGCTTCTATTTTATTTTCCTTGCTGACTTTTTTTTTGAGTTCCTTTTCTATCCTTACTTTCACCTTTATTTTTTTTATTATTGGTTCGGTGGAGACAATGAGAATGAGTAATTTTTATCCCAACAGCCACACTATAATATTTCCACCACCTGGTTTTTACTTTAGCTTTGGTGTCAACAGTTCGTAACAGCCACGTTTCTTGCCTTCTTTCTTCTTCTTTTTAGTGTATATCTTTTGTATATGAAGTTATCCAAATTAAATTCCATCTCTTCTATTTTGTTCTTTGCTACTTTCTAATTGTTTTGTCAAAACCATGGGATTTATCCCGTTCTCACCGCATCCCTTACTTTATAATAGAAATTATGTTCCAATCTTATTTCTGTATGTTGCCACGTTATTACTTTTTTTTTAACTTATCACTTCTTGATTATTTTTTATCTCAGATCTAATTTGTATCATATTATATTTACTAATATTCCTAAAACTTCCTGGAGACTAATTTCTATTACTATTTTGCAACACAATATATTATTAATTTCTTGAATGACTTAGAATACTTGATTAGATTTAACTAACTTTGATCGACACAATTGGGTATTACATTTTCCCCGCCTTATAAAAATTCGGTCCCCGAATTTATCTGTGATCATCTAAATAGATGAATACTTTATTAGTATCTTATCGTAGATCTTTGTAGTTTGTGTATTGTGATCCTATTTCCTTTGTAAATTTGAAAATCTTTATTTCAAAGCTTTCAAAATTTCTTATCCAAAATTCTCTTTGGAACTTTTCATCTACCAATTTAACTAATCTTAACTATTTGTGATTTCAAGATAAGAGCAAAAATATTATCATATAAATTCATTTGATAACTAGATACAACTTTTATGTGACAGTGTCGTCATTGTAGCAAATGCAACATGCCACTATTTGTTCTAAATTCTCAAACAACTTACTGTAGGTCTACATTTTCTCCCAAAATTCATATCTCTTTTACAAGGATCTCTTGACTACATGTGCATCCTTCTATTAAATTATATATCTTTCCATAGCTTATCCATAAGAATAACCTTTAGTCTTCTCATTTATTCTCCAAACAAATCAAATCGAAGTAATTTCTTCGATCAAAGTTTTAACAACTTATTTATTACATATATCTTCTTCTAATTATACTAGTTACTCGATCGATTTTTAAAATTTTTTTTTTCATCTGATACTATAACCCTAACCATAAAGGGTATATTAGTCTTATGTCTCGACCATACTAGTTAATTCATAAATACTAATCATTCCGTCAAATTCTCACCTAGAACTTTCACAAAGTCTTAAGTTTAATGTTTTCAATTTCACGTCATATACATTTCACCTTTTGCGTAATTTCAAACCTAATACTTTCTGACATTACCTGGAAGTTAGCCATGACTTCTATTATCTCTTTTCATCATTTTTCTTAGACACAAACTTACTTATGTGTAACCCTCTTTATCTTTGTTAACTCCATGTATCTCAAATCTTTTGTTGTACTTATAATTCTTTCAATAAATTTCTCTTAATTTTATTTTTGGGTCATGCATTTGGTAGTTCTACTCAACCCTTATTCACGTCATCTCTAGACCACATGTTCGGTAGTTTTACCAATTCTTTCAATCGGCCAATTATACCAAAATCGTACACACGTTTCATAATTAATCTTAATGGCTTCATCACCACGACACAACCAAAAGGCTTCAACAACCAATCACATCATTTCATTACCTCCAGAATTCAAAATCATAGCCTTCCACTAACTTAAATCCACCAACACCCCAAAATAATTATCAAGCTCCCAACCATGCCTTTCTCTATTACCAAAACTCTCATTGGTATAAATCTTATATATAATTGTAGTTTCATGAAGTTCACTATGTTAGTTATAATATATTTTTAAGCTATTTTCACTATGCATTATACCATTATTTTATTAAAACTTGAACCTATTTTTGATAGACTTTAGCATTGAATCATAATCCTTATAATAAATTTTATCATATTTATGAACCAGATAATACAACACAACCTCGTAGAATATTCACTAAGTTCCAAAGATCAGTCATCTTCCATTAGCACTATGACCTTATGTCATTCATCTTACTATTTGACAAAACTACCTTAAATAAATATTTACCAACCTCCAAGAATCTTTGTCCTTAAGTTTCTTTAATTTTTTTATTCCATAGTCATTATACTGATCAATCTTGCTTTCAAAATAAACTAACTCATCATCCGTCAAACCTCAAAGAATTTTCTTTCCCCAGTAAATCTTGTTGCTTTTCAAGTTTTCCATTAACAACATTTTTTTAGCTTGTTATAGATAGATTATATCAGTCAAACAAAACTTCATAACAAAGCTCACGTATCTTAGTAGATATCTCTTTGCTTGTAAATAGATTCTTTAGTTCTCAACATAATTGTCTTGGTATTTCGTAGACTGTTCAACGTTTTTTTATACCTACATAACTGCTAAAGGGTTTAATTGATAGAGTGGTACCTACAAATACTTCCATCGAAGCACATACCAATTTACCTTTACCTGGCATTTTTTTAAAATTTGAACTCACTTACTGCCAAATATGCCACCCTTCCCCGCACATCTTCAAAGAAGTTGAAGCTAACCCGCTGTCTACCCACTCCAATCAGGCTCCTCGATGTTAAGTCTTGAATGACACACAAACCAGTAAAGAAAGTTATTGCACAATTAGGTCCTTTGTCAATCTTTGTACGAACAGTAAATTGCACTTAAAAAGTGGTATATGCAACACATTATGCAAGATTATGTGGTCATTCAACCGTGCAACTCCAATTCAAACGATCAGGCTTTGGTACCATTGGGTATCCTCACTGGTGGATGAGCGATATCACAAGATTTATTAAACAATAAATCATGATCGCATTTAATGTGATCTGACGCACCAGAGTCTAATATCCAGGATTGAGCATAGACATCCTTTCTTGACATGTTAATGTCCTTACCAGCCATGTTGGCACTTGGATCGGATAGAGTAGGCTGTGCAACTCGATCAGACTTGGACTTGTTCGTCAATTAATACAGCAAAATATTGATATGGTCCTGGGTCAGGCTGGAATTAGCACCTTCATTCTGACTGACTTGAGCAGCCCTCGGACATGAGTTGTAATCATGTTGAGGGCGGACCGAATTATTCTATGAAGTTCATCAATTTGATTTTCTCCATCCTGGAGGATACCCAACAATCTCAAAACAAGTCGCTTTGAGGTGGCCAACCTTTCTGTAATGGGAACATTTTGGCCGATTGGTATTTATACCGTCGCCCTTTGATGAATCTTGAACAAAGGCAGCCAATTTCATGATAGGACGACGGGAGGTAGTTATATTTCTCTGCTTCTTATCTTCAGAAATAAAATGGTAAGCAATACCAATACTTGGAAGCGGTTGGCTGCTAAGGATCTGGGTCGGATGGTAGAGAAAGAATCAACTAATCGCATCCAGAAGTCATGGATGGTAGAGAAAGAATCATCTAATCCCATCCAGAAGTCATACAGATACTCCTTTTTTCGCATGTCCATAACCTGCTTCCTTAATCCACAAGGATAACCAGTACATGAGCACATGGACAAAGGCGAGATGTCGTTTACCTCATCCCAAAGGCTTTTCACCTTAGTGTAATAGGCTAAAATAGTAAGTTTCTCTTGGTGCACACTTGTAATACCGCGCTTGAGTTCATATGCACGCGGAGCGCTCCGTTTTTTAAATCTCTCGGCAATATCAGTCCAGATGTCATGCAAGGTTTGCGCTCAACGAACACTGCTGCTATAAACATCCTTCTCTATGGAAGACTTGAGCCATCTGTGAACCATAGCATCAGCACATATCCAATAGGACAGCTTGCTTCATATGGCAATAAGCTTGGCAATCATCCCATCAATGAAGCCAAATTTATTTTTAGCGTAGAGCATAGTGCTCATATCATTAACCCACTCTCCGTAATTAACTTCACTGAGGTGATCAATAACTTGAAGTTGACATGGGTTATTTGAGGGGTGGATGTAGTATGAATACATAGCATCCATGATACATGCGATCGATCCATCACTGCCAGAGGCTTGGGATTAGCCTGAATTCACAGCACTTAAATCAAACATAATTTTTTGGGTGATTATCGATGCGACGCGTATGCTATATTTTGGTGGGGATGATCTTGATCTTAATTATGGCTCTGATACTAAATAGAAAACAAAAAAAAGATTGGTGTAATACCGCTTATGGCTTTTCATTAGATGTACGCAACATATATAGAGTTTTACATGGGTCTAACCCTAATTACAAGAGAAACATTTCCTAATCCTTTTCCAATACCTTTTCGAGAAAGGAAGCTTTTCTTTAATTTAATGTCAAGTTTCTGGTTGGTTCTCCCCTTCTAACCGGCTTCCTTCTCCTTAGTGCTAACTCTAATCCTTAGAGGGTCTCCTTCAGATACGAGCAAGAACCATAAGTGTGTTACTTCGGTGGTCTCATCCTTAAAGCTGCGATTCTTAAGGGCCTCTCTCTGTGTGATCTCTCTTACGGTCATTGGATGAATGCTATTTCTTTTTCTGTGAGTCATGCTGCTGCTAGAAGGCCTTTCTCTAGGAGGAGCGTTGTTCCCTGGCCTTCCCGGATCTCCCCTCCTGCATCCCAGCCCCCTGGTCCATCTATTTTTTTCAGAAATATTACAATTTCTGGTTCTTTGCTTAAGTCTCCGGCTATTGGGCCTGGTTCCTCCTTCATTGATGTTTTGGTGAATTACCAGGAGATACTGGCTAGTTTTATTACTTTTTCTCCTTCTTACATCCGTGAGAATATGTCCTCTCAGTTTGTGAGGATAAAAGAAATATTAACGCCATGGCTAGGAGGTCTAATGGTTCTCTTACTTTGTGTCAACTATTCTACAACTGGAGATCGTGCAATCTTCTTCTGTCCAATATGTTATTGTGAAGGATATTTTTTCTTTGGCGGGAAAGAAAGTTTCATTGGGCCCTTGGATCCTGACCCAAATCCCTTCTTACTCTGCTCCACTAATTGCCCTAGTCCATGAGAAAGTCACATTTCACTGCGACATTTTAGGGTCATTTAAACCTATTTTCATGTCTTTAGTGATAAATTTAGCGCTGTTTATGCCATTACTTGGTTTGTTACCTTAAATAGTTTCACTTGTGTTTTCATGTGACTTTTGGAGGTTTGTTGAGAGTGAGGAGCACTCGAAGATTCGGAGCGAGGAGGGAAATGCAATAAGAGAAGGCTAATTCAAATTAAAAGTTGCACCCACGGCACATCGAGATTTGCACCATCTAGTGCCATTCCTGTGATTTTTGCTAAACGACAGAATCGCCCAACCTATGGTGTTTGCCCTGTTCGCAGTTTTTTCTCAAGATTTTCCGAGCCCCTGGATGATTTTTGGTAACGATAACGTGTCGAACAACAGCTCGAAGGCTCATCCGTACGCACTCGTTGAACGGAAAAATATTCTGGCGGACAACATGTTCTGCCAAACGATGATCTATCCTGCCAGCCGACGCATTTTCCAGGCTGCCAAATGGTGCAACTTTTTGCCGAACAGGGTCTTCGATAGATTTTGCCAGCGGAGATTAGATATTTTAGGGGAATTTTGGTCAAATTCATGACATTTAGGGTTTGGGGGATGACTCTCTATATATACCCTCCAACCCCACTCATTTTGTTAGTATAGACTTAGAAACTAAAAGTTAGGGTTTAGTGGTAGAAGATGGGCATTTGGAGAAAGGAGCGGATGCAAGGCGGGGTTCGAGTGGCTCTCTATGATTGAGCTTTCTCTTACCCTCTTTTTTTATTTAGCTCTTGTGACATTGTTCTTATATTTATGCATTGTTGTTGAATGATGATGATGCGTGAGTAGTCGCCTTTGGGTTGCGTGCCCTAGTGTACCTCGTGTGACTTGGTTTTGAATGGGGCTTTACTTTTAGAGCGTGTAGCAGGTAGAATGCGTAATGCTTTAGTTTGACGGACCTCGTGTAAGGATTGTGTGTTTAGAACGCTCACCTGACTATAGATCCTCGCCAATAGATACTAGCCTCGCTCGAAAGACTTAATTTTTATAGGAAGAGTTAAAATACTGCTCGTTAGACTACTTATTCATAATGTGAGAACCTACGTTAGTGATACCTTAGGGAGAACACTAGTTGGCTATTAGGTGGTTCGGTAATCAGTTGGGAGTTAGGAGGGTAGCTGGTGACTCACACACTCTTGTGAGGTTGACAACTCACTGTGAGAAGGGGTGTCCATTGTGATACCCTCACCCTTCAACCAAATCTGTTACAACAAAATAAGGTTAGTTTTGGAAGGATTTAGGCTTAGTCCGTCGTCATTCGGTAAAATAGGCATAACTTCCTAATTGGGATTTCAAATTTGGTGATTCTAATTTGTGTGGATTTATAACATCTAGAACTATAACTTTGTTCTTTAAGTTTTGTGATTTATCAAATAATTTGGCCGGAACAAAGTAAGAATTTAAGGTGCTCTGATATAGGTCTGATTTTGTCAGTAGTGGAAATATTTGTTATGTGATTTTATTTAAGTTAACCTAAATTTTGAATTTACTATTCAATCTGATGATTAGTCATATTATGTTCGATAAATTAAGCAAAGTATATTTAGGTGTCTAGTGACAAGATTTGCAAATAGTTCTAAGACAGATTAAGAGCTAGTTGAATTTTAGCTTGTAGGATTGGATAAATATATATATATATATATATATATATGGATAAGAAAAAAAAAAGAAGTTAAAAACGTGGCAACATTAAAACTAAGCAAGACATGGGTAAAAAAAAAACAAAACGTGGCAACTTTTGAAAGTGCCACCAACATGTAAACTCTTTATAAGAATAGATAAGTATATTTGAAATGGATAAATTTGAGTAAGGTTCACCGAACCAATCCAAGGAATAAAAAAAAAAGAGAAGGACCAGAGAAGGTGAAAATTTCACCGAAGAGAAGATAGATACAGAAAAGATGTTCAACTAGGTAACTATTATTTTAAGATTATCTATTTATTTGTGTACACATAAAAATTACGGAGAAGATGAAATTGAGAGGTTTTAATTTTGAGCAAGTAACGTTATCAATAAAATAAATTGATTAGCTTTGAACCTCATGAAAATTTGGCCACCGTGTTTATGAACAATGCAATTCATGCTTGAAGTTGGTAGGTTTTATAAATAGGGTGTTTTAGAAAACAGAAATAATAAGCAAAAGTGAAAGAGGGGAAGTCTACGGGGTAAAGTAATGAGCTCGAATATTTATATTTTAGTAATTAACTTAGATGAAAATGTGATGAATTGCTTGGAAGTAATTAGAAACGATAATAAGTAGACATAATTAATTAATTAAGCAATTCAGAAATGTAACTAAGTATTGTAATTTGAAGGTGAATCAGTTGCTAGTAAAGAAGAAATGAAATCCTAATTGGTAAGCATGTCTATATTAAGAATTGACTATTTGCTTACGAGTGACAAATAATCGAGGGGAGGAAGAATTTCAGTAGTAATTACTTTAGTTGACTAGTAACCAAGAACATCGGCATTTTATTTGACAGAAATTGCAAGTTAAGAAATAAAGTTTTACGTTTCCTAAGACCTATTTACATGCTAAAGAGGGTGGTAATGATAGTGGTTAATTATTCTTTTGACTAGTTAACTGACGTTTGAATCCGAGTGCCACGAGTTGTAAAACAAAGCAAGGAGCTTCTCTTTGAGTGGTTTGAGCAACCATTGTCTTGTAAGTGGATATTCTTTGTAACATGTGTTTAGTTAACTAGACGTGGGTGATGTGCTTTATTTGGCGTACTTTTGAATTATATGAAATGTGGTATTGGGTTTGGTTTTGGTTTACTTGATATTTGAGGTTGCTTTTGGATTTTCTGTGTATGTATGTGAATTTTGAAAAGTTTGGTATGTGATTTGTGTGATGGCGGATGATGAGGTCTACCCGTGACCAACCGGGGATGTTGGCATATGTGCACATATTTTGAGGATACATTGGATATGTATACGATATTATATTTGGCCGGCGGGGTTGGTTTCTGATGGCGCCTTTAAGATATGGTATCCTCGTGTCGGTGTGGGAGTGACACTATCTAGACCTATCTGAAGTTCATCCGAGTTGTGTTATATGTTCTGTGAATGTCTATCTAAAATTCTGATTACTTGTGATACGTGAATTCTTTGATGACCTTATCTGTGAAGTGGTCTTTTTATCAAAGTAGCCTTGTGTTAGTATTTGGGTTGATGGGGACGACTGGTTGGTTAAATACATGTTACTTATAATATTTGCTTACTAAGTGTTTCAAAGCACTTATCCCTTACTTCAATCCACAGGTGAAGAGATTTGAGCCGTGGTTTGCATCTGGAGAAGCTTTTTCATCCGAGTTCAGCCTGTTGTCTTTCTTTCTCGGGCTACGTCCAAAAGTCTCCAGATGGTCTTTGTCTTTGTAATCTAGGTCGCTCCATCGTACATATGTGTTGGTCTTTGACATATGATCTTAGATTAATGTTAATATGTAATGTATGTGTAAATTTATGTTTATGTTTTAAAAGGATGAGTTTGGTGATATGACATTGGAGATGTGATCTCCAATGCCTACCAGGTTTTGGACACAATACATATGTTTGTTTGAAGAAACAGTGTTGTGAAAAAAAAAAAAATATATTTTGACAATCCTGGTAATAAGAATGATGAGTTATGTGTGAGGCTTGCTAGGTTATGGTTATTATATTAAGTTTGACATGATCTAGCGCCGGTCACCGACCACAAAATTGGGTCGTGACATCCATGAAGTCAGCCGTTTGAAACCTAGAACTCGACTTTGTGGTGTGATGAACCCAGAAGGTTAGACACCATGCCTTAGGCCCACCTGGTACTTAATAAGCCCATGAGAGACCAAGTTGCAAGGGGGTTGTATGAAAGCACTTATCCTATTTATACTTTATTACTATTTTTCTTGATTTCTTGTTGTTTTAGATTGACTTTTCTTAAAAACAAAACCAAACCTTTTCAACCTAATATACTTGTGCAATTAGCTAGTTATGTCTTGAACCCGCTCTTTTTGGTTCGACATTTTCATACCCGTACTCCTTTGATTGCATTAGGGTGTAATAACCCCTTGTCAATTGGTGCCGTTGCCGGGGAGTAGCGTCTCCTATGGCACCCAAGTTGATTTGCATCCAGGTTTAGGTTGTTTTCATTTATTGTTGATAAGCACTGATCTCAGTTACTACTCTGTTCTCTTAACTCTTCAGGTATATTAGATCTCGTAGACGAGGAGCCATTTGTGAGGTAACTAAACATGATACAATGGCGGATGAAAGCCAGTTCAGGGGACAAGAATACCCTCTGCGGGGAAAGAGGTCAAAAATTGAAGAAAGGGACGTAGAGATTAGAGCCAACGTGGGACTAATGGATCCAATTAGAATTAACGAAGAGGCACAAGGCTTGGCCATTTCAGCTATTATTGAATGAGTTGAAGTATCTTGTGTAATCTGTGATGGACGAGCTCCTGTCAACTTGATGCCAGCACAATTGTAGAGGGGACGAGTAATATTGGACTTTTCCCATTTCGCTAGGGGATCCACCTCATGAGCAGGCAAGTGATAATACCGTTAGGTATTACAAAGGAAGTACCTGTTCATTTTTTGGAATATGAAATGAGAGAGGACTTTATGGTAGTGGAGAATCCAACGAGGATGAGGCTCACACCAATATTTAAAAGCCCGTTCCTAATAAAGTCACATGCCATTATAGACGGACAAGAAAATTCCATCTCTCTCACATTCGGAGGAGTAAAGGAGAAATTTGAATCCATCATGAGCGAAGGGGAGCAGACAAGCCGTGAAATTTGTTCGGCACCCAAGCAAGAAGCGTGCAATAGAGAGTGCACATCTTTTCTCCTAGGGGGATCTCGACATCTTTGATCAAGAACTTGTCCAAATTTTCACTGGATTGGCTCAAGAGAAGCTTGAGGTAAGATAAGAGAGCATTAGAGAGGATGAGGCTAGCAAGGAGGAGATAGACACAAGTGAAGAAAAGATGGACTCTAGCGAAAGCATTAAAAATAAAAGACGACCATGGGAAAACCACATCATTAACTATGCTCAAAAGGAATTCAAGTCAATCCAAAGACTATAAACTAGCATATTTTGTGGTGTAATATAATTCAGACATGTAGGACTTCTCGTAGGACTGTAGGAAACCATCAACAGGTGGTGGAATACTTTTGTTGAAGGAAGCCTCAAGCTTCATGGCGCCATGTGCAAACCTGATTCACTAGTGGAGGCCAAGTAAGGGAAGCTCTCCATTGAACAACAAGATCACGTGTTTGTCCCACCATTTCAAACACAGATGTCCTTTTAACTCTCCTCCTTATGTTTATATTTTGTTGGGTTCTGTCTTTTGTCTATCTTTAATTTTGGCATGTATTTTGGCCATAGAGGCCCTTGATGTATGCTTTTGATTGAAGTGTTTTTTGTCTCTTTAACCACGGAGGTCGTTGAAACATTTCTTTTCTGTTGTTAATTTAGTTGCCTAAATCCTCTCACATTGACGACAATGTCTCAGGTGATCCACCTCATGAGCAGGCAGGTGATAATACTGTTAGGTATTACAAAGGAAATACCTGTTCATTTTTTGGAATATGAAATGAGAGAGGACTTTATGGTAGTGGAGCATCCGACGAGGATGAGGCTCACACCAATATTTGGAAGCCTGTTCCTAACGAAGACACATGCCATTATAGACGGACAAGAAAATTCTATCTCTCTCACATTCGGAGGAGTAAAGGAGAAATTTGAATCCATCACGATCGAATATGAGCGAAGGGGAGCAGACCAGCCATGAAATCTATTCGGCCCCTAAGCAAGAAATGTGCAAGAGAGAATGCACATCTTTTCTCATAGGGGGATTTCGACGTCTTTGATCAAGAACTTGTCCAAATTTTTACTGGATTGGCTCAAGAGAAGCTTGAGGTAAGACAAGAGAGCGTTAGAGAGGCTGAGGCTAGCAAGGAGGAGACAGACACGAGTGAAGAAAAGATGGACTCTAGCGAAAGCATTAAAAATAAAAGATGACCATTGGAAAACCATATCATCAACTATGCTCAAAAGGAATTCAAGTCAATCTAAAGACTATAAATTAGCACATTTTGTGGTGTAATATAATTCGAACATGTAGGACTGTAGGAAGCCATCAACAGGTGGTGGAATACTTTTGTGTCATCTCAGGTACCCCGAAGATGATAGCTGTTGAAGGAAGCCCCGAGCTTCATGGTGCCATGTGCAAACTTGATTCACCGGTGGTGGCCAAGCAAGGGAAGCTCTCCACTGAAAAATATGATCACGTGTTCGTCCCACCACTTCAAACAGAGACGTCCTTTTAACTCTCCTCCATATGTTTGTATTTTTTTCGGTTCTTTCTTGTGTCTATCTTTAATTTTGGCATGTATTTTGGACACGGAGGCACTTGATGTGTGCTTTTAATTGAAGTGTTTTTTTGTCTCTTTGACCACGGAGGTCATTGAAACATTTCTTTTCTGTTGTCGATTTAGTTGCCTAAATCCTCTTACATTGAGGACAATGTCTCATTCAAGTGTGGAGGGGAGTTCCATGTAGAAATTTTCATGTTTTGGTCTAGATCATTGTACATAGGTCAAGTTTCGCCATGGTTTTTGGCATTTTTGACCCCCTCAAATTTTTTATTTTTTGTCATAAATAAACCCCGCACCTTTTAGGGAGTATACCTTAGGCGTAAAGTGTAAGAATATAGATTTTCTACACCCTTGATTGTTTAAACTCGATGTCTCCCATTGTGGGTGGACTTGTGGGATTGATGTGGGACCTTTTGAAAGGATTTGAGCTGAAGAAGGAGACTACCTTCTCCTATTTTGTTCATGGGGTGTCAATATGTTCTGGGTGATTGGGGTATCCTGCTAACATTTATTTTGTTTCTTTCGAGTAGGTTTTTATGGGAGAGCGGGGGCCATTTTTGAAGAGTTTGAGCCTAGAGCCTTAGAGCCAACCCCTTATTTCTCCTTTGATTTACCTCATTGAGCCTAGCCATTCTTTGCATATATACACTTGCCATGCTTAACTCTTTTCCAAATTACTCGTACCTTTGACATCTAGTCCAAGGTCCCGTATATGATTTATTTTATGGGAATTTTTGTAAGGGAAATATAGTAGAATAGGCTCCATTGTGGTTGGGTTTGATCATGAGAAAATTGGGTAAAAAAGGGCCAATCCAAAATGATCAAGCTTTGCCTAAATTCAAAGTATGCCAAATGTGAATAAAGTAAAGTGGAGAAAAGAAAGTCAAAGGAAAAATAAAAGAAAAAAGTGAAAAGTACAAACACAAAAGAAAAGAAGAAAAAGCAACAAAAAAGAGAAAGTAATAGTATGAATAAGGCATCAAATAAGAGGCATGCTTGTCTCATGAGGCCATACATCTTGGGAAACAATGGGTTGAGCGATATTAGATTTAGGGTGAGCAAGTAGAATAGACAAGGGCTAGAGTACCTTTGTAACATGCACCTTGGATTGGGTAGTTTAGCCACTGCCCATATTTTTGATCCTCACCTAAACCTTAATTCGATTACAACCAGAGTCAAAGTGCCCTCGATCTTAATCCCCATCTCTTGTGAGACAATTTCCAGTTGGAGTAGGATATCTCATGACTCTGGACATAATTGCGAGTGATAGGAAGTTGACTGCAAAATAATGAGCTTAAATGATTTTCTATCCTCTGTGTGGTCAACACCCATTGGTCTCACCAACTTCGGGTTAATGCTTGTTTAAATTCTCGAGGCTGTAGTCCTTGCGCATTCTTACTTTTGCACTCGGGGGAGTGAACTATTTTGTTTTGGGGTGGTCTTGTGATGGGATGTCAAATTTTTGAGGGACCCTTTTGTTTAAGAGTATGCCAATTCTTGATCTATTTTATCTATTTGTCAGTCTCGGTCGAGTCTTTTGCTTGAGGACAAGCAAAGATTCATGTGTGGGGGTGTGATGCGCTTGAAAAATGTGCATTTCACTGCATCATTTTAGGGTCATTTAGACCTATTTTTGTGTCTTTAGTGATTAGTTTATGCTGTTTATGCCATTACTTGGTTTGTTGCCTTTAGTAGTTTCACTCATATTTTTTCGTGTCTTTTGGAGGTTTGTTGAGAGTGAGGAGCACTCGAAGATTCAGAGTGAGGAGGGAAATGCAATAGGAGAAGGCTAAACTGGATTGAAAGTTGCATCCACCATACGGCGAGATCCACACCATCCGGCGCCATTCCTGCAATTTTTTCCAAATGGCGGAATCACCCGATGTAGGGCGTTTGTCCTGTTCGTAATTTTTCGTCAAGATTTTCCAATCCCCTGAATGATTTTTGGCAGCGATAACGTGTCGAACGGCAACTCAAAGGCTCATCTGTACGCACTCACCGAACGATGAAATGTTCTGGCGAACGACATTTTCCCACCAAACAATGGTCTATCCTTCCGGCCAATGCATTTTCCAGGCCGCCGAAAGGCACAACTTCCCACCGAATCGCATCTTAGACAGATTTTGCGCGCGAAGATTAGATATTTTAGGGGTATTTTTGTCAAATTTGTAGCATTTTAGGGTTTGGGAGATGACTTTCTATATATACCCTCCAACCCCCACTCATTTTGTTAGCCTAGACTTAGAGACTAAAAGTTGGGGTTTAATGGTAGAAGAGGAGAATTTGGAGAAAGGAGCGGATGCAAGGTGGGATTCGAGTGGCTCTCCACGATTGAGCTTTCTCTTACCCTCTCCTTTTATTTAGCTCTTGTGACATTGTTCTTATATTTATGCATTGTTGTTGAAGAGTAGTACCCCCTATGACTTGGTTTTGAATGGGGCTTTAATTTGAGAGCGTGTAGCGGGTAGAACATGTAATACTTTGGTTTGACAGACCTCGTGTTACGATTGTGTGTTTAAAACCCTCTTCTGACCATAGGGCCAATAGATCCTAGACTCGCTCGAAAGACTTAATTGTCATGAGAAGAGCAGAAATATTTTCCGTCAGACTAGTTGTTCATGATGTGAGAACCTAAATTAGTGACACCATAGGGAGAATCAGTTGGGATTTAGAAGAATAGCTTGTGTCCCATACACTCTTGTGAGGTTGACAACTCACTGTGAGAAGGGGTGTCCATGGAGTGAGCCGTTTAAAAACTAGAACCCGAATTTGTGGTGTGATGAATCTAGAAGGAAACACCATGCCTTAGGCTCACCTAGGCCCACCTCATACTTAATAAGCCCAAGAGAGACCAAGTTACAAGGGGGTTGCATGAAAGCACCTAGTCCATTTCTTCTTTATTGCTATTTTCCCTGATTTCTCGTTGTCTTGGCTTGATTTTTCTGAAAAATAAAGCAAAACCTTTTCAACCTAATCTACTTATTCAATTAGCTAGGGATGTCTTAAACCCGCTTCTTGTGATTTGACATTTTCATATCCGTACTCCCTTTAAAAACCCCTCTGTCACTACCCCTTCCCTACTTATTTACATGGCACCTCTCGAAGCAATACAACCCCCCCATAGACACGTCAACCCCTTCCAAACCTCTTAACCCAACCATCCTGGACACGTCATCCTTGAAGAGAAAATTACCAGCCTTCATAGCTCTGCTCATCTCCCAGAAAAAACCCAAAGATGATTTCCCTAAATCAGAAAACCCAAAAATCAAAATTGCCCCAAATCTATTTTCAATTAATGGTGCTTCTTCTTCTCCTAGTGTTGTTTCAGGTGCTCTTCTGCTGGGTTTGTGCTCCTACGTGGCTGCTATCGCTAAGAGGCATGGCAGGCAACGAAAAGTGCTTAAACCGCATGTTTTTGGTGGCCATGTCATTGGTCCACCTCTGGATTTTCCTCTTTCCTCTCAAGATGCAGGTAACTCTACTCCCTCTTCCCGGGTGACAGCTATTCTATCCATGAATCACATCGCTTAGAACTGTCAGGTATTGGGCCATTTCGTGACAGTTCAAACCCTGAAAGGCCTCGTTAGAAAAATTTCCCCTACTGCAATTTTTCTCACGAAATGAAACAAATATCTAAAAAACTCAAAAATTGCGTCGCTGTTGTAAGTTCATTTTCAGCTTTTATATTGACGCGGTGTGTCAGTCGGGAGGTCTTGGCCTTTGGTGGAACGACCCACTAGATTTTAGAATTCTCTGGTAAAAAAAAATTGGATTGATACTCAATGTGTTAATACTAAGACTGATGTACGAAGAATAATCAAAAGTACAATCAAATAGTATAGCGAAAAGTAGGATTTTCGAACTGAAGGTTAGATTATAAAAACTTATAGCGTCAAAATAAAAGGTGTAGTACGAGTAAAATGAAAGAGTTTGTGAGAATCAAATGAACAAAAGTGGTAAGAAGATAAGTTCTAAACTAATCGAGACAATATGAGCACGATACACATATGGATTAACTAATTTTGTCGAGGTTATGGTACTTATGAAGTTCTAACTAGTATCCAGAGTGTTCTAAAGTATCTCTCTAACGCTTTCGCTCATTAGAGTGACAAAACTAAAATAGCAATGGCCTTGTTTACTAATTAACGCTTTCGCTCATCAATTAGACCTAGAACTAAACGAATCTCAATTATGAAGATTCCTCCTAACATTTTGTCCTTATAATATTATTAAGACATCTCATTAATACCTAAGAACATGCTAGTTGGTTCTTTTCATCAATTCTAGTACCTTTTGGTCTACTATCATCAATTCAAATCATAATCTAAGTGATCAATTTAGATTAAGCATTAAGCACACCAATGAAAAACTATTACGAAAAATATTCAAACCACAATTCAACATAGGCAATTAATCACATATTTAGGGAATCACACCCACAAGAGATCTACTCGCTAATGTAATCGTGAAGCACATGATATTAATAAAAGACATAACAACGAATAGCATAAAATATAGAGATAGAGAAAACTTAGTCGTTCGAGCAAGCCTCGCCAATCTCCTCCACGTAGCTACCCGGAATCGTGACTTTATTATTGATCAAAAGTAGTCTCAAGTAGCAGGAATAATGGTGAAAACCTAAGAGCTAATGGCCTATATATAACTAAGAAAACTAACTCGAGAATAGGAAAACCTAGAAGAGGTTAACCTAAACTAGAAGTCCTAATAGCCAATCACAAGAGGTTTAGAATAAGGAAAATAACTAAAACATAATGTTCTAGGGCCAAAACAGCGGGCCCGAAGTAGTAGAATCATAGATGGGTTAAAACCTGACAAAATTGGAAGCTGCAGAAAATTTGGAATCAGAGACCCAGCCGCCGCCGGGTTCTTGGCGCCCGCCGGGTTCGCGTGGGTTTTTTCTTTCAGTGGCTGCTAGATGCCTGGTGCCCGCTGGGTCCTTCATGTTTCAACTTGAATCTTCATTTTTTCTATTTTTGACCCTCTTTTGCTTCGAATTTGACCTCAACTATTAGAGTAAAAAATGTAGATCTCTCTTCAAACTTTCCAATAATATCTCATCTATTATAATCTGATGGTCAAGCAGAAAGTTATGGCTCTTGCAATATAGTCCCTCGGAATCACTCATTCAATAGCCCCTACGGAGCTCAACTTTCCTGTCACAAAATAAGACAAAGGGTAGAAATCTACTCCATGACTCAAATACATAAAAACGATATAAAACTCATTGCAACAAGGGGACAGTGAACAAAAATATGACTAATTACACACGAAACACTTAACAAAATATGAGTATTCACAAACTCATCACACCCCCACACTTATTTCCTTGCTTGTCCTCAAGAACATGCTACAAATTGTTGGCTCCTTAGCAACAGTGAACTATCCAGAGAAAATCTCATATCAGTTCAATTCTGCAATTCACGTCCATCCCACAAATCAAAGCAGTTCCTTAAAAATTTTATCATTTAGAAAGCAGTGAAGATTACTAGGAACAGTACCGCATTAAGCACACGACATGAAGATATAATTAAGAATACATTGCTCTATCATTTCACCTAGCTCCAAAATAGTTATAGGTTAGCGGTTAGCCTCACTCATTTGGCATCTTAGGACTAACTCGCACATATTGGCGGGCCGAGTCACATAACTCAATTTTTTATAGCTACCTCCACGAATCTTTGAGTTCGTCCCAATTAGGCTGGAGTTCACCCCTACCAAGATCCATCTTTCTATTTTTATAGATCTTTCCATTCCTCACATCCACATTCCACAATCCACTTTCCACATTCCGCATATAACATTACACATTCCACAACCAATTCCATTCATTCCATTTTCATCAATTCTTTTTCTTTTCCCCCTTTTTTTTCACATGCCACTTTCCTTTCCTTCTCCTTTTGGACTGCGGCTTTGCTCCAATTTATTGACCTAACCGCTACCCTTCGCCCAAAAATCTTTTTTTAAATTTTGTTTTTGGCAGCAAACACATCACTCGGTTAGACTCACAAGTTAGCTAAAACCTTTTATTAAACAGGTGGGGTTTGGTAATTAAGAGCGTCTTCCCTCAACTATTCATGTGTTCTCTTAGTCCTGTACTTAGCAATCGCTTAATCCAATTATGAGATTTTGAAAAGCAAGAACTACTTCTCAATATGGATTTAATCCTATCTGTGCTATTCTTGTCCTGACGTGAACCTTCTTTAGGATCTTCAATTGCTAGGAAGCCGAGGGTGAGGTTTCATCATCTTGCTTATGAAACCAAATAAACCACAAAACACTCCTAAATTCTGACCTAGACTCGATCACACATGTCAGAAAAAAATGAAAACACATTTTTGACACCCCCCAAACACTTATTGAACACATTGTCCTCAATGTGGGGGCAAGACACTAGCAAACATTACAAGACATTTGAAATAAAAATATAAAGACAACATATTACAAACACAATGATAAAGAAAAGAAAGGGAAGTGGACTGATACAGTCCTGTCAATCTTGAGAAGGAGGTGGTGAGGAAGGCAGGTGAGCATTTTGCTTCCTTTGTCTTTGACGCGCATTGAATTTTTTGTAGGGACTGGTGAATTCTGCTTAAGCTTCGTTTTCCTCTTCTCGAAACCTCCTGCAATGACCATCAAGACACAAAATATAAAAAACAATACTGAAGCAAACACAAAATTAAAAAAATAAATACTATACGTGCTAATTTAGAGTCGTTAGCTTGACTGTGTTACTTCTGGTGCCCTAAGGTTGACGAAGGTGTCCATAGGTTGCTTGGAACTCTACTTCATTCGGGCCTATATAAAGGAGTAGCTTGCCATTATGGAAATCCACTATTGTATGACAAGTGTTGAGGAATGGACATCCCAGAATCAGTGGGTAATTTTTATTGGCAGCATAGTCCAGCACCATAAAGTCTACGAGTATGAGATACTTGTCGACTTTGATTAGCACATCCTCCATAATTCCTAGTGGTTTCTTCATAGTTTGATCTGCAAGCTAAAGCATCGAGGGGACATCCCCCGATTTGATTTCCCTGAAAGTAGCCAAAGGCATAAGATTAACGTTGGCACCCAAATCATGTAAGCAATGTGCAAACTGAACAACGTCAATAGTGCAAGAAATACTAAAACTCGCTGGATCTTTTAATTTTGGCGGTATGTCATTTGATACCAATGGAGTCATCTTGCCATCATTCTGCTTCTTCTTCCTTGCGATGATCTCTTTAAGGAACATGGCATATTGGGATCTTTGATCTAACATCTCCAAGAATGAGACATGGCTTTAAATGTCCTTCATCGTCTTTATGAATTCAAGGATCTTCTCATCGATCATTGTGTTCTTCTTGACTTGTTGAGATAGTGGTGGAGGAATATAAGAATCCTCTTTTTCACTAATTTGGGCTGATTCCTCCTTCTTTTCAACAACTACCTCTTATTGTATGGCTGACTTGATCGGTTCAGCACATCCTTTTGAGAAGTACTTGTTCTCGAGTGGTGGCCTTCTCAAGAGTCTTTGATGGAATGGAGGTGGTGGGATATAAGGTGGTGGAGGAATATACAGTTCATCATCCTCATCCACACTCCTCAATATGATGGCCATCACTTATCCTCGCAGGTTCGACTGCGTGTTGCTGGGTAGGGAACCTATTGGCCTTCGAGTATTTACTGTAGCCAAATTTCTAAGTTGGGATAAGTTTATTTAAGTACCCTGTAGTTTTACCTGTTTCTCCTGGAGTACCATATGGTTCTAAATTGGTATTTTAGTACCCTGTGGTTGACCACCTATTTTTCGGGTAGGTCCAGGGCAGCTACCCATCAAAACTCACCCGAAATGACGTCATTTTGAGATGACGTGGAGGACATGTGGCGGATGACTTTCTTAAGTTAAAGCTTATGTGTAATATGGAAAATTATCTAAATAATCCCTAAGCTTTTTTATATTATATAGAAACTAGTCCTTTGTGTAATATGGAAATGACCAAAATCAAAAATAAATCAAACTAACCAAAATCAACAACACAACCAAGAACATCAAGAACAACAACAACAAAAAAAACCAATTCTCTTCCTTCCTTTTCATCTTCTACACAAAATTGCTTAACTGACTCTCTTATTCTCCTCCTTAAACAATAGCAATTCCAATTCGACACAACCCTCAATTAACAGCAAGCACAATCAAGAGGAGTAACCAATCCAAAAGCCAAAAAATCCATCAATTCTATAATAGGAATTAGACCACACACCTGAGCGGCGTCTGCGTCTGTTGGGCCACAGGAGATGACATGGAAGGAGGAGCGAGCAGCCTTACCTATAGCAGAGCCACGGGTTGCATCGGCTGGGATTCCACAGGGACAAATGAGGCAGAGGAGACTGTGCCATCGGTAGGGAGGCGGAGGAGGCGGTTGGGCCCAAAAAAACTGGGTCTTGAACTTCGCGGGTGTCAAATCAGAGAACTGGGTGACTCGTGCTCCTCCCTCATCGCCTAGCTCTTCCCGAACTTCCTCTTGAAGAGGGAAAAGTGGTGGTGGTTTGCACCTAGGAGGTCTGGCAAGGCGGAGGAGACTGTGCCATCGGTGACCTGTCAGATCAAGGGGTCCACCTCCTCGGCGTGGATCTGGGCAGCAAAGAGGAGGAGAGAGAGAAGGAGGGGAGAGATCTTCTTCAATAGTGGGCCAGGGCGGGGTGGTGCGGCGGTGAGCAGTAGCCCAATAGTCTATTATTTTTGGTATTTTTGGGTGTTCTTAGTTTATTCTGTTAGTGTTCTTGGTTGATTTTGTTCTTGATTAGGAGTGTTCTTTATTGTTGGGATCGTACAGGTAATTTACTAGAGTACACGTCAACTTTTAACAAGCCAACTTTATTGCCACGTGTCTTCCACGTCATCTCAAAATGATCTCATTTTGGGCGAGTTTGGAAGGGTGGCTGCTCTGGGCCTGCCCAAAAAATAGGTGGTCAACCACAGGGTACGAAAATACTAACTTAGAACCACATGGTACTCCAATCAAAATTGGTGAAACCACAGGGTACTAAAATGAACTTATCCCTTCTAAGTTCAATCTCCATCTTTTTCAGTTGCATAGCCTGCCTCTTGAGGAATGTCTCTATCTCTTATTGGTGGGCTTTCAAACGATTAATCCACTGCATAGTTATACTTTGTTGTTGGATGGACTGCTAGACCACCCTCACCAATTGATCGATCATCGAGAAAATGTTGACTTGGTCTCCCACCAGTTGATCAATCTTCTCACCCATTTCTTTGACTTGATCTCCCAAATATGGCTTCCCAGGTTCTTGCTGGCCACCAATATTGTTTATGCTTTTCCCAAACCGAGAGAAATTTGGTTGGGTATTGATTTGGTTAGAATAACTTAAACCCCCTAGTGTCTTATCAACAATGGCCTGAAGTTCCGCTAACACTGGGCAATCCGTAGTGGCATGTGCTTCTGGATATAGCTGACAAGTTTCTTGGACTGCAGCTGCTTTGGCCTTGCCATTGGCCGGCTCTTCAAACCTTTTGGCGAGTGCCTCTAGTTTAGCTTTAAGTTTGGCAGTGGCAGTTACTGCGTCCACCCCTTGGGTTGACTCTTTTTGGGGCTGCTTCACGCATTTAGTTGGCCAGATACCATTAACCTCAGCCATCTCCTCCTTTAAACGAGCAGCTTCATCAACAGTCTTCCTTAAGAACACCCCCTGAGATGAGGCATCGATTTGAGCACGGGATGGGCCATCTAACCCATTATAGAAAATCTTTATGAGGTTCTTTTGGGTTATGCCATATTGAGGCAAGGCCCTTTATAGGTCCATAAAGTATTCCCAAGCTTCATATATACTCTTTCCATCACCTTGTATAAATGTGTTGATTTCTCCCATTAGTTTTGCTGATTTGGCCATAGAGAAGAACTTTCGAAGGAAAGCATGGGCCAAATCAATCCAATAATTATCTCTCATTTCAATGCCTTGTACCAAGCACAAGATCTGGAAAGACTTAGCAGCCTCAGGTGGTTGCTGCACACCATTAGGGTTCCCATCCCAAGTAGGAATGGATGATTCAAGTAGTGTCCTTCTTTGTGGAGCGTTCAGCAGAGCCTGATTCACACAATCTTTCAGATTGTGTGCCATTAATCTAGTTTGGTTCCTCCTTTCTTGCCTAATTACCCTTTTGAGAACTTCGATGTCGATCTCAAGCACAGTGCCTACATCAAGGTCTAGTCCTTCACTCCTAATTCTTACAAAGCAATAGAGAATCCTGCAAAAGAAAGCAAACAAAGTTAACTAGTATGCTACACAAAACCAATTATTTTCGATTTTGTGTCCTAAAATATCAGTCTCCATTAACGGCGCCAATTTGATGTATGAGAAATTGAGAACAATCAAATGCCTAACCAAATAGTATACTGGAAAGTATGATTCTCAAACTAAGAGTTAGAACACAAAAAACTTAAGCACTCAATCAGTTGTAGCATAAAAATAAAAGGTGTAGTACGAATTAAAGGAAAGAGTTTGTGAGAATAAAGCAAACTATAGTGGTAAAAAGATAAGTTGTGAATCAATCAAGACAAAAGGAGCATGATGCCCATATGGATTAACTACCGACGTCGAGGTTATGGTTCTTATGAAGTTCTAACTAGTACCCGGAGCGTCCTAAAGTATCTCCCTAACGCTTTCGCTCATTAAAGGGACAAAAACTAAGATAGCAAAGGCCTAGATTACTAATTAATACTTTCGCTTATCAGTTAGACCTAAACGAATCTCAATTATGAAGATTACTCCTGATGAGTTATCCTTACAATATTAAGACGTCTCCTTAATACCCAAGAACATACTAATTTATTCTTTTCATCAATTCTAGTGCCTTTTGGTCCTCTATCATTAACTCGAATCATAATCTAAGTGGCCAATTTAGATTAAATATTAAGTATACCAATTAATAACTATTACGAAAGATATTTGAACCACAATTCAACATTGGCAATTACTCACAAATTCAGGGCATCGCACCCACAAGAGATCTACTTGCCAAGCGTAATTGTGAAGCACATGATAGTAATGAAAGACATAATAACTAATAGAATAAAAGATAGAGATAGAGAAAGCTTAGTCATTCGAGCAAGTCTCGCCAATCTCCTCCACGTGGCTACCCAGAATCATGACTTTTTATTAATGATCAAAAGTAGTCTCAAGTTGCAGAAATAATCGTGAAAACCTAAGAACTAATGGCATACATATAGCCAAGCAAACTAACTTGAAAATAGGAAAACCTAAAAGAGGTTAACATAAACTAGAAGTTCTAATAGCCAATCACAAGAGGCTTAGAATAAGAAAAATAACTAAAAATGTTCTAGGGCCAAAACAGCAAGCTCAAATCAGTAGAATCCGAGACGGGTTGAAACCCGAAAAGTAGGAAGCTGCAAAAAATTTGGAATCGGAGACCCGGCGGCCGTTGGGTTCCTGGCGCCAGCCCAGTGTCCTTCATGCTTCAGCTTGAATCTTGGTATTTTCTATTTTTGACCCTCTTAAAAGAAGATTTTTTGGCATGACCTGAAACAAATTTGAAAAAACTCTCGTGATGCCTGGATGATTATTGTTGACTCAAACTTGGTTCCTACTCCACCCCTGGTTTATGGAAAATGCCCCTTTTGAATAAATTTATCCATGATGCTATACTAATGGACCTTGGTTTTAAGGGCAACTAATTTACATGGTCCAATTATAGATTCAATAATAATAATATAATTCATCAACTTGACCGAATGATCGTTAATGTCAATTGGATCAGTTGGTTTATGACCCTTTTCTCGGTTCTGACCATTGTTATCTACTTTTGGACACCAATTTCTCATAATTTTTAAAGCGACCGTTCATGTTTGAAGCTTTGTGGACTAAGGAAGTTGGTTGTAACCAGGAAATTAACAAATAAAAAGTCTAGAAATCATGGAAGAGAGAGAAAATATCCAAAAAAAATTTTAGAATTTGGTTTTCGTTCGGGTGAAAACTCAAATCTTTTCATTAGTGATTCCTTTAAATATCTTGGGTCCAAGTCAATTTTGTAGGTACATCTATTAATCAAATCAATTTGGTTAGGGTGGTGGTCAATTCAATTTGGTTTGGTCTTGAAAGGATTGATTGGAATGATCTTTCATTTCTCTAATTGGATTGATCTTCCTTTTCATTATCAATAAAGCATTTTTTTCTTATATTCACTCGGCTGTTTATTTAATATCCACTCGATAAACCCAATTTTTCCTATATGAATGAGCAATTTAAAATGGACCACTTTGTATAATGATTCTATATTGTGGAGCAGAAATATGAATGAATGTAGGTGAGCTAGGATTGATTCCCTTAACTCTCAACCGCAAATTATTCAGCAGCTCATGCCATGACTTGCAAGGACCAAGAAGTGGAGAACAAAAGAGAATGATCCAATTTGCATGCCATGGAGGAGATGTACTAGCATCAGAGGTCCGGAGTCAGGTTGTTCAATTTTAGGGACCGCAACACTTCTTTTTTCCACACAACAGCTACACATAGGAGGCAGGTAAACCAGATTATCAAACTTAAACTCTCTTCTGATGTGTGGAATGATGATGACCAGGTTAGTAAATTATCAATCCATAATCATTTTAAGTCTCTATATTCTCAACATGCTACTACTGATGCTAATCATATTATCCATATTATTCCTAAATTGGTTTTTAATAAGATGTTTGCTAGTCTCATTATTCCCATCTCTACTGAGGAAGTCAAATCATCAGTTTTTTATAGGGAGGGACCAGGCCCCCTGGTCCTGATGATTTCTTTGGTATTTTTTTTCAAAAATTTTGGCATAATATTTTGTATGATCCGATACTCTAGTTAGCAACTTATTTGATACCAAAGTTATTCCTCGGGATTTAAATAGAACTTTTATCACTCTTATCCCTAAATTTACTAATCATGTTGACCTACATAACTTTGGACTTATTGGGCTTTGCAGCGTTGCCTACAAAATTTATTCTAAGGTTTTATAGCTAACACATTAAGACCCTGGATGGATTCCCTCATTAGAGATTATCAGGGTACTTTTGTAAAAGATAAATGCATCCAGGATAATATAATTATTGCCCATGAGGCCTTCCACTGTTTTAAGTCTGAAGGTAGGAAGAAAACTAAACATATGGCCATTAAACTTGACAAAAAAAAGCTTATGATTTGGCCAATTCGTCTTTTTGGGGAAAGTGCTTAAGAAATTAGGTTTTCTGAGGAAGATCATCGCTTCTTTCATGAATTGCATTTCTTCTCCTACTTTTAGCATTTTGTTTAATGCCAAACCTATGCCTGTTTCATTATAATATGAGCATCAGATAGGGGAATCTCCTATCCCTTTTTCTTTTTCTTTTTATTTCTGATGCTCTCTCCCATTACATCTGTAATGCTTATTTTGAAGATGATTAATGGTTTTCCTCTTAATAGACATTGCCATGTTTTGACCCATATTCTCTTTGCTGACGACACTTTGCTCTTTGGCAGAGCTACTGTTGATGAAGCGGTGGCTGTCTTGATTTCTCTTCTTCTTCTTGGCAAGAGATAAATTTTAACAAATCTAGTATTTGCTTCTCTCTTCTGGAATCTGATGCCAATAAGCTTCTTATTGCAAATATTTTAGGCATGCCCCGGATAAATGCCAATGCTAGGGTTCATTTTTGATAGGATATGGCACAAAAATTTATTTTTTAAACAAAATCTCCTATATATGGTAGGTCAAAAAGTATTAGTCAAGGTCATGCTCCCCTCAATGCCATGCTATATCATGTAGTGCATGTTGTTCCCTTCTACATTTTGCACTAAGCTCAACAGCTTAATCTTGAATTTTTGGTGGTCGGGTGATGTCTCAACCAAAAAATCCATTGGATTAGTTGAAATTGACTGTCTTATTCTAAAAAGTCAAGTGGCATTGGTTTTAAATATTTGAGACAGATCAATCTTGCCCTCTTGGAAAAACAAGTTTAAAGGTTATATAATTCCCATGACTCTCTATTTTAAGATTCTGAAAGGGTTATATTTTTCTTTTTCTAATTTATTGCAGGCTTCTCGAGGGTCCAGCCCTCATGGGTTTGGAGCAGTTTGGTTAAAGGCATTCGGGCCCGTTCTGATGGCATTGTCCACAAGGTTTGGAATGTTTGAATAAAAATGTTTGGAAGGAATCCATGGGTGCTTAGAATGCCCAATAACATAATTGTTTCTTCTATTCCTCCTGGATCTTCCAATGTGATTGTTGCTTATTTGATTGGCTTTTCTACCAGCTCCTGGAAGTTTGATATCTCGCAAACTTTATTCTTACTGGAGAAGCAACTTGCTATCACTGGTATAAGGTTGTTCAGGTTGGGGATTCCAGATAAAATTATCTAGCAACATTCTAAGATTGGTTCTTATTCTATAAAGATGGGATACCAGGTTATAAAATCCAGATTATCCATTGATGTTGTCACGACCCAAATTCGTGGTCGGTGACTGGCGCTAGATCATGTCAAACTTAATATAATAAACCACAACCTAGCAAGCCTTAAATCATACCAAATCATTCTTATTACCAGGATTGTCAAAATCATTTTTTTCACAACAAACAAATATATTTATCGTGTCCAAAATCTTGTAGGCATTGGAGTACACATCTCCAACGTCATATCATCAAACTCATCCTTTAAAAACATAAACCTAAATTTACACATACATTACATATTATCATTAATCTAAGATCATATGTCAAAGACCAACAAATATGTACAATGGAGCGACCTAGATTACAAAGACAAAGACCATCCGGAGACCTTTGAACGTAGCCCGAGAAAGAATGACAACGGGCTGAACTCTGATAAAAAAGCTTCTCCAGAGGCAAACCACGGCTCAAATCTCTTCACCTGTGGATTGAAGTAAGGGATAAGTGCTTTGAAATACTTAGTAAGTAAATATTATAAGTAACATGTATTTAACCAACCAATCGTTCCCATCAAACCCAACCAAATACTAACACACAACTAAGAGAACAAAAGACCACTTCACAGATAAGGTCATCAAAGAATTCACGTATCACACGTAATCAGAATTTCAGATAGACTTTCACAGAACATATAACACAATTCGGATAAACTTCAGATAGGTCTAGATAGTGTCACTCCCACACCGACACGAGGATATCATATTTTAAAGGCGCCATCAGAAACCAACCCCGCCGGCCAAATATCATATCGTATACATATCCTCAAAATATGTGCACATATGCCAACATCCCCGGTTGGTCACGGGTAGACCTCATCATCCGCCATCACACAAATCACATACCAAACTTTTCAAAATTCAGATACATACATAGACAATCCAAAAGAAACCTCAATTATCAAATAGACCAAAACCAAACCCAATACCACATTTCATGTCATTTAAAAGTACGCCAAATAAAGCACATCACCCACATCTAGTTAACTAAACACATGTTACAAAGAATATCCACTTACAAGATAATGGTTGCTCAAACCATTCAAAGAGAAATTCCTTGCTTCATTTTACAACTCGTGGCACTCGGATTCAAACGTCGGTTAACTAGTCAAAAGAATAATTATCCACTATCATTACCACCCTCTTTAATATGTAAATAGATCTTAGGAAACGTAAAACTTCATTTTTTAATTTGCAATTTCTGCCACCAGAAATACTTGATCTAATCCTTACCAATTATACAAAATACATCACCTTCATTTCTTTCTAATTATTTTTCGGTTTCATGTCTTCTTCTTTTTTTTCATTTCTTTGATTAACAAGTATATTTCTTCAACTTCTCATTTCCTTAATTAAGACCGATCTTAGTTCTATCTCGATTCAACAAGATGCTAAAACATGACAAATGCTTCTAACGTAAATAAATTAAGTTTAACTTATTTACAGTTCCAACTATACTCTCTTTTGGGTATATTTCATGATATCGCAACTGATTTCTATTATATTGCACAATTTCTTTTATACAATTACAACCTTGGAAATCCGAATTCATTCACTAGTTCATAAGATTTAGATACCTTGTATCTTCTGTAAATACACACAAGGCCATGCTCTTATTTATTTATCACACCTCATATTGATTTCTAACTAAAATGTTTACTCTTCTATTATGTCGATCCACTAAATTTCATAATCCATATATCAATTTTAAAGCATTCAATTACTTACCTTTTAATGTTGATTTCCATTATCGTCTTCAAATTCTAATCTTCTCTATTGTATGCGTTTTCTCTTTCTTTTGTGGTTTGCCGAGGAACTTTAAACATTATAATTTATATCAGTTCCACTCTCTTTTGGATTTCCACCAGCCTAATATATTTAATTGACTTTACCATTGTTCGCTGTCAACTTCTTAATCCACCACGTTTCTTTACTTCTCTATTCATGGTTATCCCAAATTTACCACCTATTCACTTTCTTCTTATATTGCCACGTTTCCCTTTTTTTTTTACTCTTATCCAACTCTACAAGCTATAATTCAACTAGTTCTTAATCCGTCTCATTTTTATTTACAAATCTTCTCACTGTACAACTAAATATACTTTACCTAATTTACCGAAATTGAATAGTAAATTTAAAATTTAGGTTAACTTAAATAAAATCACATAACAAATTATTTTTACAAATATTTCCAATACTGACGAAATCAGACTTATATCAAAGTACCTTAAATTCTTACTTTATTCCAGCTAGATTATTTCATAAATCACAAAACTCAAAGAAAACAGTTATAGATCTAAATGTTATAAATCCACACAAATTGGAATCACCTACTTTGAAGTCCGGATGGAGGAAGTTATGCCTATTTTACCGAATAATGACGGACTAAGCCTAAACCCTTCCAAAACCAACCTTATTATGTTGTAACCAGTTTGGTTGAAGGGTGAGTGTATCACATTCTCTCCTCCTTATAAAATTCGGTCCCCGAATTTGCTTAATTGAAGGTTAACTTACTTGTCATATAAATAGATGTGGGTACTTGGTTTTCATTTCTCCCTCCATTTCCCAAGTTGCCTCAGCCAAAGAACGATTTTTCCATTCAATCTTGACCATCGGAAGTTCTCTATTCTGAAGTTTCCTAACTTCACGATCCAAAATTCTTATTAGATTCTCCTGATATGTCAAATCTCCACTTATCTCCACTATCTGTGGCTCTAAAATATGTGTAGAATCATGCAAGTATCGCTTAAGCATGGAGACATGGAACACTGGATGAATATGCGACAAAGATGGTGGCAAAGCCAATCAATATGCCACTGGTCCAACTCGCTCCAAAATCTCAAATGGGCCAATATATCTAGGACTGAGTTTGCCCCTTCTTCCAAACCTCATTGTTCCCTTCATAGGTGAAACCTTGAGGAAAACATGTAGTCCCACATCAAACTCAATATCCTTCCGTCTCTTGTCTGAATATGACTTTTGCCGACTCTGGGCTGTTTCTAGCCTTTGTCGAATCAACTGTATCTTCTCATTAGTTTCTTGCACTAAGTCATTGCCCAATAGTTTATTCTCACCAACCTCATTCCAACATAACGGTGATCTACATTTTCTTCCATACAAAGCTTCATATGGAGCCATCTTGATACTTGACTGGTAGCTATTATTATAAGTAAACTCCATCAATGGCAAATAACGATCCCAACTTCCTTCAAAATCAATGACACAAGTTCGCATCATATCTTCCAATATCTGAATAACACGCTCAGACTGGCCATCTGTTTGAGGATGAAAGGCCGTACTCAAATCCAAACGAGTTCCCATAGCCTCCTGAAATTGCCTCCAAAACCTTGATGTGAAATGAGTTCCACGATTAGATACAATTAAAACTGGTACACCATGAAGGAAAATAATTTCATCCATAAATATCTGAGCAAACCTACTTGCATCATATGTACTCTTTATTGGTAGGAAATGTGAAGATTTTGTCAATCTGTCTACAATAACCCACACTGCATCATAACCTTTGGAAGTAGTTGGAAGCCCTACTAACAAATCCATTGTTATCTGCTCCCACTTCCACATTGGAATCTCTAGAGGTTGTAGTAATCCAGAAGGTCTCTGAAGTTTTGCTTTTACCTGTTGACAAGTCAGAGACATCGAAACAAACTTTGCAATGTCCTTTTTCATACCTTGCCACTAATAATTGCATCTCAAATCATGGTACATTTTTGTAGATCCAGGGTGCATACTGTAGACCGCTTGGTGTGCTTGAGTCAATAATTCTTTCCTTAGATCTCCAACATCAGGAACAACTACTCAAGAACCAAAATACAAGACACCATTAGCACTAAGTCGAAATTTAGGTAAATCACCTTGTTCAACTAGTTCCATCATCACAATAACCTCTGGATCCTCCCACTGCAATGCCATAACTCATCCTCGTAAGGTGGGTCTCATATGCATCTCAGCTAGAAACTTTGGCTGAATTAAGGATTTGCGACTTAAAGCATCAGCTACCACATTAGCTTTCCCAGGGTGATAGTTAATGGTGCAGTCATAATCCTTAAGTAACTCCATCCACCTCCTCTGTCTTAAATTCAAATCTCGTTGCTCAAAGATATACTTGAGGCTTTTATGATCTGTATATATCTCAAACTTCTCACCATACAAGTAGTGCCTCCAAATCTTCAGTGCAAATACAACAGCTGCCATTTCCAAGCATGGACTGGATAATTCTCTTCATGTTTCTTCAGCTGTCTAGAGGCATAAGCAATAGCATTCTTGTTTTGCATAAGAACACATCCCAAACCCACTCTTGAAGCATCACAATAAATTGAATATCCACCTAATCCTGAAGGTAGAACCAATATAGGTGCATGTGTTAATCGATCCTTCAATTCATGGAAACTCTCTTCATACCTACCCGACCAATCATACTTGGCATTTTTATGAGTTAGCCGAGTTAACGGTGCTGCCAAAGTAGAGAATCCTTTGACAAATCGTCGATAATACCCGGCTAAACCCAAAAAGCTGCGTATCTCAGTAACATTAGCTGGGGTAGGCCAATTCACAATAGCTTCCACCTTCTTTGGGTCAAATGACACACCATCTTTGGACACTACATGTTCTAGAAAAGCTACACTTTGAAGCCAAAACTCACACTTTGAGAATTTAGCATATAACTTTTTCTCTCGTAGAGGCTCTGTAATACTTGCCTAAGGTGTCTCTCATGATCCTCCGGATCAATAGAGTAAATCAATATATCGTCAATAAACACAACCACAAACTGATCCAGGAAAGGCTTGAAATTCCAGTTCATCATATCCATAAAGGCAGCTGGGGCATTAGTCAATCCAAATGGAATAACCAGAAACTCATAATGGCCATATCGAGCCCTGAATGCCGTCTTTGGAATGTCCATCTCTCTAATCCGCAGTTGATGATACCCTGATCTCAAGTCAATCTTAGAAAACCATTTAGATCTCCGTAACTGATCAAACAAATCATCTATTCTCGGAAGAGGATATCGGTTGCATATAGTTATCTTATTCAACTTTCGGTAGTCTATGCACAAACGTAAACTCTCATCTTTCTTCTTCACAAATAGCACTGGGGCTCCCCAAGGAGAAACACTCGGCCTTATGTACCCTTTATTCAACAAATCTTGTAACTCATCTTTCAACTCTTTCATTTCAGCTAGAGTCATACGATAAGGTGGTATAGAGATTGGTTTAGTTCCTGGTTCAAGTTCAATACAAAATTCAATTTCCCTCTCTGGAGGTAAGCTTGGTAAATCCTCTGCAAATACATCTGGATATTCTCTCACAATAGGAACATGATCCACCAAAACATCTTCTTTCTTTATTTCCTTTACCAAAGCTAAATAGCTTGCACATCCTTTCCTTAGAAACTTGCTAGCTTTCATATAAGAGATAAGCTTTGCAGTAGTCACCTTTTTCTCACCCTGAAACTTAAACTCTGCCTCATTTGTTGGATGAAAAATAATCCTTTTTCCAAAACAATCCACAACCGCATGATAAGTAGATAACACATCCATACCCATTATCATATCAAAATCATCCATATCCAATATGTATAAATCAGCCATCAAGTCATGTCCACTAATTTGAATATTGCATGATCTAACAACTTCACAAATATACATAAATCTACCCGAAGGAGTGGCAACAATCATAGACTCATCCAAACATACAGGCATAGCATCCAAATATTGAACATATTGAGATGACACAAAAGAGTGTGTAGAACCCGAATCAAATAGAATACGTGCATAAGATGATCTAATGAGAAGATTACCTGACACCACAGTGTTACTAGCATCAGCATCTCTCCTGGTCAAAGCATATACTCTAGGGTGTGCACCGTCTCCTCCACTATCAGATTTAGGTCCCTCAATCCTCAAACCTACTTCCCTTTGATCAAGTAGATTGCCCTGCTGAACTTGTGGTCGAGGAAAGTGTTGTGTTGGCGGCCTCATTATCAAACTTGCCACTTGCTTACGCTGATCGATTGTAGGACAGTCTTTCACCAAGTGATCTTGCATACCACAGCAAAAACAAGTTCCTGTCCTTTTATAACAAATGTCTCCAGGATGTTGTTTACCACAACTTTGGCATCTCCTGAAATTACTGGATTGGTTCTTACTGAATTGCTGACCACGGAAATCCTTCCCTCTACCAAATCTTCCAACTCGTCCTCCGCTCCTAGATGATACTGGCAGATTGTTGGTCCATCTTTCTTGCTGTCTAAAGCCTTGATTGGAACTCCTTTGTGGTGGTTTTTCAAACTTCTGAAATTTTGGTTGACTTTGGACCACTCGACGTTCATTATCTCGCATCTCTAAGGTTCGAGCACAATATACTGCAGCTGCATATGTCTCGAAACCACGAGGATACATAACCTTGATACTAATTTAAAGAGGTCAAATATTCAAATCTTGATAATAGTAAATCATGGTGTAAAATTTTATCTTTAAATATATATATATATAGCAAAGTATTACATGTCTGTCAACTTTGTTAGATGCGCAAGTGTCTCGAGCAAGGCTCTTCCCAACCATAGTTTTAAAATATGAATTTTAGTACGATCCAAATTTGGTCCATTTTCTAAGTTGCTGGTCCGACCGTTGGTCAGATTGAATATTTTTTATTAATTTTTTTACTTTTATTCGAATAATATGTAAACCAAATAGTCAAAATATAGGTTTCAAAATTCACACTTTCGAAATATCAACCAATTTATAACATATAAAGTCTATTTTTTTTGTTGATTTAGAGAAATCGAACATATGATACGATTTTTTATTTTTATTTTTGCTGATTTAGATAAAATTTGGTCAGATCGGGCGGTCCAAGCTAAAAATCCGTGCGAACCACCTGGTCTAACCAAATTTTGGGCAGTCCGACCGAATGCCATATAAACACTAAAAAATGATCCACTTTTTTGGGTGATTCGGTTGGACCACCGATCGGATCGTATTTTTTGAAACTATGCTAACAACTAATTAAAGGAAAGTGTTCTGGAAGAATAATACAAACGAATAAATAAAATATCAATAGAAGCTACTTGAACCAAAGATGGATAGTTAGAGGATATAAAATAACTTTAGAGTTAAGTGTATAAAATTACAAATAAGTTAGGTTAACCATAAATCCAAGCTCATCATGAACGTTCCAGCGAGGAATTTCATGTTTCCAAATTTTACAGATCTTAGTTAGTAGAACAGTCACATAAAAGAACACAATTTTAAATGTGTCAACAACAAAATATGTCTACTTAAAATGCGTTCGTTTTAAAATGTACGCAATTTAAGTAGGACTTCACACATTATCATCAACTGCACCATTTAGTCGAAAATCATTAAAAAGTAATCAAAATTAAAAGCATGTTACCAAAATAACTTGCAAGTAAGACTGCTAAATCTGCTCAAGCCCTTGCTTTATTTCCTGGCAACCCATTGGCAGCGAGTGATCTGCAAGATATTTTTGACATATATAGATTAGTTCATATAAACAAGCGTACTATTCTTTCAATTAGCTATGCGGTAATCTCAACACCCGGGAAAATTTTTTGACGATCTAAATGGAGAACGTTAAATACGCAATGGATGGATAACGTACAAAATTTGTTGTGTGCCTGTCCTTAAACGGATTGGAGATGGGAAAGGTTGGCTAGCTCTCGCAGAAAAGAGCCAGCAAAACTCAACTCTTCGAGGCACCTGTTATCAATTTACACTAATTCTTAGTCCAGCGGAACCGAAAACAAAAGTATTTAACACGCTCATACCAAATGGTAGTAGAGATATATGAGAATAGAGAACACATGCGATTCGGTTAAAAGATACATGGGACTGATTATTATTATAATATAAAGAAATCCAAGTATGCATAGACCATGCTCAAGATTACGATCCTAAATCTCGTGCCTACTGCAATGCCAAGCCAAATCCTCCATGACTGAATCATGCACTTTTTTCGCCTAGTCGTGAGATGAGAAATATTGTCTAGGGTAATTAATTTAATTTTTTTATAATAGTATTAAAATTTTAAAATTTCTAAATTCTTAGTTGGGTCAATTTCATTTTCTTTTGGATGCCTAATGTACAACTTGATGTAATCATTAAACAATGTTAGGAATTTGAAAAAATAGAATGAAAACAGCATCCTTTACTAAATTGTAAGTGCTCCGCAGCTGTAACCGCTCATTTATTGACCATAGTTAATAGAAGATTGAATGACCGTCATTATTCCATAATTTCATGGGGTCTCAAAGCCTCCCTATAAAAAAGAACTTTCTCTTTTTATTGTAGATACACTAAAACTCACATAGAGTTTTCTCTCCTCTCTCCCTCTTAGACTAGCACATACATTCTTGCATAGAGTTAGAGTTCTGCAACCGCTGAGGGTTCGCAGGTCAATCAGATGTTGCTTTCATCTGACTGAGTGATTGAGCATTGTACCCTGGGAGCTTACATACCCTTGAGGCTTGAAGCAATATAGGTGGGTAATATGAGCTTAAGGGCACACAGCTTGAGTAAAGAGGAGGATTTCATCCAAAGAACCCGATCTCCAAAAAGGTGGTATTCCTACGATTTGCTCAAAGCGTGATTGTGAGTATTTTTCTGTAAATTTTTAATATTGTCTATTTACTTTTCCTATATGTTATTTGTATGTGTTTATATCCAATTATTGCCCTATAATAATAATAATAAACTAGACCTAATTTCCAACAATCTTAAGGCAAAGTCAAATTTTGCATATTTTTGTGAGTCGTTACAATTGTGCAATAGTAGATTCGGTCATGTAAACTATAAGTCCTTACAAAAGATTATGTCACTAAACATATTACCCAAGTTCAACATTGATTATAAATACAAGTGCGAGCCTTGATCGATGATTGAACAAGATATTGATATGTCTATTTGATGAGAAGTAAAGATGAAGCAATAAATTTGTTCATACACCATAAGAATAAGGTCAAGAAACAACTTGGGATGTAGATCAAGAATCTTCAAAGTTGTAGGGGGAAGCCGGGCTTTCACCCAAATATGTGCTCAATAGTGTATCAGACAAAATGTTGGATAAAATACTTTATGAATTGTGGAAAGGTCATGCACCTGAATAAAAATTCCTAAGAGTTTGGGAATTTCTTGCTAAAGTTTCGATCCCACCTCTCAAAAGGACAAGGATAGAACCAAAGATGGTGAATTGTGTGTTTATCGGCTATGCACAAGATAGTGATGCATACCAATTTTTTGTACACAAGTCAGATAACTTTGATGTCCACATAAACACACTTATTGAAGCTAGGGAGGCTTCATTCTTCGAGGAAGTATTTCCTCACAAAGCTCGAACAGAGGTGGACAATAAAGTTGATGAAAGTGAAAGCAATGTGAGGGAAGAAATACCTCAAGATGAAGTTGAAGAACCTAGATGTGAGAAAATGATAAGAAAATCAAAGTCATTTGGATCATATTTTCTAATTTATCTATTATTAAAGGATCCAGTAACCTACAAAAAAGTAAAGATCTCTACAGACTCTGCTCTTTGGAAGGAAGAGTTGAATAGTGAGATAGAGTCTGTCTTACATAATCATACTTGGAAAATAGTGTATCTACCAGCGGGAAATAAACCACTAGGCCACAAGTGAATCTTAAAAAAGAAGATAAAATCGGATGGTACAGTGGCTAAGCACAAGGCTAGACTTATAGTTAAAAGCTACAAACAAACTGAAGGTGTTAATTATTTCGACACGTATGACTCCGGTAACTGCTCATTTATTGATGGTGGTTAATAGGGGGCATTAATGGCTGTAACCACTCATTTATTGACCATAGATAATAGGAAGATTTAATGACCGTCATTATTCTAGAATTTAATGGTATCAAAGCCTCACTATAAAAGGAGACATCTTTCTCTCATTTTAGATACACTAAAGCTCACATAGAGTTTTCTCTCTTCTTTTCCCGTTAGACTAGCACATACATTCTTGCATAGAGTCAGAGTTCTGCAATCGCTGAGGGTTCGTAGGTCGGTCAGATGTTACTTCCATTTGACCGAGTGATTTGACTTACTTATCCTTGAGGCCTGAAGTAATATAGGCAGGTAATATGAGCTTAAGGGCACACTGATTGTTGTGGCCTCGTCCAGCATTAAATCCGAATTCGTGACGATCAAAGAGGAGAATTCCATCCAAAAAACCCGATCTCCAAAGAGGTGGTATTCCTACGGTTTACTCAAATCGTGATTGTGAATATTCTTCTCCAAATTTTTCATATTGTCTAGTTACTTTTCCTATATGCTATTTGTATGTGTTTATATCCAATTATTGCATGACAATAATAATAATAAATTAGACCTAATTTCCAACAGATTTTGACTTGAAATAATCAAAATTCGGCGCTAGATGTGTTACAAATTATTTAAGAAATTCTGAAATTCTAATCTAACAAATATTAAAAATATCATTTAAAAAATTGCACCCTAAGATTACACTCTGAATGTCAAAGATTCAAGTTTGGACGGGATGTATTATGACTCACTGGCGGGTGATGTGGCAGGTGCCATTTCCATTTTAAAAAATTGGTAAAAAGGTGCCATTTCCATAAATGGTGCGGTTCCATACAACGCTTCTATTGCAAGTGTTTGGCTTCCCGATACTACAACGCAACGTGTCTCCATGGATCAGAAGAGTCTTTTTTAGCATGCTTAATAATCACTCATATGCATCTTGAAATTTTTTTAGAAAAACATTCATCCTAAAATTTTAAAAGGCTAAACACATTTAATTTTTGAATTCTTTCACGTGAATGAAAAATAGGTATTCCTTATTAATATAGATATTATCAATCAAATTATTTAAAATTTTTGAAATTGTTAATGGTGTATTACAGATTAGGAGATTGCTACCACTGCAGGATTTTAGAGCACACCATTTCGCGTACGTATAAAATTGTTATTTTTATGTTGCATGTATCAAATTAATTTTTATATGTTTACTTTGTTGAAAATATTAATAAAGTAAAATTAAATAAATTTGACCATAGGAAAACAAATGAAATAAATTAACTTCTGAATTTTTTTACAAAGTGAGAATGAAGCTGGAAATATATAAATTTACTTTAAAAATTACCTTCGTCCGGATGAAGCTGGAAAGAAGCTGTTGACTCGGCACGCTTAGAGGCTAGAGCTATCAAGAGAGAGAGAAGAAGAAGAACCCAATGTAATTAAGTAGTATTGAACACAACTACAGATTTGAAAAATAAATGTGAATATAGTTTAGTAATTCATGTAAAATTTACACTTTACACTTGTGTAATAGAAATATTCACTTTAGTATTCTGTATTATTTTTAAAAGATATTTAGTATTCTTTTTTCTTATGAGTTTTGACTTTTGTTAATATGGCAATAATGATATGGCTTCGACTTACTAATATAACACAACTAGATGATGTCGTTACGCATTGTTAAATAATTGATCAGATTTTATTTCCACGTATTGTCCTTTTAATATACATGTTCTTGTGAATTATTAATACCTTCTAAAAAATGTGAATTATTAATACATTCCTGTCCCACGGAAGACATTGCCGACAATCATTGAAATTTTGGAAAACTTTACATAACTATATGTATGACTTGGTAGAGTCACTGATTACGAATTCTATCATATACTTTTTCAATCACTGACTTGGAAAATTTTGGTGATCTTACATGTTTACTTTTTTTCTCTTAAATTTTATTGAGAGATCAATAATTCAAACATTTATTTGTACATCCAAATTATATAAAATTAGTGTTAAATCATTTCATTTATGTTTGGACATCGATTTTTGGTAGACTTCGGGTGTTCTCGATCATCTTGATTCTGATTTACAAGTTCATTTTCTATCTCCTAAATTTAATTTTAAAATTGATAGTTCAAATATTACTCGTTAGTAGTGACCGTCAAACCATTCATTTATGGTTGGACATTGATATTGAGTAGACTTCGGGTCTACCCGATCATGTTGTTGAGATTTATAAATTCATTCTCTCTCTTCTAAGTTCTAAATTTAATTGAAAAATTGTTAGTTCAATAATTACAAGTTGGTGATGACTATCATTTCATTTATGGTTGGACAACAATTTTGGGTAGACTTCGGGTCTTCTCGATCATGTTGTTTGTGATTTAAATGTTCAAATATTAATTGTTAGTCCGCTCGAATAAGGAATAATAATGACTGTCGGCTAGAATATAAGGAAAAAGACTCTCCATCTCATGGAGCAACCTCTCTCTCTCGACTCTCATTACCAAAAACTTCTCCTTGCTGTCTGGTGCAACCTGCTTTCCCTCTCATTCTCAGATATCCTTTATTTTCCTCATCCACGTTCCCTGTCAAATATGTGCGAGGTTCATCGTGCATGCTCAAGGCTGTAAGATAGACCTGATGTGCATGAGAAAAATGAGCATAGACCTGATAATCAAATTTGTGCGTTGGAGGCTGACCAACTCGTGTACTGTGGCGAGTTTGATGAGAATCAGACTCAATGGTCTGTACGGCCGTCAACCCAACATCTGCTAAGGTTCCGACATTCTCATCAGAACTGATCAGGTTTTGTACTTCTTCGGATTGGCTGATTTCCCGAAAAACTTGTTGAACTTGGACAGGAGCAATAGGCGAAGCGTCCTCATGGGTCAGTGGAGGATGAGCATCAGAAACATCAACGAAGATTCAATCTGGTAGATGTGTCATAATAGCTGGCAGTTCGATGGCACCATGATGTGCCCGATATGGGAAAATGTCTTCTATAAACGGGACATCCCTAGAGACAATAAATTTCCCTGTCCGGAGATTGTAGACCCGATAAAAATGGGTACCTAACAAATATGCATGAATGGCTGCACTCATCAAACTTTTCAGTCCTGATGTGGTTGTGTACGTATGCTAGGCACCCGAACACGCGTAAGTGATCATAACAAGATGGTTTCAGAATAGAACCTCATATGGTGTTTGATTCTGGATTGCCCGAGACGGAGACCTATTAATCAAATAGATCGGTATCAATATGCACTCTCCCAAGAACCGCATAGGAAGATTAGCCTGGAATCGCAACGCCCGAGCAACTTCGAAGTTGCGCTCAATAATACCATTTTGTTGACGTGTATAGACACAAGTTGTTTGGAATAAGATACCTGCCACGAACCAAATCTGTGGTCGGTGACCGGCGCTAGACTTTGACTACTTAAATCACACACAAAGATCTAGCCAGCCTCAAACTTATTCAAATTCTTATAAATCTTAAACCATTAAACTTATAACTAAAACTTATATTATCTTGTATTTTAAATACCAAAATTTTACAACCAATTGTCAAGCTTTGTTATTAAATAAAATTAATATACTCTTAATAATTAAACATTCCCAACATCAAAGCAAATCTTGTGACTACGGAGCTTCTAGATGAAAGAGCAAAATACAAATTGGAGACCTCGATGCAAGTCCTGGAGAACAAATCGGACTTGGTACGATCAGAGTAGATCTCCGAGCCAACACAACTCGTGTACGAGTTCCTGCAAAACTAGTGGGTGGGGGATGAGTGTTTTGGATCACCCAGTAAACAAATAAGATATGCATCGCAATTTATTTAGCTACTCAATGTACAAACATTCCTAAAACATGCATATAACTAATATATTAAATGAATTATGCGGAGATGTACATTATTCAAAGATCATATTTATCAGATGACCAAATATAGCATATAATCACAAAAACATGAGCAAACTACGCAACGTCCCATTCCGTCACGCAATTTGACACATGAACACATAATTCCAAAATCAAATCACAAAACTGAACGAACGTTCTGCAAGTTCTAGATAGTGTCACTCCAACTTCGACACGAGGATACCATATCTCAAAGGCGCCATCAGAATCCAACCCCGCCGGCCAAACAGATCATATCAGAATCCATTGTATTCTCAGTATATGTGCACATATGCCAACATCCCCGGTTGGTCACGAGTAGACCTCTGCCTACTAGACGTCCATATCACAGAGCCGAGCCATCCATATAACAGACTTTCATATCATAACAAATTCATAGGCTCCCAAAACATATCAAACATATCCAGTGCCCCTCTGGGCCAGATTAAACAAACTTTCACAAATCATAATATCATACCATATGCTCATATGACAAATTCATAAATGCACTCACGTTATCATATTCAAATCATGAGAAATAAATAGAGTGCGTTAAAGAAAGCACGAGTCACATATTATTTATTTACCAATTGTAATCGTTGGCTATCCGAACTGATCATTAGCTTTTCATACACATATTTTTCCACTGCGAATCCATACTTTAAGTATACATGATGTCCAATTGCTTTAAAAACAAAATTCCGAGAACCTGTCATATTGAATATCGCTCTTCAAAATTAATTAAACTAAAATTCTTATATTTCAAACCAAACAAGAATAATCGCCAACTACAATCATAAATTTCATAGCTCATTAACATAGCTTATCGATTTTTCATTGAATTCAGAACTAATTAAATTATTTTCATGAACCGTTAATATCCATTTCTTCGTAAAATTTTCGATTTAGCTTAAAAGACTAATTATACTCTTCTGTCTTATATTACCGTCTCCAACTTTACAGTTTCCATTTTTTTAACTTACAAAGCAGTAGTCACTTCCTTTAGATCAAGTTAAATAAGGTTCTTATTTCTAATTACTCAAGCCACACATGAAACTAATATTTGCTATCTCATTACTTCCGTCTTTGTTTTTTTTTTAATTTACCTATCATAAGCATAGCAAAGAATGTAGTTATGAACATTAATTCATTAGTATAGGATTCTATTAACCACTTGCTTGAACGTTGTACCATATTCTGTCGAAATAGCTTCTTTGTAACTTATCAATTCCATAAACGATAATAGTTATATTCCAATAATTCACATTAAAACAATCGAAGATTTACTTACCGTGAGTTCTTTTTCTATGTTGTTATTTTCCCTCCTCTCGCTTCTATTTTATTTTCCTTGCTGACTTTTTTTTTGAGTTCCTTTTCTATCCTTACTTTCACCTTTATTTTTTTTATTATTGGTTCGGTGGAGACAATGAGAATGAGTAATTTTTATCCCAACAGCCACACTATAATATTTCCACCACCTGGTTTTTACTTTAGCTTTGGTGTCAACAGTTCGTAACAGCCACGTTTCTTGCCTTCTTTCTTCTTTTTTTTAGTGTATATCTTTTGTATATGAAGTTATCCAAATTAAATTCCATCTCTTCTATTTTGTTCTTTGCTACTTTCTAATTGTTTTGTCAAAACCATGGGATTTATCCCGTTCTCACCGCATCCCTTACTTTATAATAGAAATTATGTTCCAATCTTATTTCTGTATGTTGCCACGTTATTACTTTTTTTTAACTTATCACTTCTTGATTTTTTTTATCTCAGATCTAATTCGTATCATATTATATTTACTAATATTCCTAAAACTTCCTGGAGACTAATTTCTATTACTATTTTGCAACACAATATATTATTAATTTCTTGAATGACTTAGAATACTTGATTAGATTTAACTAACTTTGATCGACACAATTGGGTATTACATTTTCCCCCCCTTATAAAAATTCGGTCCCCGAATTTATCTATGATCATCTAAATAGATGAATGCTTTATTAGTATCTTATCGTAGATCTTTGTAGTTTGTGTATTGTGATCCTATTTCCTTTGTAAATTTGAAAATCTTTATTTCAAAGCTTTCAAAATTTCTTATCCAAAATTCTCTTTGGAACTTTTCATCTACCAATTTAACTAATCTTAACTATTTGTGATTTCAAGATAAGAGCAAAAATATAATCATATAAATTTATTTGATAACTAGATACAACTTTTATGTGACAGTGTCGTCATTGTAGCAAATGCAACATGCCACTATTTGCTCTAAATTCTCAAACAACTTACTGTAGGTCTACATTTTCTCCCAAAATTCATATCTCTTTTACAAGGATCTCTTGACTACATGTGCATCCTTCCATTAAATTATATATCTTTCCATAGCTTATCCATAAGAATAACCTTTAGTCTTCTCATTTATTCTCCAAACAAATCAAATCGAAGTAATTTCTTCGATCAAAGTTTTAACAACTTATTTATTACATATATCTTCTTCTAATTATACTAGTTACTCGATCGATTTTAAATTTTTTTTTTTTCATCTGATAACCCTAACCATAAAGGGTATATTAGTCTTATGTCTCGACCATACTAGTTAATTCATAAATACTAATCATTCCGTCAAATTCTCACCTAGAACTTTCACAAAGTCTTAAGTTTAATGTTTTCAATTTCACATCATATACATTTCACCTTTTGCGTAATTTCAAACCTAATACTTTCTGACATTACCTGGAAGTTAGCCATGACTTCTATTATCTCTTTTCATCATTTTTCTTAGACACAAACTTACTTATGTATAACCCTCTTTATCTTTGTTAACTCCATGTATCTCAAATCTTTTGTTGTACTTATAATTCTTTCAATAAATTTCTCTTAATTTTATTTTTGGGTCATGCATTTGGTAGTTCTACTCAACCCTTATTCACGTCATCTCTAGACCACATGTTCGGTAGTTTTACCAATTCTTTCAATCGGCCAATTATACCAAAATCGTACACACGTTTCATAATTAATCTTAATGGCTTCATCACCACGACACAACCAAAAGGCTTCAACAACCAATCACATCATTTCATTACCTCCAGAATTCAAAATCATAGCCTTCCACTAACTTAAATCCACCAACACCCCAAAATAATTATCAAGCTCCCAACCATGCCTTTCTCTATTACCAAAACTCTCATTGGTATAAATCTTATATATAATTGTAGTTTCATGAAGTTCACTATGTTAGTTATAATATATTTTTAAGCTATTTTCACTATGCATTATACCATTATTTTATTAAAACTTGAACCTATTTTTGATAGACTTTAGCATTGAATCATAATCCTTATAATAAATTTTATCGTATTTATGAACCAGATAATACAACGTAGAATATTCACTAAGTTCCAAAGATCAGTCATCTTCCATTAGCACTATGACCTTATGTCATTCATCTTACTATTTGACAAAACTACCTTAAATAAATATTTACCAACCTGCAAGAATCTTTGTCCTTAAGTTTCTTCAATTTTTTTATTCCATAGTCATTATACTGATCAATCTTGCTTTCAAAACAAACTAACTCATCATCCGTCAAACCTCAAAGAATTTTCTTTCCCCAGTAAATCTTGTTGCTTTTTAAGTTTACCATTAACAACATTTTTTTAACTTGTTATAGATAGATTATATCAGTCAAACAAAACTTCATAACAAAGCTCACGTATCTTAGTAGATATCTCTTTGCTTGTACATAGATTCTTTAGTTCTCAACATAATTGTCTTGGTATTTCGTAGACTGTTCAACGTTTTTTTATACCTACATAACTGCTAAAGGGTTTACTTGATAGAGTGGTACCTACAAATACTTCCATCGAAGCACATACCAATTTACCTTTATCTGGCATTTTTCTAAAATTTGAACTCACTTACTGCCAAATATGCCACCCTTCCCCGCACATCTTCAAAGAAGTTGAAGCTAACCCGCTGTCTACCCACTCTAATCAGGCTCCTCGATGTTAAGTCTTGAATGACACACAAACCAGTAAAAAAAGTTATTGCACAATTAGGTCCTTTGTCAATCTTTGTACGGACAGTAAATTGCACTTAAAAAGTGGTATATGCAACACATTATGCAAGATTATGTGGTCATTCAACCGTGCAACTCCAATTCAAAGGATCAGGACTTCGGTACCATTGGGTATCCTCACTGGTGGATGAGCGATATCACAAGATTTATTAAACAATAAATCATGATCGCATTTAATATGATCTGACGCACCAGAGTCTAATATCCAGGATTGAGCATAGACATCCTTACTTGACATGTTAATGTCCTTACCAGCCATGTTGGCACTTGGATCGGATAGAGTAGGCTGTGCAACTCGATCAGACTTGGACTTGTTTGTCAATTAATGCAGCAAAATATTGATATGGTCCTGGGTCAGGCTGGAATTAGCACCTTCATTCTGACTGACTTGAGCAGCCCTCGGACATGAGTTGCAATCATGTTGAGGGCGGACCGAATTATTCTATGAAGTTGATCAATTTGATTTTCTCCATCCTGGAGGGTACCCAACAATCTCAAAACAAGTCGCTTTGAGGTGGCCAACCTTTCTGTAATGGGAACACTTTGGCCGATTGGTATTTATACCGTCGCCCTTTGATGAATCTTGAACAAAGGTAGCCAATTTCATGATAGGACGACGGGAGGTAGTTATATTTCTCTGCTTCTTATCTTCAGAAATAAAATGGTAAGCAATACCAATACTTGGAAGCGGTTGGCTGCTAAGGATCTGGGTCGGATGGTAGAGAAAGAATCAACTAATCGCATCCAGAAGTCATGGATGGTAGAGAAAGAATCATCTAATCCCATCCAGAAGTCATACATATACTCCTTTTTTTGCATGTCCATAACATGCTTCCTTAATCCACACGGATAACCAGTACATGAGCACATGGACAAAGGCGAGATGTCGTTTACCTCATCCCAAAGGCTTTTCACCTTAGTGTAATAGGCTAAAATAGTAAGTTTCTCTTGGTGCACACTTGTAATAGCGCGCCTGAGTTCATATGCACGCGGAGCGCTCCCTTTTTTAAATCTCTCGGCAATATCAGTCCAGATGTCATGCAAGGTTTGTGCTCAACGAACACTGCTGCTATAAACATCCTTCTCTATGGAAGACTTGAGCCATCTGTGAACCATAGCATCAGCACATATCCAATAGGATAGCTTGCTTCATATGGCAATAAGCTTGGCAATCATCCCATCAATGAAGCCAAATTTATTTTTAGCGTAGAGCATAGTGCTCATATCATTAACCCACTCTCCGTAATTAACTTCACTGAGGTGATCAATAACGTGAAGTTGACATGGGTTATTAGAGGGGTGGATGTAGTATGAATACATAGCATCCATGATACATGCGATCAATCCATCACTGCCAGAGGCTTGGGATTAGCCTGAATTCACAGCACTTAAATCAGACATAATTTTTTGGGTAATTATCGATGCGACGAGTATGCTATATTTTGGTGGGGATGATCTTGATCTTAATTATGGCTCTGATACCAAATAGAAAACAAAAAAAAGATTGGTGTAATACCACTTATGGCTTTTCATTAGATGTACGCAACATATATAGAGTTTTACATGGGTCTAACCCTAATTACAAGAGACATATTTCCTAATCCTTTTCCAATACCTTTTTGAGAAAGGAAGCTTTTCTTTAATTTAATGTCAAGTTTCTGGTTGGTTCTCCCCTTCTAACCGGCTTCCTTCTCCTTAGTGCTAACTCTAATCCTTAGAGGGTCTCCTTCAGATACGAGCAAGAACCATAAGTGTGTTACTTCGGTGGTCTCATCCTTAAAGCTGCGATTCTTAAGGGCCTCTCTCCGTGTGATCTCTCTTACGGTCATTGGATGAATGCTGTTTCTTTTTCTGTGAGTCATGCTGCTGCTAGAAGGCCTTTCTCTAGGAGGAGCATTGTTCCCTGGCCTTCTCGGATCTCCCCTCCTGCATCCCAGCCCCCTGGTCCATCTATTTTTTTCAGAAATATTACAATTTCTGGTTCTTTGCTTAAGTCTCCGGCTATTGGGCCTGGTTCCTCCTTCATTGATGTTTTGGTGAATTACCAGGAGATACTGGCTAGTTTTATTACTTTTTCTCCTTCTTACATCCGTGAGAATATGTCCTCTTAGTTTGTGAGGATAAAAGAAATATTAACGCCATGGCTAGGAGGTCTAATGGTTCTCTTACTTTGTGTCAGCTATTCTACAACTGGAGATCGTGCAATCTTCTTCTGTCCAATATGTTATTGTGAAGGATATTTTTTCTTTGGCGGGAAAGAAAGTTTCATTGGGCCCTTGGATCCTGACCCAAATCCCTTCTTACTCTGCTCCACTAATTGCCCTAGTCCATGAGAAAGTCACATTTCACTGCGACATTTTAGGGTCATTTAAACCTATTTTCATGTCTTTAGTGATTAGTTTAGCGCTGTTTATGCCATTACTTGGTTTGTTACCTTAAATAGTTTCACTTGTGTTTTCATGTGACTTTTGGAGGTTTGTTTAGAGTGAGGAGCACTCGAAGATTCGGAGCGAGGAGGGAAATGCAATAAGAGAAGGCTAATTCAAATTAAAAGTTGCACCCACGGCACATCGAGATTTGCACCATCTAGTGCCATTCCTGTGATTTTTGCTAAACGACAGAATCACCCGACGTACGGTGTTTGCCCTGTTCGCAGTTTTTTCTCAAGATTTCCCGAGCCCCTGGATGATTTTTGGTAACGATAACGTGACGAACAATAGCTCGAAGGCTCATCCGTACGCACTCGTTGAACGGAAAAATATTCTGGCGGACAACATGTTCTGCCAAACGATGATCTATCCTGCCAGCCGACGCATTTTCCAGGCCGCCAAATGGTGCAACTTTTTGCCAAACAGGGTCTTCGACAGATTTTTCTAGCGAAGATTAGATATTTTAGGGGAATTTTGGTCAAATTCATGACATTTAGGGTTTGGGGGATGACTCTCTATATATACCCTCCAACCCCACTCATTTTGTAAGTATAGAATTAGAAACTAAAAGTTAGGGTTTAGTGGTAGAAGATGGGCATTTGGAGAAAGGAGCGGATGCAAGGCGGGGTTCGAGTGGCTCTCTATGATTGAGCTTTCTCTTACCCTCTTTTTTTATTTAGCTCTTGTGACATTGTTCTTATATTTATGCATTGTTGTTGAATGATGATGATGCGTGAGTAGTCGCCTTTTGGTCGGGTGCCCTAGTGTACCTCGTGTGACTTGGTTTTGAATGGGGCTTTACTTTTAGAGCGTGTAGCAGGAGAAATTTGAATCCATCATGAGCGAAGGGGAGCAGACAAGCCGTGAAATCTGTTCGGCACCCAAGCAAGAAGCGTGCAATAGAGAGTGCACATCTTTTCTCCCAGGGGGATCTTGACATCTTTGATCAAGAACTTGTCCGAATTTTCACTGGATTGGCTCAAGAGAAGCTTGAGGTAAGATAAGAGAGCATTAGAGAGGATGAGGCTAGCAAGGAGGAGACAGACACAAGTGAAGAAAAGTTGGACTCTAGCGAAAGCATTAAAAATAAAAGATGACCATGGGAAAACCACATCATTAACTATGCTCAAAAGGAATTCAAGTCAATCCAAAGACTATAAACTAGCATATTTTGTGGTGTAATATAATTCAGACATGTAGGACTTCTCGTAGGACTGTAGGAAGCCATCAACAGGTGGTGGAATACTTTTCTTGAAGGAAGCCTCGAGCTTCATGGCGCCATGTGCAAACCTGATTCACTAGTGGAGGCCAAGTAAGGGAAGCTCTCCGTTGAACAACAAGATCATGTGTTTGTCCCACAACTTCAAACACAGATGTCCTTTTAACTCTCCTCCATATGTTTATATTTTGTTGGGTTCTGTCTTTTGTCTATATTTAATTTTGGCATGTATTTTGGCCAGAGGCCCTTGATGTGTGCTTTTGATTGAAGTGTTTTTTGTCTCTTTGAGCATGGAGGTCATTGAAACATTTCTTTTCTGTTGTTAATTTAGTTGCCTAAATCCTCTCACATTGACGACAATGTCTCAGGGGATCCACCTCATGAGCAGGCAGGTGCTAATGCTGTTGGGTATTACAAAGGAAATACCTGTTCATTTTTTGGAATATGAAATGAGAGAGGACTTTATGGTAGTGGAGCACCTGACGAGGATGAGGCTCACACCAATATTTGGAAGCCTGTTTCTAACGAAGACACATGCCATTATAGACGGACAAGAAAATTCTATCTCTCTCACATTCGGAGGAGTAAAGGAGAAATTTGAATCCATCATGATCGAACATGAGCGAAGGGGAGCAGACAAGCCATGAAATCTATTCGGCCCCTAAGCAAGAAACGTGCAAGAGAGAATGCACATCTTTTCTCCTAGGGGGATCTCGACGTGTTTGATCAAGAACTTGTCCAAATTTTTACTGGATTGGCTCAAGAGAAGCTTGAGGTAAGACAAGAGAGCGTTAGAGAGGCTAAGGCTAGCAAGGACAAGACAGACACGAGTGAAGAAAAGATGGACTCTAGCAAAAGCATTAAAAATAAAAGACGACCATGGGAAAACCATATCATCAACTATGCTCAAAAGGAATTCAAGTCAATCTAAAGACTATAAATTAGCACATTTTGTGGTGTAATATAATTCGAACATGTAGGACTTCTCGTAGGACTGTAGGAAGCCATCAACAGGTGGTGGAATACTTTTGTGTCATCTCAGGTACCCCGAAGATGATAGCTGTTGAAGGAAGCCCCGAGCTTCATGGTGCCGTGTGCAAACTTGATTCACCGGTGGCGGCCAAGCAAGGGAAGCTCTCCACTGAACAATATGATCACGTGTTCGTCCCACCACTTCAAACAGAGACGTCCTTTTAACTCTCCTCCATATGTTTGTATTTTTTTCGGTTCTGTCTTGTGTCTATCTTTAATTTTGGCATGTATTTTGGCCACGGAGGCACTTGATGTATGCTTTTGATTGAAGTGTTTTTTTGTCTCTTTGACCACGGAGGTCATTGAAACATTTCTTTTCTGTTGTCGATTTAGTTGCCTAAATCCACTTACATTGAGGACATTGTCTCATTCAAGTATGGAGGGGAGTTCCATGTAGAAATTTTCATGTTTAGGTCTAGATCATTGTAAATAGGTCAAGTTTCGCCATGGTTTTTGGCATTTTGGACCCCCTCAAATTTTTTATTTTTTGTCATAAATAAACCCCGCACCTTTTAGGGAGTATACCTTTGGCGTAAAGTGTAAGAATATAGATTTTCTACACCCTTGATTGTTTAAACTCGATGTCTCCCATTGTGGGTGGACTTGTGGGATTGATGTGGGACCTTTTGAAAGGATTTGAGCTGAAGAAGGAGACTACCTTCTCCTATTTTGTTCATGGGGTGTCAATATGTTCTGGGTGATTGGGGTATCCTGCTAACATTTATTTTGTTTCTTTCGAGTAGGTTTTTGTGGGAGAGCGGGGGCCATTTTTGAAGAGTTTGAGCCTAGAGCCTTAGAGCCAACCCCATATTTCTCCTTTGATTTACCCCGTTGAGCCTAGCCATTCTTTGCATATATACACTTGCCATGCTTAACTCTTTTCCAAATTTCTCGTACCTTTGACACCTAGTCCAAGGTCCCGTATAGGATTTATTTTATGGGAATTTTTGTAAGGGAAATATAGTAGAATAGGCTTCATTGTGGTTGGGTTTGATCATGAGAAAATTGGGTAAAAAAGGGCCAATCCAAAATGATCAAGCTTTGCCTAAATCCAAAGTATGCCAAATGTGAATAAAGTAAAGTGGAGAAAATAAAGTCAAAGGAAAAATAAAAGAAAAAAGTGAAAAGTACAAACACAAAAGAAAAGAAGAAAAAGCAACAAAAAAAGAGAAAGTAATAGTATGAATAAGGCATCAAATAAGAGGCATGCTTGTCTCATGAGGCCATACATCTTGGGAAACAATGGGTTGAGCGATATAAGATTTAGGGTGAGCAAGTAGAATAGACAAGGGCTAGAGTACCTTTGTAACATGCACCTCGGATTGGGTGGTTTAGCCACTGCCCATATTTTTGATCCTCGCCTAAACCTTAACTCGATTACAACCAGAGTCAAAGTCCCCTCGATCGCAATCCCCATCTCTTGTGAGACAATTTCCAGTGGGAGTAGGATATCTCATGACCTTGGACATAATTGCGAGTGATAGGAAGTTGACTGCAAAATAATGAGCTTAAATGATTTTCTATCCTCTGTGTGGTCAACACCCATTGGTCTCACCAACTTCGGGTTAATGCTTGTTTAAATTCTCGAGGCTGTAGTCCTTGCGCATTCTTACTTTTGCACTCGGAGGAGTGAACTATTTTGTTTTGGGGTGGTCTTCTGATGGGATGTCAAATTTTTGAGGGACCCTTTTGTTTAAGAGTATGCCAATTCTTGATCTATTTTATCTGTTTGTCAGTCTCGGTCGAGTCTTTTGCTTGAGGACAAGCAAAGATTCATGTGTGGGGGTGTGATGCGCTTGAAAAATGTGCATTTCACTGCATCATGTTAGGGTCATTTAGACCTATTTTTGTGTCTTTAGTGATTAGTTTATGCTGTTTATGCCATTACTTGGTTTGTTGCCTTTAGTGGTTTCACTCATATTTTTTCGTGTCTTTTGGAGGTTTGTTGAGAGTGAGGAGCACTCGAAGATTCAGAGTGAGGAGAGAAATGCAATAGGAGAAGGCTATACTGGATTGAAAGTTGCACCCACCATACGGCGAGATCCACACCATCCGGCGCCATTCCTGCAATTTTTTCCAAATGGCGGAATCACCCGATGTAGGGCGTTTGTCGTGTTCGTAATTTTTCATCAAGATTTTCCAATCCCCTGAATGATTTTTGGCAGCGATAACGCGTCGAACGGCAACTCAAAGGCTCATCTGTACGCACTGACCGAACGATGAAATGTTCTGGCGAACGGCATTTTCCCACCAAACAATGGTCTATCCTTCCGGCCAATGCATTTTCCAGGCCGCCGAACGGCACAACTTCCCACCGAATCGCATCTTAGATAGATTTTGCCCGCAAAGATTAGATATTTTAGGGGCATTTTTGTCAAATTTGTGGCATTTTAGGGTTTGGGAGATGACTCTCTATATATACCCTCCAACCCCCACTCATTTTGTTAGCCTAGACTTAGAGACTAAAAGTTGGGGTTTAATGGTAGAAGAGGAGAATTTGGAGAAAGGAGCGGATGGAAGGTGGGATTCGAGTGGCTCTCCACGATTGAGCTTTCTCTTACCCTCTCCTTTTATTTAGCTCTTGTGACATTGTTCTTATATTTATGCATTGTTGTTGAAGAGTAGTACCCCCTATGACTTGGTTTTGAATGGGGCTTTAATTTGAGAGCGTGTAGCGGGTAGAACATGTAATACTTTGGTTTGACAGACCTCATGTTACGATTGTGTGTTTAAAACTCTCTCCTGACCATAGGGCCAATAGATCCTAGACTCGCTCGAAAGACTTAATTGTCATGAGAAGAGCAGAAATATTTTCCGTCAGACTAGTTGTTCATGATGTGAGAACCTACGTTAGTGACACCATAGGGAGAATCAGTTGGGATTTAGGAGAATAGCTTGTGACCCATACACTCTTTTGAGGTTGTCAACTTACTGTGAGAAGGGGTGTCCATGGAGTGAGCCGTTTGAAAACTAGAACTCGAATTTGTGGTGTGATGAATCTAGAAGGAAACACCATGCCTTAGGCTCACCTAGGCCCACCTCATACTTAATAAGCCCAAGAGAGACCAAGTTGTAAGGGGGTTGCATGAAAGCACCTAATCCATTTCTTCTTTATTGCTATTTTCCCTGATTTCTCGTTGTCTTGGCTTGATTTTTCTGAAAAATAAAGCAAAACCTTTTCAACCTAATCTACTTATTCAATTAGCTAGGGATGTCTTAAACCCGCTTCTTGTGATTTGACATTTTCATATCCGTACTCCCTTTGAAAACCCCTCTGTCACTACCCCTTCCCTACTTATTTACATGGCACCTCTCGAAGCCATACAACCCCCCCATAGGCACGTTAACCCCTTCCAAACCTCTTAACCCAACCATCCTGGACACGTCATCCTTGAAGAGAAAATTACCAGCCTTCATAGCTCTGCTCATCTCCCAGAAAAAACCCAAAGATGATTTCCCTAAATCAGAAAACCCAAAAATCAAAATTGCCCCAAATCTATTTTCAATTAATGGTGATTCTTCTTCTCCTAGTGTTGTTTCAGGTGCTCTTCTGCTGGGTTTGTGCTCCTACGTGGCTGCTATCGCTAAGAGGCATGGCAGGCAACGAAAAGTGCTTAAACCGCATGTTTTTGGTGGCCATGTCATTGGTCCACCTCTGGATTTTCCTCTTTCCTCTCAAGATGCAGGTAACTCTACTCCCTCTTCCCGGGTGACAGCTATTAAATCCATGAATCACATCGCTTAGAACTGTCAGGTATTGGGCCATTTCGTGACAGTTCAAACCCTGAAAGGCCTCGTTAGAAAAATTTCCCCTACTGCAATTTTTCTCACGAAATGAAACAAATATCTAAAAAACTCAAAAATTGCGTCGCTGTTGTAAGTTCATTTTTAGCTTTTATATTGACGCAGTGTGTCAGTCGGGAGGTCTTGGCCTTTGGTGGAACGACCCACTAGATTTTAAAATTCGCTCATTAGAGTGACAAAACTAAAATAGCAATGGCCTTGTTTACTAATTAACGCTTTCGCTCATCAATTAGACCTAGAACTAAACGAATCCCAATTATGAAGATTCCTCCTAACATGTTGTCCTTATAATATTATTAAGACATCTCATTAAGACCTAAGAACATGCTAGTTGGTTCTTTTCATCAATTCTAGTACCTTTTGGTCTACTATCATCAATTCAAATCATTATCTAAGTGATCAATTTAGATTAAGCATTAAGCACACCAATGAAAAACTATTACGAAAAATATTCAAACCACAATTCAACATAGGCAATTAATCACATATTTAGGGAATCACACCCACAAGAGATCTACTCGCTAATGTAATCGTGAAGCACATGATATTAATAAAAGATATAACAACGAATAGCATAAAATATAGAGATAGAGAAAACTTCGTCGTTCGAGCAAGCCTCGCCAATCTCCTCCACGTAGCTACCCGGAATCGTGACTTTATTATTGATCAAAAGTAGTCTCAAGTAGCAGGAATAATGGTGAAAACCTAAGAGCTAATGGCCTATATATAACTAAGAAAACTAACTCGAGAATAGGAAAACCTAGAAGAGGTTAACCTAAACTAGAAGTCCTAATAGCCAATCACAAGAGGCTTAGAATAAGAAAAATAACTAAAACATAATGTTCTAGGGCCAAAACAGCAGGCCCGAAGTAGTAGAATCATAGACGGGTTAAAACCTGACAAAATTGGAAGCTGCAGAAAATTTGGAATCAGAGACCCAGCGGCCGCCGGGTTCCTGGCGCCCGCCGGGTTCGCGTGGTTTTTTTCTTTCAGTGGCTGCTAGATGCCTGGTACCCGCTGGGTCCTTCATGTTTCAACTTGAATCTTCATTTTTTCTATTTTTGACCCTCTTTTGCTCCGAATTTGACCTCAACTATTAGAGTAAAAAATGTAGATCTCTCTTCAAGCTTTCCAATAATATCTCATCTATTATAATCTGATGGTCAAGTAGAAAGTTATGGCTCTTGCAATATAGTCCCTCAGAATCACTCATTCAATAGCCCCTACGGAGCTTAACTTTCCTGTCACAAAATAAGACAAAGGGTAGAAATCTACTCCATGACTCAAATACATGAAAACGATATAAAACTCATTGGAACAAGGGGACACTGAACAAAAATATGACTAATTACACACGAAACACTTAACAAAATATGAGTATTCACAAACTCATCACACCCCCACACTTATTTCCTTGCTTGTCCTCAAGAACATGCTACAAATTGTTGGCCCCCTAGCAACAGTGAACTATCCAGAGAAAATCTCATATCAGTTCAATTCTGCAATTCACGTCCATCCCACAAATTAAAGCAGTTCCTTAAAAATTTTATCATTTAGAAAGCAGTGAAGATTACTAGGAACAGTACCGCATTAAGCACACGACATGAAGATATAATTAAGAATACATTGCTCTATCATTTCACCTAGCTCCAAAATAGTTAAAGGTTAGCGGTTAGCCTCACTCATTTGGCATCTTAGGACTAACTCGCACATATTGGCAGGCCGAGTCACATAACTCAATTTTTTATAGCTACCTCCAGGAATCTTTGAGTTCGTCCCGATTAGGCTGGAGTTCACCCCTACCAAGATCCATCTTTCTATTTTTATAGATCTTTCCATTCCTCACATCCACATTCCACAATCCACTTTCCACATTCCGCATATAACATTACACATTCCACAACCAATTCCATTCATTCCATTTTCATCAATTCTTTTTCTTTTCCCCCTTTTTTTCACATGCCACTTTCCTTTCCTTCTCCTTTTGGACTGCGGCTTTGCTCCAATTTATTGACCTAACCGCTACCCTTCGCCCAAAAATCTTTTTTTTAAATTTGTTTTTGGCAGCAAACACATCACTCGGTTAGACTCACAAGTTAGCTAAAACCTTTTATTATAAGGGTGGGGTTTGGTAACTAAGAGCGGCTTCCCTTAACTATTCATGTGTTCTCTTAGTCCTGTACTTAGCAATCGCTTAATCTAATTATGAGATTTTGAAAAGCAAGAACTACTTCTCAATATGGATTTAATCCTATCTTTGCTATTCTTGTCCTGACGTGAACCTTCTTTAGGATCTTCAGTTGCTAGGAAGCCGAGGGTGAGGTTTCATCATCTTGCTTATGAAACCAAATAAACCACAAAACACTCCTAAATTCTGACCTAGACTCGATCACACATGTCAGAAAAAAATGAAAACACACGTTTGACACCCCCCAAACACTTATTGAACACATTGTCCTCAATGTAGGGGCAAGACACTAGCAAACATTACAAGACATTTGAAATAAAAACATAAAGACAACATATTACAAACACAATTATAAAGAAAAGAAAGGGAAGTGGACTGATACGGTCCTGTCAATCTTGAGAAGGAGGTGGTGAGGAAGGCAGGTGAGCATTTTGCTTCCTTTGCCTTTGACGCGCATTGAATTTTTGTAGGGACTAGTGAATTCTGCTTAAGCTTTGTTTTCCTCTTCTCGAAACCTCCTGCAATGACCATCAAGACACAAAATATAAAAAACAATACTGAAGGAAACACAAAATTAAAAAAATAAATACTATACGTGCTAATTTAGAGTCGTTAGCTTGACTGTGTTACTTCTGGTGCCCTAAGGTTGACGAAGGTGTCCATAGGTTGCTTGGAACTCTACTTCATTCAGGCCTGTATAAAGGAGTAGCTTGCCATTATGGAAATCCACTATTGTATGACAAGTGTTGAGGAATGGACATCCCAGAATCAGTGGGTAATTTTTATTGGCAGCATAATGGTTTCTTCATAGTTTGATCTGCAAGCTAAAGCATCGAGGGGACATCCCCCGATTTGATTTCCCTGAGAGTAGCCAAAGGCATAAGATTAACGTTGGCACCCAAATTATGTAAGCAATGTGCAAACTGACACCGTCAATAGTGCAAGAAATACTAAAACTCGCTGGATCTTTTAATTTTGGCGGTATGTCATTTGATACCAATGGAGTCATCTTGCCATCATTCTGCTTCTTCTTCCCTGCGATGATCTCTTTAAGGAACTTGTCATATTGGGATCTTTGATCTAACATCTCCAAGAATGAGACATGGCTTTATGAATTCAAGGATCTTCTCATCGATCATTGTGTTCTTCTTGACTTGTTGAGATAGTGGTGGAGGAATATAAGAATCCTCTTTTTCACTAATTTGGGCTGATTCCTCCTTCTTTTCAACAACTACCTCTTATTGTATGGCTGACTTGATCGGTTCAGCACATCCTTTTGAGAAGTACTTGTTCTCGAGTGGTGGCCTTCTCAAGAGTCTTTGATGGAATGGAGGTGGCGGGATATAAGGTGGTGGAGGAATATACAGTTCATCTTCCTCATCAACACTCCTCAATGTGATGGCCATCACTTGTCCTCGCAGGTTCGACTGCGTGTTGCTGGGTAGGGAACCTATTGGCCTTCGAGTATTTACTGTAGCCAAATTTCTAAGTTGGAATAAGTTTATTTAAGTACCCTGTAGTTTTACCTGTTTCTCCTGGAGTACCATATGGTTCTAAATTGGTATTTTAGTACCCTGTGGTTGACCACCTATTTTTCGGGCAGGTCCAGGGCAGCTACCCATCAAAACTCACCCGAAATGACGTCATTTTGAGATGACGTGGAGGATATGTGGCGGATGACTTTCTTAAGTTACAGCTTATGTGTAATATGGAAAATTATCTAAATAATCCCTAAGCTTATTTATATTATATAGAAACTAGTCCTCAGTGTAATATGGAAATGACCAAAATCAAAAGTAAATCAAACTAACCAAAATCAACAACACAACCAAGAACATCGAGAACAACAACAACAACAAAAACCAATTCTCTTCCTTCCTTTTCATCTTCTACACAAAATTGCTTAACTGACTCTCTTATTCTCCTCCTTAAACAATAGCAATTCCAATTCGACACAACCCTCAATTAACAGCAAGCACAATCAAGAGGAGTAACCAATCCAAAAGCCAAAAAGTCCATCAATTCTATAATAGGAATTAGACCACACACCTGAGCGGCGTCTGCGTCTGTTGGGCCACAGGAGATGACGTGGAAGGAGGAGCGAGTAGCCTTACCTATAGCAGAGCCACGGGTTGCATCGGCTGGGATTCCACAGGGACAAATGAGGCAGAGGAGACTGTGCCATCGGTGGGGAGGCGGAGGCGGCGGTTGGGCCCAAAAAAACTGGGTCTTGAACTCCGCGGGTGTCAAATTAGAGAACTGGGTGACTCGTGCTCCTCCCTCATCGCCTAGCTCTTCCCGAACTTCCTCTTGAAGAGGGAAAAGTGGTGGTGGTTTGCACCTAGGAGGTCTGGCAAGGCGGAGGAGACTGTGCCATCGGTGACCTGTCAGATGAGGGGGTCCACCTCCTCGGCGTGGATCTGGGCAGCAAAGAGGAGGAGAGAGAGAAGGAGGGGAGAGATCTTCTTCAATAGTGGGGCAGGGCGGGGTGGTGCGGCGGTGAGCAGTAACCCAACAGTCTATTATTTTTGGTATTTTTGGGTGTTCTTGGTTTATTCTGTTAGTGTTCTTGGTTGATTTTGTTCTTGATTTGGAGTGTTCTTTATTGTTGGGATCGTACAGGTAATTTACTAGAGTACACGCCAACTTTTAACAAGAAAACTTTATTGCCACGTGTCTTCCACGTCATCTCAAAATGATCTCATTTTGGGCGAGTTTGGAAGGGTAGCTGCTCTGGACCTGCCCAAAAAATAGGTGGTCAACCACAGGGTACGAAAATACTAACTTAGAACCACATGGTACTCCAATCAAAATGGGTGAAACCACAGGGTACTAAAATGAACTTATCCCTTCTAAGTTCAATCTCCATCTTTTTCAGTTGCATAGCTTGCCTCTTGAGGAATGTCTCTATCTCTTATTGGTGGGCTTTCAAACGATTAATCCACTGCATAGTTATACTTTGTTGTTGGATGGACTGCTGGACCACCCTCACCAATTGATCGATCATCGAGAAAATGTTGACTTGGTCTCCCACCAGTTGATCAATCTTCTCACCCATTTCTTTGACTTGATCTCCCAAATATGGCTTCCCAGGTTCTTGCTGGCAACCAATATTGTTTATGCTTTTCCCAAACCGAGAGAAATTTGGTTGGGTTTTGATTTGGTTAGAATAACTTAAACCCCCTAGTGTCTTATCAATAATGGCCTGAAGTTCCTCTAACACTGGGCAATCCGTAGTGGCATGTGCTTCTGGATATAGCTGACAAGTTTCTTGGACTGCAGCTGCTTTGGCCTTGCCATTGGCTGGCTCTTCAAACCTTTTGGCGAGTGCCTCTAGTTTAGCTTTAAGTTTGGCAGTGGCATACTGCGTCCACCCCTCGGGTTGACTCTTTTTGGGGCTGCTTCACGCATTCAGTTGGCCAGATACCATTAACCTGAGCCATCTCCTCCTTTAAACGAGCAGCTTCATCAACAGTCATCCTTAAGAACACCCCCCTGAGATGAGGCATCGATTTGAGCACGGGATGGGCCATCTAACCCATTATAGAAAATCTTTATGAGGTTCTTTTGGGTTATGCCATATTGAGGCAAGGCCCTTTATAGGTCCATAAAGTATTCCCAAGCTTCATATATACTCTTTCCATCACCTTGTATAAATGTGTTGATTTCTCCCATTAGTTTTGCTGATTTGGCCATAGAGAAGAACTTTCGAAGGAAAGCACGGGCCAAATCAATCCAATAATTATCTCTCATTTCAATGCCTTGTACCAAGCACAAGATCTGGAAAGACTTAGCAGCCTCAGGTGGTTGCTGCACACCATTAGGGTTCCCATCCCAAGTAGGAATGGATGATTCAAGTAGTGTCCTTCTTTGTGGAGCGTTCAGCAGAGCCTGATTCACACAATCTTTCAGATTGTGTGCCATTAATCTAGTTTGGTTCCTCCTTTCTTGGCTAATTACCCTTTTGAGAACTTCGATGTCGATCTCAAGCACAGTGCCTACATCAAGGTCTAGTCCTTCACTCCGGGTTCTTACAAAGCACTAGGGAATCCTGCAAAAGAAAGCAAACAAAATTAACAAGTATGCTACACAAAACCAATTATTTTTGATTTTGTGTCCTAAAATATCAGTCTCCATTAACGGCGCCAATTTGATGTATGAGAAATTGAGAACAATCAAATGCCTAACCAAATAGTATACTGGAAAGTATGATTCTCAAACTGAGAGTTAGAACACAAAAAACTTAAGCACTCAATCAGTTGTAGCATAAAAATAAAAGGTGTAGTACGAATTAAAGGAAAGAGTTTGTGAGAATAAAGCGAACTATAGTGGTAAAAAGATAAGTTGTGAATCAATCAAGACAAAAGGAGCATGATGCCCATATGGATTAACTACCGACGTCGAGGTTATGGTCCTTATAAAGTTCTAACTAGTACCCGGAGCGCCCTAAAGTATCTCCCTAACACTTTCGCTCATTAAAGGGACAAAAACTAAGATAGCAAAGGCCTAGATTACTAATTAATACTTTCGCTTATCAGTTAGACCTAAAACTAAACGAATCTCAATTATGAAGATTACTCCTGATGAGTTATCCTTACAATATTAAGACGTCTCCTTAATACCCAAGAACATACTAATTGATTCTTTTCATCAATTCTAGTGCCTTTCGGTCCTCTATCATTAACTCGAATCATAATCTAAGTGGCCAATTTAGATTAAACATTAAGTACACCAATTAATAACTATTACGAAAGATATTCGAACCACAATTCAACATTGGCAATTACTCACAAATTCAGGGCATCGCACCCACAAGAGATCTACTTGCCAAGCGTAATTGTGAAGCACATGATAGTAATGAAAGACATAATAACTAATAGAATAAAAGATAGAGATAGAGAAAGCTTAGTCATTCGAGCAAGTCTCGCCAATCTCCTCCACGTGGCTACCCAGAATCATGTCTTTTTATTAATGATCAAAAGTAGTCTCAAGTTGCAGAAATAATCGTGAAAACCTAAGAACTAATGGCATACATATAGCCTAGCAAACTAACTTGAAAATAGGAAAACCTAAAAGAGGTTAACATAAACTAGAAGTTCTAATAGCCAATCACAAGAGGCTTAGAATAAGAAAAATAACTAAAAATGTTCTAGGGCCAAAACAGCAAGCTCAAATCAGTAGAATCCGAGATGGGTTAAAACCCGAAAAGTAGGAAGCTGCAAAAATTTTGGAATCGGAGACCCGGCGGCAGTTGGGTTCCTGGCGCCAGCCCGGTGTCCTTCATGCTTCAGCTTGAATCTTGGTATTTTCTATTTTTGACCCTCTTAAAAGAAGGTTTTTTGGCATGACCTGAAACAAATTTGCAAAAACTCTCGTGATGCCTGGATGATTATTGTTGACTCAAACTTGGTTCCTACTCCACCCCTGATTTATGGCAAATGCCCCTTTTGAATAACTTTATCCATGATTCTATACTAATGGACCTTGGTTTTAAGGGCAACTAATTTACATGGTCCAATTATAGATTCAATAATAATAATATAATTCATCAACTTGACCGAATGATCATTAATGTCAATTGGATCAGTTGGTTTATGACCCTTTTCTCGGTTCTGACCATTGTTATCTACTTTTGGACACAAGTTTCTCATAATTTTTAAAGCGACCGTTCATGTTTGAAGCTTTGTGGACTAAGGAAGTTGGTTGTAACCAGGAAATTAACAAATGAAAAGTCTAGAAATCATGGAAGAGAGAGAAAATATCCAAAATGTTTTTTAGAATTTGGTTTTCGTTCGGGTGAAAACTCAAATCTTTTCATTAGTGATTCCTTTAAATATCTTGGGTCCAAGTCAATTTTGTAGGTACATCTATTAATCAAATAAATTTGGTTAGGGTGGTGGTCAATTCAATTTGGTTTGGTCTTGAAAGGATTGATTGGATTGATTTTTCATTTCACTAATTGGATTGATCTTCCTTTTCATTATCAATAAAGCATTTTGTTCTTATATTCACTCGGCTGTTTATTTAATACGCACTCGATAAACCCAATTTTTCCTATATGAATGAGCAATTTAAAATGGACCACTTTGTATAATGATTCTATATTGTGGAGCAGAAATATGAATGAATGTAGGTGAGCTAGGATTGATTCCCTCAACTCTCAATTGTAAATTATTCAGCAGCTCATGCCATGACTTGCAAGGACTAAGAAGTGGAGAAGAAAAGAGAATGATCTAAATTGCATGGAGGAGATGTACTAGCATCAAAGGTCCGAAGTCAAGTTGTTCAATTTTAGGGACCGCAACACTTCTTTTTTCCACACAACAGCTACACATAGGAGGCAGGTAAACCAGATTATCAAACTTAAACTCTCTTCTGATGTGTGGAATGATGATGATCAGGTTAGTAAATTATCAATCCATAATCATTTTAAGTCTCTATATTCTCAACATGCTACTACTGATGCTAATCATATTATCCATATTATTCCTAAATTGGTTTTTAATAAGATGTTTGCTAGTCTCATTATTCCCATCTCTACTGAGGAAGTAAAATCATCAGTTTTTTATAGGGAGGGACCAAGCCCCCTGGTCCTGATGATTTCTTTGGTATTTTTTTTCAAAAATTTTGGCATAATATTTCGTATGATCCGATACTCTAGTTAGCAACTTATTTGATACCAAAGTTATTCCTCGGGATTTAAATAGAACTTTTATCACTCTTATCCCTAAATTTACTAATCATGTTGACCTACATAACTTTGGACTTATTGGGCTTTGCAGCGTTGCCTACAAAATTTATTCTAAGGTTTTATAGCTAACACATTAAGACCCTGGATGGATTCCCTCATTAGAGATTATCAGGGTACTTTTGTGAAAGATAAATGCATCCAGCATAATATAATTATTGCCCATGAGGCCTTCCACTGTTTTAAGTCTGAAGGTAGGAAGAAAACTAAACATATGGCCATTAAACTTGACAAAAAAAAGCTTATGATTTGGCCAATTCGTCTTTTTGGGGAAAGTGCTTAAGAAATTAGGTTTTCTGAGGAAGATCATCGCTTGTTTCATGAGTTGCATTTCTTCTCCTACTTTTAGCATTTTGTTTAATGCCAGACCTATGCCTGTTTCATTATAATATGAGCATCAGATAGGGGAATCTCCTATCCCTTTTTCTTTTTCTTTTTATTTCTGATGCTCTCTCCCATTACATCTGTAATGCTTATTTTGAAGATGATTAATGGTTTTCCTCTTAATAGACATTGCCATGTTTTGACCCATATTCTCTTTGCTGACGACACTTTGCTCTTTGGCAGAGCTACTGTTGATGAAGCGGTGGCTGTCTTGATTTCTCTTCTTCTTCTTGGCAAGAGATAAATTTTAACAAATCTCGTATTTGCTTCTCTCTTCTAGAATCTGATGCCAATAAGCTTCTTATTGCAAATATTTTGGGCATGCCTCGGATAAAGGCCAATGCTAGGGTTCATTTTTGATAGGATATGGCACAAAAATTTATTTTTTAAACAAAATCTCCTATATATGGTAGGTCAAAAAGTATTAGTCAAGGTCATGCTCTCCTCAATGTCATGCTATATCATGCAGTGCATGTTGTTCCCTTCTACATTTTGCACTAAGCTCAACAGCTTAATCTTGAATTTTTGGTGGTCGGGTGATGTCTCAACGAAAAAATCCATTGGATTAGTTGAAATCGACTGACTTATTCTAAAAAGTCAAGTGGCATTGGTTTTAAATATTTGAGACAGATCAATCTTGCCCTCTTGGAAAAACAAGTTTAAAGGTTATATAATTCCCATGACTCTCTATTTTAAGATTCTGAAAGGGTTATATTTTTCTTTTTCTAATTTATTGCAGGCTTCTCGAGGGTCCAGCCCTCATGGGTTTGGAGCAGCTTGGTTAAAGGCATTCGGGCCCGTTCTGATGGCATTGTCCACAAGGTTTGGAATGTTTGAATAAAAATGTTTGGAAGGAATCCATGGGTGCTTAGAATGCCCAATAACATAATTGTTTCTTCTATTCCTCCTGGATCTTCCAATGTGATTGTTGCTTATTTGATTGGCTCTTCTACGAGCTTCTGGAAGTTTGATATCTCGCAACATTCTAAGAATGGTTCTTATTCTATAAAGATGGGATACCAGGTTATAAAATCCAGATTACCCATTGATGTTGTCACGACCCAAATTCGTGGTCGGTGACTGGCGCTAGATCATGTCAAACTTAATATAATAAACCACAACCTAGCAAGCCTTAAATCATACCAAATCATTCTTATTACCAGGATTGTCAAAATCTTTTTTTTCACAACAAACAAACATATTTATCGTGTCCAAAATCTTGTAGGCATTGGAGTACACATCTCCAACGTCATATCATCAAACTCATCATTTAAAAACATAAACCTAAATTTACACATACATTACATATTATCATTAATCTAAGATCATATGTCAAAGACCAACAAATATGTACAATGGAGCGACCTAGATTACAAAGACAAAGACCATCCGGAGACCTTTGAACGTAGCCCGAGAAAGAATGACAACGGGCTGAACTCTAATAAAAAAGCTTCTCCAGAGGCAAACCACAGCTCAAATCTCTTCACCTATGGATTGAAGTAAGGGATAAGTGCTTTGAAACACTTAGTAAGTAAATATTATAAGTAACATGTATTTAACCAACCAGTCGTTCCCATCAAACCCAACCAAATACTAACACACAACTAAGACAACAAAAGACCACTTCACAGATAAGGTCATCAAAGAATTCAAGTATCACACGTAATCAGAATTTCAGATAGACTTTCACAGAACATATAACACAATTCGGATAAACTTCAGATAGGTCTAGATAGTGTCACTCCCACACCGACACGAGGATACCATATCTTAAAGGCGCCATCAGAAACCAACCCCGCCGGCCAAATATCATATCGTATACATATCCTCAAAATATGTGCACATATGCCAACATCCCCGGTTGGTCACGGGTAGACCTCATCATCCGCCATCACACAAATCACATACCAAACTTTTTAAAATTCAGATACATACATAGACAATCCAAAAGAAACCTCAATTATCAAATAGACCAAAACCAAACCCAATACCACATTTCATGTCATTCAAAAGTACGCCAAATAAAGCACATCACCCACATCTAGTTAACTAAACACATGTTACAAAGAATATCCACTTACAAGATAATGGTTGTTCAAACCATTCAAAGAGAAATTCCTTGCTTCGTTTTACAACTCGTGGCACTCGGATTCAAACGTCGGTTAACTAGTCAAAAGAATAATTATCCACTATCATTACCACCCTCTTTAATATGTAAATAGATCTTAGGAAACGTAAAACTTCATTTCTTAATTTGCAATTTCGGCCACCAGAAATACTTGATCTAATCCTTATCAATTATACAAAATACATCACCTTCATTTCTTTCTAATTATTTTTCGGTTTCATGTCTTCTTCTTCTTTTTCCTTTCTTTGATTAACAAGTATATTTCTTCAACTTCTCATTTCCTTAATTAAGACCGATCTTAGTTCTATCTCGATTCAACAAGATGCTAAAACATGACAAATGCTTCTAACGTAAATAAATTAAGTTTAACTTATTTACAGTTCCAACTATACTCTCTTTTGGGTATATTTCATGATATCGCAACTGATTTCTATTATATTGCTCAATTTCTTTTATACAATTACAACCTTGGAAATCCTAATTCATTCACTAGTTCATAAGATTTAGATACCTTGTACCTTTTGTAAATACACACAAGGCCATGCTCTTATTTATTTATCACACCTCATATGGATTTCTAACTAAAATGGTTACTCTTCTATTATGTCGATCCACTAAATTTCATAATCCATATATCAATTTTAAAGCATTCAATTACTTACCTTTTAATGTTTATTTCCATTATCGTCTTCAAATTCTAATCTTCTCTATTGTATGCGTTTTCTCTTTCTTTTGTGGTTTGCCGAGGAACTTTAAACATTATAATTTATATCAGTTCCACTCTCTTTTGGATTTCCACCAGCCTAATATATTTAATTGTTTTTACCATTGTTCGCTGTCAACTTCTTAATCCACCACGTTTCTTTACTTCTCTATTCATGGTTATCCCAAATTTACCACCTATTCACTTTCTTATTGTATTGCCACGTTTCCCTTTTTTTTTTTTACTCTTATCCAACTCTATAAGCTATAATTCAACTAGTTCTTAATCTGTCTCACTTTTATTTACAAATCTTCTCACTGTACAACTAAATATACTTTACCTAATTTACCGAACATAATATGGCTAATCACGAAATTGAATAGTAAATTTAAAATTTAGTTTAACTTAAATAAAATCACATAACAAATTATTTTTACAAATATTTCCAATACTGACGAAATCAGACTTATATCAAAGTACCTTAAATTCTTACTTTGTTCCAGCTAGATTATTTCATAAATCACAAAACTCAAAGAAAACAGTTATAGATCTAAATGTTATAAATCCACACAAATTGGAATCACCTAATTTGAAGTCCGGATGGAGGAAGTTATGCCTATTTTTACCGAATAATGACGGACTAAGCCTAAACCCTTCCAAAACCAACCTTATTATGTTGTAACCAGTTTGGTTGAAGGGTGAGTGTATCACATTCTCTCCTCCTTATAAAATTCGGTCCCCGAATTTGCTTAATTGAAGGTTAACTTACTTGTCATATAAATAGATGTGGGTACTTGGTTTTCATTTCTCCCTCCATTTCCCAAGTTGCCTCAGCCAAAGAACAATTTTTCCATTCAATCTTGACCATCTGAAGTTCTCTATTCTGAAGCTTCGTAACTTCACGATCCAAAATTCTTATTAGATTCTCCTGATATGTCAAATATCCATTTATCTCCACTATCTATGGCTCCAAAATATGTGTAGAACATGGAACACTGGATGAAAATGCGACAAAGATGGTGGCAAAGCCAATCAATATGCCACTGGTCCAACTCGCTCCAAAATCTCAAATGGGCCAATATATCTAGGACTGAGTTTGCCCCTTCTTCCAAACCTCATTGTTCCCTTCATAGGTGAAACCTTGAGGAAAATATGTAGTCCCACATCAAACTCAATATCCTTTCGTCTCTTGTCTGAATATGACTTTTGCCGACTCTGGGCTGTTTCTAGCCTTTGTCGAATTAACTGTATCTTCTCATTAGTTACTTGCACTAAGTCATTGCCCAATAGTTGTTTCTCACCAACCTCATTCCAACATAACGGTGATCTACATTTTCTTCCATACTAAGCTTCATATGGAGCCATCTTGATACTTGACTGGTAGCTATTATTATAAGCAAACTCCATCAATGGCAAATAACGATCCCAACTTCCTTCAAAATCAATGACACAAGTTTGCATCATATCTTCCAATATCTGAATAACACGCTCAGACTGGCCATCTGTTTGAGGATGAAAGGCCGTACTCAAATCCAAACGAGTTCCCATAGCCTCCTGAAATTGCCTCTAAAACCTTGATGTAAAATGAGTTCCACGATCAGATACAATTAAAACTGGTACACCATGAAGGTTAATAATTTCATCCATAAATATCTGAGCAAACCTACTTGCATCATATGTACTCTTTATTGGTAAGAAATGTGAAGATTTTGTCAATCTGTCTACAATAACCCACACTGCATCATAACCTTTGAAAGTAGTTGGAAGCCCTACTAACAAATCCATTGTTATCTGCTCCCACTTCCACATTGGAATCTGGAGAGGTTGTAGTAATCCAGAAGGTCTCTGATGTTCTGCTTTTACCTGTTGACAAGTCAGACACTTCAAAACAAACTTTGCAATGTCCTTTTTCATACCTTGCCACCAATAATTGCATCTCAAATCATGGTACATTTTTGTAGATCCAGGGTGCATACTGTAGACCGCTTGGTGTGCTTGAGTCAATAATTCTTTCCTTAGATCTCCAACATCAGGAAGAACTACTCGAGAACCAAAATACAAGACACCATTAGCACTAAGTCGAAATTTAGGTAAATCACCTTGTTCAACTTGTTCCATCATCACAATAACCTCTGGATCCTCCCACTACAATGCCATAACTCATCCTCGTAAGGTGGGTCTCATATGCATCTCAGCTAGAAACTTTGGCTGAATTAAGGATTTGCGACTTAAAGCATCAGCTACCACATTAGCTTTCCCAGGGTGATAGTTAATGGTGCAGTCATAATCCTTAAGTAACTCCATCCACCTCCTCTGTCTTAAATTCAAATCTTGTTGCTCAAAGATATACTTGAGGCTTTTATGATCTGTATATATCTCAAACTTCTCACCATACAAGTAGTGCCTCCAAATCTTCAGTGCAAATACAATAGCTGCCATTTCCAAGTCATGGACTGGATAATTCTCTTCATGTTTCTTCAGCTGTCTAGAGGCATAAGCAATAACATTCTTGTGTTGCATAAGAACACATCCCAAACCCACTCTTGAAGCATCACAATAAATTGAATATCCACCTAATCCTGAAGGTAGAACCAATATAGGTGCATGTGTTAATCGATCCTTCAATTCTTGGAAACTCTCTTCACACCTACCCGACCAATCATACTTGGCATTTTTATGAGTTAGCCGAGTTAACGGTGCTGCCAAAGTAGAGAATCCTTTGACAAATCATCGATAATACCCGGCTAAACCCAAAAAGCTGCGTATCTCAGTAACATTAGCTAGGGTAGGCCAATTCACAATAGCTTCCACCTTCTTTGGGTCAACTGACACACCATCTTTGGACACTACATGTTCTAGAAAAGCTACACTTTGAAGCCAAAACTCACAATTTGAGAATTTAGCATATAACTTTTTCTCTCGTAGCGTCTGTAACACTTGCCTAAGGTGTCTCTCATGATCCTCCGGATCAATAGTGTAAATCAATATATCGTCAATAAACACAACCACAAACTGATCCAGGAAAGGCTTGAAATTCCTGTTCATCATATCCATAAAGGCAGCTGGGGCATTAGTCAATCCAAATGGCATAACCAGAAACTCATAATGGCCATATCGAGTCCTGAATGCCGTCTTTGGAATGTGCATCTCTCTAATCCGCAGTTGATGATACCCTGATCTCAAGTCAATCTTAGAAAACTATTTAGATCCCCGTAACTGATCAAACAAATCATCTATTATCGGAAGAGGATATCGGTTGCATATAGTTACCTTATTCAACTTTCGGTAGTCTATGCACAACCGTAAACTCTCATCTTTCTTCTTCACAAATAGCACTGGGGCTTCCCAAGGAGAAACACTCGGCCGTATGTACCCTTTATTCAACAAATCATGTAACTGATCTTTCAACTCTTTCATTTCAACTGGAGCCATACGATCAGGTGGTACAGAGATTGGTTCAGTTCCTGTTCAAGTTCAATACAAAATTCAATTTTCCTCTCTGGAGGTAAGCCTGGTAAATCCTCTGGAAATACATCTGGGTATTCTCTCACAATAGGAACATGATCCACCAAAACATCTTCTTTCTTTGTTTCCTTTACCATAGCTAAATAGCTTGCACATCCTTCCTTAGAAACTTGCTAGCTTTCATATAAGAGATAAGCTTTGCAGTAGTCACCTTTTTCTCACCCTGAAACTCAAACTCTGCCTCATTTGTTGGATGAAAAATAACCCTTTTTTCCAAAACAATCCACAACCGCATGATAAGTAGATAACACGTCCATACCCACTATCATATCAAAATCATCCATATCCAATATGTATAAATTAGCCATCAAGTCATGTCCACTAATTTGAATATTGCATGATCTAACAACTTCACAAATATACATAAATCTACCCGAAGGAGTGGCAACAATCATAGACTCATCCAAACATACAGGCATAGCATCCAAATATTGAACATATTGAGATGACACAAAAGAGTGTGTAGAACCCGAATCAAATAGAATACGTGCATAAGATGATCCAATGGGAAGATTACCTGACACCACAGTGTTACTAGCATCAGCATCTCTCCTGGTCAAAGCATATACTCTAGGGTGTGCACCGTCTCCTCCACTATCAGATTTAGGTCCCTCAATCCTCAAACCTACTTCCCTTTGATCAAGTAGATTGCCCTGCTGAACTTGTGGTCGAGGAAAGTGTTGTGTTGGCGGCCTAACTATCAAACTTGCCACTTGCTTACGCTGATCGATTGTAGGACAGTCTTTCACCAAGTGATCTTGCATACCACAGCAAAAACAAGTTCCTGTCCTTTTATAACAAATGTCTCCAGGATGTTGTTTACCACAACTTTGGCATCTCCTAAAATTACTGGATTGGTTCTTACTGAATTGCTAACCACGGAAATCCTTCCCTCTACCAAATCTTCCAACTGGTCCTCCACTCCTAGATGATACTGGCAGATTGTTGGTCCATCTTTCTTGCTGTCTAAAGCCTTGCTTGGAACTCCTTTGTGGTGGTTTTTCAAACTTGTGAAATTTTGGTTGACTTTGGACCACTCGACGTTCATTATCTCGCATCTCTAAGGTTCGAGCATAATATACTGCAGCTGCATATGTCTCAAAACCACGAGGATACATAATCTTGAACATAGAATCATCAAGTCCACGAATAAACCTCTTTACCGTCATCTCATCATTAGAAACCAAGTGTTTTGCATATCGTGACAGATAAGTGAACCTCTCATCATATTGAGATACTGTCATCTCTCGGGTCTTCACCAATCGCTCAAATTCAAAAGCTCGGGCATCTTTCAAACTCTCCGGTAAGAACCTATCCAACAAGGCCTTAGTAAAGATCTCCCAAGTCCATGCATATGATCCCTCATTCTAAAACCAAACTCCAGCCACACCTACCAACTTAAATGATGCCAACTCCACCATTCGCTCTTTATCACACCTTAAGATTCTTCTCCTCTTCTCCATCTCATCAATGAATACCTGAGGATCATCTCTTAAGCCAGAAAATATTGGTGGATTCAACTTCAAGAACTCACCCAAAGAGTCATCTTTAGCAGCTGATGTAACATTCTGCTCTAATTGTATTTGTTGAGTAGCGATAAATTTCGCCATCGCTTTCATAACTCTTTCCACACCATCACCACCCTGCCTCTCCATCTCAGAAGTAGGAACAGTAGTAACAGGTGGTGGAATCTCATATCTAGTCACCCTACCAACGGTAGTGGCCTCAACTGGTGGTGTAGTCTCAGATGCAACATCATTCCTCCGAACTTGGGAGCTTTCACCATGCTCCCTAACCGTATCCATACGACTATGTATAACTGTCATATCCTCCTATACAAATAAGTCAGAATTAAGTATACCAAAGGACAACACAACAAAAGAGGTTCAAGGACATGACAAATCCTATGCTCCATTATACATAACACATAATTCAAATAATAAGCTAGGTTCAAACCTAATGCTCTAACCAAACTCTGATACCAAGTCTGTCACGACCCAAATTCGTGGTCGGTGACCGGCGCTAGATCATGTAAAACATAATATAATAAACCACAACCTAGCAAGCCTCAAATCATACTAAATCATTCTTATTACCACGATTGTCAAAATCTTTTTTTTTCACAACAAACAAACATATTTATCGTGTGCAAAACCTGGTACGCATTGGAGTACACATCTCCAACGTCATATCATCAAACTCATCCTTTAAAAACATAAACATAAATTTACACATACATTACATATTATCATTAATCTAAGATCATATGTCAAAGACCAACAAATATGTACAATGGCGCGACCTAGATTACAAAGACAAAGACCATCCGGAGACCTTTGAACGTAGCCCAAGAAAGAAAGACAACGGGCTGAACTCTGATGAAAAAGCTTCTCCAGATAGGTCTAGATAGTGTCACTCCCACACCAACACGAGGATACCATATCTTAAAGGCGCCATCAGAAACCAACCCCACCGGCCAAATATCATATCATATACATATCCAATGTATCCTCAGAATATGTGCACATATGCCAACATCCCCGGTTCGTCACGGGTAGACCTCATCATCCGTCAACACACAAATCACAAACAAAACTTTTCAAAATTCAGATACATACATAGACAATCCAAAAGAAACCTCAATTATCAAATAGACCAAAACCAAACCCAATACCACATTTCATGTCATTCAAAAGGACGCCAAATAAAGCACATCACCCACGTCTAGTTAACTAAACACATGTTACAAAGAATATCCACTTACAAGATAATGGTTGCTCAAACCATTCAAAGAGAAACTCCTTGCTTCGTTTTACAACTCGTGGCACTCGGATTCAAACGTCGGTTAACTAGTCAAAAAAATAATTAACCACTATCATTACCACCCTCTTTAATATGTAAATAGATCTTAGGAAACGTAAAACTTCATTTCTTAATTTGCAATTTCTGCCACCAGAAATACTTGATCTAATCCTTATCAATTATACAAAATACATCACCTTCATTTCTTTCTAATTATTTTTCGGTTTCATGTCTTCTTCTTTTTTTTCCTTTCTTTGATTAACAAGTATATTTCTTCAACTTCTCATTTCATTAATTAAGACCGATCTTAGTTCTATATCGATTCAACAAGATGCTAAAACATGACAAATGCTTCTAACGTAAATAAATTAAGTTTAACTTATTTACAGTTCCAACTATACTCTCTTTTGGGTATATTTCATGATATCGCAACTGATTTCTATTATATTGCTCAATTTCTTTTATACAATTACAACCTTGGAAATCCTAATTCATTCACTAGTTCATAAGATTTAGATACCTTGTACCTTCTGTAAATACACACAAGGCCATGCTCTTATTTATTTATCACACCTCATATTGATTTCTAACTAAAATGTTTACTCTTCTATTATGTCGATCCACTAAATTTCATAATCCATATATCAATTTTAAAGCATTCAATTACTTACCTTTTAATGTTGATTTCCATTATCGTCTTCAAATTCTAATCTTCTCTATTGTATGCATTTTCTCTTTCTTTTGTGGTTTGCCGAGGAACTTTAAACATTATAATTTATATCAGTTCCACTCTCTTTTGGATTTCCACCAGCCTAATATATTTAATTGACTTTACCATTGTTCGCTGTCAACTTCTTAATCCACCACGTTTCTTTACTTCTCTATTCATGGTTATCCCAAATTTACCACCTATTCACTTTCTTCTTGTATTGCCACGTTTCCCTTTTTTTTTTTTACTCTTATCCAACTCTACAAGCTATAATTCAACTAGTTCTTAATCTGTCTAACTTTTATTTACAAATCTTCTCATTGTACAACTAAATATACTTTACCTAATTTACCAAACATAACATGGCTAATCACGAAATTGAATAGTAAATTTAAAATTTAAGTTAACTTAAATAAAATCACATAACAAATTATTTTTACAAATATTTCCAATACTGACGAAATCAGACTTATATCAAAGTACCTTAAATTCTTACTTTGTTCCAGCTAGATTATTTCATAAATCACAAAACTCAAAAAAAATAGTTATAGATCTAAATGTTATAAATCCACACAAATTGGAATCACCTAATTTGAAGTCCGGATGGAGGAAGTTATACCTATTTTACCGAATAATGACGGACTAAGCCTAAATCCTTCAAAAACCAACCTTATTATGTTGTAACCAGTTTGGTTGAAGGATGAGGGTATCACAGATGTACATAATGATCATGTTGTTTCTAACTTCCCCCTTTTGATTTAGGTATTTGGCTTAAGATCTCGAGCTTGAAGGTTCAACCTAAAGTTAGGAACTTTATTTGGCGTGTTATTAAAAATGGTCTCCTATATAGCTGAAAATTTGTAGCGAGAAAAAATCTGTCCTCTTCCTCCTTGTGTCAAATTTGTTCCACTGCTATAGAAAATGTGTTACATGTGTTGTTTGAGTGTCCCCATGCAAAGGCTACCTGGTTTGTAGTATCTTTGGTTTCAGACAAGACCAACTACTGCACGTTAATTTTTGCGAGTGGTTTGTTGAGTTATCTAGATTGAAATCTGTTCGTGGATCATTGACTTTATTTATGTTGGCAATGTATACCTTTTGGGGTATTTGGCTATCCAAGAACAAGTTTTTTTTCGATCCCATTGAACCTGATCTTATACTCACAAACAAATAGGCCACTTACTTTAGCTGGTAATATTTGCAATTATGTATTTCGGTGTCACGTCCGAATTCGGCACGGCAAATGGTCAAACTCATGTTGGAAGTTTCGGCAATTTAAGTTTTTTCATATTAGGACGAGGCTATATTAGGTTTTCCTATATTGAACATAGCCTAAGTTTTTTATATAAAGAGAGCTTGGGCATAGAAGATGGAGACTACACATCATGCATACAAACCCCTATAGGCTATAGCTCATAGTTTTATCTTGGAAAAATGATCAAATAGCACACTCGACTTGACTAATAAGTACAATTATACTTTGTACTCAAAATTAGATCACTTAGCATCTTATACTTCTCAAAATGAGACAATTAACTCCCTTAAATAAATTTTTAGGTGACCGACGACACATCAACAATCCATGTAAGCTAATACCATCCACCTTGTTAACTTATAAAATTTAAAAATACTCTAGTCGTCCCTCCCAAAACTTCGAACTCCTCCGCCGTGATTCCTTCTGCATTATAACTCAGCGTTGGAGCAATTCAATATCAATGTGCTCTTCTTTTTATGAGATCTTTGTGTTTGTGTCTATAACAAACACTTTTTCCTTAATTGTGCATTTATGGGTTCATGGTCCCGCTCCCTGGAATCTAGGACCCTAACTTCTTTGCTGCCAACAAGAGGGCGACGGATGAGTACACTTAGAGATTATCATGGGCGGGAAGAACACCGTAGTATTGCACAACACGTGCGATGACTCCCTTTTGGGTCCACCTATTGTTTGTTTTTAGCTACGTTGGTTTCTTCCACTGTAGAATGATGGTAGTCGATAAAAAAATGCTTATCATGGCGTTTTAATATCAAACAAAAATTATACGATAAATTGCCCTCAAGACTTTCGGATTTCACATATTCGCCTCACACTCTTGTATTTCTGAAATAGAGTAAAAAATTCTCAAAATTTGGTTATATTGTTCTCTCGAGTCCCTCGCTGACATCATCGATCAATTTTTTCATGTAATCTTACAAAAAAATAATAAAAAATTAATTTCTCTCATTAACCGACAACCGCAACCAAAAATTCCTTTCCGGCGACCACCACCACCAAAAAAGTCCGTTCTTCCATTAATATTGATGTCAGAAGAACAATTTCGCCAATTCCTCCTCTATTAAATGTTGAATAGCTCCGTTAGATCCTCCCTAAGGCACCTCCTCCACTCGCCTCCGCCCGGGCCCTCCTCAATCCCACCGCCGCCGCGCACCTGCAGCTCCACCTCTCGCTTACACAGCAGTCCGCCACCTGCGGACTAAAACCATGTGTGGCGAGAGGGCCGTCTTGCCACACATGGTTCTGCTATTACACTTCGCGAGAGGAAGTCGAAGGGTCGCGAAGATGGATATCTTGTTGTTCTCGTGCGTGGCGGATATGTCGTAGGTTCGATGCATAGCTTGTCACCGGAGATGTGTACGCATGCACGCTCCCGTCGGCCCCCTGGATAGCCACGAGCGCCTGGCTGCCCACCATGCGAGTGCCACTGCCTCTCGATTAGGCCGCTTCTACTGTACGCAATATCCACGAGCACGGTGTCCTTTGTCGAAGAAGAGGAAGCATGGCATTGAAGACGAAAACTGTTTGCCATTGGAGAACTTGTAGCTTGCACACGAAGAAGGAAGGGTGGAATTTTGGGCGATGGTGGTTGGTAGAGATACTACCAACAGAATGATCAGAAGGAAAATTGTGGAAGGTTTCATCGTCGTTAGTGCTTTGAGGGGGAGAATTTGTTTCTTTAGGCTCTAGCTAAAGAATTAGGATGTTGAATTTGAAATCGATTAGGCATACTTATAGCAGTAAGTAGCCAAGATTGTAGTAGGAGAAGGATTCATTATTTTAGTTGGGTTCGGAATTAGGATGTTTTATTTTTGAAGTATGGGAGGAAGCCAATTGGGTGGCTTTATAATTAACTCCGAATTTCTTGGACAATTCCTTGAGGATTCAGGAAATTGATTCTAATTAGGCTTTTTGAACCAATTTTAGATGTGGCAGACAACATGGATATGAAGACTACAAATATTCTTATAACTGTTATGAATTCAGCAACTAGGAAACAAAACCGCGCAAAGAACACGGAACAAGAGAATTACGTGGTTCGGCCTAATGCCTACATCCACGGGGAGAAAGGAGAACTTTTATTGATGAGTTTCCGAGCCACAAAGCCATACAAAACCTTAGGGTAACATGCCTTTATATAGAAGCAAACCCTTGTTGTACAAGTAACCTATCTAGGTCTAATTAGGAGTCCAAAACCTAGTCAGAATAGGAATAGGAATAGGAAATAAGTCTTTCCTATTTTTCGCCATCCCAACAATCTCCACCTTGGCGAGAAATCATCTCGTGGAAGAACCATGAAGCTCCACCCGAACTTCAACAAACTCCACCTTGACAAAACACCGCCCCATGAAGAACCATGAGATCTTGCAAAATCAATCCGACTCCACCGACTCCATCTCGGACCATAGATAACTGCATCAATAAGACCATCTCAACTTTCTCTTCACCTTTTGTTTAATCACTTGGAGCTAGCCCCCAAACTCGAGCTTTTGAGCTTGCTTGGCCTATTCCCTCCAACCTCCATCGAACCCCAACTAGCAAGTCCACCTGCTGAAGCAACCTTGCGACCAATAGACACGCCCTCTATTTTTCGGTCAGCCCCATGCTCCGCAACCTCGAACTGCTTTTCTGCTGGACCTTTTTGCCTCAAACCAATGCTACTTGCTATAGCATACAAACGGCAACCTTTTGTTCTACTAAGTAGAACCCTCGACATGCCTCAAACTCTACTGTTCGGCCTTGAGTGAGATACCTGATTCACCCGTGGTGTCACCAATGGCTTCGCATGCCCAATGCAAAACCTATCCAACACCTTTGACGTGCACGTCCCTTTAGACAACCATAATAGGGCCCAGCTAACAATGCTTCTCTGAGACAACCATGGTTCCTTGCCAACCATGCCTCCACGAAACAACCATAGCTTGCTATCCATGTCTTCGCGAATCCCAACTACACTCAAACCATCCATGTCAAGCCTTTGCTCCCTCATACGAACCAACCTCATATGACCTGAGCTTTTTCCCACTTCATCAGACCCATTGATGTGACTCCACCTACAATAATGTTTCCCACTAACCTGTAGGTATTTCCTTTCACCCTTCATCCCTACCATCGCATCCTTCTCCACCTTCATTAGCATACCTTTATAACTATCACTGTTATAATCCAAGGTCCCTAATGAAAAGAGATTACCAGGATGCATTGGACTTGATAAGACAGAAAGTCAGTCACCAACCGACCCGTCTGAATATGTGGCCATGGTTGTGGATGCCAATCCCTCCTCGTTGTCTTGATCCCTAGTTCATCCTGGATAGTCCCCTTCATGTGCCCTTCTCCGAACTTGAAACCACTTCCATTGAACTTCTTTGACTCCGACCTGGATCCTCTTCCACAACCCAGCTGGTGGCTCTTCATCATCCGCCAAGCACAAGCGAATCTTCGCTACCGCCTTGGCCTCCAACTCTTCCCACTCTTGCTCCTCCATCTTCTCGGACTTCTTCTCCGAGAGCACGATAACCATCCCTTGTTGCACGAGGAGATCCTTGACACACCTTTCCCATAACCTGAAATTCGATGAACCATCGAACTTCACAAGAGCAAACCTCGTGCCGTCCGACATCCTTCAACCCAAGCTCTTGATACCAATGCTAAGAATTCAGCAACTAGGGAACAAAATGCGCAAAGAACACGGATGCAAGAGAATTACGTGGTTCGGCCTAATGCCTACGTCCACGGAGAGAGAGGAGAACTTTTATTGATGAGTTTCCGAGCCACAAAGCCATACAAAACCTTAGGGTAACATGCCTTTATATAGAGCCAAACCCTTGTTGTACAAGTAACTTATCTAGGTCTAATTAGGAGTCCAAAACCTAGTCAGAATATGAATAGGAATAGGAAATAAGCCTTTCCTATTTCTCGCCATCCCAACAATAACAATAAGAGTTGACCAAAGTCATAAACAATTTAGATTCTCTAAAACGTTTTAAATTTAAGTCTCATGAATTTCTTGATTAGACCTTTTAAGCAACTCCGGATCTCTTGGGCTATTCCTTGCAGCAAGCTGCGAAATTTGGACTTTGCCAGTAATCAATAACTGATGCACGAATTGGAAAAGGATACATAGACTCTCTAGACACCTGACTTATAGTTCATATAGTTCATTTATCTTGCATCCTTGTGCACGTGGGGGGATTTGAGCGCACAGAATATCTTCATCTTGGTAGGTTGTGGAAGAGGACCCATGGTTTTAGCATTAGTAGTTCTTGCTGACCGAGTCCTCTTACCAAGCGAACATAGAAAGATCGGAGCTTGATCCTGATTTTCTACTTTGAAACCACCCAACAACAGAAACAAGAACCACAAACGTCGAAAGTGAACAAAAGTAAATGCACAAAAATAGAAAGATGCCAAGAAGCAGAGATAATTTAGAAAAAAAAGGAATGAGACCGGTCAGAAAGATGCTTAACCGACTTGTTGACACGATCTTATTGCTTCTCTTTAACATAGAGCATATGAGATCCATTCAAGAAACAGAGATCACAATGCAAATGTTCATCCAATTTTATCACAGAAAGGTGTCTGCAGGACAAAACTGATAAACCAAGAAAAGAACGGGATAGACAAAAGACCCCCTTCAAGGAAGGATACAGGCAGACAAAAAAAAAGCATCAATTCAACACTCACTCAAGTAATGCATTCCACCTAAAGGCACTTTAAAATGTTCCTCGCGGACGCATACAAACTCTGTTGACAAAGATGTAGCAAGGAAACAGTTCGAAAACAAGGGCAGACAAAAGTGTTTACACAAATCTTCATTGTCACAACTAAGAGAAAATGTCACATAAACGACGAACTCATTTCAGTAAACACTCCTCTGCATTTAACACTTGGCTAGTCGGTTCCATCACTATGTCAAACATAACTTGAAATAACAAAAAGAGCCCAAAATCTAACACAAAAGCAAGAGAGTAATACCTGGTCAGCTTCTGCACTCGCACTGAGAGATTCTGAATCTTCAGGTCCCGCTTCCTCTGTGTACTTTTACCACCCTACAAACCCACATCGCCACCACATCTCATCTTTAACTAGCAAAAATTAATCCTTTAACAAATTAAAAACTTAAAGGAACAATCTTTATCAAATACCCCCAATTGCCAGAAAATACATAACCAACATATCCTCTTCAACAACTAACCAAAGCTTAATCCTTTAACAAGTTAAAAAATCAAAGGAACAAGCTTTATTGATCATTCCAACTCCCAGAGCTCCAAGAAACCGACATTTCCCAGCTAAACGAACACAACCCAGAACAAATTTAAATTCACAAGGAACAACCCGGAGTAAACGAAAAATGAGGAAAAGTTTACCAAGAAGCGTTCTTTTACCTTCTTCTCCAAACGTTTCCTCCTCATCTGCGTCATCCGTTCCCTGAGAAGTTATGGCCTCAGGAGACGAAAAGACTCTGCCTTTGGATCGGACAGAGGGTTTTAGGACACTCAAGTGGGTCTTTCACCAATACAACTGGCACCCAAAGCCAAGGGAATGAGGGAGAGAGAGTACCAAAAGAGAGATGGCATTTTTGGATTAATTGCATTCTATTTGTCGGGTAAATTCAATAGAAACAACTTCTCCATTTAATATTTAGAGTATTACTTCTCACTTTTTGCATTCCTGTGACCCAACTACTCTGTATGTCTTGTATTCTTTATCCATCACCTGTAATTCTCGGTGTGTCTCCTCCGCTTCATATTCCTTGTTCCTTAGTTCATCAATCTTGGTCCTTAGTTCTGCCTTGTACATGGAAACTCGCTCAATTTCTCGCGCCAATCGTGATGATTTCTCGTCCACAATCTTCTTTGATTGAATGTAGTAATGAGCTTGTCAAACTTGTCTGATGTTTTCTTCGATAAGTTTTATAAATCTCAACCATTCAAGAATTGTTTCCTTTTTTGACAACCACAACTTTGGTTATCCACATCTGATGGAGAAGACAACACATGCCAAAAACCCCGAGTCGTGTTCATTCGAAGTTTAGCTTGCACTTATGATCAATGATGTCGTACCTTCCGAAGAACTCTTGATATATTGGGCCAAGAATTTCGGGCAGTCCATAATCTCCTGTCATAATTGATCCATCGTATTGTCTCATGAAACTATCTTGAAGGTCACCAAATGAGGGAGTACGAAAGACTCTTATTGAAGCGTGACAAGGCCTTCCAAGTAAATGATAGCTTTCAACTTCCTTGTCAAGGCTAGTGCCGTTTGATTCATCTTCTTCCCTGGCTTCACTTCCCATCTTGTCATCCGACTTATTTTAATCTTCTAAAATTTCCTCCTCGGAATCAGAGTCAGAAAAAACATTTATTAGATCATCTAACAAGAAAACATGTTTGGTCTTTTGAGTCCCATCTCGTGCTCCCTCAATTGTAATATCGTGCATGCAACTTGTGGAAATGGCGTTCTCAATTCCACTTCTTCATGCTCCCCACGAAGTAATGGCAGAACCTAACATAGTGAATAAAATGAATAATGTAAAAGATATAGTCACACTAAGTCAAATGCTTGAATTTCTTTGGCATGATGGAATTAAAAAAAACTAGTACAAGAGTTCGAGACTCTATTGGGTATGGAGCCTGAGACGAGTGGTGGTGTTCGATCGAGCTCGAGAGACCAGTAACACTGGTGCACTCGTTATGGGATCGACCGAAACGGTACGTATCGTGTGAAGACGAAACAGAGCAAAACTAATGAGAAGCTGGTGCACCTGGCGGGCTCCAGCCAACTAGCGGGCGCTAGTTGGAACTTGCGGCCGCAAGCCAACTAGCAGTCGCTAATACCAAGTTCCAGGAGAATCTACGAGCGGCCACTGGCGATCGCCAGTTGATTGGCGGTCGCCAGTTGGGCCGGGAAAAGCTGCTGCTGTTTGACAAAAATACCCCTCCTTGTCCAATCTTTTCCCTAGTTGGAGCCACTATATAAACCCATCTTGTACTCATTTATTGTTGTTCCAAAAGCAAGAAGGAGAAATAGAAACCCTAGAAGAGTGTTGGGTGCCAAAGAGTGGCATTTTCTTGTAAAGAGCAAGTGAAGCTCAAGTTCGAGATTAGTGAAAATCCTCTTGGCTTGGTACGCTCCCGGACGTAGACGTTCTTGTCGAACCGGGTGAACAAATTCTTGTCTCTTGTGTGTTCTCTCATTTGTTCTTCTTGCAATTTCGTCGTTTGCTTGCTTTTGTTGGATTGCGTTGGGTCTGTTGGCTTAAAAATTGGTATCAGAGCACCCGAAAAGCCCTTGGCAGCCAACAAGGTTCACTTGATGAGGAAGCTCTTCAACCTTAAGATGGCAGAGAGTACTTCGGTGTTGGTACACCTCCACGAGTTCAATACGACCATTGCTTCTTTGAGCTCGGTAAAGATTGACTTCGACGATGAGGTACAAGCCTTAATTTTGCTAAGTTCCTTGCCCGATAGTTAGAGTGGCACGGTCACGGCGGTGAGTGCCTCAGCAGGGAAGGTGGTACTCAAGTTGGATGAGGTGAGGGACTTGACTATAAGTGAGGAGATTCGTAGGGAAGAGTCCGGAGTAGCCTCGGGTTTGGCTTTGAATGCTAGCAATAAAGGGAGGTCTGAATCTAAGTGAAAGGGGAAGAAGGACCGGAGTAGGTCCAAGCCCAAATCGAAGGATGGTTCGAAGAGGGACATGAGTTCCATTAAATGTTGGAATTGTGAGAAGTTTGGCCACTTTAGAGCCCAATGCAAGGCACCGAAGAAGGAGGACAAGTTGGTTAATGCAACAATAGAGGATCACGGAGACGTATTGATCTTAAGTGTTAATAGTCCATTGGAGGCTTGGGTATTGGATTCGGCTGCATCGTTCCACTCTTGTAGTGATAAGGGAATGATGGAAACTTATACCCTGGGAGAATTCGGCAAGGTTTATCTTGCGAATGATAAACCCTTGTAAATTGTGGGTAAAGGAGATGTGAGAATCAATACTCCTAATGGATCGTTATTTTTGTTGAAGGGTGTGAGGCATATTCCCGGGTTTAGGAGGAATTTGCTTTCCGTGGGACAACTTGATGATGAGGGGTATGATGTGACCTTTGGTTGTCGGACATGGAAGATAACCAAGGGTAGTGGCTCGTGGTGAGAAAGAAGGTACGTTGTACATGACAAAGAACACTCATGATAGCATTGATCTTGTGGGAGCAACGAATGATGTAGAATTATGGCATAGTAGGCTAGGCCACACGAGTGAGAAAGGGATGCAGGTGCTATATTCAAAGGGGAAGCTACCGGGTCTAAAGACCGTAGGTGTGGGTCTTTGTGAAGACTGTGTATTTGCGAAGCAGAAGAGGGTGAGCTTCTCAAGAGTTGGTAGGCCCCTTAAGGCAGAGAAGCTTGAATTGGTCTATAGTGAATTGTAAGGACCGGCACCGGTGGCATCCGTGGGTGATTCTTTATATTATATGACTTTCATAGATGACTCTACAGGGAAGGTGTGGGTCTACTTCCTAAAGCATAAGTCTGATGCCTTTAATGCCTACAAGAAGTGGAAGGCTCTTGTGGAGAACGAGACGAATCTCAAGGTGAAGTGTTTGAGGTCTGACAATGGTGGTGAGTACGAGCTTCAAGAGTTTAAGGACTTTTGTACGGAGTATAGGATTCGCATGGAAAAGACAGTAGCTGGGACCCCCCAGCAAAATGGCATAGCTGAGAGGATGAACCGAAAACTAAATGAGAGAGCAAGGGCCATGAGGTTGAAGAGTGGCCTCCCAAAGATGTTTTGGGCGGATGCTGTAAACACTGCAGCATTCTTGATCAACAGAGGGCCATCAACTCCTTTGGAGAATGAGATACCGGAGGAGGCGTGGAGTGGCAAGGATGTTGATCTAACTTTCTTACAAGTGTTTGGTTGTGTTTCATATGTACTTGTGGATGCAGGTGATAGGAGCAAGCTTGATGCAAAGTCCAAGAAGTGCACGTTCATTGGATATGGTGGAGATGAGTTTGGGCTCTACTTTTGGGATGAGAAGAACCGAAAGGTTGTGAGGAGCCAGGATGTTGTATTCAATGAGAAGGTTATGTACAAGAACAGGGGGAGTGTGGCTGATGAAGTGGTCCTAGCAGTGAGGTGGTAGAGTTAGACATCTCAAACTCGGTTGGGAGTAGGGTACTTAATGGGCAAGAGGCCGAGATGGAGATGGAGCCAAGGTCTCCATTGTAAATGATTCCATTGAGGAGGTGCACTAGATAATGTGAGTCTCCTGATAGATATTTGCCAGCAAATTTCTATCTCTTATTGACCGATGGAGGAGAACCTGAAGATTTTGCAGAGGCTTAGAAGAGTGAGCAAGTGAACAAGTGGAAACTTGCCATGGATGATGAGATGGAGTTCTTGAGGAGCAATGGGACTTGGGAGTTAGTTCAACTTTCCAAAGGCAAGAAAGCTCTGCAAAACCAGTGAGTCTATAGAGTGAAGAAAGAGGCGGATGGCACCGAGCGTTACAAAATAAGACTGGTTGTAAAGAGATTTCAGCAGAAGTATGGTATTGACTTCACTGACTTCTTCACTCCCATTGTGAAGATGACCACCATCCGGATGGTGCTGAGTATGGTGGCTGCTAAAGATCTATTGCTAGAGCAAATAGATGTGAAGACGGCATTTCTCCATGGTGATCTAGAGGAGGAGATCTACATGGAGCAACCGGAGGGGTTCTTGCAAAGTGACAGTAAGCTTGTGTGCAGGCTGAGGAAGAGCTTGTACGGGTTGAAGCAAGCTCCAAGACAATGGTACAAGAAGTTTGATGGAGTCATTCGCGAGATTGAGCTTGCTCATTGTGGGGCAGATCATTGTTGCTATGTGAAGAGTTTGGACAATGGCTATATCATCCTCCTGCTTTATGTTGATGACTTCTTGATAGCAGGCACCAGTGCAAGTGAGGTGAGCAAGGTGAAGAAGAAATTGTCCGAAAGGTTTGCATGAAGGACTTGGGTGAGGCTAAGCAAATCCTTGGGATGAGGATTGAGAGAGATAGAGCTGCAGGGAAGCTATTTCTCTCACAAGCTGAGTACATTGAGAAGGTTCTAGAGAGAGTCTATATGCAATATGCCAACTCCAAGTTGATCCTTTAGCTGGACACTTCAAATTTTCCAAGAAAGACTCGCCTAAGACTAAGGCGGAGGAGGCTAAAATGGAGAAGACTCCCTATGCATCGGAAGTGGGTAGCTTGATGTATACTATGATGTGCATGAGGCCAGACATAGCACACGCGGTGGGAGTAGTGAGCAAGTTCATGAGCAATCCAGGTGAGTAACATTGGGTCGCAGTGAAATGGATCCTTGGCTACTTGAGCGGTACCACCGAGAAGTGTCTTTATTTTGAGGGCAAAGATGTGAAGCTCCTAGGCTATTGTGATGCGGACTTGGGGTCCAATGACCATGATGAAAAGAGGAGCACAAGTGGTTATATCTTTACGCAGGGAGGGATAGCGATATCTTGGGCCTCGAGGTTACAAAAGGTGGTGGCTTTGTCAACCGCGAAAAGTGAGTACGTGGCTGTGACGAAAGCAAGTAAAGAGATGGTATGGTTGCAAAGTGAGAGTGTGCTCCACAGTGGTAGCCAAAGTGTGATACACTTTGCAAAGAATCCCACCTTCCACTCAATGACAAAGCACATTGAGTTGAAATATCACTACGTACATGATCTCTTGGAAAGGAAGATCTTAAGGCTTGAAAAGATTGACGGGAAAGTGAATCCCGCGAACATATTGACCAAGGTGGTTACCTTAGAGAAGCTGAGGCTAAACATGGCCTCAGCGGGTCTACTAAACTGAGAAGAGACCCGGCGTAACAAGAGGTGTATGAGTGAAGAGGGGGTCATCAAGTGAATGGTGGCAAGAGTTATGCTCAGTCTCTATGTGGGAGTTCGATCGAGCTCGAAAGGTGAGGAACACTGGTGCACTCGTTATGGGATCGACCAAAGATGAAGCAGAGAAAACTGGTGAGAAGCTGGTGCCCCTGGCGGGCGCCAGCCAACTAGCGGGCGCTAGTTGGAACTTGCAGCCTATTGGGAGGATTTTTACGCCCCTCTTGCAATAAAGAGTAAGTACGGAATTGCATCCCACGAGGACTAAGTGTTAGGCCACAAATACGACTCTACAACTAGTTTAGGACTACAAGTGATGGATTTGTCAATTCTAACACGAGTTGGTTACTGCAACGACTAAATTATAAGAAGATTTAAACAATAAAGGAAAGAGTGGGCATGGTGCCAATGACACCTAGATAACCAAATGGCTTATAGGGTTTATTAAGTTCGTGTTATGGTCAGAGTATTTCTAAAGCAACTAATTAATGCTTCCATGACTAATTAGTCTAAATCGATCATTAATTAGATTTAGTTGAACTAATTGTACTCCCGCGACTAATTAGCCACCTAATCTAACTAATTATTAATTATAACAATCACCTTATGGACAACTAACTACCTAATGAGATCCCTCATCAATAGGCAACAAGTTAACTAATTAATTGGTCGATTAATCCTAACCCCTCCCTGCGATTAGAATTAATTAAGTTCATAATCATGGTGATCAAGTAAGATTAAGCATTAAACTCATTAACTAGTTCACAAACCTTAACATTTTAACCCCACAAAACCATAGGCTAAGTAGATGCCATCAAGGCACCTAACCCACAAATCAACAACTCAAACATATTCATCAAATAACACAAATTATCCATTGAACAATGTAAATAAAACATAAACATGAAGATAGAGTTTAAGAAAGCTCAATGAGTCTTCAAGAGCTACCTCCTAGCTCCTTCTTCAAGTTCCTTCCAAGCTTCTCTACAAGCCTCCTCTCTAAGCTCTCTTGGTTTCTCTCTACTCTTACTCTCCAAACTCTCTACAATGGTGAACCAAATTTTCTCTACTACAAAAATTACTTCTCCACAATGATGAGCCACGTTTTTCTAAAAGAGAGAGGGAGTTAATGGAGTAGTGGAGTGGAAAGATGGTTAGTGGAGTGCATAATTGAGGGTGGTGGAGTAGGTAATGGAGTAGTGGAGTAGAGTTGGTGAGTTAGGTGATGGAATGCTAGCCATAAAGTGGTGGAGTGCCAGCCATAAAAAGTGTTGGGCAAACTCGGAATGGGCCTGAAATGGGCATGAATTTCGGCCCATTTCGTCTTGGCAAGTTCTCAGTTTTAACACTTGACTTTGGACGTATTTTTTACCCTCTTAGACTCTGAATTTAAAGAAGACCATAAAGACAAAGTTGTAGCCGCAGATGTCTTCTTTCTAGAACCACCTCTCTTGTCTTTATTGAACTTTGTATGCAAAAGTTATATTTATTTGAGTCGCTTGAGGTCAGTCTGCCCAATGTCGTCGCAGTTGTGATTGTGCACCATTCTTCATAGCTGATGCAATCTCTTAAGACATGCTCCAAGGTGCACCAAAATCCTCCTCGAATCTCCGCAAAGTCTCCTAGCAATAAACACAAATAAAGCGCAATAAAAATCACATGAACTACACTAAAATATTCAAAGCACGATATATAACAATACAACGATACATAACACCCAAAAATACTAGAAACAATAGAAAATCGACACTAAAACATACATAGATGATAGAGTGTTTCCAAACTCATCACACCCCCACACTTGAATCATTGCTTGTCCTCAAGCAAGACTCATACAAATACAATCACAATCACATAAGCAAGAAAACATGATAAGGACAAGACTAGGCATGATCAATTCACAATTTAACTCCCCTCAAAATCTTAAACTCACATCAAAAAGACCATCGCACAACCTAGCTAGTACATCAACCCAAACACAAAGAGTAAGAACCGGTAGACACCTCACCACTCGATGGTTTAACCAAGTGTTATCACTATATAAAAGACACAAGAAAGTTAACCACTCAGAGGTTCAGAAATTTTTAGCTCACGATTTGTAAGTAGCCAAATTTCTATCTCTTGCATTCATGATCGATGTCTTTCAAAGTATCCTACGTCCTACTCAATAGTGTCTCAAAGTCGTGTGGTTGCTCGTGAACCGGGGACTTTCAATCAGGTTGTAATGGGGATAAGGTATTGGTGAGATAATATATATGGATAGTAGTTAAACCACCCAATCCAGGACTTGTTGCTAAAGCTTTTTGGTCTCTTGTCTATTCTAAACATCTTCACCATAAATAGTTAAAGCACACTCCCAAAATTCACCCATTTTGTAAGACCGCGTAGCACGAGTTATGCCAATATATAATGCCTTATTCAACCTTCATTTTCCTTTCTTTCTTTCTTTTTCTCTCTTTTTTTTCTTTTCTTTTCTTTTATTTTCTTTTCCATCTTTTTATTTTCTTTTCTTTCTTTCTACAAACAGAAACACAAACTTGGCATTTTCTAGGCAAGAACTCGGCTTCTTTGTATGGCCTTTCAATTACCCAAATTCCCATTGAATTAACCCATAAGAACACTAAGCTACCAACTAAACCCAATATATATCATTTTCCCAAAAAAATGTAAACTTATGTGTCCTCAGATTGGATGACCAAAGGTCGGGAGGATGGTGGATATAAGGCTTAAAGTTGGTATAAATATAATATGATTAAAGAATGGCTAGGCTCAATGGGTCAAAGCAATGGATATAAAAGTTCTTGGCTCTAAAGCTTTAGGCTTAATTTCAAAGGATTAGCCCCCCGTCATTCACTAACGCCACACAACCAAGACCATGTTAAGTACTAGTAGGATACCTCGATCAACCAAACTCATGTAGGCACCTCATGAATAAATGAAGACAGTTGTTTCCTCCTTCGGCTCAAAGTTCCTTACAAGGTCACTCATCAACCGTCTAGTCTAATCTACACAGTGAGACCACTAGTCTAAACAACCGAGGGTGAAGTTTCTGCAAATTCTTAGGCCTCGTGCTCGAGTTCATTTCCTAACTTAGTGTGTGGTAAGCTTCTAACACAAGTTGAGGAATTTTGAAGGGGGTCAAATTTTGAAAAAAATCATGCTAAATCATTGACAACAAGACAAACTAGATCTAAACATACAAAGGAATCCTAAGTGGAACCACACATGCCTAACTAAACAACCTAGACCTAAACACACAAAAGATTCCTAAGTGGAACCACGCCCCCACACTTGAAGAACACCTTGCCCTCAAGGTGTAGGGAGCACATAAACCTCTAAAGAATTAAACTATACTAACAAACGCATTAACAACCAAGCATGAACATCAATCAAACATGAAGAACAAGACATCAAAAAGACATATAGCAAACTCAAGATATCACGAAGACAACAAAATAACTAAAGAAAACAAAGTGCTAGGAAACTTCCCTTAGTCTTGAGGTGGAGAGGGTGGTGGTGGTGGGATGTTGTATCCAGATCGTTCTACCATTTGCTGGATGTACTAGCCTTGATGTCGAAGTTCCCGCTCCATTCATTTGGTTCAGGCATTCATGGTGTGTATTACCTCAAGGACCTCGCTCCATCGGTCAGGTGCAGAACCGGGCACACGAGATGGTTCTGCGTCTTCACCTCCTTCATCTTGATCTGCCTCTCCTTCATTGTTACCTCCCTCCACAGACTTTGGCCTTTCATCTTGGTGTAGCTTCCATCATTGTCTCTCCACTGGGTGGAGGAAATGAGAGTATTTGTTCACCACCTCTGCTCGCCGCATACTTTCCATTGTATAGAATGGTATTGTGGACTACAATAGCTCCAAGGATTGTTCATCAATTCTGCCAAAGGACAAAGCCAAAGTGGTAATAATGTGTCCAAGAGGCAACTTCTTTCTGTTCTTTCTCGAGGTTTCCCGAAAGATATCAAAAATGCATGAAATTGAGTTGAACTTTAATTGCATCTTCACACAATATAAGATAAAAAATTCACGTTATTGAATCTTATTATCCTCCAATTTTCCAAAAAGTGAAGTGCAAATAAACTTGTGAAGCAAGAAAAGAGGGCCATCTTCAATCAAACCATTAGGACAATTTCGGGCTTGAAATTTTGGAAATTCGGTAAGAGATTCCCAAAATTCCTCCACATTAAACGTATTGGTTTTAGAAAGACCACCCTTTTCAATATCGCATGCATTTGATAAGATATCTTCATCAACCACAAACTCGAAATCACCGAGGCGACATTTGAATCGTGTTTTGTCCAAAAACTCCAATGTAGTGTAAAATTCAAGCACCAAGTTTGGAATTCCATGCATAGGAGTAAACATAAATTCCATCCAACCAAGGTGCCTAGCAAACTCTTTCATTTTCTTCATTAATGTCATCTTAAACAAGAAACTATAGTCAAAATAATGACCACGTGGATGTGGAAGAGCAGAAAGGGCTTGGAACTTTTCACCTTCTTCTTGTGGAGCGATGAAGAATGGGGCATTGTACTGTTTGCGGAAGTCCTTTCTACCACATGCTTTCATGTCCGTCAGAGGTACAAGTTGAGCATCGACCCCTTGTTTTATCACTTGCTTGTTCTTCTTCGCCGTGGTAGCCTTGGGTGCCATTGAATTTCTCAAATTTGGGTTTGGGGCGAACTAGGGTTCAAGGGTGAAAATTTGGGATTTTGGTAGTGGGTAATGGAATTGATTAGGTGTTTGAGGTTTTGGGAGGGAGGAGATGGAATTGGTGTAGAGAATGAAGGAGTTGGTTGAGTAGGATGATTTGGAGAGTTTTTTGCGTGGAGTTCTAAAGGAAAGAATTGAGGATTTGAGTTTGGAGAGGAGAATGGAGGATGAGGGTTGGCAGGAGGGGCCACGACCGTGGCATCGGGCTTTTTACACGTTCTGGAGTGGTAGTAAGTTTGCCACGACCGTGGCATGAGGGGCCACGACTGTGGCCTTCTGGAGCGGAGCCACGACCGTGGCATTCTAGGCCACGATCATGGCCTCTTTGGTTTTTCCTCTCGCCAATGTCCAGAGAAATTTCTACCTTGTTGGGCCACAGGTCGATCCCAGTTTTGGACGGGGGCTACGCCCCGCACGTGTCCTTTTTTAATCATCCAACCGTCTAAATCACCTTCAAAATGCAAAGAGATCCCATAAGCATGAACTAACACTTCAAAATCATACCCGAATAAGAACACACGTAATAAGAAAAACACAAATAGACTATGAAAATATAAAGACAATACAAAAACATGCTAAGTTATAGTCATTAACTTGACTTTACTCCCCTTTTTCATGCAGCGGAGGGTGAAGTCACGGATTGCATTTCCGCTTGTCGTTCAATATTGCCCCCAAGGTAAATCTTACACCTTTGGCCATTCACCTTGAAGACTCCTCCATCACTTCTTTCTAATTGAAGGGCTCCGAATGGAAAAATTCTCACAACTTTGAACGGGCCACTCCATTTTGACTTGAGCTTTCCCAGAAAAAGTCTCAATTGGGAGTTGTAGAGTAGCACTTGATGACCCTCCTTGGACTCTTTCTTCACGATGTGGGCATCATGTGATCTTTTCATTTTCTCCTTGTAAAGCTTAAAGCTCTCAAACGCCATGTCGCGAATTTCGTCCAGCTCTTCAAGTTGTAACACCCTTCGCTCACCGACTTTCTTGTAATCATAATTTAGGGTCTTGATGGCCCAAAATGCTCGGTGCTCTAGCTCTACGGGGAGGTGGCACGCCTTGCCATAAACAAGTTTGTATGGGAACATCCCGATAGGCATTTTGAATGCCGTTTGGTATGCCCATAAGGCATCGTCAAGCTTGTTTGCCCAATCGTTTCTTGCTCCTCCAACCATCTTTTCAAGGATCTTCTTCAATTCCCGGTTAGAGAGTTCCACTTGCCTACTTGTTTGGGGGTGATAAGGTGTAGCAACCTTGTGTGTGACCCCGTACCTCTTCAATAAAATCTCAAATGGTCGGTTGCAAAAGTGTGAACCCCCATCATTTATGATAGCCCTTGGCACTCCAAATCTTGAATAGAGCTTTTCGATAAAGTGAATAACCACCTTAGCATCATTGGTCGGTGATGCCCAAGCTTCCACCCACTTAGATACGTAGTCCACTCCTACCAAAATATACTTGTTGCCATTAGAGGTTGAGAAAGGTCCCATGAAGTCCAACCCCCAAACATCGTAGAGCTCCACTTCTAGAATTTCAGATAGCGACATCTCATTCCTCTTTGAGATATTTCCAGTCCTTTGACATCGATCGCACTGCGCAACAAAAGAGCGAGCATCCTTAAAAATGTTGGGCCAATGAAACCCACATTCAAAGACTTGTGATGCGGTCCTTGTTGCTCTATAGTGACCCGAATATGGAGTACTATGACATTGCTCTAGAACATCCATAACTTCTTCATCCGCAATGCACCGTCGAAGCAACCCATCACTACACCTCTTAAAAAGGTAAGGTTCATCCCAAACATAGAGTTGAGAATCCCTTAGGAATTTCTTGCATTGGGGATAGCTCAAATCCATAGGAATAATGCCTCCAACTGGAAAGTTGGCAAAATCCGCATACCAAGGTGCTTCCACATTATTCATGCTCATCAACTCCTCATCCGGAAACTCTTCTTTGATCTTTCCATGAGTCTCCATTCCATCACTTCTCTCTAGCCGAGAGAGATGGTCCGCGACAACATTTTCCGAACCCTTCTTATCCTTGATAGACAAGTCGAATTCTTGGAGTAATAAAATTCAGCGAATAAGTCGTGGCTTAGCATCTTGTTTGGAGAACAAATACCTCAAAGCTGCATGATCAGTGTAGATTATCATCTTCGACCCAAGCAGATACGGTTGGAATTTGTCACATGCATACATGATCGCAAGCAACTCCTTCTCCGTGGTGGTGTAATTTAGTTGGTGCCCACCAACACTCTACTTGCATAGTAGATGACATGAATCTTCCCCTCCTTCTTTTGACCAAGCACACATCCTAATGCGATGTCACTCGCATCACACATCATCTCAAATGGTAGTGGCCAATCCGGAGAAGAGATAACCGGAGCTATGACAAGAGCTTTCTTCAAAGTATCAAATGCTTGAAGGCATGGCTCATCAAAATTAAAGGGCACATCCTTCACAAGCAAATTAGTGAGCGGCTTCGCGATAAGTGAAAAATCCTTGATAAATCTTTGTTAAAAACTGGCATGGCCAAGAAAAGCTCTTACTCCTTTGACTAAAGTCGGTTCTTCCATCTTCTCTATTGCTTCCGTCTTGGCTCTGTCCACCTCAATGCCCGCTCGGGAGATCTTATGCCCAAGAACTATCCCTTCATCTACCATGAAATGATATTTCTCCCAATTGAGAACGAGGTTCTTCTCTTCAAAGGAGTCTCCAAATACCGAGAAATCATCCATGAAGATCTCCATAATTTTCTCATTCATCCCCCAAAATATAGCCGCCATGCACCGTTGGAAAGTGGCCGGGGCACAACTCAATCCAAAAGGCATTCGTCGATAAGCAAAAATACCAAAGGGACAAGTGAAAGATATTTTCTCTTGATCCCTTAGGTATATTGCAATTTGGTTATAGCCCGAATACCCATCCAAGAAGCAATAGTGGGAATATCCGGCAATTCTCTCCAACATTTGGTCAATGAATGGAAGAGGAAAATTATCCTTACGTGTGACGGCGTTCAACTTTCGGTAGTCCACGCATACCCTTCATCCAGTCACAGTTCTTGTGGAAATGAGCTCACCCTCGTCATTGATCACAACAGTCATTCCTCCTTTCTTTGGAACACAATAGATCGGGCTTACCCACTCACTATCCGAGATGGGATAAATGATGCCAGCTTCGAGGAGCTTGATCACCTTCTTCTTCACAACTTCTTTCATATTGGGATTCAATCTTCTTTGCCTATCTACCCTCGGCTTGGCTCCCTCCTCCATGTGGATGTGATGCATAGCAATGTCGAGATTTATCCACTTGATATCAGATATTTGCCAAGCCATGGCCTTAATCTGTTTGTTGATAATTTCAAGTACCCTCTTCTCTTGTTCCTTAGAGAGCTAGTTGGAGATGATAATGGGGAGTCTTTCTTCATCCTTTAAGAATGCATATCGCAAATGGGAGGATAACTCTTTCAACTCCAAGCTTGGAGCCTTAGTGATGGAAGGTGGAGTACGATACTTTAAATTAAGCTCCAAATCCTCGTGGAGACTTTTTGTATCACCTTCTCCCATGAACTCTTCCAAGTCATCCTCTTCTTGTTCTCCATTGATTTCTTCCTCCATTCCATCTTCAATCCTTACCAAACTCGAGGACACATTCCTCTATGACATCAAATTTCATGCACACGCCTTCATCAAGAGGGTGGCGTATTGCATTGGACATCTTGAACTCTACCTTCTCCTCCCCTATTAAGAGGACCAATCTTCCATCATACACATCCACCAAGGCACGTGCCGTATTGAGAAACGGCCGGCCAAGGATTAATGGACAACTCTTGTCTTCATCAAAATCCAGCACCAAAAAGTCCACTGGGAAGATAAACTTATCAATCTTCAACAATACATCCTCCAAGACCCCAAATGGCTTCTTTATGGTTTGGTCCGCCAATTGGAGATGCATAGAAGTGGCTTTCACCTCATACAACCCAAGTCTCCTAAGAATAGACAAAGGCATCAAGTTAATGCTAGCGCCTAGATCACACAGGCACTTAGGAAACTCAACATCACCAACGAAACAAAGAATAGTGAAACTCCTCGGGTCTTTAACCTTTGTCGGGAGATCCTTTGAGATGATAGAGCTACACTTCGCCGTGAGGGCTACCATCTCTCCATCTTCCCACTTCCTCTTCTTTGTGATGAGTTCCTTCAAAAACTTGGAATAGTGCGAAACTTGATCCAACATCTCCAGAAATGAAACGCTAATCTGGACATTTTTCATTTTCTCCATAAAGCCGAGAAATTTGTTGTCCATCATGTTCTTCTTTTTTACTCTTTGAGGAAATGGTAGAGGAGGGATCTTTGGTGGTGGTGGCACATACTCCTCTTCTTCCCCAATCTCAGCAAAAGGACTTTTCTCTTTCTCTACCTCTTTATTCTCCCTGGCATTCCTCTCTTTTTCATTGGCCTCCACATATTTTTCTCTTGATTTCGGGCTCATCTCTTGACAAATGGTTTCCAAGCCACTCCTCAAGGTAATTGCACTCACATTTCCTCGAGGATTAGCCTCCGTGGAGCTTGGAAGAGAGCTGGACTCTCTATGGGCACTTGCATTTGCTATTTGTCCAAGTTGCCTCTCCATATTGTGGATTGCGGTTGCTTGCCCCTTGAGAATTTGTTCTAAGTTATTTTGCCTTGAGCTTTGTTGATTTATGGCGGCCAAAATTTGTCCTTGTTGGCTAACCACCCCTCCGACTTTTTGCATAAACTTGTCCATCTTTTCAAACTTCTCCTCAATAGTTCCTATTCGATCCATCAAAGAGAAACGTGGTTGGAAACCTGGAGGAGGCCCTTGAGGTGTATTATGAAGAGTAAGTCCCTTATCCGGAACAATTGCCATGTTATCTCCACTACTTCCTCTGGTACCCCTCCAAGATAAGTTCGGGTGATTTCTCCAACCGGGATTGTAAGTAGAGGAATATGGGTTGTTTACCATCCTATTTGCTCCTTGCCTTTGGCCACCTACAAAATTTACTTGCTCCATAGAAGAGCCCAGCATGGCACACTCATTCATCTCATGGCCAACATTGCCACAAACTTCACAATTTATTTGCACAGCCGCCACATTGCTTTTTTTCAAGCTTAGTTCCTTCACTTGCTTTGCTAATAAAGCCAATTGAGCTTGAATTGAGGAGGCAATGTCAACATCAATCGCATCTACTTGCTCCTTTCTCGGTTGCCTAGCTCTCTCATTAGCCATAAGCATGTTTGTAGTTGCCAACTGCTGCAAGATGTGGTAGGCTTCATCCTTCTCCTTTTCCAAGAAGGATCCATTTGCTGCGGCGTCAACCGTGCCCCTTGTAGATGATCCAAGGATAAAGTAGAAGGTTTGGAGAAGAGACTCCTCTATCAAATTATGGTGTGGGAAACTCCTTTGTAGTCCCTTGAATCTTTCCCAAGCTTTAATCAAAGTCTCATTTTCAAATTGTTGAAAGTTGTTGATCTCCTTCCTGAGCCTATTTGTCTTTGCGAAAGGGAAGAACTTTTCAAGGAAGGCATTGGCTAACTCCTCCCACGTGGCAATATATGTTTTGACCAATTGCTTGTACCATATCTATGCTTGGTCCTTCAAAGTTAATGGAAACAATCTAAGCTTCACGACATCATCGGTAGCTCCGTTGAACTTGACTGTTTCAGCTATCTCCAAGAAGTTACCAATATGTTCATTGGGGTCTTCATTCGGCAACCCATAGAATTGAACTAAAGATTTGAGCATTTTTATCACGGATGGCTTGAGCTCAAAATTGTTAACCTGAATAGTTGGCCTCGGTACTCCGATCATTGCTCCACTCAAGGTAAGCTTATAGGAATCCAAGAGAGTTCTTCTAGGAGCTCGATCTCCTTGTGCATGGTCCCCTGGATGAGCTTGTTGGTTCATCCTTGCTTGAATTCTTCTTTCTTGTCGCAATGTCCTCTCCAAATATCCAATGTCCGCTTCGATTTCCACCGGAAATTTGTTGGTGGAACGAGTGAGCGGCATGCGACAAACAAGTACCTTGTAAAACAAAAAACAAAGGTACAAAGTAACCAAGTAAACAAAAATAAATATCCTAATCCAAGTTGGTAAGCCAAATTAAGTGTCTGTCACTCAATCCCCGGCAATGGCGCCAATTGTTGGGAGGAGTTTTTACGCCCCTCTTGCAATAAAGAGTAAGTACATGATTGTTGTAACGCCCCATAATTTGACCGACTGTCTCCACAGACCAACACAGGTCTTTTCCAGCATGCTTTGTCCTCACTCGCACGCACCCTAAGAAACTTCCCAAGAGGTCACCCATCCTGATCCTACTTTTGGCCAAACGCGTTTAACCTTGGAGTTCTCTCAGGATATGTACCAGAAAAGAAGGTGCACCTTATTGATATGGATAGTACCAATCAAATCACTTAAGCGTTTCAGTCAGAATAGATCGGGGTATCACATACACCCCTCCTTAAATACGCGACGTCCTCGTCGCGCCAGACAGAACACACAGAACAGTCCGAGAACTGTATTGCTCTGATACCAAATGTAACGCCCCGTAATTTGACCGACTGTCTTCACAGACCAACACAGGTCTTTTCCAGCGTGCTTTGTCCTCACTCGCATGCACCCTGAGAAACTTTCCAGGAGGTCACCCATCCTGATCCTACTTTTGGCCAAACACCTTTAACCTTGGAGTTCTCTCAGGATATGTACCGGAAAAGAAGGTGCACCTTGTTGATATGGACAGTACCAATCAAATCACTTAAGCATTTCAGTCAAAACAGATCAGGGTATCACAATTTTTGTCCCACGAGGACTAAGTATTAGGCCACAAATATGACTCTACAACTAGGTTAGGACTACAAGTGATGGATTTGTCAATTCCAACACGAGTTGGTTTCTACAACGACTAAATTATAAGAAGATTTAGAAAATAAAGGAAAGAGTGGGCTTGGTGCCAATGACACCTAGATAACCAAATGACTTATGGGTTTATTAAGTTCGTGTTATGGTCTGAGTGTTTCTAAAGAAACTAATTAACGCTCCCACGACTAATTAGTTTAAATCGATCATTAATTAGGTTTAGTTGAACTAATTTCACTTCTGTGACTAATTAGCCACCTAATCTAACTAATTACCAATTATAACAATCACCCTATGGACAACTAACTACCTAATGAGATCCCTCATCAATAGGCAACTAGTTAACTAGTTAAATGGTCAATTAATCCTAACATCTCCCGGCGATTAGAATTAATTGAGTTCATAATCAAGGTGATCAAGCAAGATTAAGCATTAAACTCATTAACTAGTTCACAAACCTTAATATTTTAACCCCACAAAACCATAGGCTAAGTAGATGCCATCAAGGCACCTAACCCACAAATCAACTACTCACACATATTCATCAAATAACACAAATTATCCATTGAACAATGTAAATAAAACATGAACATGAAGATAGAGTTTAAGAAAGCTCAATGAGTCTTCAAGAGCTCCCTCCTAGCTCCTTCTTCAAGTTCCTTCCAAGCTTCTCTACAAGCCTCCTCTCTAAGCTCTCTTGGTTTCTCTCTACTCTTACTCTCCAAACAATCTACAATGGTGAACCAAGTTTTCTCTACCACAAAAACTACTCCTCCACAATGATGAGCCACATTTTTCTAAAAGAGAGAGGGAGTTAATAGAGTAGTGGAGTGGAAAGATGGTAAGTGGAGTGCATAATTGAGGGTGGTGGAGTAGGTAATGGAGTAGTAGAGGTGGAGTTGGTGAGTTAGGTGATGGAATGCCAACCATGAAGTGGTGGAGTGTCAGCCATAAAAAGTGTTGGGCAAACTCGGAATGGGCCTGAAATGGGCATTAATTTCGGCCCATTTCGTCTTGGCAAGTTCTCAGTTTTAACACTTGACTTTGGACGTATTTTTTACCCTCTTAGACTCTGAATTTAAAGAAGACCATAAAGACAAATTGTAGCCACATATGTCTTCTTTCTAGAACCACCTCTCTTGTCTCTATTGAACTTTGTATGCAAAAGTTATTTTCATTTGAGTCGCTCGAGGTCAGTCTGCCCAATGTTATCGCAGTTGTGATCGTGTACCATTCTTCATAGCTGATCCAATCGCTTAAGACACGCTCCAAACTGGACCAAAATCCTCCTCAAAGCTCCGCAAAGCCTTCTACAATAAACACGAATAAAATGCAAAAACAATTACAAGAACTACACTAAAATATTTAAAGCACGATATATAACAATACAACGATACATAACACAAAAAAACACTAGAAAGAATAGAAAATCGACACTAAAACATGCATAGATGATAGAGTGTTTCCACACTCATCACGGCCGCAAGCTAACTAGCGGTGGCTAGTACCGAGTTCCAGGAGAATCTACGAGCGACCACTGGCGATTGCCAGTTGGGCCGAGGAAAGCTGCTGCCGTTTGACAAAAATACCCCTCCTTGTCCAATCTTTTCCCTAAAATTGGAGCCACTATATAAACCCATCTTGTACTCATTTACTGTTGTTCCAAAAGCAAGAAGGAGAGATAGAAACCCTAGAAGAGTATTGGGTGCCAAAGAGTGGCATTTTTTTGTAAAGAGCAAGTGAAGCTCAAGTGCGAGATTAGTGGAAATTCTCCTGGCTTGGTACGCCCCCAGACGTAGACGTTCTCATCGAATCGGGTGAACAAATACTTGTCTCTTGTGTGTTCTCTCATTTGTTCTTCTTGCAATTTCATGGTTTGCTTGCTCTTGTTTGATTGCATTGGGTCTGTTGGCTTAATAGACTCGTACCTCATTTAGTACACACTTTATGTCGCAGATCATTAGGCAACCTTGCGAACAATAATAAACTCGAAATCGTTGACTTCTTCACAAATGTGACAGACGAACTCATCTGATCTGTTGTCTTCAACATAGTAGTCTTTCACTATGAGAGAATGAACATGACAAGCATGTTTGATCGTGCAAGGTAATGGACCACATTGAAGATGGAGGTTAAAGTCAGGCCAATTGAAAGATAGACTAGATCATAGAGAGGAAAGTCTTGTGAAAGACTTTCGAGACTTAATCTACAGGCCATATCTTTATTTGGAAGTGAAGAAGACCTATTTGTAAGAGTAAGATGGTGTTGCAGATGACTCGGATGCTTAAGTTGTGCAGATAGTTCAGCACATGATTTGTGAAAAAATAAAGCACACTCACTACACTTGTAGCACAAACTCCAAGGGATACAGAGTTCCTTACACAAAAAGATTCTTTGCCTTTTGTCTTCTATTTTGGTTTTACATAAACTCAATTGATGCCAATGCAGTATACTATTGAATCTTCCACCATCATTGAGTACATTTTTCGACCACAAGACACATTTTACACAAAACTTGCACTTGAGTTTACTGCAATAAATGGTCAACCCCGAACACAGATGGCTGCAAGTCGTACACTCGAAAGAAGGAACATGAAGTAAAACAACTGGTTTATTAAGAGGGAGATGGGTTATCTTGTGAGGTAAGGAATCAATGGAGTGTTGGGAAACACAAGGGCCCTAAGCAACACAACACAAGCAAAATCATTAACACGAGAAGCACGAACTCACAAACACAAAGGAACACACACAAAGAACACAAGGAATTTGGTTATTCGGTTCAATGCGAAGGTCTACATCCGGGGGCGTACTAAACAAAGGATTTTCACTATCACACTCAATGGAGCTTCACTTGCTCTCTCTTTTACAATGAATGAGCCACCCACACTCTTTGGAACATATACAAATGAGGTTACACGTGGCATTTATAGTACCACAAACACTACAAGGGTTATAAGGTCGGGAGGGGCAAACTTGTCTATGAAAATATTATATTTACGGGCTCATTGGCAAATTCCATAGCTTTTGCGCTCGCCAAAGAAACCTACTGCCTTTTGGATTTTTGTGGGGTTGGAGTAAGCCAACCCCTTGGGGGCCATCGGGTCCTCGGCCCATCTCGTATTCGCCACTTTATTCATCATTTCTCGACACGTCTCTCGACCCGATTGATCCTCGAGCATCCCCGAGCACCAAATCTAATCCGATCAACTCCCAAACTACTTTTCAGACTCCATACCTAACAATCTCCCACCTGGAGACTGATGAGTGTGTAGATGCTCATGTTTTGTTATGAGTTTTGTAAGTGTTTAATTGTATTCTTGTTAGCTTTTGTCGTGTCCAAGTGTGTCTTTTTGTCATTTGCATGTATTCGAGTCATGTTATAGACCTCTACTATTTGTCATGTATTTTTGCAGGAACTTGGAGCAGTTCGTGAGCACTTGGGGCGAGGATTTGATGATGAGGCAGTTGGAGCAAGAAGTTGATGAGACTTGCGGTCGCAAGTTGGGCGAAGTAGAGTATCCCACTTAAATTTCTGGCGGTCGCAAGTCAATTGGCGGCTGCCAGTCCCAGCATTGCCAGATTTTCTCAACTTTCTATTTTGTCAGGTGTTCAACTTAGTTCAGACTTGGATGACTGTTGGCCTCCTGTTTTGGCCTTAGGACATTAGTTTTGTTATTTTCCTTTACTAGAAAGACTTCTTGTTTAGGTTAACCTCCTCTTTATTTTTCTATTTTCTAGCTTGGCCTTTGGCTATATATAGGCCATTAGCCCTTAGGTTTTAAAGGATTGTTCCAGCAATCTTGAGACCTATTTTCTGAGTAATAAAGAAGCACGATTATAGATAGCTACGGGAAGGAGATCGACAAGGCCTGATTATCACGACTAAGTTTTCTCTATCTCTACCTTTATGTTAATTTCTATTATGTTCTTCATTAATCTATCTTGCTTTGTTAATATGCTTAGTGAGTAGATCTCTTGTGTGTACGATGCCCTAATTGTGTGACTACTTGTTTATGTTGGCTATAGTTTGATTATCTTTCATAGTAGTCGTCAATTGATGATCGTGATGCTTAATCTAACTTGATCACTTAGATTATGATATTTAGTTGATAGTAGTGGACCGGAAGGCATTAGAATCAACGAAAGAGTCAATTGACATGTCTTAAGGTATTAATGAGAAATTTTGATAGTAAGGGATAACCCACTAGGTGTACCTTCATAATTGAGTTTAGTTTGGTTCTCGGTCTAATTAATGAGCGAAAGCGTTGGTTAGTAATCGTGAACTACTCTAGCTTAGTTTTATCATCCTAATGAGTGGAAGCGTTAGGAAGATGCACTAGAACACTTCGGGTACTAGTTAGAACTTCGTAAAAACTATAGTCTCGACATAGATAGGTAGTCCATAAGGGTATCGTGCTTGTTTGTCTCCACTGGATCACAACTCTTTTATTTGCATTTTTTATTTTATTTATTTACTTACAAACTTTTACAACCTTATAAATCTTTAAATTCCCATGCTTCACATAATTGATTGTCTAGATTTTGTGTTCAATCCTCAGTTCGATAACCCTACTTTCCACTATATGTTTGTGTGCTTAATTGCCTGTCATTTTCTTGTATATCAGAGACTGACCTCAACACTTGTCACCGTTCACTTGATGACTGATGAGTGTGGAAACCCTCTATCATCTATGTATGTTTTAGTGTCGATTTTCTATTGTTTCTAGTGTTTTTGTGTGTTATGTATCGTCGTATTGTTATATATTGTGCTTTGAACGTTTTAGTGTAATTCTTGTGATTTTCATTGTGTTTTGTTCATATTTATTACTAGGAGACTTTGTGGTGATGCCAGGAGGATATTGGTGCACTTTGGAGCGTGTCAAAGGTGATTGGATCAGCCTTGAAGAATGGTGCATGATCGAGACGGCGACGATATTGGGCAGACTGACCTCGAGCAACTCAAATAAAGATAACTTTTGCATACAAAGTCCAATAGAGATGAGTGAGGCGGTTCTATAAAGAAGACATCCGTGGCTACAACGTTGTCTCTATGGTCTTCTTCAAATTCGAAGTCTAAGAGGGTAAAAAACGTGTATAAAGTCAAGCTTTAAATCTGAGAACTCGCCTAACCAAAATTGGCCGAAAATTTATGGCCCATTTCAGGACCATTCCAGAATTGTCCATGACTTTTCATGGATGCCACTCCACCACTTCATGGCTGGCATTCCATCACCTAACTCACCAACTCCACGGCACTACCTCCCCCTTTTCACTCCACTACTGCCTCCTTTCACTCCACTATCTCCATAATTCACTCCACTACCTCTCTTTTAAACTAAGAAAAGGAAGTTGGCTCATCATATAAGAGAGGTAGGAGAGAAAAACGTGGCCAACCATTGTAGGACTTGAAGAGAAAAATGTGGCCAACCATAGTAGAGCTTGTAGAGAGTTTGAAGAGGAATTCTAGAGAGAGCTTAGAGAGGAGCTTGGAAGGAACTTGAAGAAGGAGCTAGGAGGGAGCTCTTGAAGACTCATTGAGCTTTCCTAAACTCTATCTTTATGTTCATGCTCTATTTACATTGTTCAATAGATAATTTGTGTTATTTGTTGAATATGTGTGAGTAGTTGATTTGTGGGTTAGGTGCCTTGATGGCATCTACTCAGCCTATGGTTTAGTAGGGTTAAAATGTTAAGCTTTGTGAACTAGTTAATGAGTTTAATACTTAATCTTGCTTGATCATCTTGATTATGAACTAAATTAATTCTAATCGCCGGGAGGGGTTAGGATTAATGGACCATTTAACTAGTTAAGTAGTTGCCTATTGATGAGGGATCTGATTAGGTGGTTAGTTGTCCTAAGGGTGATGGTTATAATCGGTAATTAGTTAGATTAGTTGGCTAATTAGTTGCGAGAGTGCAGTTAGTTCAACTAAGTCTAATTAATAATCAATTTAGACTAATTAATGGCGGGAGCGTTGATTAGTTGCTTAAGAAACACCCGGATCATAACCCGAACTTAATAAACCCCATATGCCATTTGGTTATTTAGGTGTCATTGGCACCAAGCCCACTCTTCCCTTTGTTGTTTAAATCTGCTTATAACTTAGTCGTTGTAGTAACCAACTCGTGTTTGGAATTGATAAATCCATCACTTGTAGTCCTAAACTAGTTGTCGAGTCGTATTTGTGGCCTAACACTTAGTCCTTGTGGAACGACAATCCCATACTTACTCTTTATTGCAAGAGGGGCATAAAAACCCCTCTCAACAATTGGCACCATTGCCGGAGATTAAGTGACAGACACTTAATTTGGCTTACGAACTTGGATTAGAACATTTATTTTTGTTTACTTGGTTACTTAGTACCTTTTTTCGTTGTCTTGCAAGGTACTTGTTTGTCACATGCCCCTCACTCGTTCCACCAACAACTTTTCGGTGGATATCGAAGCAGACATTGGATATTTAGAGAGTACATTGCGACAAGAGAGAAGAATTCAAGCAAGGATTAACCAACAAGCTCATCCAAGGGATGATGCATAAGGAGATCGAGCTCCTTGAAGGACTCCCTTGGATTCCTATAAGCCCACCTTGAGGGGAGCAATGACCGGAGTACCGAGGCCAACTATTCAGGCTAACAATTTTGAGCTCAAGCCATCCGTGATAAACATGCTCAAATCTTCAGTTCAATTCTATAGGTTGCCGAATGAAGACCCCAATGAACATATTGGTAACTTCTTGGAGATAGCTGACACAGTCAAGTTCAACAGAGCTACCGATGATGTCGTGAAGCTTAGATTGTTTCCAATTACTTTGAAGGACCAAGCTAAGATGTGGTACAAGCAATTGGTCGAAACAGATATTGCCACGTGGGAGGAGTTAAGTAATGCCTTCCTTGAAAAGTTCTTCCCTTTTGCAAAGACAAATAGGCTTAGGAAGGAGATCAACAACTTTCAACAATTTGAAAATGAGACTTTGAGTGAAGCTTGGGAAAGATTGAAGGGACTACAAAGGAGTTGCCCACTCCACAATTTGACAGAGGAGTCTCTACTCCACACCTTCTACTTTAGCCTTGGATCATCTACAAGGGGCACGGTTGACGCCGCCGCAAATGGATACTTCTAGGGAAAGGAGATGGATGAAGCCTACCACATCTTGCAGCAGTTGGCAACTACAAACATGCTTATGGCTAATGAGAGAGCTAGGCAACCGAGAAAGGAGAATGTAGAAGTGATTGATGTTGACATTGCCTCCTCAATTCAAGCTCAATTGGCTTTATTAGCAAAGCAAGTGAAGGAACTAAGCTTGAAGAAAAGCAATGTGGCGATTGTGCAAACAAATTGTGAAGTTTGTGGCAATGTTGGCCATGAGATGAATGAGTGTGCCATGTTGGGCTCTTCTATGGAGCAAGTAAATTTTGTGTGTGGCCAAGGGCAATGAGCAAATAGGATAGGAAATAACCCATATTTCTCTACTTACAATCCCGGTTGGAGAAATCACCCAAACTTCTCTTGGAGGGGTACTGGAGGAAGTAGTGGAGATAACATGGCAATTGTTTCGGATAAGGAACTTCCTCTTCGCAATACACCTCAAGGGCCTCCTCCAGGTTTTGAACCACGTTTCTCTTTGATGGATCGAATGGGAACTATTGAGGAGAGATTTGAAAATATGGACAAGTTTATGCAAGAATTCGGAGGGGTGGTTAGCCAACAAGGACAACTTTTGGCCGCCATAAATCAACAAGGCTCAAATCAAAACAACTTAGAAAAAATTCTCAAGGGGCAAGCAACCGTAATGCATAATATGGAGAGGCAACTTGGACAAATAGCAAATGCAAGTGCCCATAGAGAGTCCAGCTCTCTTCCAAGCTCCACGGAGGCTAATCCTCGAGGAAATGTGAGTGCAATTACCTTGAGGAGTGGCAAGGAAACCATTTGTCAAGAGAGGAGCCCGAAATCAAGAGAAAACTATGAGGAGGCCAATGAAAAAGAAAGAATGTCAGGGAGAATAAAGAGGTGGAGAAAGAGAAAAGTCATTTTGCTGAGATTGAGGAAGAAGAGGAGTATGTGCCACCACCACCAAAGATCCCTCCTCTACCATTTCCTCAAAGAGTCAAAAAGAAGAACGTGATGGACGACAAATTTCTCGGCTTTATGGAGAAAATGAAAAATGTCCAGATTAGTGTCTCATTTCTGGAGATGTTGGATCAAGTTCCGCACTACTCCAAGTTTTTGAATTAACTCATCACAAAGAAGAGGAAGTGGGAAGATGGAGAGACGGTAGCCCTCACGGTGAAGTGTAGCTCTCTCATCTCAAAAGATCTCCCGACAAAGTTAAAAGACCCGGGGAGTTTCACTATTCCTTATTTCGTTGGTGATGTTGAGTTTCCTAAATGCCTATGTGATTTAGGCGCTAGCATTAACTTGATGCCTTTATCTATTCTTAGGAGACTTGGGTTGTGTGAGGTGAAAGCCACTTTTATGCATCTCCAATTGGCAGACCAAACCATAAAGAAGCCATTTGGGGTCGTGGAGGATGTCTTGTTGAAGATTGATAAGTTTATCTTCCCCGTGGACTTTGTGGTGCTAGATTTTGATGAAGACTAGAGTTTTCCTCTAATTCTTGGCCGACCATTTCTCAATACGGCACGTGCCTTGGTGGATGTGCATGATGGAAGATTGGTCCTTTGAATAGGGGAGGAGAAGGTAGAGTTCAAGATGTCCAATGCAATGCGCCACCCTCTTGATGAAGGCGTGTGCATGAAAGTTGATGTCATAGAGGAATGTGTCCTCAAGTTTGGCAAGGAGAGCATATCGAGGATTGAAAATGGAATGGAGGAAGAAATCGATGGAGAAAAAGAAGAGGATGACTTGGAAGAGTTCGTGGGAGAAGTTGATACAAAAAGTCACCATGACGATTTGGAGCTTCATTTGAAGTATCGTACTCTACCTTCTATCACTAAGGCTCCAAGCTTGGAGTTGAAAGAGTTAGCCTGCCATTTACGATATGCATTCTTAAAGGATGAAGGAAGACTCCCCATTATCATCTCCAACAAGCTCTCTAAGGAACTAGAGAACAGGGTACTTGAAATCGTCAACAAATGAATTAAGGCCATGGCTTGGCAAATATCCGATATCAAGGGGATAAGTCCCGACATTGTTATGCATCACGTCCACATGGAGGAGGGAGCCAAGCCGAGGGTAGATAGGCAAAGAAGATTGAATCCCAACATGAAAGAAGTTATGAAGAAGGAGGTGATCAAGCTCCTCGAAGCTAGCATCATTTATCCCATCTCGAATAATGAGTGGGTAAGCCCGATCTATTGTGTTCCAAATAAAGGAGGAATGACTGTTGTGATCAATGATGAAGGTGAGCTCATTTCGATAAGAACTGTGACTGGATGGAGGGTATGCATGGACTACCAAAAATTGAACGCCGCCACACGTAAGGATCATTTTCCTCTTCCATTCATTGACCAAATGTTGGAGAGAATTGCCGGATATTCCCACGATTGCTTCTTGGATGGGTACTCGGGTTACAACCAAATTGCAATATACCTAAAGGATCAAGAGAAAACATCTTTCATTTGTCCCTTTGGTATTTTTACTTATCGACGAATGCCTTTTGGATTGAGTTGTGCCCCGGCCACTTTCCAACGATGCATGGCGGCTATCTTTTGGGGCATGAATGAGAAAATTATGGAGATCTTTATGGATGATTTCTCGGTATTTGGAGACTCCTTTGATAGCTACTTGGCCAATTTGGACAAGGTCTTGGAAAGATGAGAAGAGAAGAACCTCGTTCTGAATCGGGAGAAATGTCATTTCATGGTAGATGAAGGGATAGTTCTTGGGCATAAGATCTCCCGAGTAGGCATTAAGGTGGACAGAGCCAAGATGGAAGCAATAGAGAAGATGGAAGCACCGACTTCAGTTAAAGAAGTAAGAGCTTTTCTTGGCCATGCAAAAACCAAAGAGGCCACGATCGTGGCCCAGCAGGCCACAGTCGTGGCTCAGCTCCAGAAGGCCACGGTCGTGGCCCCTCATGCCACGGTCGTGGCAAACTTACTGCCAATCTGGAATGTGTGAAAAGTCTGACGCCACGGTCGTGTCCTCTCCTGCCACCCCTCATCCTCCATTTTCCTCTCCCAACTCAAATCCCCAATTCTTCCCTTTAGAACTCCAAGCGAAAAACTCTCCAAATAATCCTACTCAACCAACTCCTTCATTCTCTACACCAATTACCCATCCCGTTTCCATCTCCTCCCTCACAAAATCTCAAACACCTCATCAATTCCATTACCCACTACCAAAACCCCAAATTTTCACCCATGAACCCTAATTTTGTCCCAAACTCAAAATTTCTTCATTCCATGGCATTAAGGACTACAAGGGCGAACAAGGGCAAGCAAGTGGCGATTCAAGGGGTCAAAGCTCAACATGAACAGGGAGCTGCATCATCAAAGCTACTACATCCGACAAATGGTAGAGCAATCCGGATACAACATCCCACCACCACCACCATCTCCAACTCAAGACTAAGAGAAGTTTCCTAGCACTTTGTTTTTCTTTAGTTATTTTCTTGTCTTCGAGATGTCTTGAGTTTGCTATATGTCTTTATGATGTCTTGTTTTTCATGTTTGATTGTTGTTCATGCTTGGTTCTTATTGCATTTATTAATATATCATAATTGGTTAGATGTCTGTGTGCTTCCTATACCTTGAGGGTAAGGTATTTTTCAAGTGTGGGGATGTGGTTCCACTTATGAATCTTTTGTGTGTTTAGCTCTAGGTTGTTTGGTTAGTAAGGTGTGGTTCCACTTAGGAATTCTTTGTGTGTTTAGATCTAGTTTGTCTTGTTTAGGTAATGATTTGTCATGAATTTTCAAAATTTGACCCCTACAAAATTCTTCAACTTGTGTTAGAAGCTTACCACACACCTAGTTAGGAAATGAACTCGAGCACAAGGCCTAAGAACTTGTAGAAATCTCACCCTCGGTTGTTTAGACTAGTGATCTCACTATGTAGATTTCACTAGAGGGTTGACGAGTGAAATTGTAAGGAACTTTGAGCCGAAGAAGGAGACAACTGTCTTTATTTATTCATGAGGTACCTACTTGAGTTTAGTTGATCGAGGTATCTTACTAGTACTTGACACGGTCTTGGTTGTGTGGCCTTAGTGAATGATGGGAGCTAATCCTTTGAAATTTAACCTAGAGCTTTAGAGCCAAGAACCTTTATATCCATTGCTTTGACCCATTGAGCCTAGCCATTCTTTGATCATATTATATGTATACCAACTTTAAGCCTTATATCCACCATCCTCCCGACCTTTGGTCATCCGATCCGAGGACACATAAGTCTACATTTTTTTTGGGAAATGATATGTATTGGGTTTAGTTGATAGCTTAGTGTTCTTATGGGTTAATTCATTGGGAATTTGGGTAATTGAGAGGCCATACAAAGAAGCTGAGTTCTTGCCTAGAAAATGCCAAGTTTGTGTTTGTGTTTGTAGAAAGAAAGAAAAGAAAAAAAAAGATGAAAAAGAAAAGAAAAGAAAAGATGAAAAAAAGGAAAAAAAAGAAAAAAGAAAGAAAGAAAGGAAAGTGAAGGTTGAATAAGGCATTAATAATTGGCATAACTCGTGCTACGCGGTCTTAGAAAATGGGTGAATTTTTGGAGTGTGCTTTAACTATTTATGGTGAAGATGTTTAGAATAGACGAGAGACTAAAAAGCTTAGCATCAAGTCCTCGGATTGGATGGTTTAACTACTATCCATATATATTATCTCACCAATACCTTAGCTCCTTTACCACCCGATTGAAAGACCCGATTCACGAGCAACCACACGACTTTGAGACACTATTGAGTAGGACGTAGGATACTTTGAAAGACATCGATCATGTATGCAAGAGATAGGAAGTTGGCTACTTACAACTCGCGAGCTAAAAATTTCTGAACCTCTGAGTGGTTCATTTTCTAGTGTCTTTTATATAGTGATAACACTTGGTTAAACCATCGAGTGGTGAGTTGTCTACCGGTTCTTACTCTTTGTGTTTGGGTTGATGTACTAGCTAGGTTGTGTGATGGTCTTTTTTATGTGAGTTTGAGATTTTGGGGGGAGTTAAATTGTGATGGTCTTTAAATCTGAGAACTCGCCTAACCGAAATTGGCCAAAAAATCATGGCCCATTTCGGGACCATTCCAGAATTGTCCATGACTTTTCATAGCTGCCACTCCACCACTTCATGGCTGGCATTCCATTACCTAACTCACCAACTCCACTCCACTACCTCCCCATTTTCACTCTACTACTTCCCCGTTTCACTCCACTATCTCCATAATTCACTCCACTACCTCTCTTTTAAACTAAGAAAAGGAAGTTGGCTCATCATATAAGAGAGGTAGGAGAGAAAAACGTGGCCAACCATTGTATGACTTGTAGAGAAAAACGTGGCTAACCATAGTAGAGCTTGTAGAGAGTTTGAAGAGGAATTGTAGAGAGAGCTTAGAAAGGAGCTTGGAAGGAACTTGAAGAAGGAGCTAGGAGGGAGCTCTTGAAGACTCTATCTTTATATTCATGCTCTATTTACATTGTTCAATGTATAATTTATGTTATTTGTTTAATATGTGTGAGTAGTTGATTTGTGGGTTAGGTGCCTTGATGGCATCTACTCAGCCTATGGTTTAGTGGGGTTAAAATGTTAAGGTTTGTGAACTAGTTAATGAGTTTAATGCTTAATCTTGCTTGATCACCTTGATTATGAACTAAATTAATTCTAATCGCTGGGAGGGGTTAGGATTAATGGACCATTTAACTAGTTAACTAGTTGTCTATTGATGAGGGATCTCATTAGGTGATTAGTTGTCCAAAAGGTGATGGTTATAATCGGTAATTAGTTGGATTAGTTGGCTAATTAGTCACGGGAGTGCAGTTAGTTCAACTAAGCCTAATTAATGATTAATTTAGACTAATTAATGGCAGGAGCATTGATTAGTTGCTTAAGAAACACCCGGACCATAACATGAACTTAATAAATCTCATATGCCATTTGGTTATTTAGGTGTCATTCGCACCAAGCCCACTCTTCCCTTTATTGTTTAAATCTTCTTATAATTTAGTCGTTGTAGTAACCAACTCGTGTTTGGAATTGACAATTTCATCACTTGTAGTCCTAAACTAGTTATCGAGTTGTATTTGTGGCCTAACACTTAGTCCTCATGGAACGACAATCCCGTAGTTACTCTTTATTGCAAGAAGGGCATAAAAACCCCTCCCAACAATGACCCTCTTCACTTCTTGGTACGCCTGGTCTCTTCTCAGTTAACTAGACCAGCTGAAGCCATGTTTAGCTTTACCTTCTCCAAGGTAACCATCTTGGTCAACATATCCATAGGATTCACTTTCACGTCAATCTTCTCAAGCCTCAAGATCTTCCTCTCTAAGAGATCTCTTGTATAGTGATGCTTCAACTCAATGTGCTTTGTTTTTTAGTGAAAAGTGAGATTTTTTGCCAAATGTATCACACTTTGGCTATCACTGTGGAGTACAATTTCATTTTACTCCTTTCTCAATTCCACCGAGAAATTTTGCAACCATGCCATCTCTTTGCTTGCTTCCGTTACAGCCACGTACTCATTTTCCGTGGTTGAATAAACCACTATCTTTTGTAACCTAGAGGCCCAAGATATCACTATCTCTCCCAGCGTAAACACTTAACCACTTGTGCTCCTCTTCTCATCATGATCATTAGACCCCAAGTCCGCATCATAGTACCCTAGAAGCTTCACATCCTTGCGCTCAAAACATAGGTGCTTCTCAGTAGTACCTCTCAAGTAACCAAAGATTCACTTCACTGCGACCCAATGTTGCTCACTCGAATTGCTGATAAACTTGCTCACCACTCCCACTGCATGTGTTATGTCTGACCTCGTGCAAACCATATCATACATCAAGTTACTCACCGTCGATGCATAAGGAGCCTTCTCCATTTGAGCCTTCTTCGCCTCACTCTTAGGCCAGTCCTTCTTGTATAACTTTAAATGTCCACCTAAAGGAGTTAACTTGGGCTTGACCTTTTACATGCTAAATCTCTTCAACACCTTCTCAATGTACTCAGCCTATGAGAGAAACAGCTTCCCTTCTGCCTTGTTCCTCTTAATCCTCATCCCAAGGATTTGCTTAGCCTTCCCCAAGTCTTTCATGAAAAATCTCTCAGACAATTGCTTCTTCACCTTGCTCACCTCTCGAGCACTCGAGTTTGCTATCAAATGTCATCAACATAAAGCAGGAGTATGATATAGCTCTTGTCAAAACTCTTGAAATAGCAACAATGGTTCGCCTCACAATGCACGAACCTAATCTCGTGGATGAACCCATCAAACTTCTTGTACCACTACCTTGAAGCTTGTTTTAACCCATACAAGCTCTTTCTCAACCTACACACAAGCTCACCATTACAACCCGATGAGTACCCCTCCGAGGCTGTCTTCATATCCATTTGCTCCAACAACAAATTTTTTGAAGCCACCATACTCAATACTATGCAAATAGTGGTTAACTTCACAACGGGAGTGAAAATGTCGATAAAATCAATACTATATTTTTGTTGAAATCCCTTCACAACGAGTCTTGCCTTGTAACGGTCGGTGCCATCCTGCTCTTGTTTAACCCTATACACCCACTTATTTTGCAATACCTTCTTTCCTTTAGGGAGTTGGACTAGTTCCCAAATCTTATTACTCATCAATGACTCCATCTCGTCATCCATCGCCAGCTTCCACTTTCCCAGTTGTCTGCTCTCCTGGACCTCTGCAAAGTTCTCAGGTTCTCCTCTATCGATCAATAGGAGATAGAAATTAGCTGACGAATATCTATCTAGAGACCCACATTGTCTAGTGGCCTCCTCACTGGAACGACTAGTGGTGGAGAACTTGGTCCCGCTTCTTCCTCAGCCTCTTGGCCATCTCGTACCTTCTTACTCTTACCCGAGTTTAAGATGTCTAACTCAACCACCTCCTTGCTAGAACCCATCTCATCGGATACACTCCCCCAGTCCTTGTACAACACTTTCTCATTGAATATGACATCCTGGCTTCTAATAACCTTGCGGTTCTTCTCATCCCAAAACCTGAAACCAAAATTACCTCCTCTATATCCAATGAATGTGCACTTTTTGGACTTGGCATTAAGCTTGCTCCTATCACCTGCATTCACATGAACATAAGAAATACAATCAAACACCCGAAGGTAGGTTAGATCAATCTCCTTTCCGCTCCAAGTCTCCTCCGGTATCTCATTCTTCAAAGGGATTAATGGTCCTATATTGATCAAGAAAGCCACGGTGTTCACATTATCTACCCAAAATATCTTTGGTAGGCCACACTTCAACCTCATGGCCCTAGCTCTCTTATTGATCAACCTGTTCATCCTCTCCATGATGCCATTTTTTTGGGGGATTTCAGCTACTATCTTCTCCATGTGAATCCCAATCACCACACAGTAATCCTTGAACTTTTCAAGCTAGTACTCTCCGCCATTATCGAATCTCAAGAACTTCACCATGAGACCCGTCTCATTCTCCATATGATATTTTCATTCTCCGCATAGAAAAGGATGTGAAAACATGGCCAAAATTAGCTGACAACGGCAAGAGATAGCTTAAATACATGTAGATTAAGAAGGAAGTACTCACCCGATTGGCGACTGAGCAAGGAGTTCTCCTGGAAAAAGAGCTCTTCAAGGTTTGAGTGTCCAAGGAAGAACTATTGCAATCTGATAAAGGACCATGTCAGCAACAACCCACAAGGACTGATCGGCCTACGAGCTTTCAAAGTCACCATAAGGAGGTTCCAAGAAGGTCGACGGCAAGCTCGGGGGCATGTATGTGGAATGTCAATGACCTAATCTTACCAAGAGTCAAAGAAGAAAGTTGGAGCTCAAAATCCAGAAACAGTTATATGGTTGTTCCAATGAAACACGAAGGGCTCTTACTCAGCTTGGAAAGCCTATCATTGAAGCACGAAGGGGTCCTACTCAGTTGCGAGAGCCTATTATTTAATAGGTGATCTACATGCCTGCAACGGCTAGGTCTCGACTGGTTTAATGGTAAATGTTTTACATATTACAGTCTTGGCTTTGCCGGTTATATGTGAAGTGGAGTTAATTTTCTACATGTTTAAGGACGAATACACGTCAATATTTTTTCTAGCGTCAAAACATTGACGTGTGGGGGCATTGTTGGAACAAAAAATTAATTCGTGGATTTGTCGACCTTATTTTGGTAAAATAGTTATAATTTTCTGCACAAGTATCGGATTGACGCAATTTCAAAAGCTACGAAAAGATAAGACAAAGATTTGCAATTATGTATTTCCCTATCATGTATAATTTTGGCACAAAAAAGGGTCAAAATATTGTTAGAAGTTTCAGAAGTTTAGGTTTTCTTATTTTAGACCTCGGCTAATTTAGTTTTTTATATATTGAACATGGCCTAGGGTTTTCTTGTATTGGGCTAGAGCTAGGTTTTTGTATATAAGCAGAGCTAGGACACAACACTACATACAAATTATTGTAGCTTCATAGCTTTTATCTTTTTTGTTGTTCTCCTTTTTTCTTCTCCTTATATTTTCAATAAAGTTCTTGCTCGTCAACCTATTATTTTTTCCTCTACCAGTTTCAATTTATATCTTTTCTCCTCTTCCCTTCATTTTGTTTAATTGCTCTTGAGACGACCACTTTGAACCCATTCTGAAGTTCGTTTCGACGTTCTACTAAAAACAATTCACAACAAGTAGATGGATCTCAACTTCTCTAATTTGAAATATTATTTATTTACATTTTTTATATTCAATTTGTATAGGAAAATCAATCCTCAAATTTTGTATATGGATGGTCATAAAGAAGGGTTAGATTGGGTGCTGCTCAAACTTAGTTGTACTAAACATAAAAATAGATTGTTTACTCACAAATTTGTAACATTAGAAATTACATAGGAAAAACTTCAGAATTTTATTTAAAAGCACGATGACAAGAGGAGGACAAGGGAAATGTTTATTGCAAAATTATAATATCATAAATTACAATATTTTACAAATATAATCAATAAAATGCACTATTTATTTTTTTCTAAAAGAATTATACTCATTAGAGAAATATCTTGAATAGCATAACAATATACAAAGATATATTTGCGCGATGAAAATTATTTTACATGAATCTAATATTCATTAGCAATTAGAAAGCCTGTGCGCTCAGATTTAACATGTTAGGGATTGTTCCAAATTCCTAATTAGAGTAGGGCTCTATTTCCTGATCAGAATAGAGTACTAGTCTCCTATATATATACGGCCTATGCCTAGGTCTTATTTATACTAGTTGAGATTTGTGAGGCAGAGAGAACCCTCACGGAGGCCTTGTAACCGATTGGACTCACATAGTGGACGACTCTCCTTTGCCCGTGGTTTTCTCCCCGTCTTGGGGTTTCCACGTAATTCTTGTGTCTCGTGTTTTACTCGTTTCAATCTTATTTCTCAACAATTGGTATCAGAGCCGGATCTGAGTTTCGAGTATTCGAGCATCGGAAAAAAAAACGCGAACAGTAACCGTGTGAACAGTAACCGAACGTGAACAGTACCGGTTTGGGGGGAGATCGGGATTTAGGGTTTTGAAACCCTTGGAGCCGCCGCCGCCCGCGTTCCGAACCCGTCGCCGCGGAGGAGGAGGAAAGGGTCTGCCGCCGCCTGTGAGAGATTTGGGTTGAAAAATCCTAATTTTTGAGTTGACCAAAAGTCAACTGTTTGACTAGTTGACCAAAAGTCGACTGTTTTGGCTGATTTTAGTTTTCTAACCGATTTTGGGCTGATTTTTTGGTTCGAGGAGCTTCAGGATGACTTCCATGAAGTACGAAATCCCTCAATTGATGAGGAAAACTAATTTTTCCTTATGGCAGGTGAAGATGCGTGCTATTTTGACACATCTAGAGCTGGATGAGACTCTACTTGATGAGAAGTCGATGCCTTCGAGTTGGGACGCTGCGATGAAGGCGTCAAAGAATCGTAAGGCTGTGAGTCAGATCCAGTTGCATCTGTCAGATGATATTTTGTGGGACGTGTTGAAGGAGACAACAGCTTCCTCATTATGGGCAAAGCTTGAAAAGTTGTGCATGCCCAAGAGTTTGACCAACAAACTGTGCTTGAAGCAACGACTGTTTTCTATCCGGATGTAAGAAGATAAGTCTGTTCATGACCACCTTAATGAATTTAAGGATATAGTGGCTGATCTTAGAACTCTGGATGTGAAGTATGATGATGAAGATCTTGCTTTATTGTTATTGTGCTCGTTGCCTGCTTCTTATCAGGAATTCAGAGATACTCTGTTGTTCAGCCATGATACTCTGAGTTGGGATAATGTTCATGATTCGCTCTTGGAGAAAGAGAGAATTGATAAGCACACTGTGAGTTCCTCTGAACATAGCCAAGGGACTGGCTTGGTCGTGAGAGGGAGGTCTAAGGAGAGGAATGCTAAGTCTGATTCGAGGAAGAAGAGCAGAAGCAAATCAAGGTCAAGGCACAAGGATAAGACTTGTTTCAATTGTTATAAGGTTGGGCATATTAAATGGTTCTGTCCGGAGTTGAAGAACAAGAAGAAGGGCGAACAGTCTAGTGCTCCAAAAGGAGAAAGTTCTGATAGCGGCAGTGCTAGTGTTGCCACCACCACTCAGAAAGAAGAATCTGATGGAGACCTTTTGTCTGTGATTGATGGGAAGTCTAAAGTTGATGCTGCCTGGGTCCTTGATTCTGCTTGTACGTTTCATATGTGTCCTATCCGGGACTGGTTTTCAACATATGAACGTGCGGAGGGTAATGTTCTCATGGAAAATAATTTTGTCTGCAAGGTTGTTGGTATTGGCATAGTGAAGATCAAGATGCATGATTGTGTCATTCGAACCTTGACAAATGTGAGGCATATCCCTGATTTGAAGCGGAACTTGATTTCGCTGAGTACTCTTGATACATTGGGGTACAAGTATACCGGAGAAGGTGGAGTTCTTCGTGTGAGTAAGAACTCATTAGTGCATATGAAGGCCAAAAAGGAGGTTGGAAATCTGTACGTTTTGCAGGGTTCTACAGTTACAGGGACTGCTGCTGATGTATCTGGCTCGTTGACAGATTCTGAGAATACCTCATTGTGGCATATGCGACTTGGTCACATGAGTGAGAAAGGCATGACCGAGCTGAATATGGGAGGATTATTATGTGGACAGGGTATTGGGAAGCTGGAATTTTGTGAGCACTGTGTGTTTGGCAAGCAGAAGAAAGTCAGTTTTCAGAAAGGTGTGCACACTACAAAGGAAAAACTTGACTATGTTCATTCTGATCTTTGGGGACCGTCTCAAGTTGCAACAAAGAATGGTTCCAAGTATATGCTGACTATTATTGATGCTTATTCGAGGAAGGTGTGGGCGTTCTTCTTGAAGAGCAAGGATCATGTCTTTGTCACTTTCAAGCAGTGGAAGACTATGATTGAGAAGCAGACTGGGAGAGATGTCAAGCATCTCCGCACAGACAATGGATTGGAGTTTTGCTCTAGTTGGTTTGATGAGTTCTGCAAGAATGAGGGTATTGTCAGGCATAAGATAATCCCTGGTACACCTCAACAGAATGGAGTCATCGAAAGAATGAACGGAACTTTGTTGGAGAAAGTTCGTTGTATGCTGTCAAATGCTGGTTTGCCTAAGTCGTTTTGGGCTGAAGCTGCTTCCACTGCCTGTCACCTTGTCAATCGTTCACCTCATGCATCACTTGATGGCAAGGTACCTGAAGAATTGTGGTCTGGAAATCCTCCTAATTATGCTGATTTGAAGATATTTGGGTGCCCTGCCTATGCTCATGTGAATAATGGCAAGTTAGAGCCAAGATCTGTGAAATGTATCTTCCTTGGCTATGCTTCTGGAGTGAAGGGATACAAGTTGTGGTGTCCCGAGCTGTCTAAGGTCTTGTTGAGTAGGAATGTTATTTTCAAAGAGACAGACATGCTGAGTAAGAGGGAGGATGTTTCTTCACCTGGTGTTTCCAGTGCTCCAAGTGTGGACTTGCAAAAGTCAAAAGTGCAGGTGGAGTTTAATGATGATCCAGAAGCGAGTTCCTTCCGTGATGTTGATTGCCATGGTCCTACTCATGGTGGGTTGTCTGATGAAGCTGAGAATGTTGGCACAGTTGAGAGGGAGCCAACATATTCTATTACTAGAGACAGGCCCAGAAGAATCATCAGGCCTCCACAGAAGTTGGGTGAGGCTGATATTGTTGCTTTTGCCCTGAATGTGGCAGAAGAAGTTGATAGCTGTGAAGAACCGTCTAGTTACTCAGATGCTGTGAAGTCGAAAGACTCTACTAGATGGTTGGTTGCTATGGAGGAAGAGATGGAATCTCTTCACAAGAACAAGACTTGGGAGATTACTAAGCTGCCTAAGGATAAGAAGGTTGTCAGTTGCAAGTGGGTATTCAAGAAGAAGGATGGTATACCTGGAGTTGAAGAGCCTAGATACAAGGCTAGGCTAGTGGCTAGAGGATATAGTCAGATTTCTGGTGTGGACTTTAATGAGGTGTTTTCACCAGTTGTGAAACATACCTCGATTCGTTCTCTTCTTAGTATTGTTGCTATGCAGGATTTGGAGCTTGAACAGCTTGATGTGAAGACAACTTTCTTGAATGGAGAGCTTGAGGAGCGGATTTATATGGCACAGCCTGAGGGTTTTCATGTTGAAGGGAAAGAAGACCATGTGTGCTTGTTGAAGAAGTCCCTGTATGGCCTTAAGCAGTCTCCGAGGCAGTGGCATAAAAGGTTTGATTCCTTTATGATTTCTCATGGTTATGAGAGAAGCAAGTATGATAGTTGTGTTTACCTGAAAAGGCTACGCGACAGTTCCCAAGTGTATTTGCTCTTGTATGTGGATGACATGTTAATTGCTGCAAGTGCCAAAGGAGAGGTGAGGAAGCTCAAAGCTCTGTTGAGTAGCGAGTTTGAGATGAAAGATTTGGGTCCTGCTAAGAAGATTCTTGGTATGGAGATTGCCAGAGATAGAGGAGCAAGGAAATTATTTCTGAGCCTGGAGAGTTACATTGAAAAGGTACTTAACAGGTTTGATGTGACTGGTAATCCTGTGAGTACTCCTCTTGGTACACATTTTTAGCTTTCGTCTGCCTTATCTCCACAGTCAGCTGCTGAGGTCGATTACATGTCTGGTATTCCATACTCCAATGCTGTTGGTTCTCTGATGTATGTTATGGTTTGCACACGCCCGGATTTGGCCTATGCTGTGAGTGTCGTTAGCAGGTTTATGGCAAATCCTGGAGAAGGCCATTGGAGAGCAGTGGAGTGGATTATGAGGTACTTGAAGGGTACCAAGGGCGTGTGTCTACAGTTTAGACGCACCAGTGATGGAGTTGTTAGTTTCGTGGATTCAGATTATACTGGAGATCTTGATAAGTTCAGATCCTTATCTGGATATGTCTTCACTCTTGGAGGATGTGCTATCAGTTGGAGAGCTTGTCTACAGGCCACAGTGGAGTTGTCTACCACTGAGGCGGAGTACATGGCTATAACTGAAGGTGTGAAGGAGGCTATCTGGTCGAAAGGTTTCTTCAGTGAAATCTGTGAAAAGCTGCAGGTCAGTACAGTGTACTGTGATAGTCAAAGTGCTATCCATCTCACGAGGGATGCTATGTATCATGAGAGGACAAAGCACATTAATGTGAGGTACCACTTCATTCGGGAGCATGTTGCTCAAGGTGACATTGTTGTGAGCAAGGTAGGTACCAAGGACAACCTTGCAGACATGTTGACGAAGCCACTTTCTGGTACTAAGTTCGAGCATTGCTTGGACTTGGTAGGTGTTCATGCTTGATGCTGATAGCCCTTAGGGGCTGGTGGTGAAGGTGGAGAAACGTTGAAGTTGGAGTCATAGAATTTGGTCCAAGGTGGAGATTTGTTAGGGATTGTTCCAAATTCCTAATTAGAGTAGGGCTCTATTTCCTGATCAGAATAGAGTACTAGACTCCTATATATATACGGCCTATGCCTAGGTCTTATTTGTACTAGTTGAGAGTTGTGAGGTAGAGAGAACCCTCACGGAGGCCTTGTAACCGATTGGACTCACATAGTGGACGACTCTCCTTTGCCCGTGGTTTTCTCCCCATCTTGGGGTTTCCACGTAATTCTTGTGTCTCGTGTTTTACTCGTTTCAATCTTATTTCTCAACATAACAAATTAATCTTTCTATAGCACCTCCAGCAAAAAGAGCAGTAAGATAAAATTTGACCAAATACAATGTCATAATGAGTAAAATATATTATCTTCAATTACTAATTGCTTATCATTCACTACAAGTTGGAAACCTTGCTAGTACAACATGTAAAGCATAACACCAAGTTGTTTATTAGAATAAACATAAGCTCTGATATCAAAATAAACTTTTCGGAACTAAATATAACTTGGATAAAGATCGTGACCAAATGTGGATGAAGTGGTAGGATCCTCACCAAATGTGGATGAAGTGATAGGTTCTTCGCTTCTACTTGATGTGAAGTTTTTAGGTTGTTGAAAGTCACCCTCTAGGGGGTTAAATTGCAATGCATCACCATAAATGCCAATATGAGGCACTAGCTCTTCCACACCAGATTGGCCTTCAAGCATACTAACCACTTCAGACATTGTCGGCCTTAAGTCTGACGAAGCATTGGTGCACGATAGAGAAATTCGATAATCTTTTTCGCCTCTTCCTAATCGTGGGTCCACGATCGACATTATGTTTCCTTTCTTCTGCAGTACAAATGCCTGCAATTGGAAAATTTGAAGAGGATTAGGAATAAAGAAAAGGAAAGAAACATATAGAACATAGAACATAGAACATAGTTTTGAATATAGAACATAGTTTTGTCAAAAAAAAAATTCAACTTAGTAGGAGAAGTTAAAACAACTGATTCAATGTCTTGAGAAGTACTGAAAAGTAAATGCGCAAGGCAATTGTTTTCCATATATTCATAGACAAGCAGCAAACTGCAGCCTTCAATGCAACATCCATAGAGCTTTACAAGATTCGGACGGAGTAGACCGGATATCATGCCTATTTCGTTCACAAATTCGCGGTTTCCCTACTTGGACTTGGTAGATAGTTGCTTCACAGTTATGAAGGTACCATCCACTAGCTCACCCTTCATTCAAAATATAACATTGAGGATGGATGCTAGCCAGAATTATATGAATCTACAATGTTTAATAGCACACAAAATATATACAAACAATTACCTTATAAACTGCCCCGAAGCCACCTTCTCCCAGCTTATTCATAGGATCAAAGTTTCTTCTGGCTGCTTTAAGCTGCCCCCATGTGAAAGTTGCAGTTTGCAGGTCAGGTCCTTGAAGATCTAGCCAAATTGCCAATTACCAGTTTAAAATGTTGTTCAAGAAAGGCATGTTCGTAAGTAGTGATCTTGTAAGCTACAACTCATACCTCGTCTCCTTACACATCGATCTTGAAAATAATATTTCCAACAAACTATACCCATCACAAGGAAAATCAAACATGTTGCTGATGCACTGATTCCGAATATCAAAGGTACTTTATTTGGTGTTGATCTTGATTTCACTGGATTAGTAAAATGATAAGAGAGAAAGGCATTAAGTATGAGTTACTCCGTTATGATCATTGTAACGCCCCGTGATTTGACCGACTGTCTCCACAGACCAACACGGGTCTTTTCAAGCGGTCACCCATCCTGATCCTACTCCCGGCCAAACGCGTTTAACCTTGGAGTTCTCTCAAGATGTGTGCCAGAAAAGAAGGTGCACCTTGTTGATATGGATAGTACCAATCAAATCACTTAAGCGTTTTAGACAGAACAGATCGGGGTATCACATACATCCCTCCTTAAATAGACGTCGCGCCAAATACAAACAGTCCTAGAATCCCTCAGTTGAAGATGTGTTCGATCCCCGAACCACACCGTACAAGCCGAGGTCGCTCTGATACCAAATGTAACGTCCCGTGATTTGACCAACTGTCTCCACAGACCAACACGGGTCTTTTTCAGCGTATTTTGTCCTCACTCACACGCATCCCGGAAAACTTCCCAGAAGGTCACCCATCCTGATCCTACTCCCGGCCAAACGTGTTTAACCTTGGAGTTCTCTCAAGATGTGTGCCAGAAAAGAAGGTACACCTTGTTGATATGGATAGTACCAATCAAATCACTTAAGCGTTTCAGACAGAACAGATCGGGGTATCACAATCATGCTGAGGAATGTCACTTCTTCACAGTATTTTTTGAGCCCTGCAAAGACCAAATACACATGATTTCAACTTCGAAAAGCTAACTAACGAATTTGTTGGTTATTTGATCAAATTATGCTATTGAACCTTGAGGTCGAAGAAAGTATATGTCACATTCAAATGATAAGAGAATAGTGGGAAACATACTTGAGCATACTGAAATTGCAGAAATAATAAGACCATAGTTTCCCCGAGATGGAACACAATTAGTCCCTTTTCCAGCCCAGTATAAATGGATTTCCAAAGTCCCATCGTCAACTATGTTGTTGTTGACCAGCTCTTACTGCTTCCATTTGCTTCCTTCCTGATATCAAAATCCTTTTTCTCCCGTTTAATAGTGTTAAATAAAATCAAATGTCTTAACCGACTCGAAACTAAATTAACCGATCCGGTAAATGTATAGATATAGGATGATATCAATCAAAAAAATTGAAGGACATGTGCAATGTTACTCGAAGCTCACTACAAGACCAAACCACATGAAACAATCTCCGCCATCGAGGATGGGTCGCGTGGAATACATCTAGCAAAAATTGGCTGATTGTTTTTTAATCTGAATTATTATGGCTATTCAATAACTTAATAAGATTAAGGAGCTTATACTTGTAAACTAAAGCTGATGGGAAACGTGATCTTGACGCCCTTCCCCCAAATTCTTTAACTATCACACTATCTATTTATTAGCTTAACTGTGAAATACGAATTAACTAATTATGAACACATAATTTATTTGTTATTTACTTTGTATGACTTTTTATGATTTTTTTCACGATTCGAACTCAAAATTTTGTATTTGTATCAACTCTCTTTATGAACTTTTAAAATTCTAGGATTAGCGGTTTATGAATTGATAAGGACAAACATTCCAAAGAAAGACAGGTAAAGATACACGGAATTAAATTAATCAAGAACGTACCTTCTTCGGAGAGAACGAGAAAATAGGCGAGAAAGAATTGACGAAATTAAACCTGGCGTCCGGAGACGCCGACTCCGAGAGCGGCTACCCAGCCCCGACCTATTACAATTGAGTACTACTATGTATATTACAACTCCGCCCTCCAAAAGAACCTTGTCCTCAAGGTTTCAGGAACATGAAAATCAGAACAACTAACTCGTCAATGCAACTCTCTCGTCGCTACACATTGAACCTCAGTTGAAAAGTGCATGGTGTGACTTGAAAACAAAGAATCTGTGCTTCAATCCTCCAGGGTCAAAGACATGTACAGTTGTGAAAAAAAAAATAGAGATAGATCTTGGAGAAGGAAATTGAATTCTCCGACTCATTTTTCTTTCCATGTTGCAGTACATATATATAATACAAGAAGAAAACTAACTAGCTAAATTGTAGGTACATGAATAACAAACTAAAGTAAACTGTCAACATTGAGTGCTGCTAGTGGGCCGAACGTGATCTTGGAGAGCAAGGTACGGGAATCAGTTGTCACTTGGGAGCCTCCATTACGTGAGCTAGAAATCCGGACAGCAGGTAAGGCGGGATACTTTGACACCCCCCCCGCAAGTTGGAAGGCGAGGTGAGTGGATGTCGAGAATTCCCAACTTGGAGAACAAGAAATCGACATGCTTGAAGTGACGCGATAGATTGGAAAACCGCTCCGAGGACAATCGAAGCTGAGAGAAATGATTGGACGCTTGAAATAACGCCATTAGATTAGAAAATTGCTCCGAGGACAATCGAAGCTGAGAGAGATGATTGGAGAGTGACGCATCGGTAGGATTGGTGACGGCCATGGCTGCTATTGATCAACCTAGCTTGTAGTCACGGGAAGGAAGAACCTAGGCGTTGATGTGCCTAAATGGCTCTGATACCATGTGAAAAAAAATAATAGAGATAGATCTTGGAGAAGGAAATTGAATTCTCCGACTCATTTTTCTTTCCATGTTGCAGTACATATATATAATACAAGAAGAAAACTAATTAGCTAAAATGTAGGTACATAAATAACAAACTAAAGTAAACTGTCAACATTGAGTGCTGCTAGTGGGCCGAACGTGATCTTGGAGAGCAAGGTACGGGAATCAGTTGTTACTTGGGAGCCTCCATTACGTGAGCTAGAAATCCGGACAGCAGGTAAGGCGGGATACTTTGACAACAGTCACCATCTCCATCCTTAACGCAACCGTCACCATTTGCCATGTCTTCCTCTTAATTGCATTTACAAACTTGACTCTTGATGATTTTGTTCCAATAGGAAGCATAAAGTCACCCTCCTTAGCTGAACAACAATCTGCAATAATAGCATACCTAAAGAATTGAACCAATCTGTGGCTGCAAAAAGTCACAGAATTGTACAAAATTTCAGAGCTTCTGCTGCACCAAATTTTAGAGCTCCTGCTATAATGAATTGCAGGGCTATTGCTGCAAGGAAATTCATATGTGCATAGATGGAAAAAGTTGCAACTAGTTGTTGATCTGCTGCAAAAAATTACAGGCCTGGACAGTCTTCCAATCAAAGTTGGAGCTGCAGGGAGTTGCATATCTGCTGCCAACCAAAATCTTGCAATAGCTAATGCCCTCTTCAACGTAACAACCATTTACCACTTCCATCTGTATTTTTAACTCACCAGTAAAGCATACAGCTTCTATAAGTTTGGACCTCCTGCCCAAATCCAAAGGGTTTAATCTCACCTCTATGTGACCATTGATCTGAGAAGCCCTAACAAATAACCATAAGCACATATTATCTTGAATGGTTTGTCCCAAAAACTTTGCAAGTTTATGCTCTTCTGCCTCTCCATAAGAAAGATAGGAACGTCCAGGTCCTTCCTTCACTCTCCAACGGGGCCAAAATTACCAAAATTGTCGCTGAAATTTCGGTTCTAAACACACTGACATCTCCTGCATAAACAGGTTCCCATGGTAGTCATTACCTCGACCTTTGTTCTTGTACTTGCTATGAAACAACCACCATCTTGGAGCATTTATTCTTGAATCATATCCGCCAGGTCCTGCAGAAATATCAGGTTGATTCATCTTATGTCTCATCATAGGATTGTAGACTGTAGTCGCAGCACAAGGCAAATGAACTTCTAGGGCCTGAGGATTCACTTTCTGTTAATGCAAAACTTGAGAAGCTTCATCACAATTCCAATAACAGCGGCATCCAATATTAGTGCCCATTGTGCTTCACACATTTGAAGAGAGTAGGAACCATTCACAATTTCATGACTCACAGAAAACCAAGGGGTTGCAACCTCCTGTTTACGCAACAATTTAGCCTCAAGACATACACCTTCCCCAATCAACAAGTGCACATCTCTGTGAAAATACTTGTCAAGTTGAAGACTACCAAAATTCAACATTTCTCGATGGTCATCAAAAACATTACAAAGCCATAACAAGAATACCATCTCCATCACTTTGTTTCTATGCAGATTACCCTGTAACTCTTGATCAAGTCCTTCGAATGAACCACTACTTCTTAATTGAGCATCTACCAAGATATATTCAATCTGATCATCAAGATCAACAAACTGAAATTTTTGTGTTCCAGAGTACTCTACACATATTCACTGTAACCTTTTCTTGAATTCTAAAGCCACATGAGGTACACCAAGCTGCGAAAAAGAAAACTTTGCCTTCTCTAAATCATACTTGAGCTTTGTCATCAACTCCCTTCCAACCAAAACTCGTTCAATACCAGCACTTTCAGATCTCTCGATAAACCATACAAGTGAGGATAGCACCTTGCAAATTACCATTTCAGATGGTACTAATGTTGTACAGGCTAGTTGTAATACCAAAACTATTGTCGAAGTCAAAATCAACATCTAAAGAACTAATATTTCCTAATTCAACATCCACCAAGCCTTCTTTAATATGGTCATCAAGGTCAGAATTTCTACCCATTAATTGCATCTCATGATCAGCAGCAATTACAATCTTGGTTTTACTTTCAATGTCAGTTGCAACTACACCCTCAACGAGACTATAGGATTTAGGCTTGACCAACAAGACTCCATAAACTTCAACCTCTTGGTCATTAACATTCTATTTTTCCTAAGTTGATTCGTAACCCATTGATTCATCAACATTCTTGTCATCATCCTCAAACCGCTCACACAAATCATCTGCAAATTTATCCCAATAAGCCTCTTCATCGTCGCTAAAGGACCATGACGCAAACTAGTCTTTTACCCTACCGACCAATAAATCTGCCACTAGGTTAAATTGGTAAATCTCCATAGATTGATAAACATCAAAGTACTCCTCACAACCATCAATCCAATCTTCCGGTTTGACACCCAAAAATGATGGAAGACTAAGAAAATCCAGTCGAGTCAAGAAGAGATTTACCTCAATTTGACAAATTTTTGAGGCCCACCCATCGAAGAACTCGTTCAAGTACTCGTTCTGGCACCGGCAAGGCTCTATTATGTCATTTCGATCCAAAAGCTCAGGTTGTTTCTCTGGATTGTGAACACTATGTCTCGGTATCTTCTCTGCCTCACTCTGGCAACTTCCTGAAATCAGAACAAGGGGGTACCATTGCGCTCATCCACTCTGATGCCACCTGTATGTGTAGGATGCAATGGGGGTCGCAATGGCAGTTTTCTTTCCTCGTCCGCTAATCTATTAATCGCAATGATTTTGCTAGGGTTAAAGAACTAGAATCAAGAAGATAAGAAAGGGGATAGAAGAAATAGAATAAGAGAGATAGGAATAGAAGAGATCAAATTGATATCAAAATGTCAAAAGTGGTTCCATAGTTTCTATCTAAAAACTATTTATATTATGATTAATTACATATTGATCACTCTAACTTGCAACTATTACAATTGAGTACTACATATGTTAAATTGGATTTCCTCGAGACGATGTCGTTTGCGATTAGGTATTTATCCAAATGGCTCCGGAGCTTGACCACCTTGGTCTACGTGAAAAGCTCCATGAAAAAATTTTATTAAATAATTATTAAACCAGCTCGGGGTTAATTAAATTGGGGAAAAATTATGCTCACGTCCTTGTGCTTTGGTCCCCCTCTTACTCGGATCTCTATGTTTCCAAAATACATATTGTTATTCCCCTTATTTAGTTTTAGAAACTCTTGGTTCTCTGTTGCCGGAATATGTTATTTTCTCTTGCGAATACCTAATTGAAAAGACCAAAATGCCCCTACTTAAAATACAAAAATTCCTCTCCTTCTCTCTTCACCTTCTTTTTCCTCCCCTCCATCTTCTTCCTCCAACTTTGAACCAAAATGAAAATTAAAATTAAAACTCAAACCCAAACTTTGTTAGCTAGAATCAAAACAAATTAGAGAATCAAAACTTAAAGAACCCGGTCACGTGCCTAGCTATTAGGAGTGACATGGAAATGATTTCCTTATCATTGCATTTGAATTTGAATAAGAAGTTTTGGTCAAGGTAGTTGCACTAGGTGCATAGATGATGGCGGGGTTGTTAGCTGTGCCCTAGCTTAGTGGAAGTTGTTATTTTCCTTTCTTAGCTATTAAGCCAGTTTCCTTATAAATAATATAATTGTTGGAGTTATTATTATCTAGAAATTAATCCATTATCTTCCACCAAATTCTTCTTTTTCTCCCTTATCTATCTTCTCCCTCATCACAATTCATATTCTTCCAACCGGTTACATTACACCTGGTATCAGAGCCATGACGGGCGTTGAGACACATTCGGCCGATCTCAAGAAGCTCGAGCAACTGATCATTTCTCTGTCTCATGAAACTAATGCCAAGCTACAAGCTTAGTAGGATCGTATAAAGGGTCACTTCAATGAGAGCAACATAAGGACCGAAGCTAAGTTCGAAAGAGTGCTCCCGGAGCTCCAAACTTGGGGTTTCGCACGTGCAGACAAAGAAGAGGGCATCCTTGGACTTGGGAGGCTAAATTGAAGGTGATCGGAATACCTGCGACTAGGGTAAATGAAATTTTGTTGGCTGGCCGAATGGGTGGTGACTTATACCCGAAGATGTGATTGAATTTCCCTGAGTTCACCCCCTTTAACATAAGGCATTGCATCCGCAAGTGTGAGAAGTACTTCAAGATCAATGACGTAGCAGAGGTGCGAAGGGTCAAGTTGGAAAGCTTGCACTTGGATGAAGAGGCTGAAACATGGTTTGATGGGTGGTCTCTCCCGAAGCTCCGCTACCGTCATCGAAGAATTCAATTACCTCAAGCAATTTGAAAGTGTCAACGATTACGTGCAAAATTTTGAAGAGCTTAAGGGCATACTGATTTAAGATAATCCTACCCTCACGGACAACTATTTTGTGGGCTAACGAACACACTAAAGTCATTGGTTCGTACACATTTTCCATCTACCATAGGAGACATGATCGAGCTTGCGAGGCTAAATGAGTCTACCATCAAATCTGCCAGCAAGGGTAGTATTTCTTGAACTGCGACATCGGTAAGCCCATGGTCGAAACCTATTTCATATGCTCATGATAACAACCCGATTAAAAAGGAGAATCAATGTTGGCGATGTGGGGAAAAGTACTTCAGGGGCTGACTTCACTGATGTTGTAGGAGAGGTGGACGAAGTTGCTAAGTATGTCAATAATTTGATGCATGCCATCAATGGTAGCTCAGGTAGCATAACTCTCAAATTAAAAGGTACGATTTGGGGAAGGCATATGCTAATTCTTCTCGACATGGGTAGCACAGCATCCTTCAGCAACTCTCAATTGGTCAAAGAGTTGAGACTGGATGAGATGAAATCGGCTAGAATGACCATCGCCCTCACCAAGGCTTTGAGAGTTTCTTGCTCCAGCATCTGTTCTGAAGTCAATTGGGAGATGTGCGGTAGCAATTTGAGGTGCAATTTTAAAATCCTCGATCTTGGAACATATGACATTGTACTCAGAACTGATTGGATGTAGGAGGTGAATCCAATCACATTCGACTTCGTCCGAGCTCAGACAACAATAAAAAGTAAGGGTAAGGAGATCGTCCTTTAGGGGAATCATGGAAGCGATTCAAAATAGCTAGAGCTTAGTTGCCTTGTCGAGGACCAACCCAATAAGACAATTAAGGCAAACACCATCTCTGCAGTGGCTTGGATATTTCACTTTGATCATTGTGTTGCAGGTATCACTTCCGAGGAGTTACAAGCTTTGTCCTTCGAAAGCATTGGAGGCAAGGAATTCTTTGCAGAGTTTCGAGATGAGTTACGGGCTGTGCTATGCACCTTCGCTAACTTGTTCGAGGAACCAAAAACCTTGCCACCGGAGCATGACCATGGCATTACCATAATTCTAGGAAAAACATCAGTGTCAATCTGACCCTATCGATACCCACATTTTCAAAAGGCAGAGATCGAGGCTCAAGTACAGCAATTGTTGGAGTCCAGCTTCATCCAATACAGCCGCAACCCCTTTGCCTCACTGGTATTGCTCGCAAAAAAGAAAGATGGTAATTGACGAATATGCATCGACTACGCCAGCTCAACACTCGCACAATTAAAGACGAGTACCCAATTCCCATCATCGATGACTTATTGGATGAGTTAAATGGGGCCACGATCTTTACCAAGTTGGACCTCCGAGCTTGTTACCATCAAATTTGGATGAAAGAAAGCGACATCGAGAAGACAGCATTCCGGACACAACATGGCCATTTCGAATTTTGGGTGCTTCCATTCGGATTGACCAATGCCTCGATAACTTTTTAGGCGTTGATGAACCAGGTCCTCTCGCCTTATCTTCACCAATTTGTACTGGTATTTTTTTTGACGATATCTTAATCTACAGCAAAGAAGTGGACTTGCACATAAAGCACCTCATCATGGTCTTAGAGCTATTATGGAAGGAGCAATTTTTCCTTAAATTTGTAAAGTGCGAGTTTGGAGTAGTCCAAGTGGATTCTCTCGGGCATGTTATCTCTGGGAGAGGGGTCTCTATAGACCCAAAGAAGGTGAAATCGATGCTCAATTGGCCAATCCCCCAAACGGTGCGCGAGCTACGTGGGTTCCGTGAAGTTAGCAGTTACTACCACAAATTTCTTCAAAATTATGGGACTATTGGATAGCCTCTAACAAGGCTACTCAAGAAGGAAAATTTCCATTGGAATGAGGAAGCAATAGAAGCTTTCAAAAAATTAAAAGGTATGCTATCAAGTGCTCACGTACTAGCATATCCTAATTTTGGCTCCAAGTTTATGTTAGAAATCGATGCATCAGGCCGGGGTATCAGAGCTGTCCTGACACAAGGTGAGCATCCCATTGCCTATATGAGTGAGGCACTTAGGCCCCGAAACACGGGCCTCACTGTGTACGACAAAGAGCTCTTGGTCATCCTTTCTGCCTAACCAAATGGAGGCATTACCTAGAAGGTGCACCATTTGTGATTAAAATTGATCATCGAAGACTGGGGTTTTTGCTCGATCAGAAAGTGCACACTAATCTACAACAGAAAGGCGTCTCACGATTGATGAGGCTTGATTTTACTATCGAATATTGGCTAGGATTCGAGAACAAGGCTGCGGATGCATTATAATGATTGCCTGAGGCAGATCGAGTGACAAAATTATAGGCCATTTTTACGATGGTGCCAGGTTGGCGTGCGAAGACCGAGAAGAGCTATGTCGGGGACACTAAAGTACAGCAGTTGATGGGTGAATTGGCTCTCGATCCTGATGGCAGCAATAAGTATAAGTTGCAATAAGGATTGATACGTTACTAGGGGCGAATTTACGTGGGCAGTACCAGAGAATTGAGGCAGGACATAATCTATCAATTGCATAATTTCGCTATTGGTAGTCACTCTAGGAGATTGATGACGTACAAAAAAGTCAAAAGGTTGTTCTACTGGCCCGGACTGAAGGAGTAGGTGACATCGTTTGTACGGAGCTGTGACGTATGTCAACGGTGCTAGGTGGAAGACTTTGCAAGCCCAAGTTTATTGTAGCCGCTACCGATTCCTTCGGGGGTTTGGAAGGATATTGCCATGGACTTCATTGAAAGGCTTTCATAGTCAGGTGGGAAGGATGTTATACTAGTGGTAATTGATCGGTTCATCAAATATAAGCATTTCATTGCACTTTCTCATCCATTCACGGTGATTCAGGTTTCCCACCTCCTCTTGGATCACGTGTTCAAACTCCGTGGGCTACCGAAATAGATTATCTCGGATAGGGATAAGGTATTCACAAGAAAAATTTGGAATGAGTTGTTCCATTCTTTTGGCTCACAGCTCCAGCTTAGTTTGGCCTATCACCTGCAGACCGACGGTCAATCGAAAAGACTCAATCAATGCTTGGAACATTATTTGAGAGTCATGTGTTTCCTGAAACCTGGGGCTTGGTCTAAATGGCTGGCGCTTGCTGAATTGTGTTATAATAGCGCCCATCATTCAGCTATTAAGAAGTCTCTGTTTGAAGCCGAATACAGATTTCCTCCCCCAACCATTCCCGAGCTGAAAGATGAGCAAACATCCATAGCAATGGTGGCTGACTTCAATACCCACCATGCTCAGATGGTTCGTGTTCTCACAGACACCCTTATCTAAGTTCAATCACGGATAAAAATATAGGTGTACAAGAGAGGCAGCGAGCGTGAATTTGCTGTGCTCGATATGGTATTTTTAAAGATTGAGCCCTACAGATATGCTCCCCCAACCATTCCCGAGCTGAAAGATGAGCAAACATCCATAGCAGTGGTGGCTGACTTTAATACCCGCCATGCTCAGATGGTTCATGTTCTCACAGACGCCCTTATCCAAGCTCAATCACGGATGAAAATATAGGCGTACAAGAGAGGCAGCGAGCGTGAATTTGCTGTGGGCGACATGGTATTATTAAAGATTCAGCCCTACAAACAATTGTCACTGGCGGTATGCTCCAATCTCAAGTTGGCAGCCAAGTATTTCAGGCCCTACTGCATACTAGCGAAGGTTGGTGCCGTGGCCTACAAGCTGGAATTACCTCCTACCTGATCCATTCATCCTGTGTTTCTGGCGTAGGAAGCCGAATACAAGTGCATTGGACGTGTGCATGGCCTGATCAAGTTGACGAGTGCATGGCGTTGTTCGCTTTTAATGTTGGGTGTTTTAATTTCGTTTTAATTTGGGTCAGCTGATTGGACTTTGTCTTTAATGTAATAAGGCAGATAATTGTCATTAAGTAGGGAGGTTAAAGTGGAGAAATGGCCAGAGGGAGTGGAGGAGCTTAGCCTTTATTTCCGCATTATTGTAGGCTGTAAACCCGCCTCCTTATAAGTCCGAATTGAATGAATAATAAGCAGCTGAATTTTGAATCCAAAACTCTTGAAGAGCACGTTTTTGCGGAGTACTTTTCCGTGTTTCCTAGTTAGAATTGCCCTAGCTGGCCGCTGGATTTATTTCAGCAAGCTTTAGCCCATCAACGGAAGTTGCGAGTTAAAGTTACCCTAACCAATTTCGAGTTAAAATCTTCGTGATTTGTTCGAATGCTCCGTTGTGCTACGCTAAGTGGTATCAGAGCAAGGTTGAGATCCATCTCAGCTTCTACGTTGAGATTGAGTGCACGTTATCACCTGGTGAGTTGCGAGAGACCCCATCTACGAGCCGATCCACAAGACTTCGTGATCTCCTGATCCAAGTCTCATTTTAAACCACCAAGCACCACCAAAAGCCGATGCACTATGGCCGATCCTAATGACCCCCCAAGACCTGACATGAATCAGAGATTCACTCAAATGGAGGCGGCAATTCAGGCAATCCTTACACGCCTGGACAACCTTGCGGTGCAACCACCCGTAGGGCAACCCCCTCCAGCTGAGGTACGTAATGATCAAAGAGAGGAAGAGGAGGATGTAGATTCTGATGCTACCCTTTATGTGAGAAGGGGAGGGAGAGGGTTGAGAGGACGAGGTAGAGGAGGTGGAGGACGAGGTGATCTAGGACGCGCTCCGAGAAGAGAAGCCTATAGGGAGGATTATGAGCGAGGAGGAGAGTATAGGAGGGTGGATCGCCCTTTTAAGATGAACATTGAGAAGTTCTTCGGTGATGTGGATGTTGAGACGTTTCTGAACTGGCTGGATTCGGTTGAAAAATACTTTGATTGCATGGAACTGACGGAGGAACAGAAGGTGAATTATGTCGCTTTCAAATTAGAGTCGGGTGCAGCTGTATGGTGGAGGAAAGAGCAAGACTCTCGGAGGAGAAGAGGAGAGCCACCAATCCGGGACTGGCCCACGATGGAGCAAGCCTTGAGAGCTAGGTTCTTACCCGTGGATCACCATCAGACCCTCTACCTACAATTCTTGTCGTGTAATCAAGGTAACCGCACCGTCGATGAGTATATTGCGGAATTTATGCGTCTAGCTTCGAGGAATGATGTAGAAGAGAATGAGGACCAGCTGATTGCTAGGTTTGTTGATGGTCTGAATTATGAGGTCAAAAGCAAGATGGAGTTCGATACGTTCTTGTACTTCCAGGATGCTTGTCACAAGGCAAGGAAGATTGGGGCTACTCTCAAGAAGAAGAAATCGACTCCTAGTCGTTATTTTAACCCTGGTCAGTCCTCGAATCCAATTAAGGGGGCAAGTGACAAAGGAGTTGTGAGAACTTCGGAGGAGAGGCAAGCTCCGAGGCAACGAGCTCCAATTGAAACTCCATCTCCACAGCGGAAAGGAAAGGAGCCGGAGGTGAATGCAGGTATCAGGTGTTTCAAGTGCAATGCCTTAGGACACAAGTCAAATGATTGTCCGAGGCAGAAATTTGCTCAACTTTGTGATCGAGTAGACGAGGATGAGGAGCCATCCGGATCTTATTTATGTGCCCCAGTTGATGAAAGTGGAGAAGAGGACCCGGATGCATCTGGAGAAGATGATGTTGAGTATTGTGGTGTCTTGCAAAAGCTTGCATTGACCACGAATAAGAAAGACGACTCTCAAAGGCACAACCTATTTCGCACGCGATGCCACGTTGGTGATCAAGTGTGTGAAGTGATTATTGATGGAGGGAGTCAAGAAAACTTTATTAGCAAGCAGATCGTGGAGAAGCTTGGATTGCAAGTTATACCGCACCCCGCACCCTATTCCATTGGTTGGGTTTGCTCCGGAGGAGGAATCAAAGTAAGCACCAAGTGCACTATCCCGATCAAGATAGGCAAGTTTCAAGACGTAGTGAATTGTGACGTACTTGAGATGGATGCTTGCCACATTCTGTTGGGCAGACCGTGGGAATTTGATAATCAAGCAGTGCACAAAGGCAAGGAGAACACGTACGAGGTACAAAAGGGAAGTAAGCAGTTCACGCTACTCCCTAAGAAGCCGAAGCAAGGGAAAGCGCAATCAAACAATGCCATACAGTTGGTTACGATGGTTTCTTTCTCTAAGGAAGTCGTGGATGCTATGAATGCCTCTGAGTGGTGTCATCTTTTTGTGATGAAGCATGCGACACTTCGCGAGGTAGAGGAGGATAAGCCCTTGCCTGATCAAGTGCTGAAGCTGTTTGAATTATTCCTGGATGTGGTGAAAGACGACCTGCCCGAGGGGTTACCTCCATTGAGAGACATACAACACCAGATTGATCTAATTCCGGGAGCCACTCTTCCTAATTTACCACACTACAGGATGAGTCCTAAGGAGAATCAGATTCTAAGAGAGCAGGTTCAAGAACTCCTAAATAGAGGCTACGTACAGGAGAGCTTGAGTCCCTGTGGAGTTCCAGCCCTTCTCGTGCCTAAGAAGGATGGAACGTGGAGGATGTGTATAGACAGCCGTGCTATCAACAAGATTACTATCGGGTATCGATTCCCAATTCTGCGACTCAATGACATGTTAGACAATCTGAGTGGAGCCACTATTTTCACCAAGATTGACCTACGAAGTGGGTACCACCAGATCAGAATTCGACCCGGGGACGAGTGGAAGACTGCCTTCAAGACGAGGGATGGTTTGTATGAATGGCTCGTGATGCCATTTGGTCTGACCAACGCGCCGAGCACATTCATGAGATTAATGCACCAAGTCATGAAGCCTTTTCATGACAAGTACGTTGTGGTGTACTTCGATGACATCCTCGTGTATAGCAAGACCGAGGAAGATCACATCGTGCATTTGAAAGAAGTGTTCGCAGCTCTCCAAAGCAATAAGTTGTACATGAACTTGAAGAAATGTAGCTTCTGGAAGGAGAGGTTGTTGTTTTTGGGGTTCATTGTCGGCAAGGAAGGAATTCACGTCGATCAATCCAAGGTTGATGCAATCAGTTCCTGGCCCGCACCCACGAACGTGAGCCAGACAAGAAGTTTCCTTGGATTGGCCACCTTTTACCGAAGGTTCATAAGGGACTTCAGTATGATTGCAGCCCCACTTACGTCCCTACTCAAGAAGAATATTTCCTTTGTGTGGGGAGAAGAAGCTAAGCAAGCATTCTTACGGTTGAAAGAAAGGCTGAGCAACGCACCTGTTCTAGCACTCCCGGACTTTGCGAAATTATTTGAAGTGGAAGTGGATGCATCAGGACTCGGAATAGGAGCTGTCTTGTCCCAAGAGAAGAGGCCCCTTGCATATTTCAGCGAGAAACTAAGTGAGCCAAGGCAGAAATGGACAACCTACGAGAAGGAGTTCTATGCTGTTTTCCGAGCTCTTAAGACGTGGGAGCACTACTTGGTTGGTAAGGAATTCGTGCTTTATTCTGACCATAGGGCATTGAAGTTCTTGCATGATCAGTCCAAGATAGTTAATCCTATGCATGCACGATGGTGTACGTATCTACAAAAGTTTCCTTTCAAGATAATGCATAAGAGTGGAGCTCAGAAAGTAGTTGCGGATGCATTGAGTAGAAGGTCTCTTTTGCTTACTGAATTGAGAGGCAAGATCACGGCCTTTGAATGTTTGCGAGAACTTTATGAGCAAGATGATGACTTCGGAGAGATATGGATGAAGTGCAAAGATGGAAGAGGGTTCGAAGACTTTTTCTTGCAGGATGGTTACTTAATGAAAGGTAACCAATTGTGTATTCCTAACACTTCTCTACGTGATCAGTTGATGTGGGAGATGCATGGAGGAGCTCTCTCTGCCCATTTTGGTCGTGATAAGACCCTCGCATCGTTGCAAGAACGGTTCTACTGGCCGAAGATGGCAAAAGGAATTGCTAAGTTCGTAAAGCATTGCCGAGTGTGCCAAGAAACGAAAGGAACCGTGCACAATACTGGCCTATATACACCTCTACCAATTCCTGAAGCAATTTGGGAAGACTTGAGCATGGACTTCGTGCTTGGTTTGCCGCGCACACCGCGAGGAACAGACTCAATTTTTGTTGTGGTTGACAGGTTATCGAAGATGGCGCACTTCATTGCGTGCAAAAAGACCAACGATGCGCACGCAGTGGCCAAACACTTTTTCAAGGAAGTAGTTCGCTTGCACGGGGTGCCAAAGTCAATCACCTCAGACCGAGACACCAAGTTTCTCGCCAGCTTCTGGAAAACACTATAGAGGATGTTTGATGCCACTCTTCAGTTCAGTACAACCGCACACCCACAAACGGATGGTCAGACCGAGGCAACCAACCGCACCCTTGGCAACCTCTTGCGGAGTTTGTGTCACGAAAGGCAGAGGCAATGGGATTTAGCTCTACCTATCGCGGAATTTGCTTATAATGGCGCGGTTCATAGATCAACAGGGAAGTCTCCTTTTTCCTTGGTCTATACAAAGGTTCCGAATCACCTTGTGGATGTCTCCACCGTGCCTAGGCCTACGCGAGCTAATCCTGCTGCCATCACATATGCGGAGCACGTGCAATCTGTCCTGGATGCCGTGAAGAAGAGATTGGAAGCGACCTATGCTAAAGAGAAGGAGAGAGTTGATGCAAAACGGAAAGAGAAATTGTTCCTGCCCGAAGAACAAGTAATGGTGCACTTCAGAAAGGAACGCATGCCATCCGGCATGGGCGGCAAACTCCAGGCGAGGAAGTTCGGCCCTTACAAGGTCTTGAGGCGAGTGAATGATAATGCCTATGTGATTGACCTTCCGGAGGAGTTTGGGGTATCCAAAACCTTCAATGTTGCGGATTTAACTCCATATTTTGATCCTCTTCCTATGCCTAGTAAGCTGGCTGCTCGAGACTAGCATCGTTTCAAGAAGGGGAGGATGGCGTAGGAAGCCGAATACAAGTGCATTGGACGTGTGCATGGCCTGATCAAGTTGACGAGTGCATGGCGTTGTTCGCTTTTAATGTTGGGTGTTTTAATTTCGTTTTAATTTGGGTCAGCTGATTGGACTTTGTCTTTAATGTAATAAGGCAGATAATTGTCATTAAGTAGGGAGGTTAAAGTGGAGAAACGGCCAGAGGGAGTGGAGGAGCTTAGCCTTTATTTCCGCATTATTGTAGGCTGTAAACCCGCCTCCTTATAAGTCCGAATTGAATGAATAATAAGCAGCTGAATTTTGAATCCAAAACTCTTGAAGAGCACGTTTTTGCGGAGTACTTTTCCGTGTTTCCTAGTTAGAATTGCCCTAGCTGGCCGCTGGATTTATTTCAGCAAGCTTTAGCCCGTCAACGGAAGTTGCGAGTTAAAGTTACCCTAACCAATTTCGAGTTAACATCTTCGTGATTTGTTCGAACGCTCCGTTGTGCTACGCTAGTTTCTTGTGTCCTTGCTCAAGAGGCGTGTGGGTGATGGTCAAGTGGTGGTCAGCTCCCCACCCTGGGAATGGAGGATGGAACGATCAAGTCACAACCGGAGAAGATTCTCGAACGTCGACTGGTGAAAAGAAATAACCGAGCAATGGTCCAGGTGTTGATTAAATGGGCCAACCTCCATGAAGATGATTCGACGTGGGAGGACTATAATTTCATTAAGTCCCAGTTTCTAGTAGCTTTAGCTCAAATTGATCCATGATTCTTGGGACAAGAATCCATTCAAGGAGGGTTGGATGTCACGTGCCTAGCTATTAGGAGTGACGTGGCAATTATTTCCTTATCATTGCATTTGAATTTGAATAAGAAGTCCTTGTCAAGGTAGTTGCACTAGGTGAGTGGCGGGGTTGTTAGGAGTGCCCTAGCTTAGTGAAAATTGTTATTTTCCTTTCTTAGCTATTAAGCTAGTTTCCTTATAAATAATGTAATCGTTGGAACTATTATTATCAAGGAATTAATCCATTATCTTCCACCAAATTCTTCTTCTTCTCCCCTAGCTATCTTCTCCCTCATCACAATTCACATTCTTCCAACCGGTTGCCTTACAAACCCTAATTTTGAAATTCCAATTTGCATTAAAATCCAAATTAGTAAATAATCGTCCCTACCTCGCGTTTCTCTTGTAATTAATTAAACAAAGATGAAGCTTCAGACATGAAAACCTCAACCCATAAGCTTCAAACTTGAAAACCCAGAAACTTGAAACTTGAAAAACCCCTTGAAAACCCACTTGGCATTCTTCGAGTTCCACCTCCAAATCTTCCGAAAACCCGCAACAGTTGGAGTTGGCGAGACACTCTTGGTTTGGCTGCAGTTGGTTTGTCTGGTAGAGGCTCTCTACGTTGTTGGAGGAGAATTCATTGTAGATGTTATAATTTTGACCATTTGGTCATCCAATTGCACCGAGGAAGAGAATTGCAATTGGAGATGTTATAATGTTTGTTAAAGTGGAGAGGGAGAAGGGAGAGAAAATGGCGAGAGAGGGAAGCGAGGAGCGGTAAGGAGGATGAACCCTAATTTGAGATAGTTGTTCGAATTAGAATTTTCAAATGAAGTTTTCAAAATTAGGGATTATCAAATTTTGATTCTCTTTAATTATTTTTTATTGTCACTATAAATGTTTAGATTTATTTTTCAGTTTTAGTTTTAGATTTAATTTTGGTTGAAGGTGGAAGGAAGAAGATGAAGTGGGAGAAAGAAGAAGGGGAAGGAGAGAAGGATTTTTTTGTGTGGAGAAATCGGTATATTCTGGTGTCAGGGATCCGAGAGTTTGTAAAACCAAACACGGGGGATAACAACATGTATTTTAAATCGGGGATGGTGAATAATGGAGGCGAAAGGTGAGGCAAGGAAGAAAGGTTGAGGGTTTTCTGAATATTTTTTATAATTTATTTTTGCCATGTTAATAAATATCATACGGTTGACAAGGGAAAGGCCGTTTATATTTGGTTTTGGTTGTAGGTATCCATCGGGTTTGGATTGGGTACGGAATACCCCAATTTCGAACCGTTTGGAGAGAAGACACACGGGGTTTTTTTAATAAAATGCTAAAATCTGGAGACCAAAATGAAAAAATTATGCGGGCAGGTATAGTAAACGGGGCTTGCCGGTATCGCAAACGCAAGCCGGTGTTGGGTTTTGAATGAAAGTTCAATGCAAGCCCACAAATGGTAAGGCCCAAATGGAGGCCCAAAGGGAAATGGGAAAGCACAATCCCACATTGATTAGAGCAAGGAGGACTTCCTTGTTTATAAGGAATTTCCCTCCTTGCCTATCAACTTGATTGGCTACCCAAAAGGCTGACCCACCGCTAGCTGCCTGCGAGGACGGTGCTTCGCACCGTCCGAGCACGAGCACTAGCACGCGCACGAGCACGAGCACGCACACGCGCACGTGCGTGTGCGCATGACGTATTAGACGCAGGTCGCAATGGGCGCTTTGTGGCGCACTTGGCACTTGGCACGTGCGCATCGTCGCGAGGAGCTGGAGGAGCCTTAAGTATTTTGCCCGGGCCCGGTGGCCGCCGAAGAGGCACGATGGACTGGAACGTCCAGGAGGCTTCCAGAAGGCCGAAGGAGTGCGAGATCTCCCGCGAAAGGGCGCGAGCGCAGCCTGGCACGCCTGGAAGGATCCAGAAGCCACCGAAGGGCCACGAGCGCAGCCAGTCAGCCTGTTGGCCGAGCGGATGCGTCCCTTCGGGGTGGCTGCCTCCCTGCCTCCTCCAGCCTATAAATAGGCCTGTCCCCCTACCAGAATTCTCATCCCAGCAGCACATGCACTCTCCTAGCATTGTTGTCTTCTTCTCTCCCCCCGTTCTTCATCTAGAAAAGAGTCCTGAAAGTTCTGGGTATATAAGGGTTCGCCCGAAAGTTTCGAGATACGTGTGCAATGTTCTTGGAAATGCCCTAAACAGTCGTTGTATCTTGGGGACGATTGCCGAAGCCCGTACCGCACTGAAATATACGGGGCAATCTCATCTTACGGAGAAAGTGTCCAACACTTGCCTCGACTGAAGTGATCCTAATCAAGTACACCAACTCTGACAAACAACAATCGTAAGACGAGATTGTGTACTTGAAGATGGCATCGACAAGCTCAGCACCAGTGCCAGCGGTCCCGGGAACTGCCCACGCCGAAAGGCCGGCCAAGTTCAACGGTACCGAATTCAAGATGTGGCAACAGAAGATGTTGTTCTACCTGACGACGCTCAACCTGGTCCGATTCCTGAAGGAAGAGGCTCCGAAGGTAGCGGAAAATGAGGCAGATCAACAGAAGATCAACGCCCTCGATGCATGGAGTCACATCGACTTCTTATGCCGGAACTACGTCCTGAATGGACTAGATGACACGCTCTACAATGTCTACGCAGAAGCTAAGACCGCTAAAGAGCTGTGGAGTTCACTCGAGAAGAAGTACAAAATGGAGGATGCCGGGACGAAGAAATTCATCGTCAGACGATTCCTCGACTTCAAGATGGTGGACTCCAAGAAGGTCATCGACCAAGTGCAAGAGTTGCATCTGATCCTTCACGAGATCCAAGCCGAAGGGATGCAACTCAGCGAGTCCTTCCAAGTAGCTGCAATGATCGAGAAGCTCCCCCCGCTGTGGAAGGATTTCAAGAGCTACCTCAAGCACAAGAGGAAAGACATGGGCCTAGAAGACCAAATAGTGAGACTAAGGATCGAGGAAGACAACCGAAAATCCGAAGTCAAGCAAGGCAAGGCCAACTCTGAGACCACCGTGCACCTCGCTGAGGGAAAAAGTGGCAAGAAGAGGAAGAAGTCCGAGGATAAGCAGAAGGAGCAAAAGCCCAAGAAGAAAAAGATCAAGGGCGATTGCTACAACTGCGGGAAACCCGGACACATGGCTAAGGACTGTCGCTAGCCGAAGAAGGACAACCAAGGAAGGGCTAACTTGGCTGAAGACTTGTCCCAGATGGATCTGTCAGCTGTGGTGTTTGAAGCCAACCTGGTGGACAATCCGAGAGAGTGGTTCGTGGACACTGGAGCTACCCGCCACGTCTGCTCGGACAAGGAGATGTTCTCGAACTATATCCCGATCACCGGCCGAAAGCTATTCATGGGAAACTCCGCAACGTCCAAGATCATTGGCCTGGGAAAGGTGGTCCTGAAGCTGACCTCAGGAAAGGAGCTGACCCTCAAGGATGTGCTGCATGTCCCGGACATCCGCAAGAACTTAGTTTCTGGCTCACTGTTAAGCAAAGCCGGTCTTAAGCTTGTATTTGAGGCTGATAAGTTTGTACTGACCAAAGCGGGTCAATTCATAGGAAAGGGTTATCTAGAGAGGGGGCTATTTAAGATGAATGTAATAACTGTACATCGCACCTTTAACGGTGAAAATAAAGTTAATGCATCTTCTTACTTGGCCGAGTGTTCTAATTTATGGCATGGTAGATTAGGACACGTAAATCTAAACTTGCTAAGAAAGTTAGTAAGTTTAAATTTATTACCGAATCTAGAGTTCAACCCATCTGATAAATGTGAAGTATGTGTGGAGGCTAAAACGACCAAAGCACCTTTCCATTCAGTGGAAAGAAGTACTACGCCTTTAGAGTTAATTCATACGGACACTTGCGATATGAAACACGTGCAAACCAAAGGCGGGAAGAAATACTTCATCACGTTTATCAGTGATTGCACGAGATACTGCTACGTGTATCTCTTAAAGGGCAAAGACGAAGCTCTTGATGCTTTTAAGAGATATAAGAATGAGGTTGAAAATCAACTCAGCATGAAAATTAAAATGATCCGAAGTGATCGAGGAGGAGAATATGTAGCTCCGTTTGAGGAACTCTGTCAAGAACATGGCATTATTCATCAGACGACTGCTCCATACTCACCTCAATCGAATGGCGTAGCTGAACGCAAAAATCAAACTCTTAAGGAGATGATGAACGCTATGTTGATTAGCTCGGGCTTACCCCAGAACATGTGGGGGGAAGCTGTGCTCTCAGCTAACCACATTCTAAACAAATTGCCACACAAGAAAAGGGATAAAATCCCATATGAACTATGGAAAGGAAGGAAGCCTTCCTACGGTTACCTTAAAGTGTGGGGGTGCCTAGCAAAGGTCGAAGTACCTAAACCTAAACAGGTGCGAATAGGACCCAAGACCATTGATTGCATCTTTATCGAATATGCGCAAAATAGCAGTGCTTATCGATTCTTGGTGCATAAATCTGAAAACCCTGTGATAAACACGGAAATGGTCATAGAATCAAGGAACGCAACGTTTTTTGAAAAAAGCTTTCCTAATAAGGAAAGAAAGGAAGCAAGTCCGAAGAAAAGGGCTCACGAGACTACGCAAGGGTCAAATCAGAAAGATGATGTACCTAGACGCAATAAACGGACAAAGATAACCAAATCTTTCGGTCCGGACTATCTAACCTATGCGTTAGAAGATGAACCCAGGACAATCCAAGAGGCATTGTCCAGTCCTGATGCTCCTCTCTGGAAGGAAGCTATCAATAGTGAGATAGAATCCATTATGCAAAACCACACGTGGGAAATCGTGGATCTCCCACCGGGCTATAAACCTTTGGGATGCAGGTGGATCCTAAAAAGGAAATACAAAGCTGATGGATCAATCGACAAGTACAAAGCTCGATTGGTAGCTAAGGGGTTCAAGCAGAAGGAGGGATATGATTTCTTTGACACGTATTCGCCTGTCACAAGAATCACATCGATTAGAGTACTCATAGCTGTTGCAGCACTCTATAACCTCGAGATCCACCAAATGGATGTAAAAACAGCTTTCCTAAATGGAGAACTGGAAGAGGAGATATACATGGAGCAACCTGAAGGGTTTGTGGCTCCCGGACAAGAGCATAAAGTGTACCGACTAGTCAAGTCACTATACGGGCTAAAACAAGCGCCGAAACAGTGGCACGAGAAATTTGACGGAACAATGCTGTCAAATGGATTTAAGATCAATGAGTGCGATAAATGTGTTTACATTAAGGGCACACCTGAAGCTTACATAATTGTATGTCTCTACGTAGCTGACTTACTAATTATTGGAAGCAATAAAGAGGTTATTGTGAAAACTAAGAACATGTTAAAGAACCACTTTGACATGAAAGATATGGGTCTGGCAGACGTCATACTAGGAATAAAAATTTCTAGGAAAGCTAACGAAATTATCTTGACACAATCCCACTACGTGGAAAACGTGCTCAAGAAATGTGAAGCTTTTGACAAACCTCCGGTTAAGACTCCAGTAGATTTGAATCTACACTTAGCCAAGAATCGAGGGGACCCAGTATCGCAACTGAAGTATGCGCAAATTATCGGGAGCTTGATGTATTTAACAAACTACACTCGTCCCGATATTGCGTACTCGGTTAGTAAACTTAGTAGATTCACAAGTAATCCAGGAAAGGATCACTGGCTAGCTCTAGAAAGGGTTTTACGGTATTTAAAACATACCATAAACCATGGCATACATTATGCTAAATATCCAGCTGTATTAGAAGGATACAGTGATGCAAACTGGATATCAGACACTAAGGACTCCAAATCTATGAGTGGATACGTATTCACCATAGGAGGAGGAGCTGTGTCTTGGAAGTCCTCTAAACAAACATGCATAGCTCGATCTACCATGGAGTCGGAGTTTATAGCACTAGATAAAGCTGAGGAAGAAGCTGAATGGCTCAGAAACTTCCTGGAGAATATTCCGTGCTGGAGTAAACCAGTGCCTCCCGTATTGAGACACTGTGATAGCATGTCTGCAATCGGGAGAGCACAAAGTACGTTGTACAACGGAAAGTCTCGACATATCCGTCGAAGACATAATACCGTTAGACAGTTGATCTCTAGTGGGGTGATCACCATTAATTATGTAAAGTCCAAGGATAACTTAGCTGATCCTTTTACGAAAGGAATCAATAGAGATCAAATGTACAACGCAGTAAGGGGAATGGGATTAAAATCCACACAATAAAGAACGTCCATAGCGGTAACTCAACCATGATGAGTGGAGATCCCACAAACTTGGTTCAATGAGACAACTAAGTTATGGAGGGTTCAGTGAATCACCTGGAACCTATCTCATTCTCAGAAGCTGCCCAGGTATTAACCTGCAGAGGTGTGGTAAGGATAAGCATTACGCTTTTAATGATTCCTATACCTTGATTAAGGTGGAGTATGGCAGGATACTCCTGATAGGAAATCACCTATGTAAGTGTGAAGTGAGGCCGCTTCAAATGGGAAAAACACTTATGAATCCAAGATACGGTCCATGGCCGAAACAGACACAACGTGAGAACCTAAATATACTAGGGTTATTATTGTGTAAATGTTATTGTCTTGGTTTACACCAAAAGCTGACGGTTCAAGACATCATGTTCACCGAGCAGCGAGTAAATCCGATAACATATTACTAGAGAAGGTTCAAAGCCGCAAGCTACCTATCTCGACGCAATAATAACACGTCAGAACTTTCGATTAGAGTCTACATGCATTAATCATCATTCATGTGGGGGATTGTTGGGTTTTGAATGAAAGTTCAATGCAAGCCCACAAATGGTAAGGCCCAAATGGAGGCCCAAATGGAAATGGGAAAGTGCAATCCCACATTGATTAGAGCAAGGAGGATTTCCTTGTTTATAAGGAATTTCCCTCCTTGCCTATCAACTTGATTGGCTACCCAAAAGGCTGACCCACCGCTAGCTGCCTGCGAGGACGGTGCGAAGCACCGTCCGAGCACTAGCACGAGCACGAGCACGAGCACGCGCTCGCGCACACGCACGCGCACGCGCGTTTGGCGCATTGGACGCAGGTCGCAATGGGCGCTTTGTGGCGCACTTGGCACTTCGCACATGTGCATCGTCACGAGGAGCTGGAGGAGCCTTAAGTATTTTGCCCGGGCCCGGAGGCAGCTGCGCAGCTACCTAAGCGACGAGCAGCTGCGAGCGCCTTCAGGTTGGCCGCCGAAGAGGCACGACGGACTGGAACGTCCAGGAGGCTTCTAGAAGGCCGAAGGAGTGCAAGATCTCCCGCGAAAGGGCGCGAGCGCAGCCTGGCATGCCTGGAAGGATCCAGAAGCCACCGAAGGGCCACGATCGCAGCCAGTCAGCCTGTTGGCCGAGCAGACGCGTCCCTTTGGGGTGGCTGCCTCCCTGCCTCCTCCAGCCTATAAATAGGCTTGTCCCCCTACCAGAATTCTCATCCCAGCAGCACATGCACTCTCCTGGCTTTGTTGTCTTCTTCTCTCCCCCCGTTCTTCATCTAGAAAAGAGTCCTGAAAGTTCTGGGTATATAAGGGTTCGCCCGAAAGTTTCGAGATACGTGTGCAACGTTCTTGGAAACGCCCTAAACAGTCGTTGTATCTTGGGGACGATTGCCGAAGCCCGTACAGCACTGAAATATACGGGGCAATCTCATCTTACGGAGAAAGTGTCCAACACTTGCCTCGACTGAAGTGATCCTAATCAAGTACACCAACTCCGACAAACAACAATCGTAAGACGAGATTGTGTACTTGAAGATGGCATCGACAAGCTCAGCACCAGTGCCAGCGGTCCCAGGAACTGCCCACGCCGAAAGGCCGGCCAAGTTCAACGGTACCGAATTCAAGAGGTGGCAACAGAAGATGTTGTTCTACCTGACGACGCTCAACCTGGTCCGATTCCTGAAGGAAGAGGCTCCCAAGGTAGCGGAAAATGAGGCAGATCAACAGAAGATCAACGCCCTCGATGCATGGAGTCACATCGACTTTCTATGCCGGAACTACGTCCTGAATGGACTAGATGACACGCTCTACAACGTCTACGCGGAAGCTAAGACCGCTAAAGAGCTGTGGAGTTCACTCGAGAAGAAGTACAAAACGGAGGATGCCGGAACGAAGAAATTCATCGTCAGACGATTCCTCGACTTCAAGATGGTGGTCTCCAAGAAGGTCATCGACCAAGTGCAAGAGTTGCAGCTGATCCTTCACGAGATCCAAGCCGAAGGGATGCAACTCAGCGAGTCCTTCCAAGTAGCTGCAATGATCGAGAAGCTCCCCCCGCTGTGGAAGGATTTCAAGAGCTACCTCAAGCACAAGAGGAAGGACATGGGCCTACAAGACCTAATAGTAAGACTAAGGATCGAGGAAGACAACCGAAAATCCGAAGTCAAGCAAGGCAAGGCCAACTCTGAGACCACTGTGCACCTCGCTGAGGGAAAAAGTGGCAAGAAGAGGAAGAAGTCCGAGGATAAGCAAAAGGAGCAAAAGCCCAAGAAGAAAAAGATCAAGGGCGATTGCTACAACTGCGGGAAACCTGGACACATGGCTAAGGACTGTCGCCAGCCGAAGAAGGACAACCCGCCACGTCTGCTCGGACAAGGAGATGTTCTCGAACTATATCCCGATCACCGGCCGAAAGCTGTTCATGGGAAACTCCGCAACGTCCAAGATCATTGGTCTGGGAAAGGTGGTCCTGAAGCTGACCTCAGGAAAGGAGCTGACCCTCAAGGATGTGCTGCATGTCCCGGACATCCGCAAGAACTTAGTTTCTGGCTCACTGTTAAGCAAAGCCGGTCTTAAGCTTGTATTTGAGGCTGATAAGTTTGTACTGACCAAAGCGGGTCAATTCATAGGAAAGGGTTATCTAGAGAGGGGGCTATTTAAGATGAATGTAATAACTGTACATCGCACCTTTAACGGTGAAAATAAAGTTAATGCATCTTCTTACTTGGCCGAGTGTTCTAATTTATGGCATGGTAGATTAGGACACGTAAATCTAAACTCGCTAAGAAAGTTAGTAAGTTTAAATTTATTACCGAATCTAGAGTTCAACCCATCCGATAAATGTGAAGTATGTGTGGAGGCTAAAACGACCAAAGCACCTTTCCATTCAGTGGAAAGAAGTACTACGCCTTTAGAGTTAATTCATACGGACACTTGCGATATGAAACACGTGCAAACCAAAGGCGGGAAGAAATACTTCATCACGTTTATCGATGATTGCATGAGATACTGCTACGTGTATCTCTTAGAGGGCAAAGGCGAAGCTCTTGATGCTTTTAAGAGATATAAGAATGAGGTTGAAAATCAACTCAGCATGAAAATCAAAATGATCCGAAGTGATCGAGGAGGAGAATATGTAGCTCCGTTTGAGGAACTCTGTCAAGAACATGGCATTATTCATCAGACGACTGCTCCATACTCACCTCAATCGAATGGCGTAGCTGAACGCAAAAATTGAACTCTTAAGAAGATGATGAACGCTATGTTGATTAGCTCGGGCTTACCCCAGAATATGTGGTGGGAAGCTGTGCTCTCAGCTAACCACATTCTAAACAAATTGCCACACAAAAAAAGGGATAAAACCCCATATGAACTATGGAAAGGAAGGAAGCTTTCCTACGGTTACCTTAAAGTATGGGGGTGCCTAGCAAAGGTCGAAGTACCTAAGCCTAAACAGGTGCGAATAGGACCCAAGACCATTGATTGCATCTTTATCGGATATGCGCAAAATAGCAGTGCTTATCGATTCTTGGTGCATAAATCTGAAAACCCTGAGATAAACACGGAAATGGTCATAGAATCAAGGAACGCAACATTTTTTGAAGAAAGCTTTCCTAATAAGGAAAGAAAGGAAGCAAGTCCGAAGAAAAGGGCTCACGAGACTACGCAAGGGTCAAATCAGAAAGATGATGAACCTAGACGCAGTAAACAGACGAAGATAACCAAATCTTTCGGTCCGGACTATCTAACCTATGCATTAGAAGATGAACCCAGGACAATCCAAGAGGCATTGTCCAGTCCAGATGCTCCTCTCTGGAAGGAAGCTATCAATAGTGAGATAGAATCCATTATGTAAAACCACACGTGGGAAATCGTGGATCTCCCACCGGGCTATAAACCTTTGGGATGCAGGTGGATCCTAAAAAGGAAATACAAAGCTGATGGATCAATCGACAAGTACAAAGCTCGATTGGTAGCTAAGGGGTTCAAGCAGAAGGAGGGATATGATTTCTTTGACACGTATTCGCATGTCACAAGAATCACATCGATTAGAGTACTCATAGCTGTTGCAGCACTCTATAACCTCGAGATCCACCAAATGGATGTAAAAATAGCTTTCCTAAATGGAGAACTGGAAGAGGAGATATACATGGAGCAACCTGAAGGGTTTGTGGCTCCCGGACAAGAGCATAAAGTGTGCCGACTAGTCAAGTCACTATACGGACTAAAACAAGCGCCGAAACAGTGGCACGAGAAATTTGACGGAACAATGCTGTCAAATGGATTTAAGATCAATGAGTGCGATAAATGTGTTTACATTAAGGGCACACCTGAAGCTTACGTAATTGTATGTCTCTACGTAGATGACTTACTAATTATGGGAAGCAATAAAGAGGTTATTGTGAAAACTAAGAACATGTTAAATAACCACTTTGACATGAAAGATATGGGTCTGGCAGACGTCATACTAGGAATAAAAATTTCTAGGAAAGCTAACGAAATTATCTTGACACAATCCCACTACGTGGAAAACGTGCTCAAGAAATTTGAAGCTTTTGACAAACCTCCGGTTAAGACTCCAGCAGATTTGAATCTACACTTAGCCAAGAATCGAGGGGACCCAGTATCGCAACTGAAGTATGCGCAAATTATCGGGAGCTTGATGTATTTAACAAACTGCACTCGTCCCGATATTGCGTACTCGGTTAGTAAACTTAGTAGATTCACAAGTAATCCAGGAAAGGATCACTGGCTAGCTCTAGAAAGGGTTTTACGGTATTTAAAACATACCATAAACCATGGCATATATTATGCTAAATATCCAGCTGTATTAGAAGGATACAGTGACGCAAACTGGATATCAGACACTAAGGACTCCAAATCTACGAGTGGATACGTATTCACCATAGGAGGAGGAGCTGTGTCTTGGAAGTCCTCTAAACAAACGTGCATAGCTCGATCCACCATGGAGTCGGAGTTTATAGCACTAGATAAAGCTGGGGAAGAAGCTGAATGGCTCAGAAACTTCCTAGAGGATATTCCGTGCTGGAGTAAACCAGTGCCTCCCGTATTGATACACTGTGATAGCATGTCTGCAATCGGGAGAGCACAAAGTACGTTGTACAACGGAAAGTCTCGACATATCCGTCGGAGACACAATACCGTTAGACAGTTGATCTCTAGTGGGGTGATCACCATTAATTATGTAAAGTCCAAGGATAACTTAGCTGATCCTTTTACGAAAGGAATCAATAGAGATCAAATGTACAACGCAGTAAGGGGAATGGGATTAAAATCCACACAATAAAGAACGTCCATAGCGGTAACTCAACCATGATGAGTGGAGATCTCACAAACTTGGTTCAATGAGACAACTAAGTTATGGAGGGTTCAGTGAATCACCTGGAACCTATCTCATTCTCAGAAGCTGCCCAGGTATTAACCTGCAAAGGTGTGGTAAGGATAAGCATTACGCTTTTAATGATTCCTATACCTTGATTAAGGTGGAGTATGGCAGGATACTCCTGATAGGAGATCACCTATGTAAGTGTGAAGTGAGGCAGCTTCAAATGGGAAAAACACTTATGAATCCAAGATACGGTCCATGGCCGAAACGGACACAACGTGAGAACCTAAATATACTAGGGTTATTATTGTGTAAATGTTATTGTCTTGGTTTACACCAAAAGCTGACGGTTCAAGACATCATGTTCACCGAGCAGCGAGTAAATCCGATAACATATTACTAGAGAAGGTTCAAAGCCGCAAGCTACCTATCTCGACGCAATAATAACACGTCAGAACTTTCGATTAGAGTCTACATGCATTAATCATCATTCATGTGGGGGATTGTTGGGTTTTGAATGAAAGTTCAATGCAAGCCCACAAATGGTAAGGCCCAAATGGAGGCCCAAAGGGAAATGGGAAAGTGCAATCCCACATTGATTAGAGCAAGGAGGATTTCCTTGTTTATAAGGAATTTCCCTCCTTGCCTATCAACTTGATTGGCTACCCAAAAGGCTGACCCACCGCTAGCTGCCTGCGAGGACGGTGCAAAGCACCGTTCGAGCATGAGCACGAGCACGAGCACGCGCTCGCGCACGCGCACGCGCACGCACACGCGCACGTGCACGCGCACGCGCACGTGCGTGTGCGCATGGCGCATTGGACGCAGGTCGCAATGGGCGCTTTGTGGCGCACTTGGCACTTCGCACGTGCGGATCGTCGCGAGGAGCTGGAGGAGCCTTAAGTATTTTTCCCGGGCCCGGAGGCAGCTGCGCAGCTACCTAAGTGACGAGGAGCTGCGAGCGCCTTCAGGTTGGCCGCCGAAGAGGCACGACGGACTGGAACATCCAGGAGGCTTCCAGAAGGCCGAAGGAGTGCGAGATCTCCCGCGAAAGGGCGCGAGCGCAGCCTGGCGCGCCTGGAAGGATCCAGAAGCCACCGAAGGGCCACGAGAGCAGCCAGTCAGCCTGTTGGCTGAGCGAACGCGTCCCTTCGGGGTGGCTGCCTCCCTGCCTCCTCCAGCCTATAAATAGGCCTGTCCCCCTACCAGAATTCTCATCCCAGCAGCACATGCACTCTCCTAGCATTGTTGTCTTCTTCTCTCCCCCCGTTCTTCATCTAGAAAAGAGTCCTGAAAGTTCTGGGTATATAAGGGTTCGCCCGAAAGTTTCGAGATACATGTGCAACGTTCTTGAAAATGCCCTAAACAGTCGTTGTATCTTGGGGACGATTGCCGAAGCCCGTACCGCACTGAAATATACGGGGCAATCTCGTCTTACGGAGAAAGTGTCCAACACTTGCCTCGACTGAAGTGATCCTAATCAAGTACACCAACTCCGACAAACAACAGCCGGAACAGAGGCCGGTATCACATAATGATGCATGCCATTATCGTAACCAGGGCATGCCGATATCGTAAACGAAAAATGCCAGCGTGATCCTTCTTCACTCCAAATTTTCCGTAATAATTTTCTTCATTTCATGCCCAATCTACGCCCGTATCCATCGGCCAAGTTGTTTCGTGTGGGTTTCCATATTTCTTAATGTGCACGGCACAGTAGTTGACTAACTCACTAACTGACTAACTGAACATTTTAGTTTAGATAACATTTGACTCACTCAAATTCGAGCCAAATATGATTTTTGTATGATAGTAGTTTTTTTTCAATGAAGGAGTATTAAAAGTTGAATTCAAGTGTAAAGGTATATTTTTAGAACGTAATTTAATGGTCAAATATTATTTCCGAATTCATGATTAAATAGGGAGATTTGGATGGGACCGGATTTGGTCCTGGAGGCCAAATCCAGCACCATGTTGGAGGATTTTTATTGAAGGACACGCGGAGACTATTTTGCAAACATGCGGAAACACGGGGGAGCAAAATAAAAAAGCTTACAACCATTGAATCGTAATTAGGTAAATCATTGAATCGTAATTGAGTAAACCATTGAATCGTAACGGGTAACTGGGACGGTTCTGATTTATCCGGGACCGGAAAAAATGGACCATTGAATCATAACTAGGTAGACCATTAAATCATAACTGGATAGACCATTGAATCATAACTAATTAAACTATTGGATCGTCCAGGATAATTCTGGTTGGATTTGACTTTCCAGGAGAAAATCTGCTCTCTATTTGGATATCCTAAGTTACACCTTGTCAATTGATCCTCGAAGAGAATCTCAAATTCCTATTTCCATTAGTTTTTTTTTATAAGTTCTATTTCCATTAGTTTTTGCAAGAGTTTAATGCTTCAAAGGTTTGTATTTCCTAAATTGACGTATCGCACGAGGGCCTGGTTTGGGTCTTGGAAGCCTTATTCCGGACCCATTCGAAAAGGGGCAAAAGCATCCAAAAAAAGAGCCTCGCGCATGTGGAAGAGAGGAAAAGGCTTTAGATGGATGTGCCATATTCCATGGCAGGCATTAAATGTACGAATGATTGAATCTTTATTTTTGTTGTTGCAAAATTGAACCTTTATCGTACCCAGCATGCCATTTGGTTATGATTAGGTATGCCATTTTATAGTAATTAAACGTGCCTTTTGGTCATAATTGAGTCTGTCATTTAAATATAACCGATAACCGCATATGCTATTTGACAATAATGGGCATGTCATTTAACATAACCAGACATGTCATTTTGACAAAGCTGGACCTACCTTTTGGTTTGAACCGGGTCTGCCATTTAGAAATAAGTGGATCTGTCATTTAGACATAATCGGACATGCCAGTAGATATAACCGAGCATGCCATTTTAACATAATCTTCCACCTGCTTGGTACTCGATCAACTCTTGACTTCAAACAAAATTTTGACATCCTTACACTTCGAATTGGGAGAAGTCATAACTTTAAAGTTGTAGATATATGCCTCAGCTTCACACAACAACTTGAACCACCTCAATCAGACTATGTAGTAGGAAGTTGTGGCTCCCCAACCAAAATATTTAGACCATAATTCGGTCGACTCTTGATTTCAAACGAATTTTCTACATCCTTGCACTCCAAATTAGGAGAAGTCATAAACTTCAAAATTGTAGATATACATCTTGACTTAACATAGCAAATTGAATTGCCTCAATTAGATTAGTGAGTAAAAAGTTGTGGCTCCCTAACAAAAATATTTTGACCGCTTCAACCGTCACTCCTTTTTCTTCGTTTGCGGTAAGAAAAATGGCAATTAACATCAAAAATATCAATTACAGAGACGAGATAAGCTTACAATATCAATTTGGGCAAATTATCACAGCAACAAAATTTAAAATAAAACCAAGAAAAAATCCACCGGTGTGGAGAGATAGAAGGTGCTATTGAGTTTACAATTTTCTTTTAAAGAAGAGAGAAGAGATGGAGAAAAGGAAAAACTTTATGGTAAGTGACTTTACCCACCAATCCATAAATGACAAGTGGATTGATGGAGGGAATACCACTAGTGATATATGACTAAAAAATTTAATTATGAAAATAAAATCAATGCAATATTGAGTCATAGTTAAAAAAAACCATTACCTAAACAATATATGGCATTTTTTTACGATCAAGAGTAGAAGTTGCTGAGGTGGCACTTGCTGAGTTGGCACTTGCTGAGTTGGCAAGTTAGTTAGTAGTAGTTGTTAGTTGTGGCGGGAAAAGCAGTTGTAAAACTAGAATAAATAGAAGAAGCTGTACCGAAGAAGATCATGCAGAAATCATAATAAGAAATCCTATTTTCCTATTCCTCTACCAATTCTCTATCTCTCTCTCGTTCTATTTTTTGATCTCTCTATTTTTTGATCTCTTCTACTTCCGCTCGCAACACATTTCAAGGAAATATAATTAACTCATTCATGAATAGAATATATTCAGTCTTGTTTTATTTTAATTTTCCTAAAATAAAAATTGTTACTTTTCTTTTAAAACTCAAAACAACGACAAGTCTATGCCTTACTTTTTCTGCGTAAAAACATCACTGTCTTCTTTGATATAAAATAGACAAATTTGGTTTTAGTCTCTGCTGGATTTGTTTTTGCGGAAGTCTATGCTATTTCACGTTACTTTTGTGTTTTAAAAGAAAAATAATGATTTTGTGTTGCGAGACTAAAACCAAGACAGAGACTAAAATACTGGATGAAACTAAAACAAATTTCTCAATTTTTTTTGGTAAAGTTGCTTTCGTATTTTAGGAAAATTAAAATAAAAGAAGAATTAAATATATTCTATTTATTACTTAGTTAATTCTATGTCAAATTTAAGCATCG